>CM053601.1:19664923-19709333 GCA_028646575.1 Pseudocheirus occidentalis
CCATGAGAGCAGGCTCACAAGTTCTCACTCCCCCCACCTCCCTCATTTCCCTCTCCATTGTAAAAGCTCTTTTGTGTGTCTATCTATGTAAGATAATGTATCCCATTCTACTTCTCTCCTTCTCCTTCTCCCAATGTATTCCTCTTTTTTACCCTTTAATTTTGTTATTTTAGATAATCATCCCATCCTATTCAATGTGAACCCATACCCTCTATGTATACTCTTCCTAACTGCCCTAATAATGAGAAAGTATTTAGGAGTTGGAAGTATCATTTTCCCTTGTAAAAATATAAACAGTTTAATTTTGGTGAATCCCTTATGATTTCTCTTTCATGTTTACCTTTTCATGCTTTTCTTGAATCTTGTATTTGAAAGTCACATTTTCTATTCAGCTGTGGTCTTTTCATCAGGAATGCTTGAACATTCTCAATTTCTTTAAATATCCACTTTTTCCCCCTGAAGGCTTATACTCACTTTTGCTGGGTAGGTGATTTCTTCATTGGAATCCTGTTTCTTTTGCCTTCTGGAATGTCCTCTTCTAAGCCCTTTGATTTTTTAATGTAGAAATTGCTAAATCTTGTGTTATCTTGGCTGTGGCTCGGCAGTATTTGAATTGTTTCTTTTTGACTGCTTGCAATATTTTCTCCTTCACCTGGGAGTTCTGGAATTTGGCTGTAATATTCCTGGGGCTTCTCATTTAGGGATCTCTTTAGGAGGTGGATTCTTCCAATTTCCATTTTACTCTCTGATTTTAGAATATTAGGGCAGTTTTTAAAAATAATTTCTTGAAAGATGATTTTTAGTCTCTTTTTGATCAGGTAGTCCAATAAATCTTAAATCATCTCTCCTGGATCTGTTTTCCAGGTCAGTGGTTTTTCCAGCATTATATTTCACATTTTCTTCTATTTCTTCTTTTTTCTTGAATTTTTGTTTGATTGTTTCTTGATGTCTCATAGTCATTATTTTCCATTTGCCTAGTTCTAATTTTTTAAGCAATTATTTTCTTAGGTGAGCTTTTGCACCACTTTTTCCATTTCTCTTTTTAAGGAGTTCTGTTTTTCACTGAATTTTTGTATAGTTTTTTCCATTTAAGTCAATTCTGCTTTTTCAAGCCCTTATTGTATTTTTGTGCCTTCTTTACCATTTGGCCTATTCTGTTTTTTAAGTTGTTATTTTTGTCAATATTTTTTGTGCCTCCTTCACCATGCTCTTGACTCTTTTTTTCATTATTTTCTCACATCACTCTCATTTCTCTTCCCAGTTTTTCCTGTATCTTGTTCTTAAAATCCTTTTTGAGCTCTTCTATGACCTGAGACCAATTTATATTCTTCTTTGAGGCTTTGGATGTAGTAGTTTTAACTTTGTTGTCTCCTTCTGAATGTGTTTTGATCTTCCCAGTCATCGTAGTAATTTTCTATATTTAGGATCTTTTTCTGCTTTTTGTTCATTTTTCCAACCTGTTTCTTGGCTTTTAACTCTATGCTAAAGTCATGCTCTGTTTCTGGAGTGGACTGGATACCATCCTAAGCTTCAGTTTTTTTGTGCAGCAGTTTTCAGAGCTAATTCTGGGGGTAAGTTTTCAGTTCTTCTGAGTTGGTATGATCTAGGGAGAAGTGTGTTTATTACTCTCCTGCCCCATACACTGATCTGTGAGCAACCACAAGCACACTCTTTTCCAACCTGGAACTATGACCAGGGTCCCAGCTCCCCTGTGGCAGCAAGCTCTGGTGTGCTAGTGTTCCTCATCACCTTGGGACTGATGCCCAGGACTGCAACCAGATCCAAGCATACTGCAACAGAATCCTGACCCCAGTGCCAGCAAAAGGACCCCTGTAAGCTCCTTCCAACCATTTGTCCGACCTCCATACTGTCTGTAGGTTGAGAGGTCCAGAAACCCTCGCTGCCCCCATCAATTCAGCCTATTGCTGGGGCAGGACCTGTGCTGTTCTGTGCTTCATTCTGACCTCAGTGCAGTAGACCTTTCCTGCTGACCTAAGTTGTCTTGGCTGCAAAATTGTTTCACTCCGTCCTTTTTTTCTGAGTTCTGTTGCTCCAAAATTTGTTTTGGGACATTATTTAAAGTTGTTAGGGAAGGGTTTTCAGGAAAGCTCAGGTGAGACCCTGCCTTTTTTCCCCACCATCGTGGCTTAGTCACCTTATTCCTTCATTCTTTATCCTTTCCCATTCAGCTATTGAACTTGATGCATTTACACACCAAACTCTGTCTATATGTGCATGCATGTGCCCTTGTGTATGTGCACATATGTGCTCATGTTCAACAGTCATTTGTCCAGTTCTTATGAGAGTGAGGTTTGTTGGATGCCTGTTTGTCCTACTCCTTTGCACCGTTATTATAAGTAATAATGAATCCCACACATACCCCTCTTTGTATGTTTAGGAATCCATCTCTTTTCTTTCCCATTTTAAAACACTCTGAACAGAACCAATTGAAATTTAGGTCCTCTTTGTCCTTCAATACCATTTCAACATTAAAGCATATTTATTTGAATTGAAAGGACATTGGTTTCTTTGCCCTCATTATAATGGTACTTCTTGTCATTATATAGCTTTGTTTGATATACTCAAGTACATTTACCGTTGTTGGTTTCTCTTGAGTCTTGTATGAGTGCTTGGTCAATGTTAGCTATTATTATTGCTAAGAATAATATTAATATTGTTAACTTTGGAGAGAACAGGTTTTGTTGAATGATGAGGTTCAAAGCCAGTCTACAGATTGTTAAGAAGTGAGAGGAAAGGAAGTAGAGGCATTGATTTTTTTTTAATGATTGTGTTTTATTTTTTAACTTTTGTTTATTTTTAGTTTACATCATTCATTTCCACAAGATTTTGAGTCACAAATTTTCTCCCTGTCTTTCCTGTAACCCCCACTCCAAGACAGCGACCTCACTGTATACCCCTTCCCCCAATCAGCTCTCTCCTATATCCTCCCCCATCACCCCTCTGACTTTCTGGAAGGGCAAGATGGATCTCCCTACCCCAGTACCTGTATATTTTCCGCCTTCCTATTCCACCCCCTCTTGTTCTATTCTCTACTTTGTCCCTGTCCCTTTACAAAAGTGTGTGCTTCTAACATACCTCCCCACAAACCTGCACTCCCCTCCATCCTCCCCCCCCTCATCCCCTTTCCCCCCAAACTCTACTGTAGGCCAAGATACCAAATTTAGAGTTTATGTCATTCCTTCCCTAAGCCAGAGGCATTGATTTTGATGACCTTCTCAAGGAGTTTAGCCACAAAAGTATAAAGATGGCATGGAATGGGTCAGTTGTATATGTGGAGATGATTGCCTTGGTTTGGATGAGGGCCAGTGGTTCATGTTAGATGGGGTTAAAGGTGGTTAGCAGAAGGCGTCTTGGTGATGTGATGAAGAAGAGAGGAAAAAGGGGCTCTCTAGGCAAATGGCCTCTTTTTTTTTTTTTTTAGTGAGACATGGGGTGAGGTTCTCAGATGAAATGATATTGTGGATCAGCCATGGGAGTCTTGAGGATGCATGAAGAGGTTTAGAAATGCTGCTGTGATGAGTTAATTTGGAGGGTGTAAGAGATTGCTTTTCTAGAGTGAGGGTCCATTTGAGGCCACGTAACATAAATCTGTAGTGGAGACAGCATGGCTTTGTGATTTTTCTCTGACTTTTTTTTCCATAGCACATGGATATAAGCAAAGGCATGAAATGAAGGAAGTGATCCAAGGCTAATGATGAACAAGGCAAGGGACTCAAGAAAAGAAGACAGTGTAGTGTTGAACTGGTTCCCCAAGTGGAGGGAAGAGAGGGAGCCAGGGCAGCAGTGATGGCCTGGCAAAGAACTGGGAGTGCAGGGACTAGAGGTCACAGTGAGAAGTGAGAACAGGGTGGGGGATTTTAGTGCAGAGGGAGAGGTAGAATGACAAACAAGAAAATTTCCCATATACAAAATAATTTCAAGAGAGGAGGGAACACTAACAATGGGAATAATCAGGAAGTGCTGAACAGGGAAGAAGGTTCATTGTGTTTGAAGGGGTTAGAGATTCTAAGACTGCTGAGGAAGAAATACATAAGGGACCCGCAGAGGCACAGAGACTCCTAGGGGGTAGACTGTGGTTGGCCTTTGTTTAAATGGTCCTGTTGCCAGTTCTAGTATTTTTGAAGTTGGCTGGCAAGTCCATGGTCAGGTTTTTCATACCTTTTCAGACTTTGTCATTGGCTCACATTCTTTACGGAGCTCAGACTTTTGTCTTGAGGTGATACATAATGTCTGATTTTGTAATTGTTTTTTGAGTGTTGACCTGACATTCCACACTCATCTCTTGTTTGAAATAAGAGTAGGAACTTGTCCTGTAGTTTCACTGGTATGTGGAGCTCCTGAGATTGGAAACTCCCTCAAACACTGAAAAGCCAGAAGTGTTAAAGAGTTAATTGCCTGGAGCACTGAGAGATTGTTCAGAGTCATATAACTAGTATGTGTCAGGGGTGGGACTTGAATCCCCATCTTCTGGTCTTTGAAGCCAGCCCCTCTGCTCACAGCAAAAAAGGCAGATGGATGATACATTTGTCATGTCCTCTAAGTCATGAAGTGCTAGAATCTGGGAACTTATTTATTTTGCAGCCATTCACTATAAATAGTCTTTCTTTCTTTCTTTCTTTTTTTTTTTTAGCTGCAGAACAATTTATTTGAATGTCTGCTGAAGGCTTTGGTGTCATCCGATTGTTTTCTAAGCTTCTGAAAAAATGTATTTAAAAGAAAAAAATGTTCCGAAGCAACCTGATGATCTAGATATTTGTTGTATGCCAGATCAGCAAGAAGACCTTTTTTCATTGGATAATTTTTTCAAGGGAAATGCAAATTTTGATTTCCAAGTATTTTAAAAATCTCAGTTCACTGAGGATGGCTATAGGAATTGAATGTAACAGAGTTTATCATCATGATAACCGTAGTGATGAATCGTTTTCTTAGAAGGTGTTTTTCAGAAGTCATAGGATCACGGATTTAGAGTAGAAAGAGACGTCTTAGGTCATCCAAGCATTAAACATTCAGCCAGCGGCAGCGCCGGTCTGTACCTCACCTCTTCATTTTACAAAAGAGGAAACAGAGAGAGTTTTGAATGTCAGGTACATACTACAGAGTAAGTAGCAGACTTGGAATTTAAACCCAGGACCTGTTTACTTATTATTTTCTTTTTCTTTCTGTCCTCAAGACATTTCAGCCATGTAAATGCCGTTGAGAAGACATATTAGAACATTTTATCTGTCACTTGAAAATGGAGAATTTGAGCTCTGAATATAAAAGATTTAAATGAAACAAACTGATCTCTACAGCTGTGTATTTTTCCTAAATGACAAAGAGTAGGATCCATTTTGTGTAAGGTGCTTTGCCCCCTATTCTGGTGTAGAACATTTTGAATCTCAGCACTATGACTTCATAGGATTTAAATCAGGAAGAGAAGTTAGACCAGTGCTTTCCTTTTGCAGAAGATGTGGTTGTGGTGTTGGGGTGTCCAGAGGAGCAGGGTGATCCACCCCAAGGTGAGGCGAGTATCAGAGCAGGGATTTGAACACAGCTGTTTCACCTCTAATTCCCAACCCTTCCTACTGCATGTGGATTGTTTCTTGTTTTTCTTTTTTGCTTTTTGGAGGGCACTTGGGGTTAAGTGATTTGCCCAAGGTCACATGGCTAGTAAGTGTATCAAGTGTCTGAGGTCAGATTTGAACTCAGGTCCTTCTAACTCCAGGGCAGGTGCTCTATTCAGTGCGCCACCTAGCTGCCCTTGGATTGTTTCTTTGTCATTAAATTAGGAAGAATACTGTATGAATAATGGAGACAAAATGATAATTAGGTCAAAAGAAGCTAATAATAGAATTTCCAACTGGACCCAAGAAATAGAAGGACAAGTAAGAACTTTATTTTCGTTCTGAGAAATTAGGAGATATTTTCATTTTCTGAGATCAAGACTTTATTCCTTTAATCTTTTTTAAAAATAAAGTTTTGCTTATATCAGCCTTTTTTTTATATCACCATAATTTCTCCCAGTATTTCTCTTCTGTTCCATGTCCCCACTGAGTCGTCCCAGATAAAAAATCAAGATTTTAAAGACAAAAAGAAAGGAAAAGGGTGGAAAAATCGGCATAATTGATCAATGTATTGAAGAAGTTTGATAATATATGCCTTGTATATAACACATGGGGCTTCCTACCCCAGGAAAGGGGTGGGGTGAGGTGATTTCCCATTTCTCTTCTTTTGACTCATGCTTATTTTTGGCAATTTTGCAACATTCACTTTTGAGTATTCTTGTAGTCATTGTGTATATTATTTTCTCAACTCTGCTTATGTCACTCTGTGCGAGTAGATCTTTCTCTCCTTCTTTGTGTCATCCCATTCATCATTTCTTCAGCACAGTAGTATTTTATTAGCCATTCCCCAGGAGATAGGCATTTACTTTGTTTCCATTTCTTTGCTGCCATAAAAAGCACAGCGTTTAATATTTTTAATATATATGAAGACTATTCTTATTAATGGCTGTATTGTGAGAGAAACCTGATAGCAAAATCTCTGGATCAAAGGGTAGGGACATTTTAGTCCCTTTATTTGCATAATTACAAATTGTTCTTCAGAATGTTTGTATTGATTCACAGTTCTGCCAGCAACAAGCTAGTGTGCCTGTCTTCCCATACATAGCCTTGGCAACATTGACAATTCCTATCTTTTGTGATCTTTGACAGTTTCTTTGTGTGTGGCAAAACCTAATGGTTGTTTTGATTTGTAGTTCTATTACTCTTAGAGATTTGAAGCATTCTTTCATATAGTTTGCTTTTCTTTTGAGAACTGTTTATATATCTTGGATACTAAACCCATCTCAGATGAATTTGATACAAAGATTATTTTTCCATTCAACTGCTTCTCTTTTTTATTCTTGATGCATTAATTTTGTTTGTGCAGAAACTTCAGTTTCATGTAATCAGCGTTATCTATTTTATCACTCTCTTGTCCTCTTTGATCTAGCCAAATTAGCCTTCTCTCTGTTCCTCTCATGTGAACTCCGTCTCCTGTCTTTGTGCCTCCTTTGTATTGGCTGTCCCGTATACCTGAAATGCACAGTCTTATCTCTGCCTCTTGGTTTAAGACAGCTCAAGAACCATCTTCTGCATGAAACCTTTTGTGATCTCTCCAGTTTCTTCTAATGCCTTCTCTGTTTCTCACACTACCTTCTGTTTAACTATTTTGTATAGATTTGTATTTATTAAATTTGAGTTGTGTTTGTTGTCAGATGTACTTGTCTTCTCCTTCAGAATGTGAGCTCTTTGTGATTAAGGGCTTGTTTCATTCCTTGTACTTGAATCCCCAGTGGCTAGCATAGTGCTTGATGCCAGATATGTAGTTAACTCATATATGGTGATTGGTTAATTGGTAGCTAAAATAATAAACAGAAATTTTCTGCAAAAGCAAAAGGTGAAGAATTACAAGGGAATTAATGAAAAAAATGGAAATGCAGGGGACTAGTCCTATTATCTATCTGCTTCATTCCTATCAGATTCTCACTGTAGCTTGGCAAACATTCTTATCCTTTCTAATTGATTCACTGTCTCACTTAGCACAGTGTCAGTTTCAAACATTCTAAGTTTTCCTAAGTCCTTCCATGATACCTTCCTTCCCCTTCTCAGTTGAAGGCCTTGATTAATGCTCCACAGAAAAAGTGGAAACATTTGCTGAGAGCTTCCTCTTTTCCCCTCCTTTACTGGTATCTCAGATGAAGATGTGAACCTTCTTCTCTTTGCCACAGTATATATACCCTGCTCCCTGGGAATCCCTTGATCCCCTCCATTCCTAGCTTCTCTAGCAGATTGCCCCCATGAGCCTCCCTCTCCCCTTCAGTTTTCCACTCTACTGGCTTTTCCTTCCTGCCTGCCTGTAAACAGTCCCATCCTTCAAAATCTCTCACCTCATCCAGTCACCTTTGCCAGCTGTTGTCCTGTACCTCTCCTCCTTTCATGACCAAACTTGAGAAAGCCATCTACTTCACTTGTCTCACTTGATTGTACATCTTCTTTAGTCTGACTTCTGACCTCATCATTCAGCTCCCCTTGCCCTTTCCAAAGTTAACAGTGATCCTCTCATTGTGAAACTTAGTGCCTTTTCTCAGTCTTCATCCTTCTTGACTCTGAAGTATTTGATACTGTTGATCATGCTGTCATACCCTTTCCTTCTCCAGGTTTGTGGGACATTGCTGTCTCCTGCTTCTCTTTCTATCTGTTTTACTACTCTTTCCTCATCTTTTTGCTGGTTCCTTGTCCCTATCATGACCTCTAATCACGAGTGTTCCTCAAAATTATGTCCTATGCATTTTTTTTTTTGGTCATTCCATTATCTCTATTCAACTTGGCTCTCACGGTTCAGTTATCAACTGTTTGCAGATCTCTGACCTATTTATCTAGCCCTGCTCCCTCCTGAGTCAGTCTGACATTTCCAACTGCCTTTTAGAAATTCTAAAACAATATAAGCATCTCAAAATCAACATGTCCAAAATAGAACTCATTATGTTTCGAACCAGATCTTTTTCTCCTTAAGAACTTACTGTCTAGTTCTAGAGTACTTAAACCGTCCTTGGTGTCCACATTTGAAACTTTGGTGTCATCCTTTACTCTCAACTCTTGCCTCATTTATCCAGTACATTGCCAAATCTGGTCATTTCTGTCTTTACTACATCTCCTAGATATGTTTCCTTCCTTCCACTCAAATAGCAGGAAGTGCCGTCCAACCCCACAGCAGCTTTCTTCTTGACTCTTGCTGCAGTAGTTTGCTAACTGGTCCCCTTACTTCATGTCTCCACTCATTCTGATCTTTCCTCTGTTGAGCTGTTGTAGTCCTTTTTCTAAAATGTAGGTCTGTCCATTTCACTTGCCTGTGCACTGAACTCAATTGGCTCCCTTTCACCCACCTGGTCAGACACAAAGTCCTTTGCTTGGTATTTAAAATTCTTTGTAATCTGGTTCTTTCCTGGCTTTCAAGTCTTTTTTTACAGTTTACTTTCTACCTCATATTCTACAGTCTAGCTCCACTGGCCTATTTGCAGTTCTTTGAACATGAGAGTCCATCTCCCTTAACTTCTGTTTTCTTGGCTTCCATGGATTCCTTCAAGGCTCAACTCAAATCCTCCCTTCTGTAAATGACCCTTCCCTCTTGGCCCAGATGCTAATGACTTCCCCTTTCATATTGTCTTCTATCTACTCTGCATATATCATGTAGGAAATAATTTTGTCCTGCCCATTAGAATATATGCTCCTCCAGGTCAGGGACTGATCTTTATCTTTTTTTTATTTGTTGTTCTTAGCACTTAGCATAGTATCTGATACATAGTAAGCATTTCATAAATGTGCATTGACTATGTGCCTTGACTGGCAGGTCCTCAAAGTCCTAAATCTCAACTTATACCCCAAAACAATGATTATCAAAATGTTTTGATACCGGTTAAAAAACTGGAACCAGTTAGGTAAACAAGATCTAGAAGCAATCAAGCATAGTGGTATAGTGTTTGTTAGATCCAGGGACACTAAATAGTAGGATTAGGACTCCGCCCTATTTGATAATAATTGCTGAGAAGCATGCAGAGTAGTCTTGCAGAAATGATATTTAGAATAATAACTTAAGTCATATGCCACAGTAAACTCCCAATGAATGATAACCTAAAGATAATAGTTATAACATGAAAGAGGAGGTCAAAGAAAAGAGGCACTTCATAACTATGGCGAGGGGGAGAATTTTACACAAATAAGGGATAAATATGATCAGAAAATACAACAAATAATTTTAATCACATAAAATTAAAAAATCTTTTGAACAAGTAAAGTCACATTAAGTCAACAAACATTTATTAAATGCCAATCATATGCCAGGCACTGTGCTAAGTGCTAGGGATACAAAGAAAGGCAAAAAAAAAAGTTCCTGCTCTCAAGGAGCTCACATTTTAGTGCAAACAAGATTTATATAGGATAAATTGGAGCTAATCACAGAGGAAGATAATATATTTAGAATCTGAAGGAAAACAATCTGGAAAAAAATCTTCATAGCATATTTCTCTGATAATGGTCTTTATGTCACATATAAAGATTTGATTTAATTAAATAAAGCAGTCAAAAGGTAGTAATGGACAGTTCCCAAATGAAGAATTACAAACTAACCAACCATTTGAAAAATGTACAACTTAAGAGAACTACTAATGAAAACTCTTGAAATTCCATTTTATACCAATTGGATTGGTAAGATGACAAAAGATAATTATTGGAGGAGGCCTTGGTGGCTGTGAATTTGACTTACCCATTATGGAAAATAACTAAAATCTTTTCTGTTCCCAATCCTATCATCTTCTCCTTCTCACAAAGACCTGGCTACTTCTTGATAACACATTACCCCTGGCCACCCTTCCAACTTTGGTTGCATATTTACTCATTCTTCCTGACTCAGTCCTTGTAGTTGGGGAGTTGGAATAGTCTTTGCTTCCCATTGCCCCTTCCAGGTATGTGTGCTCATTTTCTCATTCTCTGTCTTTCTGTAATGTTAATGGGAATTAAGATCTTTGGCCCATTAAGGGAAGTTTGCTTAAGGGAAGCATGCTTGTAGGAAGGCTTTTGCACCTTTTGCTAATTTCTCATTGGGCACTGAGTCTTGAAGGTTGTGATGCCTGACCCTGAGAGGTGTGAGGTGTATATATACTCTGAGTTGGTATTTTGCTTTGGGGGACTCACTTATGAGAAGGATCTTGTGATTCCCTGGTGGAAATTCATAGTGACCATATAGTCAGAGCTCCCTGAATGTCCAGATGTAAAGGATCTCTTAATCTAGGAATGTATGTAAAGTATATAGCAATATTGCTTTGATTCAAGCGGGCAGAACCCTGTCTGTTGGTCTTTATTTCTCTGCTTGTATTTTCTCTGAAGGTCAGTTTTTTTTTCTCCTGAACTAGTAAATGTAATTTAAAAAGATTGTTGACCCCTTAAACAGCTGTCTTTCCTAGTACAGCAGATCTAAGAATCTGTGCTTGCAGCCACCCTGAGTATGCCAGTGTGGTTGCTGCCACACTCTCTTTATCTCTGTCTCTGTCTCTTTCTGCCTACCTTTACTACTCAGTAACCTCTCCTTCAATATTCACTCAATTCATATTTACCACCCAATTAAAGTTCTGGTGACTGTACTCTGTAGACCTCCAGGATACTCTTCTTCTTTCCTCAGTGAATTCAGTCCCTGGCTCACAGTCTTTCCTCTCTTAACTCCTACCCTCATACCAGGGGACTTTCAACATACATATTGATACTTCCTCAAAGACTCTAACCTCCCAGTTCTTCAAGTTACTTATTTCTCACAACCTACTCCTCCCACCCCACCTCAAGCACATACAAAGATCTTGATCTTATCATTGACTCACAGAGCTCCACCTCCTTGTTTATAAATGGTGAAACTCCCTTATGTGGTCACAAATTGTTGTCATTCCACCTCTCCATTTTCCTTGCAACCCCAAAACCTGTTTTTATCCACAATATGACCTCTAATCTCTCACCTGAGAACCTGGCCTCATTTCACTGAAAAAAAAAAACCCAAAACAACAACAAACCAAAACCAAAACTGAGGCCATTTTCTGAAAGCTTTCTATTCACTTCCTTAGCTTCTGTTTCCCAGATGCCTTTTGCCATCATTTCATTTTTTGCCCTCGTCTCATAGGAAGAAATGACTCTTCTACCCAAGGCAAACCTCTCTCTACATTCACAATGATCACATTCCATTCCGTCTTCTCTGGTAGATTTCTCCCTCTGTTATCCCCATTCACTCACTTACCTTCAGTCCTTCCTTATTTACTGTGTCCCGACTGCCTGTAAACTTGTCTATGTCTCCCCCATATGTAAAACAAGATCCTCATTTGATCCATTCCTTCTAGCCGCTGTCCCATATTTCTCCTTCATTTTGTTGGCTGAAATCCATGAGAAACCCATCTGTGATCAACGCTTCCATCATTCAACTCAAACTGCTTTTTCTAAAATTACTAATTAAAATTACTTTTAATTGCCAAATCTCGTGGCCTTTTCTTAGCCCTCCATCCCTTGGACCTTTCTGCAACCTTTGACATTGTTGATCAGCCTCTTCTCCGTGGTTTTCTTTTACGTCTTGGTTTTCATGTCAACACTGTCCTGGTTTTTCTTCTGTCTTTCTGATTACTTCTCAGTCTCCTTTGCTGGATCTTCACCCGAGTCACACTCAGTAACCATGGGTGTTCCATGGGGCTCAGTCTTGGGCCCTCTTCCCTTCTTCCTTTGTATACTATTTCACTTGGTGATGTCATCAGTTCCTGTGGACTGGATTATCATCTCCATGGTGATAATCTTCATATCTTTTATGTAGTCCTCATCTTTCTGTTGACCTTTCCATCTCCAAATACCTGTTGGATATCTATAGACATCTCAAACTCAGTGTGTTCAAAACTGAACGCTGAATTGAAAATATCTTTCCTCCCAAATCTTCATGTTTTCCTGACTTCTGACTTTATTGCTGAGGGTACTATCCTCCTCCTCGTCACACAGGCTTACAACCTAGGTGTCTCTCATTCTGTGTTGCATTCCCTCCGCCATAACCAACCTCTCCAACTCCGATTATTTCCATCTTTGTGGCAAACATCTCTTTTATTTGCCTCCTCTCTTCCAACAGTGAAGCCACACCCAGTACAGGCCCTTATTAACTTACATCTGGAATAATATTGGAATATCCTGCTGCTTATTCTTCCTGCCACAAATTTCTTCCTATTCCAGCTCATCCTCCTTTCAGCTGTTCAAGTGATCTTCAGACCTACCCATGTCTCTTGCACACACACACACACACACACACACACACACACACACACACCCCTCCTGTGGCTCCATATCACCTTCAGTATCAAATATATAAATCCTCTGGTCTTCATAACCCATCCTCATACCTACCTCCCTCGCCCCCCTTTTCTGTTATCTTGCTGCCTCTCTCTCATGTATTCTTCTTTACTCCAGGGGCACTAACCTCCTTACTGTTCTTCAAATAAGATACTCCATTTCCTGATTTCTAGCATCTCCACTGTCTTTCCTCCATGCCAGGAATGCTCCCCTTCCTTATCTGTGTCTCCTGTCTTCCCTTCGGGTCTTAGCTAAAATATTGCTTTCTCTATAAGATACCTTTCCTGATCCCCTTAATTCTAGTACCTTCCTTTAGTTGAATACTTCCAATTTATCTTGTCCATAGCTTGTTTGCACAGTGTTTCTCCTACCTTTGAAACCCTTTTCCTTTGTAAAATTACTTTGAAATAATCTAATTCACCCATTTATACATTAGTCTTTCGTGTAGAAATGGAAGAGACCTTAGATGTCATTGACCATTAGTACTTTTTTTATGCATTGACACCACAAAAATACGAATCCCATGGCCAAGTAAGGGAGAGAAGTTGTGGTCTTTGTGTGCTCTCATCCCCTAAGGCCTAGGCCATGCATGCTTCTTTGGGTTGTCTGGGGAAGTGAGAAGCAACACAGGATAAAGCTCAAAGTCATTCTGCCGATGAGGACAGTATAATGTAATTGGCCATCTTACTTTGGGGTCTGTCTGTTCAGTGGTTTCAATCCTTTGTTTAGACTTCTTGACTTTTGGCTGGTGAAGAAGAGGTTTTATCTTATTTCTTGCTTTTTGATCTTTAAGGTTTTTTGGCCTTTTGTTGGCCATAGCTTTGCTTCAGGGAGGTCTGCTCCTGTAGAGCCTTGGTGGAATTTCTTGTTTAGGATGGAGCCACTTCAGAAATAAATGAGAAATAATGCCAAGCAAGTAAAAGCTTTATATATGCATTTCACCTAATGATACACAGAGAGAAGCTTTCTTAACTTGCGGAGTAGAATGGAATGTTTAGATATGCAAGTGTATTAGTAGAAGTCCTAAAGGGAATTTCTTGAACAAATTTCCAAACTCTGGTTGAAGGTGAGGTAGTTTAACTCACTTTTTTTTAAATCTTAGTCACTCATCCCAATGATGTTAGCAGGGTTATTGATCATAGACTGTTAGAGCAAGGAGGGATTTAATGTTTATATAGTAATTCCCTCTTTTTACAGATGGAGAAACACATAGCACTGAAGTTTCCTTTTTTTAAACGCTGGTAGACAGAAATTCTTTTGAGAATTGGGCTAAGTATATGTGGTGATAAAAACATTATTTTCATCTTTTTCCCTTCCTCCCTCTTCTACTTTTCTGAATAATTTATACTAAGATTTAATTACTTGAATTTTTGTTGCTTCCTTTTGAGACAATTTCCTTACTTTTGCTACTGAGACCACTAGTCTTTGACTTTTTTTCCATTTCTTTCATGCTTATTAGAGAATTTTCTATAAACCGCTGAAGGCTTTAACAGCTCTTTTCATAAAAGCACGTTTATCTAGGGGAACTAATGCTTTTAGCATCCACAGTGGGATATTATGAATGATGCATTTTTGAGGTGATGTGTTACCTTCTAGGGATGAGAAACCAAGGAATAAATTGTTGTTTTGCATTAGTAACTTCCTTGCTTGGCTGCAGGTTTGTGTGCAAGGAATGTGATTCCATTGTAAGTGTATTCTTATAAAGGTGGAATCCAGATACAATATTTATATTTCCTTAGTTGTTGCCAGTTTAGACTGGGAAATCCAGAGAGCAAATGAAAGCAAAAGAAAGATGTAACCCTTTGGTCCTCATCAATATTCATTTGTTCTGATGGTACAAAGCCAGGTAGATTTGGAATAATAATGCTTTCCCAAGAAACTGTTAGGAGATAGATCTCTCCTTGTTTTTTCTCTACCCCCTCCTTCATCCTCACTTCTCTTTCTCTAAGCTTTCATGCCACTGCTCTCCCAGTTCTCCTACCTATAGGGCCATTCCTTTTCAGCCAGACGTTTTCAGGATTTTAGAGAGCAAGTCATGTTCTCTAACCATAAGTATACCCCAAGGCTTTGTCCTGGGCGCTCTACTCGATGATCTCCTTGATTCCCATGAATTCAGTTGTCTTCTCTACACATATAACTTCCCTTCTCCTGACCTCCAGCCTTGACTTTCCAACTGCCAATTGGATGTCTCAAACTAGATATCTCATAGATAGCTTAAACTCAGTATCTCCAAAACTGAACTTATTTCTCCACAAAATCTCCCGTTTTCCTAACTTCTCTGTTACTGCCAAATGCTCCACCATTTTCCTAGTCACCTAGGCTTGTTGGATACCATCCAGTCTATTGTTAGATACTGTTGTTTCTTCCTTCTCAATGTCTCTTGGCACTGCCAACATCCTGGTGGTAAGCCCTTGTCCCCAATGTTGCAATATACTGCTGCTTGGTCTCTGCCGTAGGTCTCTCACTCCTCCCCCATTCCGTTCTCCACACTGCTGTTAAATGGATCTTCATAAGAACAAGTACAGATCTGACCTCTCCCTTCTATCCCTTCAGTAAACTTCTGGACCTCCCTGTTAACCTTAGGATTAAATAAAAAAATTCTCCTCTGCTCATTTAAAATCCTTCATAACCTGTCCTCTTCCTACCTTTCCAGTCTTCTTGAACCTTATTCCTCTCAGTGTATTCTTTGATCCAGTAATACTAACCTCCTTAATATTCCTCATAAGACACTTCGTTTTCCTATTTCCATCATTTTCATTGGCTGCCTATCACTCCCCAGCTCTCTCCTCCTCTCTGCCTCCTAGCTTCCTTGATTTCCTTCAAGGCTCAAGATAAAGTCTCACCTTCTGTAAGAAACCTTTCCCAGTCCTTAATCTTAGTACCTTTCTTGTGAGACAACTTCCAGTTTATCCTGTTTTTTTTCTTATCCATATTTATTCTAAGTATGTTGTTTCCCCCATTACACTGTGAGTTCCTTTAGAGGACTGTCTTATCATTTTTTCATAGCTATAGTGATTAGCACAGTGCCTGATAGGAGGCTCTTAATCAATGCTAGTTGACTTGACTTTGCAACTTAAAAAAAAAGACAGCTTGATTTGCAAGACAGAAATATATTTTTTAATGATATGTATTCTGAACTTTACTAAACACCAAATAAAATTGGCATTTCTGTATATGTAGAACAGCAAAGAGAACTATTCATCAAACAGCTTATTACATACAGTTTGTTTTTTTTTCTTTTATGTATTTTGTAAATTCAATATTTGGCTCTCAAAGCTGCTTTTATTTTCCCCCTACCCTTATTTTTTTTCTCTACCCTTTTCTTCTCTCTGTTTAAAAAAGATTTATCTCAGTGATCTGTTTTTGTGGACCCTATCCCTGTCCTGAAAAATTCAGAAAAGAACTTAGTCCTTAAACCATTCAAGGAAGTATGTGCATATTAGTGAAAACAATCCCATGATCCACTGTATCCAAAACAATTGCCTTTTTCTTCTTGAGTCCATCACTTTCATCAAGAGATGGGCTGTGTGCTTCATCATTAGTCCTCTGAGACCAGGTTTGATCCTTGTTTTGATCAAAACATGCCAATGCTTCAGAGTTGTTTTTTTCTTAATAATATTGTCATCATAGATATTGATCCCTTGGTTCTGCTCACTGCACTCTGTGGTTAAGTTGTACATTTTTCTGACACCATCCATTTAATCATTTGTTATGGTGAAATAGTATTCCAGTACATTCCTATACCATAACTAACTATTCTCCACTAGATGGACATCCCCTTAGTTTCCAGGTTTGTGTTTTGTTTTGTTTTATTTTGTTTTGTTTTGTTTTTTACTACCAAGAGGTTCTATAAATAATTTTGTACCTGTGGGTCTTTTTTCTCTTACTTTCTTCTGCTCAGGGCTAATTCCAAGTCTAATGATGATATTGCTGGGTCAAAAGGTAAGCGCAGTTTGTTGTCTTTTGGGGCATAGTTCCAGATTACTTTCTAGAATGATTGGACGATTTAATTTCAGTCAGTGCTACAGCACTGTGCCTTTTTTTTTTTTTAAATCTTCAGCCCATCTGATATTTTGTCTTTTTCCCAATCTGATGGGTTTGAGGTCAGATCTCAGAATTGCTTCAATTTGCACTTCTCTAATCATGAGTGATTTGGAGCATTTTTTTTTTTCATATTTGGTGACTTGACTTTCTTCCTTTGAAATAGCCTGTTTATCTTTCAGACATTTTTTTTAATTGGGGAATGGTTTTTATTTATTCTTTTATATTTGAATCACTATCTTATGCATCTTGGATATGAGATTTTTAGCAGGAAGCTTTTTCCAATGCCTACACTTTTCCCCTTGTTGCTTGTGTCTTCCCCTTGAAGGTTTTTGTTCTACTGCTTCAATCTTGTCCTAACTCTTCATGACCCCATTTTGGGGTTTTCTTGGCAAAGATACTGGGATGCTTTTCCTTCTCCAGCTCATTTTATAGATGAGGAAACTGAGGCAAACAGGGTTAAGTGATTGGCCCAGGGTCACACAGCTAGTAAGTGTCTGAGGCCAGATTTGAACTCAGGACGATGTCTTTTTTTTCTCTTTTTTGGGGATAAGGGCAGGGCAGTTGGGGTTAAGTGATTTGCCCAAGGTCACATGGCTATTAAGTATTATGTGTCTGAGGCTGGATTTGAACTCAGGTCCTCCTAACTCCAGGGCTGGTGCTCTATTCCTTGTGCCCCCTAGGCGCCCCGAGGCATACGAGTCTTCCTGATTCTAAGCCTGATGCTCTCTCCACTCCATCATCTACCTGCCCTATTTATATGTGTTTTTTCTCCATTGAAGGCAGGCATTGTTTTCACTTTGGATTAGATATGTTAATCTAAAGGCTAAGGAGACAGAAGAACCAAGAGTAGAACCTGCTGCTGTTCTTGGCTCACCCAGTGCTTTTGGTTCCTGCTACCTTCTTACTACCATTTCTCGTTGATTTTTGTAACTAACATGACCTTAGTAGTTAATTAAAGTAGTAGTTCCCAGGGAGCTGTGTCCTGATTTGAAGGAGTATTGCATTGTGTGATGCTGCTGAGAACTCCCTGCTTATTTCTGCAATAAAGGCTCCTGTTTTTAAACAGTTTTATTGAAGCTGTTTATTTTCTGGGTATCCCCCACCCCTCCTTTCTTCCTATGAGAACTGGAGCAATAATAGCTTGAGTGGAGCCCCTGTGGAAGTTTATGGGAGGACAGGAGCAAGAATCAGGCAAGAGGAGAGGCCATGGATGGCTTGTGATCTGTGTCATTGGAACATCACATCCATTCACTTATCAAATACATAGCTCTCAAACCTCTACCCATAAATGCCGTGGCAGATCTTCAGATACTCTTAAGTAGTTTTATTATTAAGAATCCATATTTTGGGGGGGAGCCAAGTGGTACAGTGGCCCTGGAGTCCAGAGGACTGGAGTTAAAATCTGACCTCAGACACTTGACACACTTACTTAGCTGTATGACCTTGAGCAAGTCACTTAACCTCAATTGCCTTCCCCCCTCCCACCCCCAAAAAATCTATTTTAAACTATCAGGTAACAAATTTACTTTGAAAGACTTTTGACTCTTGACTATTCAAGTAAAGAGAGAAAAACCAACCTCTAAAGCTTTTTGGTTCAAGCCTCACAACCTCTTTTCCTTTCCTTTCTACAGTCACATTTCTGCACCTGAAATTTTTAAAGCCTTCTCTTAAAGTCCCAAATTGGTTAGTGGGTAGAGCATAGAGGAGAAGACAAGGAGTAGTGGATAGGAAAAAGCAGTAACTGAATAAGGGGGAAGAAGTTTTGCAGCCTGGTAGAGCTGTTAATGAGCAGTCCACATGGGGCCTGGATGAATACATTGACCTTATAGAATAAGGAAGAAAAAAAGACATTATTTTATAACCTTTTTTTTTTTTCTGTCCAAGAAGGTATTCTTCTGCCTTTTCCAATTCTTCCAAACAGCAAACACACTGGATAATTATATTTTGCTTTTTCTCCTGTTTTAAATTAATTTATGCAGTGCCTTTTGGAAAACTTAAACTTTTAATCTGACCACATTTTAGACAACAATTAGACAGTCAATTCTTGAGATATTTGTGAACATCTCCTTGAATAGTCAGTCTTTTTAACATAGTCTATTAATAGATGAGAACATAATCAATAAGAAGGTTGTAAAAAGACATTATTTCATTTTACATACCTTAAAATAAAAAAAAAAGTAACCAAAGTAATTCTTTTAGATAAGGGTAGTTGTCTGGGATTTCTAGAACATGATTACTTTAATACAAACAGTTGAGTCAGGCTGTCATTTAACTCAGTGTGTGTTTCCTCTCTCAGGATATGCTGTTTATTTTGTTAAGTCAACTATTTGTCAAATTAAAAGAGATTAAAACTAGACCCTGTTCTTTCTTGATATACAGTTCCTTTTTGATAAAAAAAAAGATCTTGTTTTTCTATTTGAAATCTTCCCTTCTTATCCTTGATACCTTAAGATGGTTGGCACAGAAACTTTTCAGTTTTCAGGTAATCAGTTATCCGTGTTCTCTTTTGTAATTGATTATCTCTTGCCTGGTTTAGAACACATTTCTTACCCGTAATTGTAAGAAGGATGTGATTTTTTCTTTTCTAATTTTTTAGTAGTGTGATATTTAATATTAACATTTAGAATCTGTTGTGAAGTTGTGTGCAAGATACAGGTCTAAGACTTTTTTCTGCCAGACCTCTCTTTTCCCAGCAGTTTTTATCAAATAGGGAGTTTTCCCCAAGGAACTTGTTGTTTTCTACCTTATCAAACACTGGGTTATTGAGTTCTGTTTTTAATAGTATTTTATTCTTTCCAGTCACATGTAAAGATAGTGTTCAGCACTCGCTTTTATAAGATTTGAGTGTGTAACAGCGGTCAGTTTAGCAGATACTTAGCCCTTAGTAACTTAGGGCTAAGTATGGAAGGTGTGAGCCCTGTCCCCTGTTGAGAGGGTGGGAACTCTCCTGTTTATGTGGAACAAGGGGATTGGCTGAGACAGGAGGCCGGTGTGTGAATATAAAGAATTCCAGAGACAGAGAGACAGAATTGGAATTTTCCTGTTGGAGGAAGCAGGATTGTCTCAGCTTCTGGGAGCTAGGCTGCTGGGCTAAGAAGTAAGTTGGAGTTTTCTTGAGAGAGAGAAGCATGACCAGGATAAGACTTTGTGGCCTGGCTGATCCTTGAATTCCAGGCAAGAGAAATGGTGAGGGGTTTAAGATGTGTAAGACCCTGTGAACTTCAGTGTGTGCCAGGGACTGCCCTGAGGCCTGGACAAGAGCCTGGGAGCTGTCTACCTCTGAGGACTGGATGAGAACCTGGTAGTTGTCTGCTTCTGAATCCAGGTGACTGTTTGGTGGATTCAGCAGGGAGCTGGAACCATGGAAGGGGATCCAGGGAATCAGAGAGACCACCCAGAGTCAAGATGAGGAAAAGACCTCCCCTTGGACGAAACTGAGGTTTGCTAGACACCAAGGGTTGGAGGGTTTGTGTGGTTTTCTAATGACTGTATTTGTGATGAGTGATATTTAGTAATTGGGAATCTAGCTTAGTGACCGATTGCTAGATTAGCGACTGATTAAGTTAATGGTTGCCCCATGAGTGGAAGTTTGATTATTGTATTGTGAATTGAGTAAATGATTAAGTAAGGAGGGTTTCCCCCTTAGGGAAACCAGATGATTATTCTTCTGTTCCTTGTTCTAAATATTGTGGCCACTGTAGTGAAAACTGTTTGGCCATTCTAATGTTAAGCTGTTATAAACACTATATTGTGACTTTCTGTGAAAAGATGTAATGTTGTAAATATTATATTGTGATGTATTGTGAATGTTTGCCTTGATTTGTAATGGAATAAATGGAGTGTTCACTGTTACTGTGTAATCCAAACCTTAAAAGCTGTTCACAGTAGCATCCTTTTGGGAATCTGCTGGTGCATGGCATTACAGGTTCCAAATGTCTTTTCTCCTTCCCTTTCTCCCTTTCCTTCCCCTCTCCCCCAAAGGGCAAGCAGTTTGTTATAGGTTATATATGTACAATCATAATAAA
Source organism: Pseudocheirus occidentalis (assembly GCA_028646575.1). Lineage (NCBI taxonomy): Eukaryota > Metazoa > Chordata > Mammalia > Diprotodontia > Pseudocheiridae > Pseudocheirus > Pseudocheirus occidentalis. The sequence continues at coordinate 19,685,889 of CM053601.1, forward strand.
TGTATTTCCACATTAGTCATGTTGTGAAAGAAGAATCAGTACAAAAGGGAAAAACCATGAGAAAGAAAAAAACAAAGAACAAAAAAGTGAAAATCGTATGCTTCAATCTGCATTCAGACTCCATAGTTCTTTGGATATGGACAGCATTTTCCATCATGAGTCTTTTGGAATTGTCTTAGATCATTGTAGTGCTGAGAAGAGCTAAATATCAAAGTTGGTCATCACGCAATGTCTTTATTACTGTGCACAGCGTTCTCTTAGTTCTGCTTACTTCACTCAGCATCATTTCATGTAAGTCTCTCTAGGTTTTTCTGAAATTCACTTGTTCATCATTTCTCATAGAATAGTAATGTTGCATCACATTAATATACTACAGCTTGTTCAGCCATTCTTCAATTGATGGGCATTCCCTCAATTTCCAAATCTTTGCCACCACAAAAAGAGGTTCCATAAATATTTTTGTATATGTGGGTCCTTTTCCCTTTTTTATGATCTCTTAGGGATACAGACCTGGTAGTGGTATTGCTGGATAAAAGGGTATACACAGTTTTATATCCCTTTGGGCGTAGCTCTAAATTGCTCGCCAGAATGGTTGAATCAGTTCACAACTCCACCAACAGTGTATTAGTGTCCCACTTTTCCCACATCTCTGCCAGTGGTATCATTTTCCTTTTCTGTCACAATATCTAATCTGATAGGTATGAGGTAGTACCTCAGAGTTTTTATAATTTGCATTTTCGAGTTTTATTGTTTCTGAATTTCCCTTGTCTAATCTGTTTTATTTATCTATTCTTTAACCAATATCAGGTAGTTTTGATGATTGCTGCTTTATGGTATAGTCTGAGGTCTGAAAGTGGAATTCATCTTTTGTCCTTACTTCTTTTCATCATTTCCCTTGATATTCTAGACCTTTTTCCCCCCCAGGTGAATTTTGTTATTTTAACAAGCAGTATAAAGTATCCCCTTGTTAATTTGATTGATATGTTGTTAATGAAATAAATTAACTTTGGTATTATTATTATTATTATTATATAGGCATGACCTACCCATAATATCCCTCCAGTTATTTAAGTTCTTTATTTCTTTAAGGAGTGCTTTGTAATTGAATCTATACAAGTCTTTTATGTGCTTTGGGAGATTGACTCCCATATAGTTTATATATTTTAAAGATTTTTGGAATGGGATTTCCTTTTCTATTATTGCTTCTTGTGTTATATAGTTATATCACTATGTTATATTTTTATGGATTTATTTTGTAGCCTACAACATTGCTGGAGTTATTAATTGTCCCATTTAATATCTTTGTTGATTCTCTGGGGTTTTCCAAGTAAACTATCATATTATCAGCAAACTGGGATGGTTTTATCTCCTCTTTTCTTATTTTTATTCCTTTAATTCCTTTCTTTTGTCTTAATGTTATTGTTACCAGCTCCAGGACTATATATCAAATAGTAATGGGTAGAGTGTGCAAATTTGCTTCACCCCCATATTTATTGGAAAAGTTATATCCCCATTACATATGATGTTTATTTTTAGTTTTATTTTTAAACATTTCTTTAAGTCTATACTTTGTATGGTTTTTTTTTAAGCATAAAAGAATGATGTACTTTGTCAGAATTTTTCTCCATCTGTTGGGCTGATCATGTGGTTTTGGTGTTTTGATTTTTAGTATTGTGTTGTTTTCCTAATATTGAACAAGCCTTGAACCCCAGGTATAAATCCCACTTATTCATAAAGGAATACCTTCTTGGATAAATTGTTATAGTTCTGTAGGAGTTTTGTTTAAAACTTTTTTTTTTGCTTTTTTTTTTGGAGGGGGGAGGGCAGGGCAATTGGGGTTGAGTAACTTGCCCAAGGTCACACAGCTAGCAAGTGTGTCTAGTGTCTGAAGCTGGATTTGAACTCAGGTCCTTCTGACTCTGGTGCCAGTGTTCTATTCACTTTGCCACCTAGCTGCCCCTTTTGTTTAAAATTTTTGAGTCAATGTTCATTCTTGATATTGACCTGTGATTTTCTTTCTGTGTTTGCATCTTCCCTGATTTAGATTATTAGAACTATATCTCATAAAAGAATTGTGGTATGTGTTTTCCTTCCTAATTTTTGAGAATAATTTGTTAAGTATGGGTGATAACTGTTTTTTAAAAGTCTAATTTCTCCTGTGAATCCATCAGATCTGGGAGGGTTTTTTTCCCCCTTCATAATTCTTTTATAGTTAGTTCTTTTTTTCTTTTCTGGTATTAGTTTATTTAAAACCTCTATCTGGTCTTCTAGGTATTTTATATCATTGAAGATATTCCTCTATTTTATGTTCTCAGTTTTATTAGTATGTAACTATATAATAAGTTCTAATTATTCTTTTTATTTTTCTGTATTGCTGTGATTTTACCTTGTTCTTATACTATTTTATTGATTTGATTATTCTTTTTTTTTTTTCTTTTTGGAGGGCAGTTGGGGTTAAGTGACTTGCCCAAGGTTACACGGCTAGCAAGTGTCAAGTGTCTGAGGCCAGATTTGAACTCAGGTCCTCCTGACTCCAGGGTTAGTGCCATATTCATACCCTTTTCCCTACACTAACAAGGAAGTTTCTACTGAACTGAGTCAACCTCACTTCCCTAAAGCAGTTACAGAGTCAGATACTTGTCTACTTGTCATGATCCTCTTGGACCCATGGCTGTCTGGAGCCTGGAGGGTAGTCCTGAGCCTCTATAAGAGCAGAATCTAAGCATAAATGTTAGCTAATGTGGAAATCTACTATCTTTTTAAATCTACTATCTTTTTAAATCAGATCATCTTTTGCATTTTTGTGTATTTGCCAAGTTTTAAATTTTAAAAATACATATTTAGTTCATTAATCTTCTTTTTCTTTTTTGTTAATGAATGATTATAAGAATATATTCCCCTCCAAACTCTTTTAATTACTTCCCAGAAATTTTGTTATGTTTCATCACCATTTTTTTCCCTAGTGCTTGCTTCAATGATTTGTTTTTTTTTTTTTTTTACCTATTTGTAATTTATGATTTCTTTGTTAAGTCTCCATTTGGGTCTATATTTTTCGTTTGTTGTCTCTAAACTAATTTCTGTTCTTATATTATAATGTGGTTATTGAAGGAGGTATTGATTTTATGCCTTTTTTTACTTCTCTTTGCAGTATCTCTGTGCTCTAGTACATGGTCATTTTTTTTGGTGAAAGTTCCATGTAGTAGAGCAGATATATATGTGTGCTTGTGTGTGTGTGTATGTATGTATGTATATTTGCTGACCCATTTAGAAGGTAGCCTTAGATCTTTTAACTTTAGTTTCTTTAGAAATTTGTTCAGTTCCATGTTTTCTCTTTTGTTTATCTATCTTTCTGTTAGATTTATCCACAACTAATTGTGGGATATTGAAATCTCCTGTCAGTAGTGTGTTACTATATGAATTTGGAAGCTAAGACATGGAGCTTATAAATTTAGAATCGAAATTGATTTGTCCGTGGTTCCTTTCAGCATAATATAGTTTCCTTGTTTAGCCCTTTGTATTTTTTGAATCGTTGTTTTTTTCTGTGTCTGATAGCATGATGTCAACTCCAGCTTTTTTTTTCATTTTACTTAATGCATAATACATTTTTTTTCTATCCCCTCAATTTTTTTTTTTGATATGGGTATGGCTTTTGCTTTTTAAATATGTTCCTTGTAAACAAGAGATTGTATGGTTTGTTTTCTTACCCAACTCATCATTCTGTATCTTTTTATTGGATTATTTAATCATTTAAATTTATAAGGTTAGGTTTGCATTTTTCCCCATCAGACTCTAAAATGATTTTTTTTTAAGTTATGTTTTTGCCCCCTCTTCTGCTATAAACAGAGTATAATGTTCCTTCAGTTACTTTAATCTTTTTTTTTTTTTTCTTATGGTGGCCCTATTTGGTTTTCCTCCCTGAAGCTCCCTCTTATTTGGTACTCTTTTCCCTTTAGGGTTTTGTTTATTAGTTCCTCTGTGCTTTTATCTGGTAATATATTTCTCCTCCCTCTTTTTCCCTCTCAGTCAAGTAGATATTTCTCTGTTCTCTCCTTCCCTTGGCTAGTCCTATTCATTAGTTTTTTTTATTTCATTTTTTTGTGCTCCTTTCTAGAAAAAATTTTCCTCTCCATTTTTCATTTTCCTTTTCTAGTCACTGTAGGCTCACTCTCCAATTTCATGAGCCCTATAATCATCTGGTCTCTCTCTTTTTATACAGTCAAAGGTTTCAAGGTATCCATTCTAGACTGTGCCCTCTAGACCCATTCTGCCACATTGCCTTGTAGGGCTTAGCCTACAGCTTTCCCTTTTCCTTTGTATGTGAAGTTCTTACCTCCCTTTACCCATTTATTATGGAAACCCCTCTCACTTCCAGAGTAAGCCAGCCTTCCTTCCTTCCTTCCTTCCTTCCTTCCTTCCTTCCTTCCTTCCTTCCTTCCTTCCTTCCTTCCTTCCTTCCTTCCTTTCTTCCTTCCTTCCTTCCTTTCTTCCTTCCTTCCTTCCTTCCTTCTTCTGAGACCACAGACATCACCTTCCTCTCATTGTTAACAGTTGCTTTGACCTGGGTATGTCATTTTACTTCTCCATATTCCTCTGTTTTCCTCCCCCCTTTCATGTTTCCTCTCACATGATAACGTCATCCCGCAAAAGAAGCATTCACCTGTAGAGGGAAGGGATAGGTAAGCTCCTGGCCACAGTTCCTCTGCTGTCTGCCTCTTCAGCTGTACTAACAGATTTCTTCCTCTCTCCCCCCTCCCTCCCCCTGTATATAATTAGAAGTATCTTATGGATCTTCTGTTGTGAATCTGGTGCTTTTGCTGTGTGCTTTTATTTACTCCTGCAGTTCTGTTGTTGGGGGGTATTCAGGAAACAGTCTTTTCAGTTCTGCTGTTGTTTTTAAACCAAAAATATTTGAAACTCCTTTATTATTGAACATTCATCTTTTGTCCTGTATGGGGAAGCTTAGGTTTGCAGGAAAGGTCACTGTGGACTGTGTCCTGAGCTCCAGTGCTCTTTGGAACACATTATACCATTCCTTCCTTTTTCTAGTGGGTCCGGAATAGTTTTGGGTTATTCAAATGTCCTTCCCTTCCTATTTGAAGGGCTTTCTCCTGATGACTTGCTGAACTTGTTTCTGAATTAAATTGTTCAAATTAACCACTATCTGTTTTGGAGTTTGCAGGTTTGATTTTTTTGTTTTTCTGGAAATGATCTGTGACTTTGTTCAGTTATCATTGCATTTTCTGTGTTCAGAAGTTCTGGGCAGTTTCCTTTTGTTATTTCCTTTATTTTGATGTTAAGATTTTTTGTCTTGTCATGTTCTTCCAGTAGACCTATGATTCTTAGGTTGTGTCTGCATATCCTGTCTTCAAGATCTGCATATTTTGCTTACATATGTGTGTTCAGATACCTGAACTCATTCACCAGATATGGAGGCCACATTTCCTCCTGTTGTTCCTGTCTTTCTTGTTGATTTATCTGTTTATGTTCAAGGACTTTGAGATTTCTTATTCCTGAGAACTTGGTACTTTCAGTCTCTCCCCCCCACCCCACCCCCGTTATTTTTCCTTATTGCTCACTGCCTGATCCTGGCCCCTCTGATTGTGGTTTCTGTAGGGGCTAGATCTCAAAATGTCTCAACGTCCTCCCACACTTGGGAATTCACAGTTCCCCAGCCTAACTCCCTGCCCCAGGTGACTTTTGGGTGGTCAGAAGTGGCCCCAGCTGAGTACTATCCTCTTTTCCTCAAGCTTGGTGGAGTGCTGTACAGCCCCCAACATGGGTTCCCTGTCCTTGTGACCTTTTGTTCCTCAGTTCTCTGGCCTGGCACCACCAATTAAGAGCTTTATTGGGCTGGTGCTTCTGGCTTTTGCTCCTGAAAGGCTGTGACCAAGCCTGTTGTTGAGGCCTGAGCAAACTTTCAGAGTTCAGGGCTTCAGGGTACTGGAGAAAAGGAGGAAGGGAGCAGGGTATGGGGTTGGCCTTTGACAGAAGCCTGTACTGCGTCCTTGGGTCTGCTAGTAGAACCTTTCTGCAGCTAGTGTGGGAGGTCAGGGAGGGGTGCAGAAGGACCTTGGTCAGTGTGCAGCATTTCCTGGCTTTGGGAATTTTGGTTTTGTTTGATTTTTTTTTTAACCTTTTGGGTTCTTATCCTAGACTGTGGAAACAGCCGAAATTACTTTTTATCTTTGGCTCACAATTTATGTTTTGGTGAAGTTTGAGAGGTTGGGGGATTTGGAGAAAATGTCTAGTCTGCCTTCTTAATGATGATGTGACCTGGAAGCCGGCTGCCCTATTGGAGAGTTTCCTCCACTGTACAATTTCCTTTGACGTCCTGTTCTTCAGAGTCCCTCTTTTATATGGGTACATCCTCTCCCCACTCTCTATTACCCTCTGCATGGTAAGTAATTGGCTTTAGTTCTTTAGAGGCAACAGTGTACTACATTTTACAACCAGGCAACCCCTCCAACAAAACTGAAACTGAAAAGATCTCTTCTTTTCTGTGATCGCTTTCCCTTTTAACCCGGTCTACTCACTCTGGCCCTCTTTTGTCTTATTTAGCTTAATGTGTTTGTATAGCAATATCTTCATGTGTCTGCATCTAGTTTAGATAAAAGTGAGGAGGCTTTCTCTCTCAACTTCTGCCTCCATGTTTATATACTCATATTTTTGAGGCACCTTAATTATTAGAAGCCAGTTCCTTCCCCTTCTTCATTTTTGCCTTAGAATATTCCTTTTTCTTTCTTGTCCTAAAGCAGTTTATCCTGTTCTTGTGTTTGTCTTACCTTCCTCTGGCCCCTTGAAGACAGGTTCTGGGGCTTTGCAGTGTTTTTGTCAGTGCCTGTCTTCTGTGTAATGCTCATGGGGGTCCACTTGGGTGCTGGCTTGGGCTTTCTGTACTTTCTTATCTTTGTACAATTCTCTGTTGGGACCTGACTTTGTTATGGCCTCTACTGGATATTGGTGTTTGTTCTTCTCTTTAGTTTCTTGTAAAGTCTTCTGTCATGGGCACCTAGCTGCTTTGAAAGGTGGACAGCCAGCCTTCTCCCTGCCCTTCACAGCTGGGCCACTTCTGGGTGACATACAGGGGCAGCTTCTAGAACTTGCTTGTTTTGACAAGGCAAGGCTGGGATTAGATTCAGGTCCCTATTACCAAAGCTTTTCATGGTATTTGATCCCCTCGGGAGCCTGCTTGTTCAGAGTATTGGCTGACTTCAGACCTGTTTACCACAGTTCTTCATTGGCATGGTCCCTCTCTCACTGCTGGAAGATTTCATGATTTGTGCTGGCTCCCTTGGTCAGCTCCCATTCCCAGAACTGTTTTTCCAGTGTTTTCTCTGGCTACTTCGGGTAATACCTCTGCAGGGTTGTCTTCATCCTTTTATTTCATTTTGTTTTTTACTACTCTGGGTCTGATAGAAGAGTTGAATTTTGTTTCTTTTTGTCTTATTTTTTCATTACTTTTTGCAAATGTTTGCTGGAGTGTCTGTGGGAGAATTGGCCTGCTTTACAGCCTTTCACCCCAGCGTATTAAACCAAAAGTTGCATTTTACTATTTAACAAAAAAGAACAAAAAGATTTTCTTCCTGTATAATTTTCCTAATGCTTAACATTTCTTGCATTTTTGGTTAACCTTGGTCAATCTCACCTAAACAAAGTGAAAAATTTCAAAATATATTTTGTAACCTCTTTAGTAACAGTTTATTTACTATTTTTGCAACAATATTCATTAACTTGCAGCAGTTGCATTCAAGCCCTGGCCATGGTCAGTTTCATTAAAGGTGTTGTGCAATCCTGAAAAATCAGTATGCTCTTGAACGTTCCCACTCACTAATCACCAATGGTTTTTCATATGAAAATTTCCTCAGCTTCTCTTTGGATGCTTAGTTTTATTCTCATTTATGATTGTTAGATTCATCTCTGTCTGAAAGAAGTAATCATATTCTTAATGTCTAGGTCTTCAGAGGCAGTGTGGTGTAGTGGGTAGGTGATGACTCTGGAGGTGAGAAAACTTAATTTTAGGACCAAACTCTTGAAGGGGTACCCACAAAGAGGGTTAGGGTTGTCTGAGACCCCAAAATAACAACATGCTGGGTCCTGCCAAAAGAATTTGACTCAAGTCTTCTCAGCCAAAGAAAAGTAAAGTTTATTAATAGTTCACCATATGGAGGAGACTCTGAAGGAGCCAGTCTATGCTAGGTCATTCTATGGCACTCTCACACCACAGGGAGGGAAGATGGGATTCTATATACAGAAAGGTGTGGGAGAAATCTAGGGGTGGTCTAGAGGAGGAGTTTGGGGGAGGGTCTTCCGGAGGAGTCAGAAGAGGTCAGACTCCAGTAATGAATTTAGGGAGGGTCTTCAGGGGTCAAAATGAGGTGAGACTCTAGTAATGAGTGATAAAGGGTGGGAAGTTGCTGGAGACTACCTGGAGACCACAAACAATGCTGGGCCAGACCAGTTTAAGGGTGGGAAAGTATTGGAACAAAAGAGGGCTTAAAGACTGGGGTAGAGCCACAACTTAAGCCCATGATCTCAGGTAAATGTCTTTCCTTGGGAAGACTCAAGGAGAGCTCAAGGGGGCCCCCAGAGCCTGAACCTCATCACTCTGACATATTGACTCTGTGAAGCTGTATATGGGTTGTGTGATACTGGGCACAAGCTGGTTTACCTCTTGTAACGTTAATGGGATTTAAGATCTTTCCTGCCCATTAAGTAAGAGTCCTCAGGTGGAACCCATTAAGGGAAGCTTGCTTAGGAATGGCTTGCTTGTTGGAAGCCTTTCTCACCTTTTACTAATTTCTAATTAGGCACTGATTCACTAGGGTTGTGATGCCTTCCAGCTCTGAGAAATATATACACCCTCCGAAGTGGTAGCTCTCTTTGGGACCTCTCTTAAAAGAAGGATCTTGTGATTCCCTGGTTGAGATTCTGAGTGACCCTAGAGTGGCCCCATGTTCAGAGCTCCCCAAATCCTCAGATATAAAGGCTCTCTCCATCCAGAGATGTATGTAAAGTGTATAGTTGATTAAGGCAGTAAGAACCCTGTCTGTTGGTCTTTATTTCTCTGCTTGTATTTTCTCTGAAGTGCTAACTTTCCCCCTGACTAGTGAATGTAATTTTATTTCATTTCATTACATTTTATTTTTTGCTTTTCGGAGGGCAATTGTGGTTAAGTGACTTGCCCCAGGTAACACAGCTGGTAAGCATTAAGTGTCTGAGGCCAGATTTGAACTCAGATCCTCTTGATTCCAGGGCTGGTGCTCTATTCACTGCGCCACCTAGCCGCCCTGTGAATATAATTTTAAAACCCCTTAGACAGCTATCTTTCCTAGTAAAGGAGATGGAAGAACATATACTAACACTACCATTGGATTTGCCAGTGTGGTTGCTGCTACTCTTCTCTAAGAGAAGGTGCTGATCTGTGAGGGTAGACAAAGTTCCTTCCCAGGAAATCTGTGCCAATTAAATAAGGTTAATTAAAAAGTAATTTTTCCTGTAAATACGTAGGTGCTCTGCCATTCTTTGTGTGCGTATATAATTACTATTTGTATATTTTTGGTTCTCTCTCATGTCTCCTCCTTAGCAGCTACAGTTACTGAAGAACCAGAAAATGAAATTCTCACCCCCAATGTCTCTGGTACTTTCAGATAGTTCAACTGATGTGGTTTTATCAGTGGTATTTGTCAGGGTCTGATTGAGTTAAGGAAGTAGTATGTTGTAGGCATGTAGGATGTCTGGTACAGAGGTAGAGAAAGAGCAGATAGATCATGTGTGAGAAACAGAAAGATTCCGGTTTGGCTGTTTTGTAGAATGAAGGATGGGAAGTAGTGGCCATTCAGACTGGAAAGCTAGATTGGGGCCTGGTTGTGTAGGGATTTAAAAGCTAAACAGAGAAGGGCTAGTTTGGGTAGGGGAGAAATGTGGTGAGATTTGCCATTAAGGAAAATGACTTTGGCCAGGAAGTGTAGACTGAACTGGGATACAGAGATACTTGAGGCTGGGAGAACAGATTGGAGGTTTGGGAATAATGGAGGTGAGAGGAGGTAAGAGCCTTAAGGATGGCAGTACTTAAGTAGAGAAAAGACGTCAGATCTGAGAAATGCTTTGGAGATAGAAACAGAAAGATTTTGCAATTGACCATGTGGAGTGAAAGTGAGTTCTGAATCCAGGATTATGTTTTGATTATGAACCTTTGAGACAGAAAGTATGGTAGCAATACCTTTGATAGAAGTAGGGAAGTTTGGAATGGGGGAGAGTTTATGGGGAATGATAATGAGTTTGGTTTTGGACATGTTGAGGTTAATATGTCTTTGGGAAATCCAGTCTGAATATTCGAGAGTCAGTTGGTGATATAAGAGTGAAGGTCAAGGGATAAACTATGACTGTATATTATGCTCACAGAGAGGTATGTATAATAACTATTTACCCTTCTTTAATACATAATTGTAATTGAAAGCATTTTTAACCCTTTTGTTGTTTAATTTAGAAGTTTTCTACCTTTTTAAAGATATATAATACAACCTAATGATGCTAATTACATGGTTGAGCTTTTAAATGAGTGCTTAAAAGGACCACGTTTACATTTTATTGTTAGATAGATGTTGCTGTTTGTCCTTTGTTCTCGAGAGGGCTATGACATCAGGGAGGTGATGCCATGGCATGCAAGTGAATTGGATTGAAGTGAGTCACCAGCCTCACTTTCTCCTCTGGTGCCATCTGGGTCCAGTGATAAGATGTAGATCAGGACGACTGGACATGGCGCCTGTTAGAGAAATACATAGTTAAATTCCTTCCCTACTTCTTAGCTACTGAGATGGTCACATTTTTGGTCTTATCAACATCCACATGGGTTCTACTTTTTGTTTTCAAATCCTGAAATTCCTTTATGCATTGTCTTTTATTATTCTCTCTTGCCCTGCTTTCTGACTGCTCACCCTATTCTTTGTCTTCACCCTGAACTCCATTCCTTCCATCCCTCTGTTCTCTCAGGCCCTCTCCTCTCCCTCTCTCTTCTTAACCCATTGGTAAACCTACTCAACTTGACACTGTCATCTGCTCTCCGCTTCCTTGTCTTTCTTATTCTATTACCAAGGAACCACATGCTAACCCCCCTCCCGGGTTACTCGTGATCTGCTTCCTCTCCCATTCACTTGGTCTTGACTGGAGCTAGAAAAAAGACAAAATCATGCTCCTTTATGCCTCTACAATTTTGTGTTGTTTAGTCTCAATGGGTCCTATTCTGTCCCTTCTTATCAGTTTATTTTCCTCTTCTCCTGAGTGACTCTTCTAGACCTTATCTCCACTCCAGCCTCTCATAGCATCCTACCCCACCTTCTCAGCCAGGCGTCATGAATATTCAATCCCCCATGTTTCTCCCCCCCTCCTCCCCCAAGTTCAGGCCCTTGACTGAGGGCCCCCTTGTCTTTCCTCCTCTTCCTCATACCAAATCATTCAGGCTGCTTTCCTCTCTGTCTCCTCTGTCATTGTGGTCATTGCTCACAATTTAACATGTACTCTCAGTTTTCTGCTCTCTTGATTTCTTCAGCATGTTTCCCTGATGGTCATCCCTCCTCTGTCTCTTCTGTTCAGGCTCCTTTTAGCCAAGCAGCTCCTTCTTGGTGCCTACAAACAGGCCCATCTGTGCCCTCCCTGTATTTACAAAACCCCTCACTTCCCTGGTGATTCCCTTTAGTGTTGATTCTTACCTCCTTTCTCTTTCATTGGCTACACTTCTTGAGAAAACGCTTTACATTTGATGCCTGCCTTTTCTCTCCCTGTTGCTTTCATCAGACCCTTTGCATTCTGACCTCTGACTTCATCGTTTAATTAAAAATTGTTCTCTTTAAATGATCAGTGATTTACTAATTATAAAATCTCTTGCCCTTTCTTGGTCCCCTCTATCTGCACTATTTGCACTGTTGATCCACCTCCTCCTGAGTATTTCTTCTCTAGGTTTTTGGTCACATTTTTTTCTTATTCTCTCTGCTTAATCTCTCCTTACTGTCCTTTGATGGTTCCGTTCCATGCCACTGAACTCGGATTTCCCCATGGCCCAGTACTGGCCCTCTTGTTTTTTTCTTATGCCTATACTGTTCTGCTTGGTGATCTCATCAGCTCCCATTGGTTCTGTTATCAGCAACAATTATGCAGATGATTTCCAGCTGTATATGGGAATGAATAAATAAGGCATTTATTAAGCACTTACTTTGTGCCAAGCATTGAGTTAAGTGCTGGGGATGTCATTAGAAAAGCAAGAGTCTCTTTTCTCTTCTGAGCTCTTACTCTAATGGGGGGGAATGTTTCAGTTGCAAATCAGATGGAAATGTCCCTTTGTCCTTGGGTGCTGCAACTAAGTAGATCTGCGTGCTTCTTTTTTAATGTCATTTCTGTTGATCTTTTTATCAGTTTCTGATGTTGGGTTATTTGATAATGCCAAGGCCTTTAGCAGTAAGAATTTTATGTTCTGGGTCTTCAGTAGTTGTGGCTGTAGCACCTGCAGGAAAAATGGCTAGGCTTCATCTCCTTGGGATGGCTTCTCAGGATGATGACTGAGGGCACTTGGCTGGAAACATTGCTGTTTGGCTCTTGGGTTTGGGCTCCTGTGTGCATCGCAGTCGGAAGGTAGATGACGATCAGGATTGGGGTGGTGGTGTCTCAGATGGGCTGGCACATGCTGTCTCCTCTGTTCTGCAGGAGGCATTGCTACTTCTACCAGGCTATCTTGCCTTCCCTAGGGATGGTAGTTGGTGATGAAGGCTGATCCTTCTCCACTGGAGAAAGGAAAGAGGCAAAGATATTGGTGGTGTTTGGCAGTGATTATCTTGAGGGGGTGCCTGTGTCAAAGGAAGACTTTGTAAGGATGTGAGTCACACTTAGGCATGGCTATAGGAGCAAAGGGACCATTCTGAGGGGGTGAGCCTTGGGCAAGAGAAAGGCTTATCTTATATCTCTTCCTCAGAAACTGGAGCAAAGGAGGAGACAATGGGGGTATTAATTAAGATTTTTTGAACTATAGAATAGGGGAAAAGAAATGATGCATCACCATGCGCCTCTCTGTTTTCTTGGTAAGATAGGAGACAAGAAAGATCCTCTTTTGAAAAGAAATGGAAAGGTGGTAGTGTAGGAAGCTTGCAGAGAAAAGATTGTCCCTGTGGTGTAAGGATCACAGACTATCTATTTGGAGTTGGAAGGACCTAATAGGTCACCCAATCACATCTCTCATTTTACCGATAAAGTCGTGAAAGGCCCCATTGGCCTTGACTGAAGATGCAGTAGAGAGTCTGCGAGTCTGAGAGGTTTCCAAGGGAGTGTCGGGAGCCAGAGGAGGGACTTGAGAAGAGGAGTATCCTCACCAGCAGAACTGGGGACAGGGAAGGGGAGTTTGGGGCTCTCCTTTGTCATAATCTTCACTCACAGGAGGCTTGGATGACCACTTCTCAGGTGTATTGCAGTGGAAATTTCTTTTGGAATCGATTCCAACTCTAAAATTCTGTGATTCTGAGGAAGTGCTTCCTAATGGGGTATTACTATTTGAACATGCTTTTAAAAAATAAATTAAGTTCTAAGATGAGTTCTTATTAATAGATTCAATTTTAAGCTTTCTTCATTTGAATGAATTTGTCAGGCTTTTTTTTCTTTTAGACATTTATTCTTAGAGATTGAAAGACATGCTAACAGTAAAAAATACTGTCCACAGTCTATGCTTCACATAGGTTTTTTAAACCATTTAGAATCTTTGTTATTTTTTTTTTATTGTTCCAATTAATTTGTATCTGGACTTATTTTGTGCCATAGTCAGTAGAGGCTCAGTAGTAGTTCTCTGAGTAGTATAGTTTTCTTAGGGGTTCTTGGACAAATTGTGGAAAATTGGCAGAAAAATCTTTTTTTAAAAAATATTTTGACTCACTATGGTATATTGCAGCTAATCCAGTTTTTTTGGGGTTTTTGTCTCAACTTAATTTTCTTTAACTTGTCCTTTCAGGATTCTGGTGATTCTTATAAACTGGCCAAGATGAATATGGTGAAGAGGATTATGGGCCGGCCTCGCCAGGAAGAGTGCAGCCCACAGGACAATGCTTTAGGACTGATGCACCTTCGGCGGCTCTTTACTGAACTCTGCCATCCTCCTCGGCATATGACTCAGAAAGAACAAGAAGAAAAACTTTATATGATGTTACCTGTGTTTAATAGGGTAAGTAAAAAACATCAAAAGGCAAGAAAAGTAAGAAACAGAGTGGAGAGGGGTAGAGAGTGTTCCGGGCATATGAGGCAGCCAGTGCTGAGGCATAGCAGCTGGGGTGAGGGGGCGGCTCATAGTGTGTGGAGTTTGGGGTCTGGAGCTAGGAAGACTCATGTTCCTGAATTCAAATCCGGCCCCAGACACTGCCTAGTTGTGCGACTCTGGGCAAGTCACTTAATCCTGTTTGCCTCAGTTTCTTCATCTGTAAAATGAACTGGAGAAGGAAATGGCAAATACTTTACTACCCTTCCCAAGGAGACTCTAAAAGGAATCGTGAAGAAGACTGAAACACGACTGAACAGCAAACGTGCTGAGGCATAGAGATGGGAGAAAATGTTGCATTGAAGGAACTGCAGTTAGGTAACTCCGTGTAAGTTAGAATATAAAATGTGTGGATGAAAATAGACAGCAGGAAGACTGGAAATATTGGAAAAGGCCAGGTTAAGAAGAACTTTAAATGCCAAACAGAAAACATTCTATTTGACCCTGGAATAAAGAGAAAGGGACTGCAGCTCATGGAGCAGAGCAGTGACTGGCTCAGAAGTACACCATGGAAGCAGTGGTGGGTAGACTGTAATAGGGAAAGACTTGAGGCAGGGAGACCAGTTGGAATACTATTGCAATGAGCCAAGTAAGAGGTGATGAGGGCTTGGACTGTAGCGGTAGCTGTGAGAGCAGAGAGAATTAGTTGTACAAGAGCTGTGGTAGAGGTAGGACTGGATACGTGGGGAGAATGAGAGTGAGGAATCGAGGATGTTCTCTTGGAATGTGGGTACCTGGGTGGATGTTGATACCCTCTGTAGTAACAGGGAAGTTCAGAAGAGTAGATGCTTTGGGGTGAAAAATGTTTTGGACATAGTGAATTTAAGAGGTCTTGGGACATCTAGTTACAAGGGTTCCACTAATGTTTTTAAGAACTCTGAATATCCTTTATTCTGTCATAATCTTTTTAAAATAGTTTTTTTGTTATATTAGCTAAAATTTTTAATTATATCCTTCTCCCCTCCAAGAAAGCCATTCCTTACAAAGAAATTTTTTTAAAGCAAAGGAAAAAAAATTAAAAAGCCAAGAAGGAAGGGAAAAGAAATAGTGTGAAAAAAAATTGAGAACATATGCAATATTCTGTACCCCTGGACCTTCTCCCTCTTTCCTCTTCCCCTGACACAAAGAAGTGGGACAACATGTCTTCTTTTTCTACATGGGGAACTTTCTTCCTAACAATGTCCTTCTTGGGGTGTAAGCCTAATAATGGAACCTTTGGGTCAAAGGGTATGAGCATTTTAGTCCCTTTTTTTTTTTTTTTTTTGTATAAATCCAAATTGCTTTCTAAAATAGTCTTACCAGTTCACAGCTCCATTAAGGATGCACTAGTATGCTTGATTTCCCACAACTCTTCCAATATTTAATATTCCCATCTTTTGTTTTTACAGATTTGCTGATTATGAGGTCAAACCTCAGGGTAGTTTTGATTTGCATTTCTCTTACTTTTTAAATTTAGTGTTTTGTTTTTCCCCAGTTACATGTAAAAACAGTTTTTAACATTCATTTTTGAAACATTGCATTCCAAATTCTCTCCTTTCTTCCCTCCCAACCCTACCCCCCAATTGAGAAGGCAAGCAATTTGATATGGGTTATGCATGTGAAGTTATACAAAACATGTTCATAATAGTTATGTTTTGAAAGAAAACGTAGAAAAAACTCAAGAAAAATAAAGTTAAAAAAAAGTATGCTTCAGTCTGTATTCAGACACCATCAGTTCCCTGTTTGGGGATGGATAGCATTTTTCATCATAAATCCTTCAGAGTGTCTTGGATCATTGTATTGCTGAGACTAACTAAGTCATTCACAGCTGATCATCTTACTGTATTGCTACTGCTTTGTAGTCTGTGCATTCTACTTTGCATCAGCTCATGCAAGTCTTTCCAGGTTTTTCTGAAAGCCTCCTGCTCATCATTTCTCATAGTAGAATTGTATTCCATCATAATCACTTACCACAACTTGTTCATCCATTCTCCAGTTGATGAGCATCTCCTCAATTTCTAATTATTTACCCCCCAGAAAAGAGCTGATATAAATATTTTTGCACATATAGGTCCTTTTTCCTTTTTTATTTTTGTCTCTTTGGGGATACAGATCTAGTATGCATTTCTCTTACGATGATTTGGATGTTCTTTCTTATAGTGGTTAAAAGTGCCATTCTTCTTTTGAGAACCGTTTGTTTCTTTCACCATTTATCTATTTGGAAATGCCTTTTGGTCTTTCATATTACCTGTTGATTGTTTATATATTTGGGTGCTAAATTCTTATCTGAGAAATTTGATAAGAGATTTTTTTTTTCCATTTTACCTCTTCCCTGCTTAATCCTGAAGGCATCATTTTGTTCATGCAGAAGCTTTTTTGTTTCATGTAGTCAAGGTCATCTATTTTATCTTTTGTATTTGCTTCTAACCTTTGTTTGGTTAAGAATACAATCTCTCCTCCATAGCTGTGGTATGTGAAGAGAGAAATTTCAGGAAGCTTCTTCAGCAATTCTGCTTCTTTCTTTTACTGGTGAGTTCCTCTCAGAATCTCCAGTGGAGGAAGGGCCCAAGCTAGATATCCTTTCTTCCTCTCCTGGCTCTGCTTCTCATGTCTTGACTTTACTGCTGTGTCTCACCGTCTCTCATTCTTGAAGTTCTGTCCACTCTTTTGGCCGTCTTACGTTGGAAAAACTTTTTAAAAATTTTTATATTGAATGTGATAATTTTATAATTTATTATCTTTTTAAAAATTGATTTATTTACTTTTAGTTTACAAAATTCAGTTCCACACTCCTTTGAGCTTCAAATTTTCTCCCCTCCCTCATTCCAAGAGAACATCCTCGATTCCTCACTCTCATTCTCCCCACGTATCCAGTTCTACCTCTACCACAGCTCTTGTACAACTAATTCTCTCCGCTCTCACAGCTACCGCTACAGTCCAAGCCCTCATCACCTCTTACTTGGCTCATTGCAATAGTATTCCAACTGGTCTCCCTGGGAAAAAAGAAAGAAAACCAAACATGGACAAGAACGCTATCATGTAGATTGCTTCAGTCTCCATTTAAACTCTGTTCTTTCTAGATCTTTCTCTGAATGTAGATATCTCCTTCCATCCTGAGACTTGTAGAGTTGTCTTATAACCACGTTGCTGTGAAGAGTCCAGTTTATCAAAGTTGGTCATCATACATACGATGTGTCTGTGATTGTGTACAAATTTTTCCTGGTTCTGCTTTTCTTACTTAGCATCAGTTCATGTAAGCCTCTCCAGGTGAATATGAAGACCTTCTCCTCCACATTTCTTATAGTACAATAGTATTCCATTGCATTCATATACCACAACTTGTTTTGCCATTCCCCAATTGATGGGCATCTCCTTAATTTCTAGTTTTTTGCCACCACACAGAGAGCTGCAATAAATATTTTTGTACACATGGGTCTTCCTCCCACTTCTATGATCTCTTTGGGATACAACCCCAGAAGTGGCATTACTGGGTCAAAGTATGCAATTATTTATAGCCCTTTGGGCATAGTTCCAGATTGCTCTCCAGAATGGTCGAGTCAATTCACAGCTCCACCAACAGTGCATTAGTGTTCCAATTTTTCCACATCCTCTCCAGCATTTGTCATTTTCCTGTTTTGCCATCGTAGCCAATCTGACTGGTGAGATGTGGTACCTTGTTATGAGAATCTGAAGATCTTTCCTGCCCTGAGGCCCTTTGACAGGCTCAAGTGACTCTGAGAACCTTCCCTGATTTGAAAGTATACTCTGTCCCCTAATAGGCTGAGTGTGGTCACATGGAGCCTGTGGTGGGAGGCTCGTTTTTCAGGAACATCCACTCCTTATTACTTTGTGATTGGTCAGTGGATCAAGAGGCCTGTGACATTCTCTGATCCAGGAGAAGGCTATATATACCCAGATGTGAGTTTTTGCTTTGGTGTGCTCACTTTGAAAAGAGTTGTGTGATTCGGCCAGATGAGACTCTGGGAAGCCCCCTGACTTTGAAAAACCCGGATGTTGGTGCTTCCCTCTTTGGCAACTGACTAGGTGTGGATGTAATGGTCAGAAGGTTGGAAGCCCATTTACTGATCTGTTTCTTTGTCTGCTTGTAACTTCTGCTTGCATTTTGTTTGCATTCTATGAAGTTCAGGGTGCTGACTTTTTCCCCTGTACTAGGTAAATGATTTAGATCTGATTGATTAAAGTAAGACTGTTAACCCATTTTGAGTTGCTTTCTTTTAGAAAAGCAGATCTAAGAACCTGTCCTAGCAGCCACCCTGGGTATAGTAGGGTGCTTGCTGATACATGCCTCAAAGTTGTTTTGATTTGCATTTCTTGAATCAGTAGTGATTTAGAGCATTTTTTCATATGCTTATAGATATCTTTAATTTCTAACTCTGAAAATTGCCTGTTCATATCCCTTGACCATTTATCAGTTGGGGAATGACTTGAATTCTTATAGGTTTTACTTAATTCTCTGTATATTTTAGAAATGAGGCCTTTATGAGAGACACTGGCTGTAAATATTCTTTCCCAATTTCCTACTTCCCTCTTAATCATGGTTACATTGGTTTTGTTTGTACAGAAACTTTACAATTTAATGTAATCAAGATTATCCATTTTGCATTTTATAATGCTCTCCATCTCTTCTTTGGTCATACGCTCCATAAATCTGACAGGTAAACTATTCCTTGCTTCCCCAGATTACGTACAGTATTAGCCTTTATACCTAGATTGTGCACCCATTTAGCCTTGACTTTGGTGTACAGCATTAGATGATGGCCTATGCTATACTATATTCCAGTTTTCATTTTTTCTTTTTTGGAGGGCAGTTGGGGTTAAGTGACTTGCCCAAGGTCACATGGCTAGTTTTTTTGTGTTAAGTGTCTGAGGCCCGATTTGAACTTAGGTACTCCTGACTCCAGGGCCGGTGCTCTCTTCACTGTGCCACCTAGCCGCCCCCCTAATTCCAATTTTCCCAGCAGTTTTTATCAAATAGTGAGTTCTTATCCCAAAAAATGGGATCTTTGGGCTTATCAAACAGTATATTACTAAGATTGTTGATTACTGAGTCTTTTGTACCCATTCTGTTCCATTGATCCACTACTCTATTCTTCAGCCAGTACCAAGCAGTTTTGATGACTGCTGCTTTATAATACAAATTAAAATCTGGTACAGCTAGGCCACCTTTCCTACCATTTCTTTTCATTAATTGTCTTGATATTCTGTACTTTTTGTTCTTCCAAATGAATTTTGTTACTGTTTTTTCTAGCTCTATAACAGTGGTTCTCAACCTTCCTAATGCTGTGACCCTTTCATATTCGTATGTGGGCAGACTTGCCTGGAGACAGGCATCTCGGTTCCTAAGACTATTGGAAATATATGTTTTTTGATGGTCTTAGGTCTAAGATCCCTGTGACCCCTGTGAAAGGGTCGTTTGACCCTGAAAGGGTCACGAACCACAGGTTGAGAACTGCTGCTCTATAATGTAATTTTTTGGTAGATTGATTGGTATGGCACTAGTATGTAATTTAATTTAGGTAAAATTGTCATTTTTATTATATTAGCTCTACCCAGCCATGAACAATTGATGTTTTTCCAATTAGTGAGATCTGCTTTTATTTGTGTGAGAAGTGTTTTGTAGTTGTGTTCATAAAGGTACTGGGTTTGTTTTGGCAGCTAGATTCCCAAATATTTTTTAATGTCTACAGTAACTTTAAATGGGGTTTCTCTTACTACGTCTTGCTATTGGACCTTGTTGGAAATATATAGGAATGCTGAGGATTTATGTGGGTTTATTTTATATCCTGCAACTTTGCTAAATTCATTTATTGTTTCAAGAAGTTTTTTACTTGATTCTCCAGGATTCTTCAAGTATATCATCATGTCA
Source organism: Pseudocheirus occidentalis (assembly GCA_028646575.1). NCBI lineage: Eukaryota > Metazoa > Chordata > Mammalia > Diprotodontia > Pseudocheiridae > Pseudocheirus > Pseudocheirus occidentalis. The sequence goes on from CM053601.1 coordinate 19,706,036, forward strand.
TCTGCCAAGAGTGATAGCTTAGCCTTTTCTATGCCTTATTTGATTCCTTTGATTTCTTTTCTTCTCTAATTGCTACTGCTAACGTTTCTAGTACTAGATTGAATAAGAGGGGTGATAGTGGGCATCCTTGTTTCACCCCTGATCTTATTGGAAATGCTTCTAGTTTATCCCCATTACATATAATGCTTGCTGATGGCTTTAAGTAAATTCTACCTATTATTCTAAGGAAAACTCCATTTAGTCCTATATTTTCTAGTGTTTTTAATAGGAACGGATGTTTTATTTTATCAAAAGCTTTTTCTGCATCTATTGAGATAATCATGGTTTCTGCTAGTTTTATTGTTGATATGATCAATGATACTGATGGTTTTCCTAATATTGAACCATCATTGCATTCCTAGAATAAATCCAACCTGATCAAAATGTATTATTCTTGTGATAAGTTGCTGTAATGTTTTTGCTAATATTTCATTTAAAATTTTTGCATCTATATTCATGAGGGAGATTGGTCTATAATTTTCTTTCTCCATTTTTTTCTCTGATTTAGGTATCAGTACCATATTTGTATCATAAAAAGAATTTGGTAGGACTCTTTCCTCAACAATTTTCCCAAATAGTTTGTAGAGTATTGGGATCAATTGATCTTTAAATGTTTGATAGAATTCACTAGTAAATCCATCTGGTCCTGGAAATTTTTTCCTAGGGAGTTCCCTGATAGCGTGTTCAATTTCTTTTTTTGAGATGGGGTTATTTAAGTAATCTACTTCCTCTTCAGTTAGTTTGGGCACCTTATATTTTTGTAAATATTCATCAATTTCACTAAGATTGTCAAATTTGAGTGCATACAATTGGGCAAAGTAATTTCTAATTATTGTTTTAATTTCCTCTTCATTGGAGGTACATTCACCCTTTTTATTTTTGATACTCGAAATTTGGTTTTCTTCTTTTTTTTTATCATATTGATTAAGGGTCTATCAATTTTATTTTATTTTTTCATAAAACCAACTCTTAGTTTTATTTATAAGTTCAGTAGTTTTCTTAATTTCAATTTTATTAATCTCTCTTTTGGTTTTCATAATTTCTAATTTAGTATTTAATTGGTGATTTTCAATTTGTACTTTTTCTAGTTTTTTCAATTGCATGCCCAATTCATTGAACTCCATTTTCTCTAGTTTTTTCATGTATGCCTTTTGGGATATAAAAATGCCTTTGCTGCATCCCACAAGTTTTGGTATGATGTTTCATTATTCTAATTCTCTTGAATGAAGTTACTGATTGTTTTTATAATTTCTTGTTTGACCCACTCATTCTTTAGGATTAAATTATTTAGCTTCCAATTAGTTTTTTGTCTATCTTTCCATGACTTTTTATTGCATTAGGATCTGAGCATGATGCATTTAATATTTCTGCCTTTTGTAAAGCGAAGCAAAGGCACCTTCCAAGGTTCTGATTACCAGCATAGCAAACCCCGTTTATTCAGCAAACATTCACAGAACAGAGAAAGTCAAAATACAGTATAATTCATTCATTTAGCAAGTACGTTCTCAGTTCAATCCAGGTACTTCTCCACCCCTAGCCAGTACATTCATTTGGTCAGTCAAAGTCTCATCTCAAATGGAGATCAGTTTCTAATCATAAACAAAGTACATTCATTTGGTCAATCACAGAGCACAAAAAGACCAAAGTTTCCCACCCCTGGATACAAAATAATTATAATACCATCAGTTAACACCAAGCCCTTTCTCAAAAGGGGCAGGAGAGCACAAAATAAAAAGCACATACCATCTACCTTTAAGCTTTAACAAGTTCAAGATATCATCTCAGCATTGAAAACCCAAAGAAAGGCCCTTTTTTCATCTTCACTTGAGGCAAGCCCTTAGCAATCTCAGTTCCTGGGGAGACAAGGCTCAACGAAGCCATAGCCAGTGTCCTCATCAAATCACTCTCTGCCTGTAGAACAGTCCCAGAACCCTTGAAAACATCAGCAAGTACCTCTTCCAGGATTTCTGTGAAGGTACCACAAGAGAATCCTCCTTCAGGGCTTCTGAACCAACAGCTAGGTTCCAGGACCTCTACAACAGCAGCACTGTCCTTCACCCTCCGGTGAATCTGGCAAAACAACATCAAAACAGACAGACAAAATACCAGCATCACAGCCATGCCTCCTTAGTTCTTGGCAGCTCCAGATGGCAGTTCTCAAAAAGTCCTGGGCAGCTCCAATGAGCTCTCAGCAGTCTTTCTCTCAGCACCTCAGGCTCCATGATACTGAATACTGCTCTGCCAACATCCTTCTGGCCTTCTCTGGGCTTGGGCCTCTCTCCCAAATCATGGCTTCCCCCAGTTCAGCTCTCTCTCTTCACATCAAGTCCATCCTACAAGTGGGATTCATAAGTTCTGGGTTTTAACTCTCAACCCAAAAACCAAGCCAGTTCAGTGGCATCTCCAAATTCCTTTACCATTACACCTTTCTGTAGTAAATGGTGAGGTTTTTATGACCTAGTACATGGTCTCTTTTTGTGTATGTGCCATGTACCACTGAGAAGAAGGTATATTCCTTTTGATCCCCATTCATTTTTTTCCAAAGATCTATCATGTGTAGCCTCTCTAAAATTCTATTTGCTTCTTTAACTTCTTTCTTGTTTATTATGAGGTTAGATTTATCAAGTTCATAGAGGGGGAGATTGAGGTCCTCCACTAGTATTGTTTTGCTTTCTATTTCTTCCTCTAATTCCCTTGCCTTTTCCTCTAGAAATTTAGATGCTATACCGCTTGGTGCATATATGTTAAGTAACGATATTGCTTAATTCTCGATGGTACCTTTTGGCAGGATGTAGTTTCCTTCCTTATCTTTTTTAATTAGATCTATTTTTGCTTTATCTGAGATAAAGATTGGTATCCCTGGTTTTTTAACTGTAGCTGAAGCATAATATATTCTACTCTATCCTTTTACCTTTACCCTGTACATATCCCCTTGCTTCAGATGTGTTTCTTGCAAACAGCATATTGTAGGATTGTGGTTTTTAATCCATTCCACTATCCATCTCTATTTTATGGGAGAGTTCATCCCATTCACATTCACAGTTATGATTTCTATCTGTGACTTTCCCGCCACCTTGTTCCCTCCTCTGCTTATATCTTTGTGTCTTCCTTTTCCCTTCCCCTCTTATGAGTTTTCCTTTTAACCACTGACTCCCTCAGTATTCCCTCCCTGTGTCCCCTCCTCTTTACCTACCCTTTCCCCTTACCACTCTTTTCCTCCCTTCTGATTACCCTTCCCCTTTTTACACCCCCCCCCCCT
>CM053601.1:19709433-19727225 GCA_028646575.1 Pseudocheirus occidentalis
CCACCTAGCCGCCCCTAGCTTTTTATTCTTAACAGAGTATGTTGTTCCCTCCTTGAACCCAAACCAGTGCTAGTAAATTTCATACAGTGCTCCTCTCCCTCCCTCTTTTCCCTCTATTGTTAAGAGTTTTTGTGTCTTTTCAAGTTAGAATCTAAATTTAACTAAATTTGTATTGATCGCTCTTTAAAACAGAACCAATGAGAGTAAGGATCATATGATGCTCATCTCCTTCCTTTCTTCCCCTCCACTTTAATATGCTTTCGTGCCTCTTCTTGTGGCATAATTTACCATTCTCTGCCTCAACATTTCCTTCCCCCCCCATTACAATCCCTTTCTTCCCCTTAATAGGGTTTTAAAAAAGTCTTCAGATAGTTTACTTATACCCACACCCTTTATCTATGTACAACACTTTTCAGTGTTGTAATACTTATACAAATTTCAGTATTGACAGGTATCTGCTTCTCATACAGGGATGGAAATAGTTTGCTCTTATTGAGTCCCAGGTTATGTGCATGTGTGAGCATCTGTGTGTGTATGTGTATGTGTGAGTGTGTGTTTTCCTTGTTTACCTTTTTATGTCTTTCTTGGTTCTTGTAAATGTAGATCAAGTTTTCTATTGAGCTCTGGCTTTTTCATAAAGAAAGTCTGGAAGTCCTTTATTTTCGTTAAATGACCATCTCCTTGCTTGAAAGATTATGCTCAGTCTTGCCGGCTCGTTGATCCTTGGTTGCAGTCCTAGCTCTTTTGCTTTACGAAATATCAAATTATAATTCCTCTGATCTTTTAATGTAGCAGCTGCTAAATCCTGTGTAATCCTGACTGTAGTTCCACGATATTTGAATTGTTTCTTTTTGGCTGCATTCAGTATTTTCTCCTTGACCTTGTAGCTCTCGAATTTGGCTACTATATTTCTTGCAATTTTCAATTTGGGATCTCTTTCAGGAGGAGATTGGTGAATTCTTTAGATAACTATTTTACCTTCTGGTTCTAGGGCCTTAGGACAGCTTTCTTTGACAGTCTCTTAGAGGATGCTGTCCAGGCTGCTTTTTTTATCATAGCTTTCTGGTAGGCTGATAATTCTTAGGTTCTCTCTCCTGGATCTGTTTTCCAGATCAGTTGTTTTTCCAGTAAGATATTTTGCACTTTCTTCTAATTTTTCGATCTTTATGTTTTGTTTGACTCTTGATGCATCATAGAGTTCTTAGCTTCAATCTGACTGATTCTAATTTTTAGTAGATTATTTTCCTCAGTTAGTTTCTGAAGCTCCTTTTCCATATGTTCAGTTTTCATTTTTAGGTTGATATTTTCTCCAGTTAGATTTTTGGACCTCCCATCCTAGTTCTCCAGTTTTCCTTTTTAAAGATTTATTTTCTTCAGTGAGATTTTTTTTTTCCAATTTGGTCACTGTAGATTTAAAGTTATCTCCTACCTCTAATTTTCTTTTTAAAATCCCTCCTGAGGTCCTCCAAGAATGCTTTTTGGGCTTGAGAACAATTCACATTTCCTTCTGGGGTCTCCAGTGTGAGTATAGAGTCTGTGTTGCCTCCTGAACTTGGTTGTTTTTGCTCACTATAAAAAGATTTGATGGTCCTAGCCTTTGCAGTTTCCTTCTTCTCCATTGTCATTGCCTGTGTCCTGGATTTTTAAAGTGGCTATCTGCTTCTGGGGTGCAGAGGTATTGAGCTTCTCAGGCTGGGAGTTAGGGGTTTGGTTGTTAACTTCATGAGCTGTAGTGTCTGAGTGACTGGACTGAGGCTAAGGCCAGGACTCTCAATGTTTCCCCTGAGTTATCCTGAGGCTTACAGAGTAACCTATAGGGGTGGGGCGGTCTGGCTCCTTCAGATTTCCACCTCTGTGTCTCTGGGCTACAGCTTCTACAGGCTTAGTAGCAGGAGGCCAGCGGCAGGGCAGGGGTGCAGTCTGCTGATTGGCCAGGTAGTACTAAAGGGCACCTTGCCTTGTGTTGTTAGTGTTTGCTGTCTCCTCCCTTCTGGGCTTAGACTCCCCCCCTGCCTCACTTTCACCTTCCTCACTGACTCTCAAGCCTGAGGCTCTTTCCACTAATTCAGCATTTTACTCTGGGTAGGGAAATTATCCCTGGATTTTTCTGGGTCAGGGAGAGGGGATCAGAACAACTAGGTTTTATTCCTCCATCTTGAATTCTGGAAGCTCGGGTATGTAGTTTTTAAACATCCAGTCTGCGGGCTAGTAGCCCCCGTAGCTGTCTCTGCTTTGGGCCCTGGGCTTTCTCTTACCCTGCTCTGAAGATCCTGTGTTCTGTGGTGAGGCTAAGGCTTCAAATTGCCCTTAGGATGGGTGTATCTGCTGGCTGGCTGAGGCTTCTTCTCAGCCTGGTGTACTCTGCTCTCAGATTCATGCTGGTGCATCCCCTGTGTGCTCTGCATTCTCCCTGCCCAGACCCGAGTAGACACTTTCCTGGACTGGGAATCTGCCATGCTCCATCTCCCAATGGGTTCTGTCACTCTTAAATCCATTCAAATTCAATTTTTAACTTTTAGAGACAGAATTCTTGGAGGAGCTTGGAAAAGTTACTGCTTCCTTTCTGCCATCTTAGCTCTGCCTGCAGAACTTTTTTTTTGGCTTTTTGGAGGGGGGAAGCCAGGGCAGTTGGGGTTAAGTGACTTGCCCAAGGTCACATGGCTAGTAAGAGTGTCAAATATCTGAGGCTAGATTTGAACTCAGGTCCTTCTGACTCCAGGGCCAGTGCTTTATTCACTGCACCACCTAGCTGCCTTCTTGGAACAGCTTTTTATCCCTGCAGTACCCTTCTTGCATTGGTGAGTTCCTCTCGGAACCTCCATTTTTGAGCCCTACCCAACCATCCTTCATTCCTCTTCCAGCTCTGCTTATGACTCTGCTCCCTTTTTTATGTTGCATCTACCCTCATAAGAGTATAGGTTCCTTGAAGGCAAGGAATATCTTTCTTTTTGCTTATATTTATTTATATCTCCAGCATTTAGCACAGTGCCTAGCGCATACTAAGTATATTAAAAAAAGACATCAATAATACCTTATTTAAAAAAAGAAATAAATTACAACTTAAATAATTAAAAGAATATTCACTTGTTCATGGTTGGGCCATGCCAATATTACAAAAATGACAGTACCACCAAAATAAATTCACTAGTTTAATGATGTATCCAGTTTTCAAAGGGCTACTTTACAGAATTTAGTAGAATAACAAATTTTATTTGGAGGAGCAAAAGATCTAGACTATTGAGAGAAATTAAAAAGAAAAAGAAGGATAGCACTTTCAGACCTTATTCAGATTGTTACACAGCAGCAAAGCTATTTTATATTGATTTTAAAATAGAAAACTAGATCAGTAAAACAGACTAAACAAGGTGGACTCAGAAATAATGAAACTCTAACCCAATATTTGATAAAATTAAAGACATAAATAACTTAGTAAAGAACTATTGGGGGGATAATTATTTATCAAATGAATTCCCTAATTGCATTGGTAAATTGATGGCAACTCACTGTCAGCTTTGGGAATTTTTCAGATTGTACTCTGGTGTACACTAGTGCATTGCTGATTTTTTTTCCTTTTTATAAATCTCCATCTTTTTCCTTGGCACTGAGTTTTTTCATGCTGTCTGATTCGTCTCCTTACCTCAGGATTCTTTCCTTACCACTCTGTTCTCCATAATGATGGCAAATAATGTTCCTAAAGCATAGGTATGACCAGGTCACCCTACCCCTATTCCATCTCTGTTTGACAAACCCCAGTTGTTCCCTAGCACCTCTACAATCAAATATAAATCTTGCTTTTAAGCATTAAAAACCCTTCACAGCCTAGATCTTTTCTATTTTTCCAGCCTTCTTAGATGTTTCTCCCTCCCATGAATTCTACAGTTTAGTCCTGCTATCTAGTCCTTCATTTATTTTAACTTCTAGACTCTAATTTAGTCCTTACTCCCCACTAACTCTTTGCTTGGTTTCAACTTCAGGACCATTATTATCCAAGGATATCCAAGTTCATCACCAGAAATCTTTATCAACAGCTCTGTATCCTTCATTGCTTCTACACTTGATTGGAAGGCTTAGAAGGTGGAACAAAAAAGTCTTCTCTTTTATAGAGGACTCGGAATTTCTAATTACCTTTTCATTTCCCACTGGCTTCTGTGCTTGGTTTTTTGACTATGAACACCTTTGGTCAGTTCACCCTCCTATCTTTTACAACTTCCATTTTTGTATTGTCTTTCCCTTTATTTGATAGTAAATGTTTTGAGAACAAAGGCTGTCTTCCTTTTTCTTTTGTATCTTCAGTGCTTTAACAGTGTTAGGCACATAGAAGGTGTTTATTACATATTTATTTGATTCTTGACTATTTTGTAATAACTGTTTAGAAAACTGGATCTGAATGTGGTAGAAGATAACTATATGGTCAGTCATGCTTCTTGTTTTCCTAATATTGAACCAGCCCTGCATTGCTAGTATAAATCTCAGCTCATTATAGTGTACGATCTTTGTGACATTGTTATAACCTCTTTGCTAGCATTTTATTAAAAAATTTTTTTGCATGAATATTCATTAAAATTAGTTTGTAGTTTTCTTTCTCTGTTTTTATTTTCCCAGGTTTTAGTATCAAAAACATATTGTCATAAAATTTAATAGAACTTCTTTGTCTATTTTTTTCAGATAGTTTATATAGTATTGGGATTAACTGTTCCTTATTTGATTTTAGAATTCACTTATAAATCCTTATGTTCCTGGAGACTGTTTCTTAGGAAGCTCATTTATGGCTTATTTAATTTCTTTTTCTAAGTTAGGGGTATTTAAGTATTCAATGTACTCTTTTGTTAATCTGGGGGCATAACTATTCATCCATTTACATTAGAATATCAGGGTTTTTTTAATATTAGGGAAAATAGGTCCTAATAATTGCTTTAATTTCATCTTCATTGGTGGTTAATTCATCCTTTTCATTTTTGAGACTTTGTTTCTTTGCTTTGTTCTTTGAGACTCATTCTTTAGGATTAGATTATTTAGTTTCCAATTACTTTTTAATCTGTGCTTCCATAGCCCTTTATTGAATGAGTTTTTTTTTTATTGTCATCTTAAAAATGTTCTGTGTGTATGAGGTTTTTAATGTCCTAATACATGGTCTGTTTTTGTGAAGGTACCATGTACAGCTGAGAAAAAGAATTTTCTATTTCCATTTATTTTTCTTCACAAAATTTTTCTTTTCTTCTTAATGTCTTTCATATTTATGTTATGATTAGATTTATCTAACTCTGAGAGGGGAAAGTTGAGGTCTCCCACTAGTACTCTCTGTTTCTTGTTGATTCATTTAACTTTTCCTTTAAGTATCTGTATACTTTGCCATTTGGTGCATATATGTTTAGTATTGATACTCCTTGTCTGTGGTGCCTTTTAGCAGGATGTTGTTTCCTTGCTTATCTGTTTTAATTAGGTGTATTTTTGCTTTTGCTTTCTATGAGATCATGATTGCTACCTCTGCCTGTTTTTCTTCAGCTGAAGCATAATAAATTCTGCTGCAGATCCTTATTTTAACTCTGTGTGGGTCTTTCTGTTCCAAATTTGTTTCTTGTAAAGAAGATATTGTTAGATTCTTGTTTCTAATCCATTTTACTATCTGTTTCCATTTTATGGGTTAATTTATCCCATTCACATTTGCAATTGTGTATTTCCCTTGTAGCTTTGTATTTGTTTATTTGCAGTGTATATTTCCCTCCATGCTATTTTCTTTTGTTCATCCTTCTCTCTCAATCTTTTTTTTTATCCTGTCCCTCCTCTAAAATCTGTTTTGCTTCTTACCACTTTTAAACTGAACATTTAAAAAACATACCACTTTTAAAAAAATCCATCTTTCCTTTTATCACCCTCCCTCCCTTTTCTAATCCCTTACCTCTCCTATTTCCCCATTGGGTAAGATGCATTTCTATATTACGTGAGTATGTATGTAGATATTCCCTCTTTGAATCAATTTAGATGAGAGTGAGGTTCATGTATTGCCCATTATACCACCCTTATCCATTATAAAAGCTCTTGTGTACCTTTTTTATGTGAGATACTTTTCCATATTCTTCTTCTCCCTTCTTCCTTTTCCCAGGATGTACTTCTTTCTGGGTCATCCTTTTTTTTTTTTTTTTTTACATTATCTTGGCATGACTGACTCATTCCCATGCTCTCTGTCTATAGACTATGTCTGTAGAATCTTTCTAGCTGCCTTAATAATGATAGAGTTCTTAGAAGTTATATGTATCATCTTCCTATATTGCAAAGTAAACTGTTTAAATTTACTGAGTCCCTTATGATTTCTCTTTCATATTTGCCTTTTTATGCTTCTCTTGAGTATTATACTTAAAAGTCAGATTTTTCTGTTCAACTCTGGTCTTTTCATCAGGAATGTTTGAAAGTCCTCTACCTCATTAAATATCCATTTTTTTCCTTGAAAGATTATACTCAGTTTTGCTGGGTAAATTAATCTGAGTTGTAATCTTAGCTCCTTTGCCTTTTGGAATATAATATTCCAAGCTCTCTGCTTCTTTAATTTGGTAGCAGATAAATCTCGTATGATCCTGACTGGGGCTCATTGGTCTTTGAATGGTTTCTTTCTGACTTCTTGCTTGAAGCATTTTCTCTTTGAAGTGGGAACACTAGAATTGAGGTATAATATTTCTGGAAGTTTTCATTGTGGGGTCTCTTTCAGGTGTTGATTAGTAGATTCTTTCCATTTTTATTTTGCTCTCTGGTTTTAGGATATCAGGCCAGTTTTCTTGGATAATTTATTGAAATAGGATGTCTAGATTTTTTCCTTGATCATGATTTTTCAGGTAGACCAATAATTCTTAAGTTCTCTCTCCTGGATCTTTTTTTCTAGGTCAGTTATTTTTCTAATGAGATATTTCATATTTTCTTCTATTTTTTCCTTCTTTTGATTTTGCTTTATTGTTTGCTAATATCTCATGGAATCATTAGCTTCCACTTGCCTAATTCTAATTTTTAAGTAATTATTTTCTTCAGTAAGCCTTTGTACCTCTTTCCATCTGACCAGTTCTACTTTTAAGGAGTTATTTTCATCAGTGAAGTTTTGTATCCTTTTCTCCATTTGGCCTGTTGGTTTTTTAAGGTGTTATTTTCTTCAGTATTTTTTGTGTCTCTTTTGCCAAGTTATTAATTATCTTCTCATAGGTTTCTTTCCTTGTTCTCATCTGTTTCTCCCAATTTTGCCTCTCCCAGTCTTATTTGATTTTGAAATTTTTTTTTTTTGGCTTTTTCTTGAATTCTTGTTGGGCTTCACATTTTTTTTTTCCTTTGAGGCTTTGCTTGTAGCTGTTTTGACATTATTATCTTCTTCTGAGTTTGTATCTGTCTTGTCCTTCCCTGTCACCACAGTAACTTTTTATGGTCAAGTGTTATTGTTGTTTGCTTATTTTTCCAGCCTATTTCTTGACTTTGAACTTCATGTTAAAGTTGGGCTTTTTTTCCTGGCATGGGGTGGAGGGAGGGACACTGCCCCAAGCTCCACACTTTTTCCCCCTGCTGTTTTCAGAGCTAGTTCTGGGTGTTTGGAAATTTTTGAAACTTCTAAGGTAGTGTAATCTGGGAAGAGGTGTGGTCACTACCCTCTTGATCTGTACTCTGGGGATTACCCAGGAATGACTCCTGATCCCTTGGAACCAGGATTGATACTGCTTCTTAGGGTCCCTGATCCATTTTGACCAAAAGTGATATTCCTTCTCAGGGTCCTTACTCCCATGTGACTGAAAGTGTTCTTCTTTACCTTCAACTGTGACCCAGAAGTGGGTATAAGCACTGGAGTTAACCAACAGTGTCTGGTCCTGCATCTAGTGCTAGCACAGGGGTCCCATAATCTCTTTCTGATCTATTGCCAGAGTCCTTTACCATCTCTGACTTAGGAGCTGCCAGGGTTGCTGTTATTTCTGTCAACACCACTTTGTCCCTCCATTGGTGTTGCTTCAGGCCAGCTTACACTGCTGTGTCAAAGATCTCTCCTTCTGACCTCCTAAGTTGTCTTGGACTAGAAGAATGTCTCACTCTGATTTTTTTTGTTGACATTGAGATTCCAGAATTCAATTTGAGGCATCATTTTAAGTTGTTTGGAAGGGAACATTGAGAGAGCTTGACATTGAGGCCTTCCTGTATTCTGCCATCTCTATCCCTGGTGTTATTAATTTCTATAAAATATTGCTGTGGCAAAATTCAGATAACCTGTTGGTGTTGAAGAATAAGTTGTTTAGAATAATTAAATTTTCTCAGTGGATGGGTGAGAGCTTAAATAGCCAAACTTTTATTATAATTACTTTGAATAGAATTTTTTCTAAAATTTATTGTATAATTCCTCAGTTTTTTAAGCAGAGTTCACCAAATAAGCATAAGTAACTGTTCCGTGATGATTCAGGATCATTTTGAGTAATGATTATCATACTTGGCTATAATACAATGACACCTCAAAGTCTTAGAGAGACATTGGAGGCAATGTTCTCTAATTTTAAATGGTCCCAGATAGCTATGATCTTTGGTTTTACATAATTGTGTTAGGGAATAGGAACATAAATAATTACTTTGTGATGGGGCTTCAGGTTTTGGCCTGTGGTAGAACTTTGTGTTTTAAATTTTAGCTCCCAAGGGGTCTATTTTACTTACTTTTAGTTCCTGGTTGTTTGTAGACAAGTAGGATTAGCTGAATTATGAAAAGGATAAGAAGAAATTCCAAGTCTGTTAGATTGTTATTATAGGATAGTGTTTTGTCTTAATGAATGTATACACAGTGGAATGGAGCTGAAGGAAATCAGCCTTTTGACTAGGTACATGATAGATCATGTTATTCAGCTGCTACCATATATGTCCTCATTTTAACAAGGCAATCCTTTTTTGTGTGGCATTGTTCTTCTTTTAAATAGAGATGTTTATTGTTATCTTGTGTTTCTACATGGTCTGCATTTCCCTCCAAGACCCCCCTTCCAGGATGCCATTCCTTGTAACCAAGAAAGAAATGAGGAAGAATAGGAAAAAAGGCTTGTAAAACCATTCAGCACATTGAACAGATCTGATGAGACATTCTGCACACCCCCGCTCTGCACTTCTCTGTTGGAGTGGTGGGAGAAGGTGTCTTCTCATATTTCTATTTTGGAGTCAAGCTCAATAATTATAAACTTGCAGTTTCTTAGAAAAAAAAAAAGATGTGGAAAAAAGAAAAACACATAAACAAAATAGGTTAGTACAGGAGGACAGATTTTAAATGAGAAAGAATAAAAAAGTGATAAAAGATAAGAATGAGATAATTAAGTAAATTGAAAAAAATTAGTAAGTTAATTAAAACTGCAAAACTAGGGAAGGATTGATAATGGAGTGGAGAGGAAGAGTGAGGAGGAGAAAAGGTCTGTGGGAATAGGGTTGCATCAAAGTAGATTAGACAGAAGTAATCACAGGGGAAAAGTGTATTGATTTAAAAAAGGAAGTGAACAACACACAAAAATATCCTAATAAAAATCTATGCAAATATAAGAAAATACAACCCAAAATTTCATAACTTTAAATTTGCCCAGACTGAATAAATTGCTCCTTGAAATGAAATAGGATTAAAAGCTCTTAGATAAAGTTTGATAGATTGGACAAGAATAAAATTAAATTTAAAAATCAAAAGCATACATAGAATCCAAATGAAAGTCTGGGACAAAATTGACCATTGAATCCAATAAAATGGGCATAGTAATCATGCTGTCATACAAAGCCAAAGTAAAATTTCACAAGGCAATGATGACAGCCAGCATTTATAGGGCTTTAAGGTTTATAAAGTGCTTTACAAATATTATATCTCAGTTGAGTCATCAGCCCTAGGAAGCAGGCGCTATTATTATTTATGTTTTCAAAAAAGGAAAGTGAGGCAGACAGGTTAAATTGCTTGCCCAAGCTCACATAGCTTGTGCATCTGAGTAAAGATTTGAACTCAGGTCTTCCTGAACCCAGGTCCAGCACTCTATCAACTAAACTGATTCCTGATCTTGTTCCCCACTGACTCTTCTCTGATTCTCTTAACTTCAGACATTTTGATATGATCCCTCACTCTTTTTCTCCAGACTGCCCTTCTTCTTGTCAAGGTCAACCCTTCTCCATATACATTTGATCCCATATTTTGATTGATCTATCTTTGGCTTCTTGCTAGTGTGTCCCTTCCTTGCCTTTTGCTATCGGGCATGCCCAGATCGAACTCATCCTTTTAGAAACAAAACAAACCATTAATTGTCTCTTCAGGGCATCATCCTCTGCGTCCCTCCCCCTGTTTGTGTAGCTTCATTGCCTTCCCCTCTCTCACTTATGCACTTTGCATTCTGGTTTCTTATCTTATCACTTGACTTTAACTTCATTAACCTAACTGTGGTTACCCAGAATCCCAGATCTGATCCCCATTTCTCAGTCCTCTTTCTCTGCCTGTGTGTTCTGTCTGGAGCTGTCGGCTGCTCTCTCCTCTCTGGGTTTTTGAGATGCTGTTGCCTGGTTTGTCTCATTATTCCTTTGTGGTTTCTTTTGATGGCTCATCATGCATAAGGTTCTGCTCTGAGGCCTCTACCCTTTTTATATTCTCTCTCTTAGTGACCTCATGAACTCCCATGAGTTTAACTCCCAGATGTATAATTTAATCCTAATCTCTCTCCAGTTTCAATGCGCCACAATCACTTGCCTGTTGGACATTTCAAATGGGATGTTTTGGAGGCATCTCCTACCCCAGATACCCAAACAGAATTCATTCTCTTCCCTCTCCATGGCAGCAAACCCTGCCATCTCCCAAACCTTCCTGTTACTGTTGAGAGCACCAGCGTGCTCTTAATGAAGAGGTTACCCAAAGAGGGTTAGGGCTGCCTGAGACCCCAAAATACCAATATGCCGGGTCCTGTGTAAAGAATTCCACTCAAGTCTTCTCAGCCAAAGAAAAAGTAAAGTTTATTGAAAGTTCAAGTCTGCCATATGGAGTAGAATCTTAAGGAACCAGTCTATGCTAGGTTGTTCTGTGGAGCTTTCACACAGAGCAAATCTGTGCTAATCTATTCTATGGCGCTCTCACAGAGCAAGTCTGTGCCAAGCCATTCGATGGCGCTCTCCCAGATGGAGGGAAGATAGGGTCTTATATACAGAGGAATCTAGGGGTGGTTCAGAGGAGGAGCCTGAGGAGGGTCTTCAGGAGGAGTCAATGAGGTCAGTGCAAGAATGGATTGATATTTTGATAGACTCCTGGGTGGGAAGCAGATGGACAATGGAGGGCCAGGCCAGCAACAGAGATTTGGGCCCAGCCACAATGAAATACCCGTGGCCTCTGCAAATGCCCCACCAAGTGGGAAGATCCAACTAGACCTCAAGGGGCTCCCCAAAGATTCAAAGACAGCTCAAGGTGGGGGGGGGTCCCAGAGCCTATACCTCATCATTAAGTGTCCCAAGTCTACAGCCTTATCTTCTGTTCTTCATTCTCCTTTATCCCCCATATGCAGAGTGCCCAGGCCCTGTGATTTCTGTCCTCACCACATTGTCGTAATTCCATCTCTTCTAGCTCCTACATGAATTCATCCACCTTAAATGACTGTAGTAGCCTCTTACCTGGTGCTGTAAGTCTCTTCCCCCTTTAGCTTATTCTCTACACTGATTTTCCTTTAAGCACAGTGGCTCCCTATTGCCTCCAGAACATAAACTAGTCCTTTTTCTTGCTTTTAAAGCCCCTCACAACATGTCCTCTGCCTATCTTTCTTCTTCATTAGACATTTCCCTCCCACACTCTGTGATCCAGTCAAAGGGTCCTTCTTTCTGTTCCTCACACACCCATTCCAAATCCCATCTTTGTGCCTTTGTACTTGCTGTCATTCTTGGAATGAACTTCCTCCTTATTGTTGCTGTTATTCACTGTTTCTATCCTGTCCCATCTCTTCCTTACCCTGTTTGGGATTTTTTTGGGGGGCAAAGATTAGAATGGTTTCCCATTTCCTTTTCCAGCTGATTTTACAGATGAGGAAGCTGAAGCAAACAGCATTAAGTGACTTGCCCAACATCACACAGCTAGTAAGTGTTAGAGATAGGATTTGAACTCATGAAGATGAGCCTTCCTGACTTCTGGCCCAGTGCTCTTCACACTGCCACCTAGTTGCCCCACTTCCTCCTTACCTCTACCTCACAAGACACCTGTCATCCTCTAAGATGGAGGACGGACCTTGGCCTTCTACAGGAAGCCTTTCCTGCTTCTTCCAGGTATTAATGTGCTCCCTTCCAAACTACCTGGTATTGAATGACTTTGTACTCATTTGCTTTGTCTTTATTCTGTATTTACTCATGGTGTCTAGCAGATGTCATTCCAGATGACAGTTTAACCAAGGGATGTTTGTGTGTCTCTATTTCCACAGGGGAGTAAGTAGAATCGGTTCTCTTAGCATCATCCATTGAGGCCATTTCAGGGCAAGCTCTTCTCTGGAGCTCCCTGCCTCCACTTTCCTTTCCTCATCTTAGCACTTGAGGGAGTACAGAAAACCCCAAAGTCTCTGTTATCTAAATCTTTGTAGCCTAGGGCAAGGATCCCAGCTCCTTGTGGCCACTCTAGGAAGACAGAGATTAACTATGTAGTTCATAAAGCTCTGTACCTTGTCCAGACTTTTGTCAGAAAAGAAAGAAGAAATCTCTGGCTGGGAAATTCCAGCCAGTCAATTCAGTTGACTTTGCATTTTCTACCAGTTCCCCTTCTTTCAAAGACTGACACCCTATAGCAAAAAGCATCAACTGAGGATTCAGTTAAAATCATCTAATCTTTGCAAGGATGGGGCTCTG
The DNA here is from genome assembly GCA_028646575.1 of Pseudocheirus occidentalis. Lineage (NCBI taxonomy): Eukaryota > Metazoa > Chordata > Mammalia > Diprotodontia > Pseudocheiridae > Pseudocheirus > Pseudocheirus occidentalis. The sequence goes on from CM053601.1 coordinate 19,722,247, forward strand.
TTGATTTTTACCATCACTTAAAAGTAATTTATTTTTGTTATATAAGAATACTTTTCAATTGACTCAGAGTAACAGAAGTGAGTGTGGAAGGTCTCCATACTTCCTAGAATGAAGCCATTGTATGTAGGACTGGATCACAGCCTAAAGAGAGCTGTCTCAGTTAAAGGAGAGAAGATCCTAGGGGTCTGGGAGCATGGAGATTGGAGCGAACTTGGCCTTCCCAGTCTGTCTCAGGGGAGCAAAGGAAGGATGGAGCTGGGGCAGACATGGTAGAGCTGGAGGAACATGATTGGATTTCCAAGCAGAAGACCTGGATGAAGGGAAGTTTGTCCCTAGAAAAGGTTTGCTTCTTCAGCCTGCCCTCCTGGTGCCTTTCTGTCCATAGACAGTATGATATAACTTGCTGTTTCATTACTCCAGTGGTTCTGATTACCTGAATTTTGCCTCTACCACAGATAGACCTGGGGTACATAGAAGTGTAAATATTAGCAAGGCAGTTGTGTGGGGTATGGGGACCCCAAAATCCCCTACCCAAGAAAAAACTCAGAGGCACCTTGAGTCAGACAGTGAAGAGTTTAGGGTGACACCTAATTGCAAGATTTTAAGTAATGAGGAAGATGGCAATAGTCTCAGTAGTTGTTGGAAGAGGTTTTGGAGAAGTTGAATAGAGGAGGTCTGTGGGATGTCCAGTTTAAGATGTCCAAGAGGCAGGTGGGGATTCTGGACTAGAGGTCAGCGGAGAGATGAGGGGTGGACAAGTAGCATCATGAGCATGTTGTCGTTCAGTCATTTTGCAGGCATTTCTGACTCTTTGGGACCCCATTTGAGGCTTTCTTGGCAAAGATACTGGAGTGCTTGTCATTTTCCTTTTCCAGTTCATTTTATTGGTGAGGAAACAGAGGCAAACAGGTTTAAGTGACTTGCCCAGTCCCATAGCTAGTAAATGTCTGAGGCCAGATTTGAACTCAGGAAGATAAATCTTCCTGATTCCAGGCCTGGCACTCTATCTGCTGTGCCACCTAAGTGCCCCATGAGCATAGAGGTGATTAACTAAATCCTGGGGAGCTGATGAGATCCCCAGATGAGATGGTATAGAAGATAACAGATGATAAGAAGACTTAGGACAGAGATCTGGGGAGAGGACGTGACCAGGAATGAACGTCCAGCAAGAAGACTGAGAAAGAACAGAGGAGGAGGAGGAGGACCAGGAGAAAGTAGAGTCACAGACACTTAGAAGAAACTGTCTAGGAAGAGAAAGTGATCCACAGGATTAAAGATTGCAGAGAGATCAGAAAGGCTGAGGACTGAGGAAGGACCTGTCAATTAAGTGATCAGTAAGTAGTACATTTGCAGACAGCAGTTTTACTTGAATGATTAGATCCAGAAGCCAAACCATGGAGAATCAAGATAGTGACAGGAGAGGAAATGGAGGCATGAATTGTAGTTGACTTTCTTAAAGAGTTTAGAAAATCAGGAAGGGAAAGAGTTCTAGGAAAATAGCTAGTGGGAATGGACAGATAAAGTGAGGATTATTTGAGGATTTTTTTATAGGTAGCAGGTTAACAACTAGTAGTTACCTGGAAATTGAAATGAGGTCTGCTAGAGAGGATAGGCTTGGAAGGGGATCACTTGCTGATAGAAAGGAGAGTATCTTGGCAGAGAGTAAGGTTACTACCCCTTCATGTGAGAAGGGGGTGAAAGAGGGCACAGTGGGAAAAGGTATCTTAGTTATGTGAGAGGAGTATAGAAGAAGAAGGGGCTCCTTGTGAATGACCTCGATTTGTTTTAGTTCAGTACAAGGCAAAGAGGAGTGGGAGAGTGAATAAGGATATATAAAAAAGATTGCCTTGACCCCATGAGGGCTCAGTCAAGGTTATAGAACATACATTCGTAATGGACGCAATCAGCACACTTGGGTGATTTTTCTCCAACTTTATTCATCAGCACATGTGTAGGAGGGAAAGCAGGGGACTGTGGCAGTAATCCAAGGTGGAGGCTTTGCCCTGCATGTACCATGACACTGTGTAGGGGCAAGGGACTTAGGGAGAAGAAGAGAGTAAAGAGTAGGATTTTCTTCTCAGTGCTTCAAGGTGGGAAGAGAGGGAGAGTATTCCTAGTGTAGGGGTGATGGCCTGGAAAGAGCCACAGAATCAAGTTACTGGAGAGTGTGCTAAGAAAGAAGAACAGAGTTTGAGGTTTCAAGGCAGAGAGAGATGTGAAATGACAATGGATTGGGGTGAGATTAGAGAATTGGAACATTTGTTGTGTGAGCTGAAGATCAAGGGTATGAATCTCTTTTTGTGTGGGTGAGGTGGGGTGAAGGAGTTGGTCATGGAAATAAGAAATGGAAGAGCTGTGAACCATGAGTATTTGAGGGAGTATGGGTGTGTATGTGGGAGAGAAATGATATTCCATCAAATTCTCACCAGTCATCTCCCAGCCTAGGAAGGAAAGACTTCATTCCATTGTACTTTCTTCATGGGCTGCCCTTCTGGCTCTGCCTGGTTGGTAAGGAGAGATGCCATTGTATCTCCCTTTACTACACTAGAATACTTGGAATACTTCTTGCTCCCTCTGGCCACATTTAGGCTTTTTCCCTCTCCCTCTATTACTCAATAATTTCTGCTCTTCTGAGTTGTACTTAATCTGTAATTACAACATGATCCAAATTCTGTTGGCTGTTAGCTACCGATTTTTAGGACATTCTCCTTCCTCTGCTAATGAGTTGAGGGCCTAGTTCACAATCCTTTTCTCCCCAACTCTTGTCCTCATACTAGTGGATTCTACGTCCTTCTTGATACTCTCTCAGACTTAAAGTTGTTCATTTCCCTTGACCCATTCCTTCACCCCGCCTCTGCTACACACATAGGGTCATACCATTGATCATGCCATCACCCACATGTTTTCCATTTCTGTCTTCATGAACTCTGAAATTCATCTAATCATAACTTGTCATTTTACCCCTCCTCCTTCCTTGCAGCCATTATCCCTGTTCTGCCCCCTCACTGTGATTTCTAGTCTCTCTACCCCTCAGATCTTTCCCAGGCTGTCACCTCCAGACTGGCTATGTTCTCCTCTCATTCCAATCTTGACCCCTTGGTGAACCAGTTCAACTCTCTGCTGTCTTTCACAGTCCCTTGCCTCTTTATCCTAAAACAGTTCTTACTCTGCCAAGCCTCAGCCTTGGATTGCTCCCACCATCCATTGCCCTTGCTTTTATTTATGTACTACTAAACCAAATTGGAGGAAAATCACACAACTACCTTTTCCACAGCAAATTTGTTATAAAATCTCAACTTCGCTCTCGCTGCGCCAAGATAATCCTTCCATACCTTTATAATTGTTTTTTACTATTCCACTCACCAGAGCAGCTTTTCCAAACCTTCTCATCCCTTCTTAAACTTCAGTGACTCCCTACTGAGAAAATTGAGGTCTTTGCAGAGAGCCTTCTCTTCTCTCTTCTTCTTTATCTCTCATCAATCAGATGCCTTCTTCAGCTGTCTTCTCCTTTTATCTGTCTCCCATGAAGAGATGGCCATATCCCTTACCAAGGGAGACGCCTCTTAATGTTCAAGTGATCCTGTTCTAATCACGACTTCTCCAGCAGGTCAGTTCCTCTATCCCCCCCATCTCTCACTGAACTTCAATATCTCCCTGCTCCTGGCTGCATCCCTGCTGCCTACAAACAAGCTAATGTCTCCCCATCCTCAGAAAACCCCCACTTTGTGAGGGACCCTGCCAGCTGTCATCCTGAATCTCTGTTCCCTTTCTTGGCTAACTTAACCTCTTTGAGAAGGCCTTCTATAATTGATGCTTCCAGTTCCTTTTACCCTCCTCTTCATTCTACAGTCTTATTTCTAACTGTACAGTGGCAATTACTCTTTCCAAAGTTACCAGTAATCTCTTTGATTAACAAATATGGTGGCCTTTTCTCAATACCTAATACCTGTCTTTTGTGACCTGTCTGCTGCCTTGAATACTGTAGACCAGCCACCCTTTTGTCCTTGCTAGTGCTCAGTGTTTATGACACTACTCTCTCCTGGTTCTCTTGCCTGTTGAACAACTCCTGTTCAGTGTGCTTGCTTTAGCCTTCTTCCCAGCCATGCCCAGACATGGTGGGTACCCTTCACAGCTCTCTCCTGGGCTCTCTCCTGTCTCTATACTGTTTCACTGGGTGATTGATCTCATCAGATCCTGTGATTATTGTTATTTCTGTGCTGCCCATTTTTAGATGACCTTCCCTCTTGGATCTCCAGATACCTCTTGGGCATTGCTAACTATATATTGCAGATGTCTTAAACTCAGTGCGTCAAAAACTGCATGTTTCCTCATCCGTAAAGTGGGGATAATAGCAGCACCTGTCTTAAAGTGTCACTGTGACGATCAAATGAGACGGTATTTGTGAAATGCTTAGCACAGAGCTTGGCACATGTCAGAGGTGTATAGAAGCTTATTCTCTCCTCTTTTCCCACCTTCCCCACTGAAGAGGGTACCCAAAGAGGGTTAGGGTTGCCTGAGACCCCAAAATGCCATCACGCTGGGTCCTGCGCAAAGAATTCCACTCAAGTCTTCTCAGCCAAAGAAAACCAAATTAAAAAACAATTGAAAGTTCAAGTTCACCATATCAGGTAGACTCTTAAAGAGCCAGTCAATCCTACATTCTATGGCACTTTCACACAGAGCAAGTCTGTTCTAGAGCATTCTGTGGTGCTCTCATACACGTGGAAGGAAGATGGAGTCTTATATACAGAGGAATCTAGGGATGGTCTGGAGGAGGAGTTTGGAGAGGGCCTTCAGGAGGAGTCAATGAGGTCAGACTCCAATAATGAGTTTGAGGAAGGGTCTTCAGGAGGAGTTAATGAGGTCAATGCAACGGTGGATTTATATTTTGATAGGCTCAAGGGTGGGAAGTAGATGAACAATGGAGGGCCAGGCTAGTAACAGAGGTCTGGGCCCAGCCACAATGAAATACTTATGGC
>CM053601.1:19733938-19745020 GCA_028646575.1 Pseudocheirus occidentalis
GAACACAGAGTGTAGAAGAGCTCATCAGCACACCCGAGTGAAACTTTCATTGATGGAACACAGAGTGTAGAAGAGCTCATCAGCACACCCGAGTGAAACTTTCATTGATGGAACACAGAGTGTAGAAGAGCTCATCAGCACACCCGAGTGAAACTTTCATTGATGGAACACAGAGTGTAGAAGAGCTCATCAGCACACTCGAGTGAAACTTTCATTGATGGAACACAGAACCAGTACATTGATAATTCTTCAATCTTCACCTTGGACAATCACATTGCCCTCATTTCATAAAGTGTGGCGAGGCTGTCTGATTTATTTCTTTATTGAGCTCTGGAAGAAAGAAAATAAATACATCACTTTTTATAGGACTGGATAATTTTCATCTTATTTATAAGTGCATTTTTAATGACAGGGGAAAAAGTGAGAATGTCAAAGATCTAAGCTGAGTTTTTAACTCAGTAAAAACTCTCAGAGTTTTTTCATGCTTTCTTGTAATAAAGCAGGCGTATATCTTGCTTTCCTTATCTTGCCTTATTTCAAGAACTGCTTCTTAATATTGTATTACCTTAATTTTGGGGGCAGCTAGGTTGCACAGTGGATAGACTGCCAGGCCTGGAATCAGAAAGACTCTTCTTAAGTTCAAATCTGGCCTCATATACTAGCCGTGTGACCCTGGGCAAGTCATTTAACCCTGTTTGCCTCAGTTCCTCAATCTGTGAAATGAGCCAGAGAAGGAATTGGCAAACCCCTCCCTCCAGCATCCTTTCCAAGGACACCCTAAAGGGGATCACAGAGTCAGATATGATTGAAAGTTAAAGTTGTCTCTTTAACTTTAAAGTTGCTGCTGAACAGCAACTTTAATTTCAAGCAAATAGATTGGAGCAAAGTTGACAAGCTATATATTTTGAGATCCTCTGTATTTTTTCTAAGAATTACCTTCCATTTAAAAATTTTGAATGATCTTTAAAAAAAAAACAGGAAAATAATGGGAAATAATTATCTTTCCCAAAATATTACTAATCTCTTTTATATGTATGTATATATGTATTTGTGTATGTAATTAGTGGGAAGAAGGGTAGGCAGGATTGAACCTCTACTTTATTTAGTGTAGGGAGTTCCAGGTGAAAAACGTCTTCTACCAATAAACTGGGATTTCTCTGCAATGTAATGTTGTTTGGGGGCATTGCAAGGTTCAATGACTCAAGTAGGATCAAAAGGCTTGTAAATAAACTAAGAACTAGTTTTGGCCCAGTACAAATATTTTCCATATGCATGAGCAGACAGACAGACAGACACACACACACACACACACACACGTCCCCTTCCAGAGTATAGTCTCATACAGGATACCTGTCCTACGAAGCTTTTTAAACTGCTGTTGAAAAGCATGGCGTGAGCAGAAGAACACTGGTCATAGTTGGGGGGCCTGGGTCTGAATGCTCGCTCACCTCCTGCTGCCAGCCAGCACTGTGACCGTGGGTGAATGTTTTCACGGCATTTGGTGCTAATTTCCTTGTCTATAGAGGGATTTTGGACTAAGGATCTCTGAAGTGCTGAGCACCCTCCACAGGTCCACTCATCATATTTCCTCCACTGGTGGTCAGTGAGAGACAATTTATTGATCTCCTACTGTGTGCTAAGCCCTGTACTGAGCATTGTGGATACAAAGAAAGACGAGACCATCCCTTCATCCAAGGAGCTCACAGTCTAAACCACAGCTTCTTAAACTGTGGGTTGTGACCCCATGCAGGGTTGCAAAAAATTTGACAACAGTAAGAAGAAAGTTCAACGACCAAAAATTAGTTAAAAATCAAATGTGTAATGAATCTGAGGGGTTTCTGGCAGCGCTTGCTGGTGTTACATCAAGCAGCTTTCCCCTCAGCCTTGGCTCTGAGCACAAAGCACTGAAGTTACACAGACCCAAAGGCCAAGCAGCGCCCTCTGAAATGTGAAAAGGTTAAACAGCAATGAGCAAGGGTTTAGACTGTGTACAGTCTAAATGATCAGTGATCTGATAAGCCGTTATCAATACTGGAAGGACTTCCTCAGAAGACCAAGAGATGGAGCTTCTTGTGGCAGAACACAGAGACCATTGTCACTGTATGTGGGGTGGAGTGTAAGGGTGAAAATGGGGGGAGCAAGTTATCAAGGACTTTGAATGCCAGACAAAGGATTTTTAAAAAATTGCTTTTTATTTTGGAAGTGATAGGAAGCCCCTGGAGTTTATTGAATGTGTGACTAGGGGATGAACTGGAATGAAAGGGAGTCAGATTTGCAGAATAGCAGAAGTGTAGCCTTGGCTCCCTCCCACTGCTCTTCCACAAATATCTTTATGGATTCCCAGACCAAATTCTGTTGAGGGAATTCAAGAAAAATTAAGTGAATTATTTTTCCCATCCAGGTTGGCTTAGAGAGACAGAGAGGTCTGTGGACAGGGAAGATGAGGTCTGGCTAATAGTGCTAGAGTTGGAGAAAAGGAGCATTTGGAGCTGTGGGCCCTATCTGTGTACCTAATGAGGAACAAGTTCAGAAGCAAACGATGTGTGGTTCTGCCCCAGGAGTAGGGCAGGGGCTCGGTTTTAGCCTCTAATCTGGGAAGCCTGTAGTAATATAGCCAGGGTAGGGAACCCAGACAGAAGGAGAGCCAGTATGCAGTTCACCTGCTCTGAACTTCAGATCCTCTCAGCATGTTAATAGTGGTGGAATCCAGCATCAGTCTCCTGAAACTTCCAGCCAGGAATAAACCAACAGACCCAAACCTGAGTCAAGAACTTGCAGAGCTTGGACTGGAACAGTGTTGAGCAGACTTTGCCCCAAATCACATCACTCTGGGAGCACCAAAACTTTCAGGTCCCCAGCCTGAGCTGTGAAAATAGCTCCCAAGAAGTGCACAGAGCCCAGGCCTAATACCAAATCCAGTGTCAAGAAGTAGAATGGAGAAGGATTCTGGAAAGATGGCAGAATAAGGCAGGAAATTACCTGGCTCTCCCACACCTCCTCTCCCCCCCCCCCCCCCCAGTAATTTAAAATAATAATGACTTGAAGTGCATTTTAGAGCATAAATAATTAAAAGTTGAGGTAAAGCACTTGTCCAGCCTAAGACATTTGGGAGGCTGTTAGGAAAGTCCTGATCTCCTGAGGTGATGGTCTGGACTGACTAAAGGGCAAATACCTCCCTTGGACACCTCTGCAACAAGTCCTGGGGACAGCTGTGTCATCTACAGCCTCAATGTTAGGAATTCACCCCAGGGACAGTGTGGGGGGATCAGGTAGAAGTGGGGAGGAGGGGTTAGGTGGCTGATCAGGGGAAGATTGCAGGGCCCTTTACTGGCTGGTGCTGGAAAAGTGTGCTGACCAGACATGGTCCTAAGCTGTCCCTGTGGGTGAGGAGAAGGGTGAATACACACTGTCACAGAGGAGTGGGGAGTTTGCTGGCTATGGTTACTCACAGAAGAGTGGAGTTCCTGCTTTTGTTTCCAAGATAGAGGTGTGAGCTGAAGTTTGCAGCCATGGGAGGCACCTCAGGGAATAAGAGTGTTTGCGGTGACAGCATTGTTGAGGGCCCTGGTTGCAGCCCAAGGGAAGAGAGGAATACCTGAGGTTATTTATGGACCAAAGTATGAGCTGGAGGAGCAGTGACACCCGGCCTTGGTTTATAGAACACTGGAAGAGCCAAGACATCAAAGGCCCCAGTATAAAGCTCAGAAAACAACACAAAAACCTTGAAGCCTGAGATATTATCTCTCACACCTCCAGGCTAGAGCCCAGCCCTAACATAAAGTTGACAAGAAATAGGCTGCTTTAAAAAATGAGAGAGTTGAGCAAAAGAGAAAGAACCTGACAATAGACAGCTACTGTGGTAATGGAGAAGATCAGGGTTCAAACTCAGAAAACAGTGACTTCAAAATAGCTATTTCTAAAACCTCAAAGAAAAATATAAAATGGTGCCAAGCTTTAAAAGACTTCTTGGAAATGCTTTAAAAAGACTTCAAAAATCAAGTAAGAGAGGTTAGGGTAAAATAGGGGAAAAAAAGAGAATAATACAAGAAAATCAAGGAAATTATGAAAAGGAAGTCAACCAGTTGGAAAAAGAAATCTAAAACCTTACTGAAGAAAATAACTCCTTAAAAAAAAGTTGGGCAAGGGGAAGCTAATGTCTTCATAAAGGCATCAAGAAGTAGTAAAACAAAATCAAATAATGAAAAGGTAAAAGAGAATATGAAATATTTCATTAGAAAAACAACTGACCTGGAAAACAGACTGAAGAGAGATAAGAAAGTTATGATTTTTGGAAAAAGAGTCTAGACACCAGACTTCAAGAAATTATTAAGGAACATTGTCCTGAAGTTTTAGAATTAGAGGGTAAAGTAGAAATGAAAAAAAATTCATGGATTGTCAGCTGAAAAGAGATCCCAAGATCCAAACTCACAGAAACACCATAGCTCTCAGGTCAAGGAGAAAATGCTGTAAGCTGCTACCAAACTCCTTTTATAGAACAAATATAGTGCTGATACATAAACCAGGAAGAGGAATAAGAGATAAAGAAACTGTAGACCAATTTAACTAATGACTATGGATGCAAAAATCCTAACTACTAGCTAGGAAGACTATAACAGTATATCACAAAGATCATATACGTTGTGACCAAGTGGGATTTAAACCAGTGATACAAGGTTGGTTTCATTTAAGGAAAACTGTTTAAAAGTAACAGTAACCATATGATTATAACAATAGATGTAGAAAATTTTTTTGACGAAATACAACACTCATTTCTATTAAACACACATGAAAGCATAGGTATAAATGGATTTTTCCTTAATAATAAGAAGTATTTATGTAAAGCCATCAGCAAACATTATTTGTAAGATCAGAATTAAAACAAGGTTGCCCATTATTATCAGTATTATACATTTTATTAGAAATGCTTGCAGTATTAATTAGAGAAAAAAAGAAATTGAAGGAATCAGAATGGACAATGAAGCAGTAATACTATATCTCTTTGTATATGGTATGATAGTATACGTTAAAAATCTTAGAGATTCAACTAAAAAGCTAGTTGAAACAATGAATAATTTTAGCAAAGTAGCAGGACATAAAATAACCCACAAATCATCAGCATTTCTCTATATTACCAACAAAACCCTGCAAGAAGAGATAGTAAGAGCTACCCCATTTAAAACAACCACAGATAGCATAAAACATTTGAGAGTATTCTTGCCAAGACAAACCCCTTTTTATACAGATAAAGTCGGATTTAAATAATTAGTGAAATAGTAATTGTTCATGGGTGGGAAGAGCCAGTTTAATAAAAATAACATTTATACCTAATCTGTTTACTTAATTCCATTTCAATTAAATTACCAAAAATTGAGCTAGAAAAATAATAAATGATAAATAAAAATAAAATTCACTTGGAAAAACAAAAGGTCAGGAATATCAAAGAAGTTAATGAAAAAAATGTAAAGGAAGGAGGCTTATAAGTACCAGATCTAAACTGTGATCATTATTAAATAAGGTGATAATTATCAAACTATTTGGTACTTGCTAAGAAATAGAAAGGTGGATTAGTGGAGCCAAGTAGAAGTACAATGCACAGTAGTAAATGATTATAGTAACCTTGTGTTTGACAAGCATAAAGATCATGCTTTTGAGATAAGAATTCACTAAAAATTGTTGGGAAAAGTGAAGAGCAATGTGTCAGAAACTAGGTGTAGACTAATATCTTACGCTCTTTGCCAAGATAAGGTCAGATGGACACATGAACTAGATATAAAAGGAGGCATGAGAAGAAAATTAGAAGAACATGGAACATATTACCTATGACACTTATAGATAGAAGAATTTGAGTAAGAGAGCATTAGGGGATATAAAATGGATAATTTTGATTCCATTCAATTAAAAAGGGTTTTGATACAAATAAAACCAATGTAGCCAAGTTTAGAAGGAAAGCAGAAAATTGGGAAACAGTTTTTATAGGCTCCTTGAATAAAGGTCTCATATCAGATATACAGACATCACTGTCAGATTTATGAGAATGTGACTCATTTCCCAATTGATAAATGGTTAAAGAATATAAATAGGCAGTTTTTGAATGAAGACATCAAAGCTATATGATCGTGAACTCATATAAAAATCATCTAAATCATTTTTAATTAGAGAAATGCCAATTAAAGTAACTTTAAGACATCATCTCATACCTGTCAGATTGTCTAAAATGATAGAAAGGTGAAAATGAAAAATGTTGGAAGGGATGTGGGAAAATTGAGATACTAACATACTGTTGGTATAGCCATTTTGGAGAGCAATCTGGAGTTAGGTCCAAATAGTTTTAAAACTGTGTATGTAAGTTGAGGAACTGTTGAGGTTAGGATGTTTGAGGGAGTGTCTGTCTATTGATAGATCAGAGTTCCCTACCACTGAATTGAGGAGAGAAATACTGTTAACAGTCCACAAGCAGTGGATAAGTAATTTTTTTCAAGTTATTTATAAGGGATGGCTTATTTCTACTTTTTTTGGCAATGAACAGTCAAGGGAGATTCAAAAAATGAATTGTTTCATGATTGTACACAGTCAGTTATAGAAGAGGGCCTTATTAGTTCATATGAACAAAGAAAATGTCTTTTAATAACAAGTGATTTTAAAGTATTGGCCAAGGCACCAAATTGATTACCAGAAAAATTGCTATAACTATGACAAGTGCTTCTTTGGGGACTGTTCACTTTTATATCTAGATAGTTGACAGAGTTGTATCATGATCATAACTTCAACAATAAGAATTATTTTCTCATGGTCACATTCGCCTGCTGAAATCCTTTTGTACTATGGGAGCTCCCTATTTTCTGTGATTTTCTCTTTCCCTTTAAGTTATAATTTAGGCGCTAGAATGATGGTTTCAGTGGAGAGGAAATAGGTGGGCAAATTGGTATAGACCAAGTTGATCTCTAGATATAGTTTTATAACTCTTCTTGTAACTTTTCAGGACAAAACAGTGCATAAATATAGTTAGCCAAGTTGTTTCTCATATTCCTGGATTTTAGCAGCTTTATTATTTTACTAAAAGACACAATTCAGTATAATTTTGTGGACTCTATAGTGTTAATGTTATTGAGAACTGATGAAATGTATTTCCCTGCCTGATTCTAGAATGCTGTATTTTTCAGAAGTCCCCCTTAAGTTGGGGGGGGGGGGTCTTTTTATTTTTGTATCCGTTCAGTCTTCCTGCTTATAGAAAATCTTTTTATATGGACTGTAACATTACTCAATAGAGACCAAATGTACTCTCATCTGAAATCTACAAATAATGTTCCGGCAACTCTCTATAAGTAAAAGTGAACACATTGTATGGTAAGTAGTACGTGGTAAAGTCTTTTATTTTTTCTTTTAAAGAAAAGCCTAAAACATATTGAAATGTGGAATTCCCCAAATTATGCCCTGTATATCTTTGAACATGATGGTCCTATCCCTTATTCTTCTTTCAAACCATAGTTTGGGCTAATACCTAAATAGTACTTCAGATTATACAGTGACTTGCAGCTCCTAGGTATAAAGCTCTACTTCTGTGGCTCCATAATCTGTGATTTATAGCTCAGGCTCTCATGAGATTTAGAAGTGGAAAGGGCCTTCTAGGTCATCCCTGTCCCCCCTCATAGATAAAGCATGAGAATTCCAGGAAGCATCTCTTCTGCTTAACAGTGTAAGCAGACAGATTGTACTAAAGGCGCTGCAGCTCCCCAGAAGGATAGCACCTTCACTTTGTTATTGGTTCTGCCGGATATTTGGCATCACCCCAATAGTCAGTGGATCAATACCTTTTTGATAATACTACTGAATACTCTACACTCTAACGAAGGAGTAATGGAGCCACAGCACTCCTGTGGTTTTCCATGCAATAGCAACATCTTGTGGCAGAAGAAGTAAATCTTCATTTAGACAACATAGACCTCTTTTTTTTAAACAGAAGAACCATATACGCAGAAGTACTCCAAGAATATCAAAGTCATAACACCCTCAGGTAATTTGATTTCAAAGGTGTGGTTTTGTATTATGAAATGAAAGGCAGCATGTTACTGGAGGCTAGCCTGGAGCATGGGAACTATAATACCGGCTTTGTCACTAACCTGCTGTGTGGGTTTGATCTCTTAAGACCTCAGGTTTATTTATAAAATAAGCATAATAGCACTGGATGAACTTAGAGTATAATCCTAAAGTAAAAGTTTCGAAAATGGTAAAGTGGCATTACAAAATAAAGATTTTAGTAATCATTTATTATTAAAAGCTTTTGATTTTTTTTTTTTGGTGGGGGATGTTATTTTTAAAAATTGACTTCTTATTACTTTCAAAACAGACTAATTAAGTTTCACTGAAAGCATTAAACATTATTTAATTATACTTCTGTATGGTTATTCTGAATGTACTTTATTACAACCTGAAAATTAAGGCTTGAAGTCAGTGGAGTGGTTGGTTACTCTTAAGATACATTGCTATAACATCATATATTTAGATTTCTTCTGTCCTTAAGTTAAATGTTATTTCTTATTTTAAAACTTTACAATTAAAGTGAAAGACACTATGTTAATATTTATACATTTGGGCAGCTAGGTCATATAGTGGATAGAATGTGGGGTCTGTAGTCATGAAGACTCATTTTCTTGAGTTCAAATCTGTCCTCAGACACTTCTTAACTGTGACCTTGGGCAAGACATTTAACCATGTTTGCCTCAGTTTCCTTATCTGTAAAATGAGCAGGAGAAGGAAACGACAAACTGCTTCAGTTTCTTTGCCAAGAAAACCCCAAATAGGGTCACAAAGAGTAGACACAACTGAAACAACTCAACAGCGACATTTATATGTTGAATATTGAGTTTATTGGGCCATCTGATTTTTAAGATGTTTTGTAGAGATTTATATAAGTTTTATATGAGAAAATTTTTTTTGGTATATTGCTACTTATGTTATACTAATACTAATTATTGCATTAGTTTTTTAAACCAGAGATCCTTGAACATTTTTCTAAGACTTTGAATAAATACCATACATGCCTCCAATTATACCTTAGAAAACCTTTTCTGAGGCCTACTTTAAATGCCACCTACTCCCTGATCTGTTCCTTGATCTTTCCAGCTACATGTTCCCGCCCTCCTTGAAGCTCCCAAATGGTCTTTTCATATCTATTTGCTTATTTATATCAACATCTCATTTTCTTACTAAGAATAAATACTTCATCTTCTGTATACCTTTCCTTAAGTTTAACGTCTTCTGAATAGTAGGCGTTTTATAAATGTTGGCTGAACTGATTCTTGAAATACGTTCCTATTCTTTTTTTTTTGTCATGAGTAATAGAGTTGATAATAATTGAGGTGGTAAAAGTGCAAAAATCTGGTTGTGATTATTTGCAATACTGCCATTTAATAAAAATGAACTTAAAACTATTTCAGTATTCAGTGACAGACTGGTATATTAGCTGTTTTCCAGTGAATATCTAACATTATTTTTATGTTCTCTCTAATGTGAACTGAAATATAAGAAGACTCATCGGAATGTATTTTTGTGAGTATGTCATTACTCACTGAGCTGATGAAAAGTGTTACATTTCAGGTTTAGAGATTTTTGTTGTCTGGGGGTTATTGTGAATTCATATAGAGTGAAGTTGAAAGTGCTATTTTTCTGAATGTGACTACTTATCATCATTATCAGCATCATCACTGACATTTAATAAACACTGGGTACAGCCTTGATTAAGGGACAGACCCTTGGGCAAGTCACATAGCCCTATAGATAGCTGTGTGACCTGGCGAGGCAGAGGACAAAGCCTAAAACTCGAAATAGTTTAGAAAGAAGTTTACTAAGTCATCTAGCAGAGGGGAGAGCTGGAAAAAGGGAAGACCTACTCTTCCCCAAGGGTCTGGAAGTTACACATTCTGTTGGGATCATGCATATGGGAATAGCAGCCTTTATTAGAATAGGAATTATTTTTTCAATGATAAAATTTTATCACTCTATGAGTATGAATTTTCAAATTAACAGTATTTCTTATGCAATGATTTTCTCAAATCATAGGACAAGAAAAATTAGGTTAGCAATAACATAAACTATATTATGGATTTTAAAAACATACCAAAAAACTTTTTGCCAGTCAAATAACATCAATTTGGTTAGATTCATGTGTGAATCACCTTACATAGAAAACCACTTCATCTATCAGTTTGACATTCTCTGTTTATTACATTCATAAGAGCAGTATAAAGTTTCTAAACATATCACCTTGACACCAGATATTAAGTGTTTCTCTGTTAATGTCTGATCTGCTTATAGAGGGTCAAACATTGCAGTTACCTCACTTTAAATGGCACCATATTATAATTTAATTTTAGGACAAATTTAACCCAAAGGTGAATTTATAGTCACGTATGGTATCATTCAAAAATCTGAATTTTCCCAAAGGTCATTAGTGGCCAGTTCCTCAAATTATTTATTTAGTTCTCTTCTAAAGATTGACAGTGGCAGCCTTCCACTCTCCTCTCCTCAGAATATACTAGCATTTATAAAAATCTTTAAGCCATAATTTTGAAATGTATAGCAAAGCTATATTTTAATTACAGATTTAATCTCTAATTAGTTTATAATGCCATAAATATCTCTGAACCCGTTAAAAAGTTTTTCTTTCTTTGCATGTCTAACTTTATTTCAGTCATCCCAGCCTTTCTAGAACTGAAGTCACAGATAAAAAATGTGTTGCTAGATTTTTTCTTCCTCAAAACTTATGTCTTGCTGAAGGTCTGAAGTGGAAGTAAGTCCCTGCTTACTGAGATCTAGAGTTTAACATCAGCTTAAAGCTGGGAGAACTGTTTCAATGATGAAACTTAATTAATCTTTCCCAGAATTTTAAACTCTGGCTACTGCATTTTACAACAGTCTTTTGGCTAGCTGCATTTTTTTTGTTACCAATCTTCCAACATAGCAGAATTGGTAGATGGCTCCAGACAAGATATGAGAGAGGTTTTCCTGAGAAGCTTGTAGGGAGGATAGAGATGGAGAAAAAAACAAGTTCCCTACTGTTGGGAGGCCTGAACATTAGGCCTCAAC
>CM053601.1:19750929-19808573 GCA_028646575.1 Pseudocheirus occidentalis
TGCTATGGCTGTGTGTGAGCTACTTGGGTGCTGTTCTGACCCTCCCCTCCTTTATATTTTTGCTCTGGCTGTCAGGCTTCTAATTTGCTAGTCTGGACCTGCCCCTTTTATAGTGTAGGTACTAGGCTGGTCTTGCTCCTTTGGGGCCTCACATATATGCTTTGGGTCTGCTCTGTGTGGGCAATGGTCTGACATTTTTCCTTTCTATGGCTCCAGGCTGTTTGCATGCTGCACCTTCTGCCTGATGTGGCTTTTTTCCCCACTAAGAGCTTCAGGTTTCTGGCAGTCTTTTTTTGTGCCATCTTGAACTGAAAAATGGGTTTGTAGCATTCTTTCTTACAGCCTTTTACTATAACTTTTAATTCATTTTTAGTGCTCATCACACCATTGTATCAGCTGGGAAAACTGTGTACTATTGAGGGAAGGCTTTCTTTTTCTCTCTCCTTTTTTTTTATTTTTATTTTTATTTTATTACCTTTTCATGGAAGGATAGGGGAAACCTGAGCAAATTTGTAGGCAGGGGAAGGAGCTGGTATACAGTAAGAGATTGTCCCAGATGATATTGGATAGTCAGGGAAATCTTATTAGTGTTCCTCAGCCTTCCCACAAGTATGCACTCTGCCCATATTTATCTCCTCTGGTTTATTTCAGTTTTCACAAATTCTGCAGATCCCAAACCTGCCTGTCCTTCGAGCTTCCATCAAAATCCATCTCTGCACTCAATTTACTATTTCTTTGACTGTTCCTATCACCACTCCCTTCCTTGAACTCTTGTTTTTACTTTATGCTTTATCCTATATGCTCTCTGCACATTTCATGAAGTTAGAGCCATTTGCCTCTAGATTGTAAGCCACTTGAAATCATGGAATTACCACTGCGCTATCCTGTTTCCCCCGTTTCCGTCCCTGCTGTGTGGGGCAGCTTGTTGGTTCACAATTAGCGAGAGCTGCGTTCTTGTTCTTGTCTGTCTTTGACATGCCACTTTCTTGCCTGATTGTCATTCTTGTGTTTCACTAGAGGCAGCAAGTCGTGCCATAGTCCAGTTCCTGGAAATCAACCAGAGTGAAGAAGCCAGCAGAGGTTGGATGCTTCTGACGACCATTAATTTGTTAGCATCTTCTGGGCAGGTTAGTTTTACGTTTTGTGTCTTGGTGACCAAAAGCAACTTTGTATTTTTATTAAATTTTAAGTTAAGTTTTAGAGTTCTTCTCAAACAGATGTGTCTTTGATCCCTTATTTTAATGCATGCATAAATGAAGACTTTAGTCTTAAAAGAGTGCTTTTCTATTTTAAAACTTTTTACAGTGATGAGAGAAGGAACACTAAATCACTTTGACATTTACACTGAATCACTTTGGCATTCTTCTTAGGAGAAAAAATTGTATAAGTCTTCTTAAACTGTAGTTTTGTGATTCTAAGTATTCCTTTTGGAGCTTTTAAAAATACTTTATATTACTTTAAAAGCGTTTGAGATGGTCTTATTTTATATGAATCCATTAGTGTTGTATAGATACATTATCAGATTTTGACCATTTGCTTATCAAATAGAACATTATCTTCTGTGACTAGTTCATAGCCTCATAGATTTACAGCTGGAAGAAATCTCAGAGACTATCTAGTTCACCCCTCTCATTTTACAGATTAGGAAACTGAGGCCCAGGGATGTTGACTTGTTTGCCCCAGGATACAAGTCGTAAGTATCAGAGATTGGATTTGAAAGAGGTCTTCTGACTCCAAAGCTAATTCTCTTACCCCTTTATCATCTCAGGGTGAAATGAAGCTGATGTACCTCTCTAAATAAATGGTTTTGCATTAGGATTATCTCTTATCTTGAACCCCTAATTTTACCAGGTGGTACCTGGCTTCTGAGAAAGAATTGGAGGAAGTGCATCCCAGTATGGGGAACAGCCAAGGCAAAGGTACAGAGAAGGGACATGGAGTTTTGTGTGTGAGGAATAACAAGGAGGCTAGTATGTAGGCATAGGAGTAACACAGAAAAAAATGGGCAAGGTTGGTTGTGAGAAACTTTAAAAGCACAATCAGTTAACCCTCCAGAATTCATTAAGTATTTGCTGTGTACTAGGTATTGTACTAAGCAGCTAGAGGTAAGATATGAAAAGCTAAAATGAAATGATTCCCACACTCTTACTTACACCTGGGGAAGAAGGTGCTTATAAAGTTCAGTCCTTCTGGAGAGTGCAGTCAACCAGACCCATCCCCACCTGCCCCTCCTCTTGTCCAGGTAGCACCACAAGTTGGAGCTGACCTCGTTACACCCAACCCCTGTCCTATTCCAATGCCTTTGGTGTCTCCTTCACCATAGTCATTGCCTTGCTTGTGGGGCAGAAATAGCTGGTCACTTTGAGCAGGGAGTCAGTCACCCATTAGACTGGGAGCTCATTGCAAGAACAAGGACTGTCTTTTGCCTCTTTTTATATCCCCTAATAAATGTTTATTGACTAGTCAATTGTAGTCCTTCCAGTAAAACCTTAGAACCATCAGGCCTTACTATTTGTCCTGATGCTATCCCTAAGGACCATTGGGACTTATCGTATACTCTACTGCTTTGCCTTTTAGACCCCCAGGTCTTGTAGTTTGCCACAGCTCTGCACTTTTAAGGACCAATGTACCTTTTCGTCCACTGTATCCATTGTGTCCTTCACTTCAAAGTTAAGCTCCCTGAGAGCAGGGATTTTCCCTTGTATCTTGTATCTCCCTTGCTTCACAGTGTTTGGCATATAGTAAAAGTTTGGTTTTTTTTCATTCGTGCACTGTCTGGCACCTGGTAGACGCTTATTAAATGCTGGTTGATTAATTAATACTGGTTTCTTTATTCATTAAATAAATTCTATCCTTATGCTTCATGAAAATCATAAACTTGAAATAGACGTTAAAACTTCAAGGATCTGAATTATTTGAGTGAGAAAAATGATAATGGTACATGAATTTTAAGATTTCAGTGAGAATTTAAACTCTGATTTTGATTTATTCATTTACCTGTAATCTTGCCAGTCAAATGTTAACTCTAAATCAATAGGACTTAGAAGCTATAAGGGTCTCCTAAGATCATCTAACCCAAACCCTTTTTTTTTTTCAAACTAGGAAATGCAAGCGCAGTAGGGTTAAGTGACTTATCACAAATCACACAGGCATGTAGCATGTAGCAGAGCTGGGATTTGGATCCAGTTCTTTGGACTCTAAATTGTCTTCTCCTTGTTCTACTCCATCCATTTCTCTACAGTCTAAATGTTTACTTAAAACGTAAACAATGAAATGGTATTCTACGTAGAAGCTACATGAAATTTTTGTATTTGATAAATATTTCATGGTAGAATTGTGAAAGATTTTCAGATTATCAGTGTTCAGATTATTGCTATGATCCCAAGTCCAGTAACAAACGCCATGCACAGAATTAGGGGAGGGTGATAATTAAGAATTAAAGGCAAGGTGATGAAATGAAACCTAAAACCATCAGGTAATTTTTGGTAAGATTTGGAAATCAGAAAAGTAGAATAGATATTTATGTTTGGAATGCCAAAGGTGAAATTAACCCCAGAGGTTTAAGAATGCATTAGAATCTAATAAAATAATAATAAAATTAATGAGAGAATTTGTTCTATACAATTCAGATTCAGTCAGAAGGCCACACTTAAGGATTTAGAAAGTCACGTGTGACCTCACGGCTGCAGGTTCCCCACCCCAGCTTTAGATTTTGTTTGAAGCCCTCCTAACCCCAAGATTCTGTGATGTTTTAGAAGAAACAAGTGGTATAAGTTTGGAAATGGAAGATTTTGTCTCTCAGAATATTTTTTATCTTTATAATCCTTAAAATGATGTTACCTCAGATTATGTTCTATAATTACAATTTGAGTGTTACAGTTTGTTCAACTGCATAATGTTTGGATTTGTTTGGATTTGTTTTCCAGAAAACTGTAGACTGCATGACCACTATGTCAGTGCCTTCCACACTGGTTAAATGTCTCTATCTATTTTTTGACCTCCCACATGTGCCTGAGGTAGTTGGAGGTGCACAGAATGAGCTACCTCTGGCTGAGCGCCGAGGACTTCTCCAGAAAGTCTTTGTTCAGGTAGGTAGAAAGCGAGGGGTCTTGTCCTGTTACTGGTGATTTGGCATGCTTTGAAGAAAATGGGATGGAATGAGCTCAATGCTCTTTCTACAATGTAATGCCCAGACCCAAATACAGCAGTCCAGGTGCTGTCTGACGAGAGCAGAGTGTAGCAGGCCTGTGATGTCCTCATTCCCAACTCTCTTCATGTAGCCGGAGATCGTGGGGGTTTTTTGGCTGCCATGTCACACTGCTGACTCATATGGAGCTTGTAAGCCACTAAAACTTCCAGGCCCCTCCGCCTCCCTCAGGCAAACTTCTGTCTAATCAAGCCTCTCCCATCCTGGATCTGTAAAGTAAGTTTGTTGAATTCAAATGTGTAAAACATCTATCCCCATTAAGTTCATCTTGTTCAATTCAGTTCCAGTCCGTCAAGATCTTTCTGCATCTTGGTTCTGCCGTCCATCCATCCATCCTATTGGCTCTCCCTTCTAGCTCTGTGCCAATCTGCTGATCTGAAAAACAGGCTCACCTGTGTGTTAGAGCCTTCACATTCTTATTTGTAGAATGAGACTAGTAATGCCCGTCATGATTCCCCACAAAGTTGCTGGGAGCATCAGATGAGACTAAAGAGCTATAGAAACGTCAGCTGTTGTTATTAATTATTCTATGGAAGGAAATGGCTCATTTCTAAGTAACTGGCAGGTAAGGTTTTAGAGCATGGCTCTCATGAACTCGGTGGCTGTGCTGTCCTGGTCCCGTGGATCACATTTATTTTGTTTATGCCAGGCAAGCGAGGGACTAGCTCTATAACTCCCTGTGAGTCAGGCAGCGCTTCAGGGATAACTATCAGTCATTTTAAGGATTGTTTTTGGCAGATGGATGTTTGGTTGTGTTTTGGGGCATCACTTTCTTGTGTTGAGTGGTTGCTGTTGGGCCAGTGTTGAGACAGTTTGGTCAAGGTTTCCATGCACAGAAGTGACAAAAGATACAGTTGTCCATTATGCCTTCATTCTGTTTGTGCTTCATTCAGACAAAATATTATAGAAGTGGCTTTAATTCACCTAAAGAACCAGTGTGATTTAGGTAAGGCCAAGATAGTTCACAGTTTTGAGCTTAATACAATTAGAAATAGTGACAGTTGTCTTCTCTCAGTGGAGCAGTTAGGTGGGGTGGTGGATAGAGTGCCCGGCCTGGAGTCAGGAAGATCTGAGTTCAAGTCTGGCCTCAGATGCTTCTGGCTGTGTGACCCAGGACAAGTCATTTCACCCTCTTTGCCTCAGTTTCCTCCTCTGTAAAATGAGCTGGAGAAGGAAATGGCAAACCACTGCAGTATCTTTGCCAAGAAAACCCCAAATGCGGTCATGAGGAGTCAGGCATGAATGAAACGACAGAACAGTGGTGATGAAAGTACGTTGCTGTATTTAAGGAACTCTGTGCTCTTCTTGTGTATGTGTGTATGTGCTGTATTCTCTGTACTCATTAATCTCCTGTCCCTGGATCCTCTGCACACTTACTTACTTAACTACCACTTAACATTATCTGTTAATTCTCTCATTTTCTCTCACGCCTATCCATGACATGTGTATTCTATCTTTTATGTTCTATTTCCTCTCAATTGGCTTGCTTGCTTTGAGATAAAACTCTATGTTCACCAGGCAGGAGAAGGGCAAATTTCCCAACGGATCTTGTAATAGAAAGTATCTCTCAACTTGGAAATTTATTTCTGACTTCTGACTTCACAGATTGGTGAATCTGTCACCAGGATGATCAGAGTACTTCAAAAATTCATTTCCCTGTCTTTATTACTTACCTCATTTCTAGATGTAGATTACAGAATACTAAGGAATGAGATCATTTCATACAAAGGCAAAAAAAAGCACAGAGTTTTAAGTGGCTTTCTACCAACAGTTGCATCCTATCCCAGTCAGAAGACTGCTCGCTCTGGCAGTACAAATGGCATCTGGTCCACATCCTTCCATCTTGTGACACATTCTCCATGTTCCTTCTGCAGCTTCTGCACAAGATGTGTGCTGAACATGCTGGGGTTATTCACTGGATCAGAACTTCTTAAACTTTTCCCACTTAATGACCCACAGTTTAAGAAGCGCTGTGCCTTGATCCATTGATATCACTTAGAGGTCTACTGAGTGTAGGCTAGCCCTCTGTTTATACCTCACTCTTTTTCTTTCTTTTTAGAGGGCAGTTGGAGTTAAGTGACTTGCCCAAGGTCACATGGCTAGTTTTTGTGTTAAGTGTCTAAGGCCGGATTTGAACTCAGGTGCTCCTGGCTCCCGGGCTGATACTTTATTCACTGCACCACCTAGCCGACCCTACATCTCACTCTTACTGCGAGTCTCAACCCATGAAACATTTAAGTGAAATCATGATAACAGTAATGATGATGATGTAACAATTACTTTTATTTTCTCTGTGTTTTAACTATTCCTGTGATTTCATTGGTATAGGGAGGAACTACCTGTGGGAAACATTGTCTGCAAATATAGATGAGTACCCACAGGTAATGTAACAGTTCTAGAGAAGTTCTAGAAGCATTAAGTGATTGGTCAGCCAGTATGAGGCAGAATTGGGATGGTAATGGATCCATGTCTTCCTGATTCCAAAGCTAGTCCTCTACCCACTGTACCAACCGACTTTCATTCTTCTTTCTAGTGGAATACAAGTCATAAGCTAAAGTTCAAATGCTTAGAAATGATTTTTTCAAAAAGTTAAAATTTTTTTTCAGCTAACATTGATTGGATTTTCTCTTTCCTCCCCACTGTACCTCTACTGAGGTCAAAAAAGAAAATAAAAAAGTTGCAACATATATGTAGTCAACTAAACCATATTCTCTCAGTGACCATGCCATAAAATATATATCTTCTTTTACATACCCTAATTCTGTCACCTCTGTGTGGAGGTATGTTGCCTGTTTCATCATTAGTCCTCTGGAATCACATCATCTTTCAAAGCTGTTTGTTTTTATAGTGTTGTTATTTTATTCATTGTTCTTATTCTAACCAATCCTGCTTCATTTTTTTATAAGTCTTCCCAGTTTTCACTGCACTTGGCCCTTTCCTCATTTATGTTGGTACAGTCGTATTCCACTGTGTTTTCATGCTATAATTTGGTTAGCTGCTCCCATTTATTAGGTGCCTTTTTAATTTCTTTGCTTCAATAAAGAGACATGATATGAATATTTTTGTACATATGAATTCTTTTCCTTTTTTTAATCTCTTTGTGTTATATGCCTAATTGCACTATTGTAGAGAATCACCTTTTAAATGATGAGGTGGATTAAATTAAGATGGCCTGATGACTTAAGGCAACTTTTTCTATTTGTATAAACAGTTGTTCTCCCAAAATTCCTTTGTCTTCAGAGCTTTTCCTTTTTCCTGGCTTCTTAGTTCTTCATTCTTATAAAAATAATTGAGTTTCCAGCATATTCCCTATGAAGACAAGATGTGACTCTTGTTGTGGTTATATTTTTATAACAGTATGAGATGAATGGATCTCTTGTATATGAAACAGTTAAAAAAAATAAAGATGTAAATCTTATGTAAAACTTAAAGTACATGCTGTGGTTGAAATGTAGCATAGCCATTAGTTCCACCTGGTTCTAATGTGGTGCTACCTTAAACTACATTTTAGGATTGTTTCTTTTTTCCTCCTCCCACAGCTAACCTCCCAGCCTCAGTTTATTGATTGATTGATTTTATTCATTTACAGATATTGGTGAAACTCTGCAGTTTTGTGTCCCCAGCAGAAGAGCTGGCTCAGAAAGATGATCTCCAGCTTTTATTCAGTGCAATAACCTCCTGGTGCCCTCCCTATAACTTGCCTTGGAGGAAGAGTGCTGGGGAGGTCCTCATGACCATATCCCGTCATGGGCTTAGTGTCAATGTAGTCAAGTACATTCATGGTAGGTAAAATCTTTTTTTTTTATCATTTTGACCAGGTTTTCTCTCCTAATGCTTCAAAATAAAAGTATTTATAATCGGATTTTCTTTTTTTTTTAAGTTGGCAATGAAAATATACTCATCCATCTTTATTTAGGTGTATCATAAAATACAGTGAGTTCTTATAAACTCCAAAATATAGATCTGAAAAAATTTGTTTCACTTCAGCGAAGATTCAGTTATAATCATTCTTCCTACTAAAAATGTGAGGTTTCATTTTTGAGGTTTTGTAGGTGTTGCCATTTGATCTTTGAAGAAAGTCTTTATCAGAAGCACAAATGATCTTGGCTGTTAACAGTATCCCTTACTAAGTTCCTGCCCTCATGCTTCATGCTGGTGAATGCTATTTCCCAAGGCTGTGGTTAAGGTGGAGCTGTCTCTGCCAGATTCCAAAGGCCCAGGAGGAACTGAGGATCAGCCTAGTTATGTGCACAGAGGCTCTTAATAGAGTGCTGACTGATAGATGATGAAGTTTTTTGTGTCATGGAGGCTCCTGAAAGTACTTACGTGGGCAGGGTTTATCATCTGTGTGGGAGGGTTCCTCCTACACCAACACAATTGCATAGTTTGTTAACAGTGAAGCTAATGAAACCCATAGCACAATTCAGGCAGCCTTTTCTTATCACCTGTTCTTAAGAAAATCCTTATTAGATTCATCTTCATGCAAGACCCCTGCAGTTTCTAAATAGGAGATAGCAGGCTTGGTTTCCAAATAGTTTATTTTTTATCCTAGCCCAAATTTTACTGGACTTCTAACTGATGTTTGGAATAAATTCATATTTCTTTACATTTAATCTTTCAATTTTTCCATGAGATGGGTTTCTTTATGGAAAATTGACTAAAGAGAAGAGAATCAATTTCAAAACCACTCATAAATTTTGACTGATAGGATTATGTCCCACACTAGTCGCAGCTTCCTGTGTTCTTATGTTTGGACTCTTTCTGTATAATTCTGCACTGCATTTTCACCGTCCTAATTTTTCTTTAAAACAATAGATATTCCTTTATCAGTTATCTTTATACATCACAATATAAAAATTTGAAATTGTATCATGGAAATAGACCACAGCAAGTCAGTTAACCTGTGTGACTCTCAGTTTCCTCGTCTGTCAAGTAAAGAGGCTGGACTGCATGGGTTTCCATGTCCCTTCTGGGTCTGTACCTGTGCTCCCAGCTAGGTGGTGCAGTGCCAGGCTGGACTCAGGCCTGCGTTCAAAACTGGGCACAGACACTTACCAGCTCTGTGACCCTGGGCAAGTCACTTTATCTCTGTTTGCTTAACTATAAACTGGGGATGATGGTAGTTCCCACTTTTTTGGGCTGTTATGAGAATCAAATGAGATGACATTTGTTAAGTGCTTAGCACAGTCTGGCACATGGTAGGTGCACCATAAAGGCTAACTCTTCTTATCCTCTGATGAAAAAGACCACGTGCATGTGTGCATGTATGTGCACGCGCACGCACACACAGACACACACAGACACACACACACAGAAACAGTGTTTAACCTGTACTGGTGTGTCTTCTTCCAGGGTGGGTCTGGGTACTGCTTGTTTTTGCCTTTTTGTATCCCTGGGATCTAGCCTCGTGCTTTCATGTTATATTTTGTTTTTTGTTTTTTAAGTAGACTTATTATTTCATTAGCATGAAAAAGTTCTTTCTGCAGGAACAGATTTGTACTTGCTTTGCAGTTGAGGCTGAGAGAGTGACCTCATCCACTGAAACTTTGTTACACAATTAACATGTGTCAGAAGCAAGATTTGAACTCGGGTCTTTTGATTTTGAGGATGACTCTTGAGATTTGTCCGTGTTTATGATGCTTGCATGTGATGGGCACTTGATAAATGTTTATTGAATTAAATACTCCCCCAGCATTTTTCTGTATAAAATTTCTTCTTTTGAAGCACAATTTTTCCCCAAATAATTTGAAATTTGTTTTTACTTCCAAAAGAAGTTAAAATAAATCCTAATGTCTCTCATTTTAAATGTAACATTGTAATTTCTAAATATTTAAAAATAAGGTTGAATAAAAATGTGCAAAGTAATCAAAGATTGTTTTTTCTGAGCACGTAGTTGTAACTTTTTGTTTTTGCAGAAAAGGAATGTTTGTCAACGTGTGTCCAGAATATGCAGCAGTCGGATGATCTTTCTCCCCTAGAGATTGTTGAAATGTTTGCTGGCCTTTCTTGCTTTCTCAAAGATTCCAGTGATGTTTCTCAAACACTGCTGGATGACTTTAGGATATGGCAAGGATATAACTTTCTCTGTGATCTCTTGCTCAGGTATGAAGCATATATTTTATTAATTTTTTTCTGTAATTCTTTTTGTTTCATTTATGTGTGATTTGTGTGTGTATTTGCATAATTAGATCCAGTTATTTTGGGGAGATCAGAATGAACATTTTTTTTCAATTTAATGCTTGTTTTTGCACCATCGCTTGCCTTTATTTGCTTTTTTCTTGTCATTCCAAATACTCAATCCCATTCCTTGGCCATAAACAAATGAAGTATATGGCCTTAATTCACTGCTAGCAAAGGTATGATTGCCTAGAACGTCAGATGTGCTCTGGAGAATTAGTACAGCAAGAGTGGCAAAAAGAGGAGAAATAAACCCTTTTCCTTCTTTGTTAGGCAGTCCCTTGATAGTTGTAAAAGAAAATCTAGCATTGACCTTGACTTTTTTTGTGCCTGATGAAGAAACTTCCCCTCTTTAGTTCACCTTTAACTGCTCTACTTGACTCCTTATTAAGAAGAAGTAAATGTGGTTGTAAGAGATGTGTAAAGTTGTTATCTTCAGTATGCTAGTGGCGCCCATCCTTTCTCCTAGAAGGTACACAGATATATTGGACGTGTGTCTCATGACAAGCATTATTGAAAAGCCTGTGCCTTCCCTCCTTGCTGTTCCTAGACTTTCTGTGCAATTTAACACATTCCTCTGTAGTTAGTCCCTGTCATCCTGAGCCACACTTCAGTACTAGTGAGGCAGGTATATGTTTATACCCAATATAGTATTTATTCATTGTTCTTACCCTGTGTTTTTTTGTCTCTCTATTCTTGGTCTACTGCTATGCTTTCATAAGGGGGTGAGGGGGGGTGTGGGGACGGTGGTGGTGGTTGGTGGCCATTTTGGTGGCAGCAGCAATGGTGGTGGTGGTGGTGGTGGTGGTGAACTTCCCATTTTGGTTAAGCAGTTTGTGTTAATCTTGTAATAAATATTAAAAAGTTTGTAACATATTTGGAGGAGAGTGACTTGCTCATGGGCAGGCTGCTAGTATGTGTCAGACCAACAAAACAAGTGGTTGAAACAGAAAGATATGCTACACTATCACCATGTTATCTCCTTAATATTTAAAAATATCCACGATTTCATTAATAGAGCCTAAGGTAGATTAAAAGCCCTCTGCGTTCTATTACTCAGTAGTAGACACACTCTATCACTTGAAAATATTCCAGCTTGGTAGCACTTGCCAAAACTTACACTTTACTAATCAAGACTTACCTCCGTGCCATGATAATACATTGGAGTGGGACTTGAGTGAAGGAGCCATGTTAGAAGAAAGTTTAAGATTTAGAGAAATCTTTCTAAAAGGGCTTCATCTTACAAAATGTTCTGCAAATTATCTATAGTCACTTATTCATAAACCTGCATTGGCCTCAGAATTGCATTCAGCTGGAACAAACCCAGTAATATTAAAGCCTAGCTATTTGATAAATAAAGCATTTATTATTATTTTTAGATGAAGCATTTATTTAATTCTCTTAACAATGTGTGTCATATTGTCCTGTCAAATCAGCCAAATCCAGACACAAATGAAAATCTTCCTTGGAGATAGCTTTGTTTCCCATTTATTTTAGGGAAAATATTTTTACAATTCCAAGAGTTCCAAAATTCAGAGTTGCAAGGAACCTTAGTGACCTCCTATATACATAACCCTCATCTTAAAGAGAAGTTCCTTTACAAAATGCTTCAAGAGCCTACCCTTTGATTGAAGAGTATTTTGTCCCCTTATCCCAGCAGTGGTAGAATGCTGTATATATTGTTAGATGTAGCCTCTCCACTGAGTATTTTTACCAATTGTTTTTGTCATGAGGAAGTGTTCATTTGGGAGGGTGAAAGGTTGATCTATCCCACAGAAATGGCTTTGGTTTAAAGATAGAAGACATTAGTAAAACATATTTTAAAAAGAAGATTGCTGGATTTAAAGTCACGGATTCAGAGCTGGAATGTGTGTCAGGCGCCGTCTGGTCTGCAGTATACCCAGTGAGTAGTCCTCTGTACTTTCCATGAAAAAGCCAACAGTGAGGAGGATTCTATCACTTCCCAAGGGAGCACATTCTGCTTTTGGGTGCCTCTTATTTAGGAATGTTAAGGGGTCCCCTGAACTTATCTTTTTGAGTTGCCATATTTTCCAGAAACACTGTACCCAGATTATTCAGGAGTGCTCCCTCCATCCCCCACCAAATAGCGTGAGACTTTATGAAAAACTGTGTTAAAATCTCCCTGATCTAATAACCTCGTCAGAAAAAAAAAGTAGTCTGGTATGATTTGTTCTTGATGTTTCTTTGTAATCGCTGCTTCGTTTTCTAGATGTTCAGTTACTATTTCTCTAGCAACATATTATAGAGTTTTCCCAGAAATAACAGTCACCTCATTGTCTGTAGGTTCTTCTTTTTCCTTTTTGCGGGGGAGATGAAATGGGGAATGGAGATTTTTCTCTTCTTATTTTTCATGCTCTTTCAAAGGTCACTGGTCCTTGGTCACATACCAGACAATTCTTCTAGGACATAAAGATGCTGTTCATATGGACCAGCTGACTTTAACTTATGATTGAGATAGATTCCCTAGTAAATAGGTGGACACAGGATGTGAAGAGGCGATCTAAGTGCCTTCATCAGCAGAATGTAGAGCTGAGAGTCTTGAAGACTGGAGTGTTAATTCTGACTCAAACACCAGTTGTGTAGTCATTTAATCTGCCTTCACTTTTCATATGTGTGAGATGGTTATAATAGCAGCATCTATCATGGCATTGTGGTTAGGACCAAAGTACCTGAGACTGTGTATGTAAAGTGCT
The DNA here is from genome assembly GCA_028646575.1 of Pseudocheirus occidentalis. Classification (NCBI taxonomy): domain Eukaryota; kingdom Metazoa; phylum Chordata; class Mammalia; order Diprotodontia; family Pseudocheiridae; genus Pseudocheirus; species Pseudocheirus occidentalis. The sequence continues at coordinate 19,764,028 of CM053601.1, forward strand.
TTCCAGAGCTTGGGATGCTATAGAGTTATATGTGTGTCTATGTGTCTGTTGTGTGTCTGTATGTACACACACACACACACATAATGTAATATAATAATTTAATACATGTTAATTAATATATTATTATATACTAATATATTATATATTATACAATATATAATATACATAATATATTATACAATATAATAATTATAAAAATTTTAATAATATAATAAGATATATAATGCTATATATGTTATTATAGTATATAAAAATGTTCCATATCATGAATATTAAGAGAATTTCACATTTTAAAACTGAGGTTTAAAACACAAGAAATTAGTAAAGATAGTAACAGAAATGTGTTGAAAAGGCTATAGGAATACAGGACCATTACTAATATACCATAGATGTAGCTCTGAAGCATTTCATTTGGGATACATATACATATACTATGTAAAAACAATTTGAAATTATGCAAGAAAATTCACCAGACTTTTGACCTAGCAACTCCGCTAGTGCAATGCATCCTAGAGAGTTTACATGAGGGGCTTTGTTAGAACATTAGGGGTTTATCAGAACACGTTTGGTATAGCAGTAACAAAAACAAACCCTTGAAACAAAAGGATTCCACATATACTGACTAAATTATGATATATGAATGTGATTAATATTGTTGAACTGTTAGATATTTGAGGAAATAAGAGAAAAAGAGATTTCAGTGAGTTGAGAGTGAAGTAAGCAGAACTAGGGAAACAGTATATAGACACAGTAAATACAATGGGTGCAGTAATATCAACGAAAGTGACAGTTATGGAAAGAAATCTCCATTCTGAGAACTTTTGATGAAACGTCTTGGTCACAGAGAACATATGATGAAATTCACCGTCCTTTTGTTTGCAGTGGAGTGAGGTGGGGTTGGGAAACTAGAGGGTGTGAATTTGACATAGACTGTAAGATGATAGATCATTGATTGGCTTTGCTATGTATTTGTGTTGCTGTTGTTATAAGGTAGGACTCTACTGCAAAGTAAAGGAGGCAGTATTGCAAAATAACTGAAGCAAAAGGCGTCGATAAAAATTACTTTGCAAATAAAACCTAAATTAGTTTCTTTAGACAATACTGTTCTTTTTGCTTTCTCACCAGATTTGTTTCTCCTTGTGTCCTGGGAATTTCTTTAAGAATTTCCTGTAGGTAGTTTTCCTCTGTAATTTTTGTCTGTGATCTTCTATTTCCCTTTCCTCTGAACCCTTGGAAATTTGTTCTAGAAAAATACAGGGTTTGAGAGGTGTGGCCAAGATGGCAGAGAAAAGGCAGAGACTTGCTTGAGCTTTCCCCCATACCCCCTCCAATACCTTTAAATAATGCCTCAAAACAAATTTGAGAGCGGCAAATTTCCAACCCAAAACAACTTAGAACTAAGGTTGCAGAAAGGGGTCTATTTCATTGAGTTGAGAGTAGAACACATTCCAGCACAGGCCGTGCCCCAGCAAGCCAGCAGGCCTTGGTAGTGACCGAATCAGTGGCAGTCTCTGTCAGGACCTCTCAGCCCACAGATAACTGGTCACGAGGAGGTTATGGGGGTCCATTTACTGGCACCAGGGGCATTACTCTGTTGCATTGCCCATACTTGGATCTAAGTTACAGTGTAAACAATTCTCTTTAGATTATACTGTCTTGGAAGAACAAAAACTTATGGGTCTCCACAATTATCTTTGAAAAGAGATGCACATACATCCTGAAGCTTAGGATAGTAACCCCCCCCCCCCCCCCGGAAGCAGAAACCTACTTTAGCATTAAAAGTCAAGAAATAGACTAGAAAAATAAGCAAATAACAGAAAAAAAGATCCTGACTATAGAAAGTTATGTTGACAGAGAAGATCAAAACACACTCAGAAGAACAAAGTAAAAACTTCTATATCCAGAGCCTCAAAGAACAACATGAGTTGATGTCAGGCCATGAAAGAGCTCAAAATCAAGGAATAGAGGAAGAGAAAAAAATTGAGAAGAGAAATGAAAGTAATGCAAGAATATCATGGAGAAGGAGTCAAGAGCTTGGTAAAGGAGGCACAAAAAATACTGACAAAAATAACTCCCTAAAAAATGGAAGAGGCCACATGGTAAAAGAGACACAAAAATCCAGTGAAGAGGAGAATGACTTGAAAAGCAGAACTGGTCACATAGGAAAAGACATAGATAAACATGCTGAAGAGAAGAACTCCTTAAAAAGCAAAATTAGCCAAATGGAAAAACAAGTACAAAAGCCCACTGAAGACAATAATGCCTCAAGGATTAGACTTGAGCAAGTGGAAGTTAATGACTTGATGAGACATCAAGAAACAATATCAAAATGAAAAAAATAGAAGAAAATAGGAAGTATCTCATTGGAAAAACAACTGACCTGGAAAATAGATCTAGGAGAGAAAATTTAACAATTATTGGGTTATCTGAAAGCCATGATTTAAAAAAAAAGTCTAGACATCATATTTTAAGAAATTATCAGGGAAAACTGTTCTGATATTCTAGAACCAGAGGGTAAAATAGATATTGAAAGAATCCATAGATCACCTCTTGAAAAAGATCCCCAAATGAAAACTAGGAATATTATAGCCAAATTCCAGAACTCCCAGGTTAAGGAAAAAGTATTGTAAGCAGCCAAAAAGAAACAGTTCAAATACCATGGAGCCCCACAGTCATGGGCAAAATTTGGCCGTTTCTACATTAAAAGATTAGAGGACTTAGAAGATGATATTCCTGAGGGCAACAGAGTAAGAATTATGTCCAAGAATCACTTTCCCAGTAAAACTGAGTATAATCCTTCAGGGAAAAACATGGATATTCAATGAAATAGAAGACTTTTCAAGCATTACTGATGAAAAGACCAGAGTTGAATTAAAAAATGTGACATTCAGATTTAAGACTTAAGGGAAGCATAAAAAGGTGAACAGGAAAGAGAAATCAATAAGATTAAACTGTTTACATTCCTACATGGTAAGTTGATATTTGTAATTCCTAACAACTTTATCATTATTAGGGTAATTAGACGGCATCTATGTAGAAGGCACAAGTGTTTGTGTATTAAATATAATGGGATGATCCAAAAAAGTAAAGGGGTGAGAAAGGAATGCATTGGAAGAAGGAGAAAAGGAGAGGTACAATGGAATAAATTATCTCACATAAAAGGGGTGTGAAATAGCTTTTAAAGTAGAAGGGAAGATAAGGGAGGTTGGGGAGTATGTGAACCTTACTCTTATTGGAATTGGCTCAAAGAGGGAATAACATACACATGCAATTGGGTATAGAAGTCTATATTACTGTATAGGAAAGTAGGAGGGGAAGGGGTGTATCAGCAATGCAGTAGTCACAATGCTTACAGTAACTATAAGTATGCTGATATGGTTATTAATCACAAAATGTAACAGGCTCTCTACATGAGAAATATAGTCAGAGCATTTATTCAAATACCAGGAGACTGAGTCCCAAAACCAGAAAGTCAAAGCCAACACAGTAGTTATGAAGTTGGCACATGTAGTTAAAGTAGTAAATACCCACATTCTCAAGCCTTCAAAACAGGACAGGCAACCTCAGGCAAAGATCCTCCTCTCCTCACTCACGTCAGCTGCTCAGCATCATGGCAGCTTGCTCCCAGCAGCTCTGGCCCCTCCACAGTTCTCTTCCCTGGCAGTCCTCAGCAAGAGTCCTTAGCAGAGATTCTGGCTGGCTCAAAGAAAAAGGAGTTCGCGCTGCTGCCACTGCTGCTGCCGCTGCTTCCAGTCACCAGCGCGGATGGTAGCTTGGTTCTGGCATTCTCTTGCTCTACCCCTTCCTGCTATGTCAGCAAGTTCAAGGGGCATGGAAAATCTTCAATCTCAGCATCATTACAAGGGGATAAGAGGTTTTGTATTTGTATGTGTGCGTGTGAACACATGCATGTGGAGAGTTACTGATAAAAGGGAAGGAAGATTGGGGGAGGTAGAAGTCAGAAGCAAAACATTTTGAGAATGGAAAGGGTGAAAAGAGAGAGAATATGATAAATGGGGGAAATAGGTGGAAGGAATTACATAGTTGATAATTATTACTATGAAAAAAATTTGCAGCATGTTTCTCTGGTAAAGACCTAATTTCTCAAATATATAGAGAACAGAGTCAAATACAGAAATAAGAGCCATCCCTCAATTGATACATTAAAGGATTTGAACTGACTTTTTTTTTTTTTTTTGCTTTTTGGAGGGCAATTGGGGTTAAGTGACTTGCCCAAGGTCACATGGCTAGTTTTTGTGTTAAGTGTCTGAGGCCGGATTTCAACTCAGGTCCTCCTGACTCCAGGGCCGGTGCTCTACTCACTGCACCACCTAGCCATCCCTGAACTGACAATTTTCAAAGTAATCAAGGTTATCTATAGTAATATGAAAAAATGCTCTAAATCACTTTTGATTAGAGAAATGCAAATTAAAACGACTCTGAAATACCACGCCCACACCTATCAGATTGGCTAATATGACAGAAAAGGAACAAATATTGGAGGGGATGTGGGAAAATTGAGACACTAATGCACTGTTGGTGAAGTTGTATATTGATTCAACCATCCTGTAGAACAATTTGGAACTGTGCCCAAACTATGGGCCAACGATGCTTATAAAACCATTCATACCTTTTGACCAAGCAATATGGTTTGTATCCCAATTAGATAAAACACAGAAAGGAAGAGGACCTATATGTACAAAAATATTTATAGGTACTCTTTTTGTGGTAGCAAAGAACTGGAAATTGAAGGGACATCCATCAGTTGGGGAATGGCTGTGAACAAGTTGTGGTACATGCTTTTGATGGAATACTATTGATGCCTAAGATGATTTCTGAAAAATCTGGAAAGACTTACATGAACTGATGCAAAGTAAAATGAGCAGAACCAGGAGAACGTTATATATAATAACAGTAATATTGTATGATGATCAACTGGGAGTGACTTAGCTATTCTCAGTAACACAGTGATCCAAGATAATTCTGAAGGACTTATGATGAAAAATGCTATCCAACTTCAGATAAAGATCAGATGGAGTCTAAATGAGGATCAAAACATACTTTATTTCTTTTTTTGTATTTTTTGGTTTGTTCTCTTTCACAGTGTGACTAATATGGCATGACTGTACATGTCTATCTTTATCAAATTGCTTTCTCAATGAGGAGTTAGGAGAGGCAGGGAATTTGAACTCAAAAATAAAAAAAAACAAATGTTAAAATTTTTTTACGTGTACTTGGGGAAAAATAAAATATTAAATTAAAAAAAGAAAAATATAGGATTCATGTTAATATATACCTGGCTTTCTTCTCCTTCTTTATCAGAAATTCTAAGAGTGACTACTCTCTTAGCACCAAGGTGCCTGACATTTCCATTTGAGATTTCCATCAGTTTGGTGTAGGTCTGTGTAGTTTGCACAAAATAGATTCCTTCCCCTCACTCCACAGCCTAAACCAGCTCAAACAATGCAGGCCCTTCTTGTTTCCTTACTAAGGAGATGTCTGTGTGCATCGTATTCATCTGTGGTCAGCATGTTAAACCTAGATAAAAATAAGTGGGTAAGGTAGATTTAAGTAGAGTTTTGTAGTTATTCCAGCACAATTCTAACTTTTAGTATTTATATTAAATTTAAAGTCCTGTATTTTTTTGTTGTAAATCAGACCCATCTTACATTTTATAGATTGGAACAAGCAAAAGAGGCAGAATCCAAGGATGCTTTGAAAGATCTAGTTAATTTGATAACTTCTCTAACAACATATGGTGTCAGTGAACTAAAACCAGCTGGTATTACCACAGGGGCACCATTTTTATTGCCTGGATTTGCAGTTCCCCAGCCTGCAGGAAAAGGTGAGTTGATTTATTTTTATCCTGATACACTTAGAGGAATGAAAATGTAATGTAAATATATTTGTTTGCATTAGTACTATACATATAAGATCAATTTCAAAAGTATCCAGTAAAGTTGGCATTTTGATGCCAATTTGATGGATTACTTGAAATAAAAAAATAATTTAGTAGATATTATAGCCGACTTGAATGTTGTAAAGTAGGTTTATATGGAATTATACAGAACTTAAATTTAGCTGTTGGTTTTGGTATTGTTCTTTTTTTCTAGTGACTAACTCTGCTTGTCTCCCCCAAGCTGTAAGAGTAGTGGCCATGTACAGGTCTTTGTATTTACTTACCAATATACACCTTACCCAGGCATTCTTCTATTGATATTACCAACATCTAGTATGTAATAAGCACTTATGAAATATTTTTGAAATGGTATGAGAAAACACCTCTGCCTACTTCTTTATCTAGATAGATTTGGGAGGGGGCTTCATGGCAATGAAACAGTGCATATATTAGATTTTCTTTTATGATGTATTGATTGGTTTTGCTGTCTTTTTTTGTTTTCCTATTATTTAAAATTTTTTTTATAAAGATGGGCTTTCAGAGCAAGGAGGTAAGAAAAAATTGTAAAACCAAAAGATATCAATAAAATGTATTTTTAATAAAGAAGCAGAGTTGGTGAGGGAATACATTACAGGTGAAGGCAAGGAGACAGAATATATAATATCATCTAAAGGCAATAGCAAACAGGGCACTTTGGGTAGAATATAAAGTGTGTGACTGAAAAGAATGTATTGTAAAACTAAAAAGTAGGCTGGAGACAGATTGCAGACCGAGCTAGTCGGTTAGATCAAAATATTACATAGGGAATAATAGCTTTTCTGGACATGAAATATAGGCTAATTAAAAAAAAAAATTGTTCAGCTTTCCAGGAGCCTTTCCTAGGATTTTAAACCCTGTTCTTAAAGAGATCTGTTCTGGACTTTGTAGCTGTTCCAACGCATGGTTGTTACTTTATGAATCGTAGTTACTGTCTTTCATTCATTCAAGAAGTATTTCTGAGCCAGGCACTGATAAGTACTGGGGATACAGTTCCTTGTCATCAGTGATAGCCAGAAGACTAGTGTGGCTGGAATGTATAGAGTGTGTGAAGGAGAGTAAGGTGAATTTGGCTTAACAAGGCAGGCTTGACCAGTTTGTAGAAGAGTTTCACTGTCACAGTGGAGTTTGTAATTTTTCTTAGAGGGAGGAGGGAGCTGCTGGTGCTTCCTGAGTGGAGGAATGACATCATCAGAGGGCTGGGAAAGAACATTGGGAGACTCCTGTGGTTGGGATCAGAACACTTTGAGAACATTGAAAGCTTGCAGTTATTAATCTTGAGCTGTCTCTGAGATCCTTAATACCCCACACTTAATACCCCAAGAAAGCCACAGAAGGACCCAGGAAGACAAAGATTTTATCTACGCATTCTTCCCTGAAGCATTCCAAGTGCCCCAACTTACAATCCACTCATGAAATAAGAAGGAACAAGAGTGAATCATAAAAGAACCTCCACCCTTTTATGGTGACAGGGACACTCAAGACAAAAACCAGAAGGGGATGCCTTCAAAACATCTAAAACAAAGCCTCAAAGAAAAACACACATTGAGCAAAATGTCCAACCAGAATTCCTAGAAGAGATTGGGGGGCAGTGGGGTGGAATAAAGTATGATGAGTGAAAAGCCAGGGAGGTAGAATTTCTGGTTAATTAATATTCAGATATATTAAATTATATATTAATATATAATAATTATTACATATCATCAACATATTAATTAACATATTAATGATATATAATTATTGTATAATATTTTAATACTAATTATATATTCAGCTAGCTAATCAATAAATTATTGGTCAATGGTTTTTCTCAATAATCAGAGACAAAATCATGAAGACAATGCTTTCAGTACCTTCAGAAGAAAGGGTGCTCCGTGCCTGACAGGTGAAAATCATTCTGATTGGGCTAAAAGTCTTCAGGTCCTGCTGAAATCCTGGCTTCATCATGAGATTCTGCTGCCTACAGCAGTCTGGACAGAAAATCCATTTCTACCCAAATGCCTCTTGTTGTTTTCTGGGTCACCCTAATGTCAAGTAGAGGGGTGCAAAGATGTGATCTTATTCCTTCAGGGCAAGAATTCACCTAGATTAGATTCTGTTTACACTTCAAACAGAAGTAAGGTCTCCTAGGTGGGTGTTGTCCTACCCAAGATCACGGAGTGTGTGCCCCTAGGATTAGGACAATCTCCTCCATCAATCATGCCCTTCAGAAACTGGCTGACTCACCTGTTGGGGCTGGTCCTTGAATGAGGAAATAAAAATCCTGGATCTTAATTTACAATGGGTTATTAATATAATAGAAAATAATTTCTTTCAAAGCTAAAAAATGAACTTATAAACCAAATAAGGAATAGAGGAAAACATGCTAAAAGAAATGTGGTATGGAAGAAAGATTTGTAAAGAAAATTGATTTCTTAGAATGAGATATACCAAACCTTATCCAAGAAGATTCTCATTACTGTAAACTTATATTGTTGTTTCAGTTGTATTCAAATTCTCTGTGACCCCATTTGGGGTCTTTATGGCAAAGATACTAGAGTGACTTATTATTTCCTTCTCCAGCTCATTTTACAGATGAGGAAACTGAGGTAAACAAGGTTAAGTGACTTACCTAGGGTCAAACAGCTAATAGGTGTCTGAGGCTGGATTTGAACTTTCTAACTCCAGTGATATTACTACTAGTTCTATATTCCAAAGAGGGCAAAGAAAGAGGAAGAGGAGGTATATGTTCAAAAAGCTTTTATGGCAGCTTTTTTTTTTTTTGTGGTAGCAAAGAATTGGAAACAGGGACAAGAAACATTATTGGGTAATGACTGAACAAGGGAGATGTCTCCCCTAAGCATGTGAAGATTTCCCCTGGAAGACCTGAATGAGAACAGTTTGTTCTAACAGCCATAAAGGCAGCTATAGTGTATGAATGTGACTGAATTCTAATGTGTAGGAAGAAGTGATGGAGCAGATAGTTTCAGAGCAACCTAAGAAGACTTGTATGAATTGATGTGAAGTGAGCAGAACAGGAGAGCTTGTAAAATAACAACAATATTGTAAAGATAAACTTGAAGAGGCAAGAACTCTGATCAACATCATGACCCGCCGTGATTGGAGAGAACTCATAATGGAATGTGGTATCTCCCTCCTGATAGAGAGGTGACAGATGCAGAGTGCGGATTGAGACAGATTTCGACTATACACTCCTTAAGGGCAGGAATTTTCTTTTGCCTCTTTTTATACCTCTAGCACTTAGTACGGTGCCTGGCACATAGGAGATGCTCAGTTTTTTTTGTCTGTCTATTCCGGCATGGCCAGTGGGCAGATTCATTTAGCTTGACCATGTGTGTTTTTAACAAGAGTTTTGTTTTTCTTCCTTTCTTGGTGACTGGAGGGGTGAGAAGATGAGAAGACGTTTTATCATCTTCTTCCCCCTCTTTATAACCTTCTCTCCTTCATTCTTCTCCCACAGAGGCCCTTTTCCTTGCTAAAGCAAACCCCTCTATTTGTACCCTTGATCCCATTCCCTCTCATCTTTTTCAGCAGATTGACCCCTCTATTATCCCCACTCTCTCATCTTCATGATTTCCTTATTTCCTGGCTTGTTTTTTTCCTCTTCCTTTACTGTTTTGCTTGCTGATATCATCTCCCATTGATTCAATTATCATCTCTATACAGATGATTCCCAGTATAAGAATATCTATATATTCCAGATATACTGGAATATACTTATATTCTGGATATTCTAGACAAGCAGCTGTAGTCTCTTTCCTGAGCGATAGCTAAATATCTTACTGCCTTTTGGCTATCTCATAGACATCTCTAACTCAACCAGCACGAAACAGAATTGGTTGTCTTTTCCCCCAACTTTCTCTTCATTCAGTTTTTTCTTTTACTGTCAAAGAAACCATCATTCTCCCTGTCACTCAGGCCCAGAACCTTAGTTTCATCCCTGACTTTTCAGAAGCATTTATCCCCCACAGCCAAGACTTAGAGTTTCTGTTGCCAGTCTTAACAATTTCTACCTTCACAAAATTTACCTTATGGATTCTTATGCCCTGGTATGGGACCCCATTACCTTATGCCTAGTCTATACTTCAGTATTCTTCTGGTTGGTCCTTCTCCCTCAGGTCTGTGTCCACTCCATTCTACCTTCCACTCACCTGACAAAATAATTTTCCTAAAGAAATGATCTAATCATGTCAAAATTTCCCCATCGCTTCAGCTCAGTAAACTGCAGTGTTTCCATATTATGTGAAAGAACAAATATAAAATGCTCTGCTATCTTTATGCCTAAACACATTCCCTCTTCACTTCTGCCTGCTGAATGTCCTGACTTCTGTGAACACTCAGCCCAAATCCACTTTCTGCAGGTTGCCCTCTTCCCTTGCCCCACCCCTTCTACTCGAGCTTATCTGCCATTTACACAATATATATCTCATTTTTGTATAGTTATTTGCTTGTTAGCTCCCCTAATTGAATGTCATTTCCTTGGGGGTAAGGACTGTATTTGGACTTTTCTAAGTATCTCCGGTGATTAGCACAGTACTTTGGATATAATAAATACTTAACAAATTCTTGTTGACTGCAGAGTTGCCTGGTAAAGCTGTAGCTTTACAAGTCTCTTGACACATCTATATTCCTTTTATTACTGTTTCTGTACTTATAGAAATATTTATATTTATATGTTTTTCTAGAAAGCTTCCTTCTTTTCACACAACAAGCACTATTGCATGTTATATGCTAGGCTCAGAGCTAAGTGCTAGAGATACAAAGATAGAAGTGAAAGCATCTTTGTCTTTAAGAAACCGATCTTCTATTGGGCATAGAAAACTTGTACCCAAATAAGTAAATCCAAACATATGCAAAATGTGAAGGAATTGGTGGGGTAGCATAAATTTCCTCTCTTGTCCTGATAAGATTTCTTCTTGGAGGGGGTACTTGAGATGAGCATTGAGGGATATTAGGGATTATAAGAGGCTCAAATTAGGTGAGAATGCATTCAAGAATTGGAATTGCTTAACCAAAGCCCCAGGGACAGGGGAGGAAATGCCATTTTGAAAGGAATTGAGTAAACCTATTTGACTGTGGGAAGTAGGAAATAATATATAAAAAAGCAGCAAAGTTGGATGAGAGGTATCTTGTGAAGGGCTTTAACTGACAGATGCAAGAGTTCTGATTTAATCCGAGAGACGAGGGAGCCATCCACTGGAGTTTCGTTAGCAATAGGATCACATGATGGTCTAAGTCCTAGACCATATACCTAGACTCTAGACCATCAGTTTAGGCAGTGTGTGAAGGATGGATTGCAGAGGAGGGAGCCTGGAGGTAGGGAGACCAGTTGGTCTTCAAATTTGTAGGCTCTTGTTATAGTCCTGTAAGACGTGAAAAGAACCTGAACTAGAGTTGTGGTTGAGTGGTGAGAAGGGGACAGATACAAGTAATAATATGGATTTAATATCTATAATACTTATCAACTGATCACATATGAGGGACGAGGGAGAGTGAAGACTGGAAAAAGTGACAATGGCTGTGAAACTGGTTGATTGGAAATATGGTGGTGCTCTTAATGGAACGAGACTATTTGGAAAGAGGTGAGACTTTGGGGAAAACACAGCTTCTGGATTCAGCATGTTGCTTTTAAGATGCTCACAGGACATATAGGTGATAATGTCTGATAGGAAGCTGATACTGTGGAATTTAACTCTGGAGGAAGACTAGGCCTGGATATGTGGATGTGACAGGTGCATAAAGGTAAATATTGAACCATGAGAACCGATGAGATCATTGAGAGCCTATGTGGAGGAAGGCTAGGGCTGTGTACTGAGGCTTAAAGTAAGAGTTAAGGATGGTCTGACAACTGGGATTAAAGGGATCAAAATTGTAGGGCAAAAACAGGAGATAATACTATGTACAATGAGGTGGAGGCAGTAGTTAACAGTGTCAGATGTAAGGTCAAGATGGATGAGAACTGAGAAGAGTGCACTGGCAATAAAAAAGTCATTAAATCAGAAGGAAGCAATTTTAGTTGAGTGGAAGAGTGAATTCCAGCTATGAACTAGGCATCTCTTGAAACCATCGATAGTCTAAGTCTTTAATTATTAAATTACTTTTATATTTACCAGCTTGTACTTAGAACTGATGCAAAGAAAAATCTCCATTTGGAATGATTTCCTTTTTTTATTAAAAGGTAATAGCTCCTTCCATAGCCCCTGCTATTAAATATACGTTTTATTACAGCACCTATTAAAAGGGAAAGTGTCTTGGAGAATCGTCAGTTAGTTGTGATGGTAGAAGGGGTGAGATATTAAAATAGAGTTAATAAATGACCATTTCTTGAAGAAAAAACATTGAAAAAAGAAGATTTTACTTTATTTAACTGTCATCCTATGCGAGATTGAGATCAAAGGAGTTAACTTTTGTCCATGCAGAGTCTATGAGAGACACGCACGAATAGGTGAGAGCAAGAGGAGGAAAAAGCTTTGGGGAAGGAGGTGTCTCTAGTTCATGAAGTGGAATGAGGACACAGAGCTAACTGATTAATTGAATGAGAGACGTTGCCCATTTTTGTAACTTTGAGGAAATCTAAGAACAAACCGTCATTTCCCTAGAACCCGCCTACAGGATTAATAAGGAAATGAGCCAGAAGCAGTTAGAAAAATACAAGGAGCAACGGTTGTCCTCCAGTAGAGCGCAGCCTACCTCCCCACCCTGCCTAGGATGCGTGTGAAGTCTATTCCCTAGAGCCCTGTACATTGCGCATAGTTTGGGGAATTTCTGCGTGTTCTTTTTCTTTTTCTCCCTTTGATATTTTCTTTCATTATCAACCCACTATAACTCACAGAGTAATAGGTAATGACATGAATTTGCCTATTTTATTTGACACATATTAGAATTATGGCTTCATTATAGCATCTTATTATTTATTTTACTAAATGTGGCTCTTATGTAATAACTATCTAAAAATGTAGGCTGATATGTTTACTAAGTATTATGAAATTAATTGAAACATAACCATGGCCTCTTAATATTAGGAACAGATCTTCATTGTAAAAATAAGATAATTGTAAAATTTTTTTAAAAGCTGAAGTAAAATTGGAGAAATATAAAGTAATATTTAATAGGTTAAGACCAGGAGAAGTGCTTAGTCAATATTTTGTTAGTTAGGAAACCCAGCCCAGCTGATTCATTCAGCTGTGATGGTAGAGGATATTACTTGGAAAATGATCTTTAAATCACTCTCTGAGGAATAAAGGTTAGTTACAAATTTTGAAAATGTCCTGTGGAGAGGTTTGTTACTTAAAAAATTGTGAGGTATGATTAAATAATGCTGCACAATGGTCGAGTACACATTTTTTTATGCTAAAAAATATTATATAGGCCCAGGTTAGGATTTTTTTTTCCACCTTCTATTACTCTTAGGAAAGAATCAGTATAAGTTTGGATGGAATATTGTACCAAAATAATAAAAGACTGGCAAGTGTCTGAGGTAGACAAAATGTGTAATTTAGTGGAAAGGAGTCATTTTCATGTTTATGAGATTTCTAAGGTCGTTGGTCTCTGCCCCGAGTGACTACTGCAGGAACAGAACTAACCCTACATCCATGACAGACTCTTTGCTCAGGCTTGGTAGAGTGCCAAACAGACTGCTTCCCTTTTATCCCATCCCCCATACACATCTTTTCTCTTTTCCCTCTTCCTCTGTTCTAAGGCAGATTTCTTTTGTGGCAGCAAGTACTGCTGAACTGGGCAGTTTGTGATGCTTTAGTGGCCTCAACAAACTTCTGGTTTAGGGGCCTCCTCAGCACTGTGAAGAGAGATGTCTGTGTAGAATTGAGTTCTTTGGCAAGCCCGTAGATTGGCTTGTGGAGTCTTGCTGCTACAGTGTGTTGAGAGGGATATACACAGTGAGCACATTTGAGGTTAGAGATTATTGTGTTAACTCATTAGGTTTTTACCTGGTTTACCTGGTCAGCTTAGTGTCTGAAACTGGGAAGACAGATCAAATTGCTTCAACTCTTGTACATGATTTGTATTTTATAGAAGTTGGGTAATTGTTAGGATCAGAGAAAACATCTAGTCTTTCATCTTGTTGATCATGTGACCTGGTACAATACAATTGTCAGAAGAAGTATTTATTGTTAACAAGAACTGACTTTTGTCATTATTTGAAATGTCAAAATTATTTTGATAGAAGAAATAAATATTATTTATTGTTTTTCACAGGTCACAGTGTGAGAAATATCCAAGCATTTGCTGTCCTCCAGAATGCATTTTTAAAAGCAAAAACAAGCTATCTCCCCCAAATCATCCTCGACGCCATCACAAATATCTACATAGCTGACAATGCAAACTATTTTATCTTGGAGTCACAACACACGTTGTCCCAGTTTGCAGAGAAGATTTCTAAGCTTCCAGAAGTGCAGACCAAGTACTTTGAGATGCTAGAGTTTGTCGTTTTCAGTTTAAATTATATCCCTTGTAAAGAGCTTATCAGTGTCAGCATTCTCTTAAAATCCAGCTCTTCTTATCAATGTAGCATCATTGCCACAAAAACTCTTCTTAAGTTCACACGACATGACTACATATTTAAAGATGTGTTCAGGGAGGTGGGTCTTCTGGAGGTGATGGTAAATCTCTTGCATAAATATGCTGCCTTCTTGAAAGATCCTCAGACTCTGAATGAGCAAGGTAAAGTAGAATATTTTCTATGTTCTCATTTCTTTATTGACAAGCACAGGTCCAAGCAGCAGATTGTGTGAGTTGGGGACTCATTTGAATGGGGGCCTTCAACTTGAATGCTTTAAGAGCATTACTAAATTATAATAGCCTTGAGGGAAATTTCCAAGAAGGCACTTGCTTTCCTATTTGCTCCCTTATGAAGCTGTGTAAAAATGGCTTAGGAAGTATCAGATTGTGGAAATGTAAGGATAAAAAAAATACAGTTCCTCTATATTTAAGGTTGATTTCTTTAACTTCATTTTTTTTAAGGTTTTGGTATATAAACCTGAATCTGCTTATACTTATGTATGATTGGAGTAACATATCAAAATTTGTACTTATTTCTGTTCATTACTAATTGCCCTTTCACCTTTTTGGGGCATGATAATTTATTCAACTTTTTCATATTTTAATTTTTTCTGGAAGCAGCATTTAACATGTTTAAGGAAATATCATGCCTCTCTATCCACTTTTAGGTCTACTTGTGCAGAATTTTGACTCTGAGCCTACTCTGAGTCAATTTTGAATATTTAGTTCTTAAGTTTTTTAAAGAGGTTCTTATTAATGGTCTATTAGCTTTAATGATAACTGTATTTGAAAGTAGTCAGTAATTACACTGTAAATAGAAATGCCAAAACCAAAATTTAGGAAGAATAAGGTGAAAGTAAGCTTGCCATTTATCCAAATTAAATGATCAAAACTTTTTTTTAAGGGGATTCCAAAAACAATACCTCTGTTGAAGACCAGAAGCAGCTGGCTTTGCTGGTCATGGAGACCTTGACAATTTTACTCCAGGGATCAAACACAAATGCAGGTAATTAGAAAACTGTTATCAGGTTGCTTTGGGGGTTTTAGCTCTGATGATATTGTTCTCTTGAATGTTAAAGAGTGATTATTGGTTAACTAATGGTACTGTTCTCTATTATCAAAACTTCATAATTTTCATGTTTAGAATTATTGTAATAATAAAAGATTTACACTCATCACAATACTGCTGCTAAAGAATACAGTGTGTGATTGTTCTATATGAAATATGATTCTCCTTTCTTTTTTTTTGGCTTACATTTAAGATTTAACCAACAAGCCATTATTTTTCATCTCTCAAATATTTATGTCATTTAAAAAAAGATTTTATGTATCTATTGATGCTCTAATGAAAAATTCATGCTATTTTTATGGATAAAATCACTGTAGTATCCTTTGGGATACTCCCATTATCAATTTCCATTTCACTTTTTGACCACCATTAGGATTTACATTTACTTTCTTAATCGTTCATCCTTTCCCTACTATCTTGATATATTTTTTCTCCTCATACAGTCCATAAGTTGAAGGTCTGTTCTTTGGCTCATATTTCTTTGCATAGTCAAGGGTATTAGAAATCATAACGAAGGCTGTTTTGCCACCACACCAAAGTGGGTTCTGAATCAGAAGGCTAAAATGACATTTCAGTTTGCTTTGTTTTGGTCTTAGGTGCCGTGGCCTTTACGGGATGAAGGGCATCTGTTTCTGTTATCTGTTTGTCATGAACTTCCTGGATCTGATGGTCCCAGTACTATTCATAGTGGTGTTTAGCTCCCCTTTGTATGATCTTAGCTTTCAAATAAGCTATATTAACTATTTTAAAGTATCTGTTGTATTTTGGAAAACATTCAACAGGGAATATTATGTAAAGAGTAGTTATTTTTACTTCTTGTTGTTGTCTTTTATTTATCTTCTAATATTTTGTTATCTTCAGTTCAACTTTAATAGACCTTTATTAGCACTTATTATGTGCCAGGCACTGTGCTAAGCAATGAGGAGACAAAAAGGGGCAAAAGACAATCCTTGCTCTCAGATAACTTACAGTCTAATCAGGGAGACACCATGCAAATATTACCAGGTAATTAAGAGGAATTATTTTCTGAAAATATATTGCCTTTTAATTGTTGGCTTTTGTTGTTGTTTTAAAGACTGGACTTGCCTAGCTTGCCCTAGCTGGGAGTACAGGTTCTACTCATATCTGCATAGCAGCCTTGAGCTGTTCAAGTTAACAACCGGAGCTCCTTAGACAACCCCTTTCTCCCCTAGCCCTGCTACTCAAACCTACTCTCTCCTGCCCTCCTCCACATACTTTCCCAATAGTACAATGCTTAGGATACTTCATTGGCATTGCCCACTGCAGGTCAAAACTACAAGCTCAAAAGTTCCCCCAACCTCAGCTTCCCGGTTGTTGGAATTATTAAGCAAGTAGCGCCATGTCCAACTTGTCTTTTTTTACATTGGCACTGTATAGTGGATAGAGAGCCAGCCTCAGAGCTGGGAGACCTAGGATCCCCTCCTTCCTCTGAGCCACACTGGTCATGACTACCTAGCAGTTCATCATGCCTGTCAATGTCCTAAGCAAGTCTAGGGAATTCACTGAATACCATAATCTTTGATACGAAAAGTTACCTCCTCTAGGAGTTCTTACAGCAGTTTAATCACAGGCCCAATCCCTATAAGTATTCCTACCACAGACCCCCAGATGAAGCAGAAAAGGCATCTCAGACATCATCCAGGCCATTTCATTGTTCTTTGTCAGCACCTATGCTAATTTCAGTTTTTCAAATGTTGGCTTTTTTTACCTTGATGTAGATGGTTACTCCCTGTGGAAAGACATATACACACATTTATGTGCAAGCTTAAGCACACACATATGCCATTGGTTTTTCCCATGAAGATCAGCTGCCCTTGTTTTTATTCTAATCACTTAGAATTTTCAGAAACAATCCAAGAGCAGACTAACATGGAAGACTGTGTGCCTGAACAGAGGCAAGCAAGCCTAACTCTTGACACACCTTTTCAAACAAAGACTGAAAAATAGCACCATGCTGAACAATAATCAGGAAACCCAATGAAATGTTGTAGTGATTTCTTCAACATCAGAAGGGCCTAACAAGTCATTCAGCTTAGGAGCCAGCACCGGCTCAAGCAAACAAGATGGAAGGAAATGAGAGACTGGACACAGACACGGGTAGCCAGCAGAACTCTTTATCCAGAGTCAGAAATAGAGAAAGCCTCTCACAGAATAGGCTCAGAGTTACTGGAAACTCACATGTAGAACCTGGACATGACAAGATACAACAGTGACCAACATAGTCACAGAGGTGCTCAGTATCAGACGTACCATGCCTGACGTGTATGAAGTCCTTAGCACTCTGTGTGTGCTGTAATTCCGTAGTGCCCCTTTAAGGTTCAGGGCTCTCAAGAATCCCAGGACGCTCTTGTAGGAGCCCAAGTGATCCAGAGTGATAAAAGGAATACACAATGGTTGAAAAAAAGAATTTGCTCTTTTTTATAATTGGGGTGTGCAGTAAAAAAACAACAACTCTACAAACATGGATAAAGAGTTTGGGAGAGCAGGCCTTAGATTAAGGACCCTCACTCTTATTTGAATTGCAAAAGAAGAGTTGTATACACTTATCCCTTCCACCTCGTGGCAGGGGTGGTCAGCAGTGCCCCCATGATCTGGTAAATCTACCTAAAATTTTTTGGTCTTCCCTTTATACCAGAGAAGTCTGAATTATTATGGTACTAAAAGATAAAATATGTTAATATCATATAATACTGTACATGTATTTTATGCATTTCTGAGTTTCTAAACTTTTTCCGTGTCATCTGTGACTTTTGTAGAACTGCCCTCAAATTCCCACTTAATTTTCTTATGCCAGCCCACGATTTATCAAAACCATGAGTGGGAAAGTCATGATGTGGAAGGGATAACTGTACATTCACACACATAGAGACACACACAGAATTTGGTGGGGGGGTTGTTAAGAGGGCGGATAATCCCAGGGAGGGCATATGTGCTTGCAAGCCAAGCAAAAGAAACTTCTTTAACCTAAAGGGGGATTAAAAAGAATGAAAACAAACAAAAAACAAATCAAAAGAACCAGAAACTAAAACGAAAGGAAACTTAAGCAGGAAATGGCCATATAAACAGTAGGGTGTAAAGCTAACCCTTTTTTATTGAATATTGTTATATTAAGAAACCATGAAAGCCACCGTTTCAGGGAATCCTGAGTAGAAATGAATGCATGATTAAAGTGAGTAGACTCCAGGGAGCAATAGATGCAGAGAAAAGAACATTTTAAAGAAAAACATCTTTAAGAATCTGATCAAACAGCCATCAGCCCAGTCTCTGGCATGTTCTGCATGATGAAATATGTTCTCCTATTCCCTCGTGCCCTTGGAAAAAGAAATGAAAAACAGAGATCTCATAACAGATGCGTGCCTTCTCATTTTGCACTGTAAGCTGAGCAGAATGTTTTTCATGGATTCACAGTGAGGAGAGAGACCTGCTTTTTGGGCGTGGCCTTAGTGGGGATGTGTTTTAACTTTATTTGTTACAAGAATTCGTTTTGCTTTTGTTAAATATTTTTGATTCAGAGGTGAGAGTCATGGAGGGAGGGGATGATTAGTGATGGATGATGACACCAGAAAGAAGAAAAAGATAGGCCACTGAAACATTTTTAAAAGTGCAACAGAAAATAGAAGAAAGTCAAGGAGACACAAACAGGTTAACAAGCTCTAACATTTAATTTATTATTAGGTTGTTTTTTTTTTAAAAGCAAATATTATAGCAGAGAAATTTGTAGTTTCATATCCAGTCTTCTCCTTTTGCTCTGTTTTCTGTGTGGGCCCATTCCTCTCCCCTTCTTTTTTTTGATGTTTATTAAGTTCATGACAGCAACAACAGAATCCACTTACGAGTTGTGCATGTGAACTCTCATGTATTCCTGCAATAATTTTTCTTCTTAAAATATTAGGTTTCTTGATCTTCTCCTTTCTTCTGTTGTGTCTTTTGGATTTATAGGAAAAGGACAAATCAGTATAAAATTAGTAAGATAATTGAGCAAGTTAAAACTTAGTTCAGAGCCAGACATTGTCATTAATCATTAAGCACCTATTATATGCCAAAGACACAAAGAAAGGGTAGAAGTCTGATGGAGAAGAAGGCACACAGAAATAACCAAGCACAAACAAAATATATAACAGATAAATTGGAAATAATCAACAGAGGGAAGGCACTAACATTAAGGAGAATCAGGATAGGCTTCTTGCTAAAGGTGAAATTGGAATTGGAATTTAAAGGAAGCAACAAAATGAGTTCAGTTTTGGATATGTTGGTTGAAGATGTCTATGGGGACATCCACTTGGAGGAGAGGTCTATTAGGCGTTTGGAGATGTGACTGGAGGCCAGATAAAGAGAAATGCGAATCATCCAACAAAATGATTAGTACCCTCTTATATATGACTGAGTGTCTTTGAAATGTGTATTCAGCCTTGCCTTTATCTGGGCCAAGTACCACCTAAGTTAATAGCCTATTATTAAGGGTGCTCTCCTATAATCATTTTAAAACATCATTGTAGTTTTCCTTTAAATCCTTCCTAAGTTTTGCATCTGTAATTACTGAGGTCAGAATTGCTCATAACCCTTTAGTAAGAAGGATTGCAGGTACTAAGGAGCTATATTTAGTATTTCATTTTTATTACTTTGTTACTATGTCATCTTCATAAATAAATTAATAATCTTTTTGCTTTTTGAAACTGATTGTTTTCAATGTACGTAAAATGTATTATACTAACTGATCTCTTTTTGCAGGGTAAATGCCATTCCCTTTCTAGACTTTCATGTTCTTTTAATTTTCTTTTTCTTTCTTGGCAAAATTTATGAATTTACTTAAAATTTTGTTTTGCAAATAATATTATTTAGAGAATCATAGAATTTTAGGAGAATTTAAAGGGACTCCTTTTTAAAGGCATTTGAAATTGTTTCATACATGTGTGACAAAAATAAGCAGGAACCTTCATTTCTAGAAACCTCTCAAGATGGATTAAATGAAGTACCATTGTAAATCACTACCTTTTCAATTGTATGAACTTCCGTAGCCCTAACATTTAGTTGGGTTGTAAATATGTAATGAAGAATGTAATGAGTAATTCAGACATAATTAGATTAATATTAGATAGCATCGTAAATTTTAAATAGATTCTATACTGGTGGCAGCTAGGCAGCGCAGTGAATAGAGAATCTGTCTTGGAGCCAGGAGGACCTGAGTTCAAATTTGGCCTCAGACACTTAACACAAAAACTAGCCATGTGACCTTGGGCAAGTCACTTAACCCCAACTGCCCTCCAAAAAAAAAAAAAGAGCAAAAAATAAAAATGAAAAAAGATTTTATACTGAATCTCCTCAGATTTCCCATTTATATGAAGAAAAATCTGTTAATATATCTACAGAAATGACCAGGTTTGGTCACATTGACCTTGGCTTCTTTCTTTTCAACCAATCTTCTAGTTGTTATGGTAATACTTCAGGGAAAAGTTCCATAGCAAAGACCCAGGATAAGAAAACAAAACCTGGAAATATCCAGATTTCATTTTCCAGACTTGTGTCCTTCTTGGTGTTACTTTCTACAGTAATAGGGAAGGTAGGAGGGGTTTGGGTTTAAGGAAAGATAACGAGTTCCATTTTGGAAATAGTGAGTTTAGGATGTCTGAAAAGCAGTTTGAAGTGCAAAGTTAGAAGTCAGCAGAGAGGCTGGGACAGGATAGGTAGATTTAAGAATCATCAGCATAGAGATGGTCATTAAGTCTATGGGAGATGATGAGGTCACCAAGTAAAGTAGGATAGAAGCAGAAGAGAAAAGGGCCCTTAGGGACAACTATAGTTAGAGGGCATGATCTGGATGAGGATGCAGCAAAGGAAGCTGAGGAGGAGTGGTCAGAGAAGTAGGAGGAAAGCCGGAGGAGGTGACCCAAAAACCTAGAGAGGAGAGAATATTTAGCAGGACAAGAGCGGTCAGCAGTGTCAAGGCTGCAAAGAG
This sequence comes from Pseudocheirus occidentalis, assembly GCA_028646575.1. Lineage (NCBI taxonomy): Eukaryota > Metazoa > Chordata > Mammalia > Diprotodontia > Pseudocheiridae > Pseudocheirus > Pseudocheirus occidentalis. The sequence goes on from CM053601.1 coordinate 19,785,523, forward strand.
TTCAAGGAGGATTGAGGAAAAGCCATTAGATTTGGTAACTAAGAGATCATTGGTTACTGAAGAGCAGTTTCAGTGGAATGATGAGTCAGAAGCTAGGTTCTAAGAGGTTAAGAAGAAAGGGAGAGGAGAGAAAGCTGAATCATTTATTGTAATTGATGTTTAACTCCAAAGGGCAGGTGAGATAAAGGATAATAGTGTGATGGAAGGATCTAGGGTTTTTTTTTTCAGAATAGGGGAAACATGGTCATGTTTGTAAGCAGTAGGGAAGGAGCCAAGGGAGAGGGAGGCATGCTAGTTGGAGTAGTCTGTTGGAGGAGCTGGAATGGAATGGGATCACTTGAAGAAGGAGATGGGCTAGCCTTGGTGAGGATGAAGATTTTGGAGTCAGGGGACCTGGCTTAGGATTCCCCTCTATGTGTCTTAGGACGAGTCATTTATCCACTCAGAATCTTTAGCTTCTTTTTTTTTTTTAAAGTAAAATATTGAACTCAGTGATTTCTCAGGACCCTTTTAGCCTGAAATTTGTAATCTTAACATGTTTGTATTTTAAAAATTGAATTTCTCAAGAAAAATTGGGTAAGTGCAATAAAAACCCAACCTACTTCTAACAAATACTTCTAATGATCATTCTTCTGGTCATTAAGCAGTTATTAAATATTGTTATGTACTCTTTTCTGTTCTGGGAAAGACAAAATGTTAGGACAGGTAATTGAAATGTTGAAAGTATACAGTCATCATTTTAAAATAGGCTGATTCTTTCAGGGAATACCATGAGGTAGTAGAAGAACTGGGCCTGAACCCATTGCTTTTCATTCGTGAAATATTACACATAGATAAAAGAATATGCCTCCTTTCTCACTCTGAAATCAGGATATTTAAATATTCTGGACAAGTTAGTTTTGCTTTTGTTTTTTTGGAGGGAGGAAGGCAGGGCAATTGGGATTAAGTGACCTCCCCAAGGTCACATGGCTAGTAAGTGTTAAGTGTCTGAGGCCATATTTGAATTCAGGTCCTCCTGACTCCAGGGCTAGTGCTCTATTCAACTGCACCACCTAGCTGCCCCAGCAAGTTAGTTTTTGTTAAGCAAAAATATTTGTTGCCACTTATATGACTTACCATGCTTTTGTGCAGGGTGTCTTCTTCTTAATATTAATATTACATTAACAATAATATTACCTTTATATACCTTGTGAGTTCAGCCATTCCTCAGTTGATGAGCACCCCTTTTGTTATCAGACAATGAACCTATGGAGGTGCTGTTAATTGGGGAGTGCCTGAAATAATAAAGTAATGAAAGTATTGCAATATTATTGTACTGCAGGAAATTGCTAAAGGGACAGTTTCAGAGGAATACAAGGAAGAGAAATAAGAATTGACAGAGTGAAGAGAGCTGAATCAGGAGAGAAATATCTATTTTACAAGGCAATCTTGAAGCCTTTCTAAATAATCTCCTTTTACCAATTTTTAATTTTTCTTAGGAATTCATCTTATTTATCTCTAGAAATGTTTTGTTTTTTCCCTCTGGCTTGGCCTTAATATATTTCATTTTGGAGGATAAGGACTGATTTCTGTAATGGTGCGTTAATGGATGCTGAACAGATTCGTCCCTTCCCTGACATTTTGAAGAATGTGACCCACATGTTGTTTGCATTCACTTAAGGGTCGTGTGTGACTACTCCCTTCCCTGGTTCTTTTCAGTTAGTGTCATGCTTGTTTATTATTATTTCTATTTTTTCCCAAGAAAATAGTATCTAAATAGAGCATCTCCCCTAGGGTGACACTGCTAATCCAGAGTAGCTACCTTGGGTTGGCTTAAATTCCCAGGGGGTGAGTGGCTACCCTTCAGAGCTATGTGGCAGATGGCAGGGGTTGGGAAGTTGAGGAAAAAGATTCCCAGCCCTCTTCCACAAGTCATTCCCACTCTGGGATGACCAAAATTCCTTTCTGGCTTGACTATTTAAAATCTCATCCCAGCCTCCCCAAGGTGTGGCTAATTTATTTGCTCAGTCAGTTATCTTATTGCCTTAACTGTCAGAGAAGTGTTCATTAAGGGATCAATGCAGGATATTTTTTGCCTTTTACATTTTATTTTAATGGACACCTTGTAATGATATTCTGTGACTACTGTTTCCTGAGGTAGTAGCTTCCTCCCTTATGGTAATAAATCCTTATTCACCTTCCAGTGGTTTGTAGGAGTCGTTGCTTTCCTGGTCACATTTTGAGTCATTTCATTTGAATCTGGTTCATTATTATTGTTATTATTAAGAATGATAATGATGGTCATGATTTTCATATTATACTGTATGTGCCCAGGTTTCTACTAAAAGTATTTGTGAATAATTTGGATTCTATTTCATGGCCTTCTGATCATGTGATTGGTCGCCTAGAATCTTTGGAAGGCTGAGGAGAAAAAGTTTTATCTGTGCTAGTAATGTACAGTCAACTTTAAAAAGAAATTATTACAATAATCTGAAGTCTCCTGCTTTTAAACCAGAATTCAGTTTAAAATTTAAATCTAAACTTCATTACCAAAGGGGAACTACATTTTCTTTTGAAATATTTGAGGAAATCCTAAACTGTCCTGTTTGAAGAAATCCTGAACTGTGTTTTTCACCTCTTGCTTGAAGGGATCTTCCGGGAATTTGGAGGCGCAAGGTGTGCCCACAATATTGTCAAGTATCCTCAGTGCAGGCAGCACGCCCTGACGATCATCCAGCAGCTGGTGCTCTCTCCCAGTGGGGATGATGACATGGGCACTCTCTTAGGGTTGATGCATTCAGCTCCACCCACTGAATTACAGCTCAAGACTGACATTTTAAGGGTAAGTTTGGAAAGTCTCGTTTTTATTCTTTTGCTACAAATATCTTTGATTCTTTTTAGTTTCAGGAGTGTATTTCGTATTGTACTGAGGGCCATTGTGTAAAATCCCATGGTTCTAAAGGACCAATTTTGCAACAGGTAGCTGTGGGAACTGAGCTCCATCACTCAGTGAGAGACATTCCATAACACCATTCAAGAGCATGTAAAGGATTAGTCTGTCTCAAATGCAGTCAGCTTTAAGACTTGTTGATAGAAACAAGGGTTATGCCCTCTGACTTAGGATGGTGCTGACCTTGACTTTGGGGGCTTGCCTCTTAGGTATGGACTTTGTTTACTTTCTCCTTATCACTTTGTAAGGTGGGCTGCTATTGAATGCTCTCTTTTTCATCTGTCACTTTGTCAAAGTCTGCCCTCCTTTCTTTAAATGTACTTCACTACTATGAGGGACGTGGCTGCTTTTCTTCTCCCTTACAAAGGAAGGACATTTCTTTGAAATTATTTTTAGATATTTAATAAATAATCGAGCTTTCACCCATTAAGGTCATAGTGCTATATTAGATTATGAGGTGTTGGTGCTAACTTTGCTTCTCAGAGCTTCTGCCAGCACAATGTACTCTGGCGTGGTTGATCCTATGATGTGGGAGACGTTGCTGTCACGGCCTGGGTAAAGTCTGTGGTTGTCTGTCAGCCTGTCCTCTAAGGATTAGCTTAGCTAAATTTATGAGTCTTAACCTTAGGAAGTTGAGCAAGAAGTTATTTTGTTTTTCCCCTTTGGTCACAATGATTCATAGAGACATTTCCTAAGGTATTAATTAGGAAGGATGTAATCCATGATGGTGGAGGAAGTAACCACAGCAATGAAATCCTAGGCCCTTAAAACTTTGAGGTGAGTTCTATTATAGGGAGAGGGAGAGAGACAGCAAAGACAGCAGCTCAAATTGATTCCAGTTATTTCATCACTTTAGGGATACTTGACATTATGCAAGTATGCAGGCATTATTAATAAGTAGATTCATTGTGTTAGAACGAATGCTATGTCTGCTGCAACTACATTTACCTGTTTTTTTAAAAAGTAGCCACGATGTTTTTTTATCTGTAGACATGCATATTGGGTCACCTGTAAATTTTGAGTATAGTCATCATAAAGTTCATCAGTTTCTACTTTCCCCCCAAATCCTCCTTTCTTTCCAGCTTTCCTGTTACTATCTAGAGCACCGCCTTCCCAGGCTCAGGGTCTCCGTGTCATCCTTGATTTCAAACTCTTTGACACTCGCCCCAAAGAGCCTAGCACAGTCCTCATCACCTCCTGCCTAGACTACTGCAGTAGCTGTGTCTTGGTCTCCCTTCCTCTTATACTTTATCCTGCTCTGGGCATACTGCCGGCTGCACAGGCCACTCCCAGAACCTTGTCTTTTCATTGGCTGTCTCCTGTGCCATCAGTGTTTTTTTTCACCTTTGCCTACTGGCTTCATCCAAGATTCAGCTCAGATTCCACCTTCTGTAGGAGGCCTTTCCTTTCCTGGTCCCACTACCCTCCCACTGCTTATTCTGCCTTTCTTTTGTGGGGGGGGGGGGCGGGAGGGGGGGGAAGGAGGCAAGACAAGGCAATTGGGGTTAAGTCACTTTCCCAAGGCGACATAGCTAGTTAAATGTCAAGTGTCTGAAGCCAGATTTGAACTCAAGTCCTCCTGACTCCAGGGCTTTTGCTCTATGCACCATCTCAATGCTCCTACCTTCCATTTATAATGTTTATATCTCAGATGCATGTAGTTATTTGCATATTGTCTTCCCCCATTAGAAAATGGGTTCTTTGAAGCTAGGGACCTTGTTTTTGCATTTATTCCATCTCCAACTCAAATACTTAATAAATGTGTGTTGACTGACTTTCTCCTACTCCTTATCTCCCAAATCAACCCTTCTTTTTTTGTATTTATTTAGTATTTTCTTTTCCTCAGTTACATGTAAAAACAATTAAAAAAAAAACTTTTTGAGTTCTGAAATGGCAAGTCTTAACAGAGTGACCAGAACCCGAATAAAAAGTTTTTAAAGAGCTTTAATCTACCAGCTGGGGCTGACTCCATACCAGTTGACATGAGGAAGGGAGTAGACCATTGCACAGAAATGCAGGATCTTATATACAGTCCACCTTAATTGTCCAACTAACGTAATTTGTTACTAAGCAGGTGTAAACAGAAGCTGTTACTAAGGCAAGGGGGTGGGAGTGGGTTTCTAGGCAGGATAGGAGGAGGGGTATGGGGCATGATGACCTGAGAAGAAAAATAAAGAAAAAGACAAATTACCCAGTTTGGTCCCAGGCTGGTTCACTGACTTCTATCTTGAGTTCATCTCAAGTTCATAAGGCTTTTTATTTGGATTTCTAATTTCACAAATCTTGAGGCCATGAAATTTCTACTTAACTAGTTCCTGGCTACTTTATTTCTCCCTTTGTTCTTGGAAAGAATCAAATCATAGATTCCTGGGGTAGGACATGAACCAAGATACACATTTCAGGACAGTTAAAAGTCTGCTAGGGTGAGGATGGGAATGCAGGAGGTAAGGCCAGTGGTACGTGCCATCCAGGCATTGTCAGGAGCTTGAGGATGTGGCTAAACAACCCTCTGTCATTTTCAATGCTGGTGGCACACAGGTTAGCACAGGGTGATTTAGCAAGGTCATAGGAGGGGGAAAGGGCACAAACTGCCCATCTCTGCGTGACCCCCAGTGTTATTTTTGTTGGGGAATGCCAATTGCAGGTCTGAGCAGAGGCACACAAGGAGATTTGAAGTTACAAATTAAGTTTGAAATGTTACAAATGAAGTAACTGAAGTTACAACCTCTACCTCCTCACCCTGTGGCTGGTTAGGGTAGGTCAGATCCCCAAGGGAAGCCACTGGAGATGTTCTCTTGATTGGGGGGTGGGGGAAGCATGGAGAGGATGTGGACTCTGGGCCAAATTTTGGCTTCTTCCATAGAACTAACAATTCAAAGTCAGTCCTGGGTCTGAGGACTCATGCCCTTTGCCAAAGGCACCCACTCCCCATCCCGCCCTTTAACAGATAGGACCCAAAAATCATTGGAACAAGAGACAAAGGTCTCAGTTCTAGACTGCTTCATGCTGAAAGGACATAGAGCTGGCCCTGCCTTGCAGGAGTCCATCATTCGAGAGGTGGGGGCTGTGGCCAGTGTCCAGAACTTGGCAGATGCCAGATCCAAGGGGTGTTGGGTAGCAACTTTGGGCAGTGGTTGGTAATCATCCTGAGCTGGCATCTCCAAGTGAGCCTAAAAGATACAAATCTGGCAGAGAGATTAAACAAACGAGCCAAAAAAGTAGGAGAAAAATGACCAGAAGTAGAGTGAGCATGGGGTAGTATAATCCATTACTCAGACTAATTAACTTTCCTTCACTAACATAACTGTATTGCCTCAAACAAGGGAGGTTCCTGACTTGAAAGTCCCAACTGAACAGCAGACATATGTTCTTGTTTCACAAAGCTTGTCTATCCTCTGATCATATTCACTTTGGAAGAAAGAAATATTTCAGAAATTTTATCTTTTACATATACACTCAGTTACAAATATTAACTTTGAAAAACTTTTTTAGACCTACAGAGAAACTGCCACACAAGACCTTTCAAAACATCCAGCCCATTCTGGCTGGGTATGCGGGCTATATTCTTTTCTCATGAGAATCATTAACTTGGTCATGCACTGTGGTCATGGAAACCTGCTTGCTCTTTTCTACAGTAAAGGAGGGGTCAGGGTAGCACAATGAGAATGCAGAACAATAAGCTAAAGCTGTAGCAGTTCTTGTGCAGGCCTGGTCTGGATGCTTGGAGAAGCCATCTGTGTCTGATGTCCTCTTTTTCAGGTCCCCTGGCTCACATGTTCACTCAGGAGCAGGGATGTATATCCACACTGCTGGAATGGTCAGTCAGGCTTGACAGGGGCTCACAGAAACATGACTGAATACCAAAAGTACATAGAAACGGTTCAGTTTTCTAGCTACACAGGACTAGGCATAAACATTACAATACAGTTACACAAAGGGTCACAAAATTGAATCAAAATCCAAACTTTTGATCTTATTACTACTAAACATGCTCAAGGTTTGAGTTTCCATAATAGAGAAATTTTTGAAAGCCAATTTTACACACACACACACACACACACACACACACACAATTCTTTAGAAGAATCAATCTGATCCTGTTGCTTTCTTCCAAATTTTATGATCAAGTTACAGATCCTTCTGCTTTGCTAACATACTTAAACCCTTTAAAAACACACACACACACACACACACACACACACACACACACATACACATATCAATTATTTAGAGACAGAAGGGGTTTTGGACAAACCCCCATTTGTCCCCAAACCTTCTTATCCGCCTTCATATTTCCAACCTTTGTCTTTCCAAATCCCTCAAAGCCATTATCCAGATTATTCAGCCTTGCTTTACATTTGTTAACCACAAAACAAGATGGTTCATATCTTTAACTCACTACTTGTTCTGATCATAGAAACCTGCTATAGAAGGAAAAGAACCAGGGGACATATGAAATTCCAATTATGACAGGATAAAACATCCTTGGCTCTGTTTAAATTCAGGTAAAGTCACAGATACCCAACCATGCAGTATCAGTACCACCTCGTAGCTAGACTCTGGAATAGGTGGGAAACATTCCTTTTCAAAGGAACTTCATGGGTAAAGCTGGTCAGAGGGATACCATCCCAGACAGAGGCTGAGACTGTCTCTTTGGCTTACCTAATGTAGACTTCCACCAGTTCACATTCCCTGAGTAGCTCCCTGAGTGGCATTTACTGATTTATGCAGGCAACTATACCCAAATACAAACTCCAAACAAAATTTAGTTATTGTCCCAAATGCCTTTTACCTTAAACAACAAGTTTCACTAATCATAGCTTAGAGCCAGTTTTTACCTTTGGTCTCATTAAGCTGCAACAAGCAATAACATTTTAACAGGTTTCACAAATGTAAGGAATTCCATTCACCATCATTCCTTTCCTGTATGGAATGACCTTGCCTAAAGGAGATAGTTTCTAGGGGCTTTGGCAGTTTTATAACATAAGGAATAACTGAAAAGAACTTTAGGGAGGGGCTGGTGGCATCAGCCCCTGCTTTTTCACAATCTTATATATGCAGGAGGACTGTTCAGAATAACATTTTTTTATCAGTCTCCTCCTTTCTACATACAGTACCAATGAACAACTTTAGGTTACAGCATTAAAACAGTTGCCTAAATACCTTTGTTAGCAGTCTTACAAGTTAAGCATATGATTTTTCAGAGTACAATACTCTAAAACATTACAAAAGAAACTGCTTCTCTTACTACACACATGATACAAGGTTTAAAGTTTGAAATAAAACCAATTAATTACCAATCTGATGACCTTAAAATTCCACATGAAGTTACACAGAAATAAAGTTTTCCTGTTGCCATACAACCTGTCAACTAATCACTAAAAATCAGTTACATTCTGGAATCTCACATAGATGGTGAATGTGGTGATTCATAAACTTTCAGACTAACATAAAAAAGAAAACTGGACTTACCAAGTATAGAGGCTCTTCTCCTTTCCCCACACTGCAGATCCTGGCTGTGATTCCAAGAGTTTGAAAGGAGAGGTTCATCTGTGCCCAGGGGAGCCCAGGGCTATTGCAAAGGGGGCCCTCAATATAGCTGTTATGTCTCCTCTTTTCTTTTCAAGACTGACCAGAATGAATTCAATTGCTCTATAGTTGCATTCTGACATACAAAACTTTTCTGAGGCAGGAAAAAGGTTAATTGGTTTTTTGGGTTTTTTTTTGCTTTTTGGAGGGCAGTTGGGGTTAAGTGACTTGCCCAGGGTCACACAGCTAGTTTTTTTGTGTTAAGTGTCAGAGGCCGGATTTGAACTCAGGTACTCCTGACTCTAGGGCCGGTGCTCTATTCACTGTGCCACCTAGCCACACCAAAAAAGGTTAATTGTTGATGTGCCTGCCTTTTCTCATCTCTCAGCATTCAACTCTAGCCAGATGTTTAGAATGCAGAGGGAGGTTTTAACCAATCAGGGAATGTAGTTCAAAACACAAAGTACAGAGACCGAGAGACTGGGCTACAGGGAGAGACCTAGATATCGGGGTGCAGGGAGAGACCTAGAAAATGAGTCTGCTACTTCTAGCATGTGAGGTGGGGTCCCCTTGCTCTTGTCCCCCTTGAGGGGTAGGGGATAGTGGACCTGGACCTCTGGTTGCAGGAGGTCCCACATGTGGAGGGGGAGCTAAGGGATCCTCCCTCACAGAGGGGTACCTCCACTCCCCGTAGGGTTGTTTCTGTTTAAGAGTTTCTTTGGTGACCAAAACCTTAAGTCATCCCTGCTCAGGCATGTAGAAAAGAGGAGTTATAACCTTTTTCAGGGCAAAGGGAATGATTATAGGCAGGAGGGAGCAGGCAATTGCTCAGAAGGAAATGAACACAATAGGAGAAGGGCACATGTGATTTCATCTCTTTCCATCTGGTATATCCACAACTCATTAAACAAAAACTTTACCTTTTGATTGAGTCAAGCCCCGAGAAGGGAAAATTCCTTTCTTTTGCTTGTCTGCTTTCTCTTTCTAGGAGAACAGGAAAGATTTTACACTGTTCTCTTTTTTCCAATCTCTCAATAAAGAGGGGAGGGGAAAAAGGAATTTCCACTTCTAAACCACAGACTGTTACAGGGATACTTAGGACAGAGAAATGAAACAGACGGATAGACAAAATAGATTTAATCCATAGACTGTCACAGAGACACTTAAGAAACACAAGACAAAGACACAGACAAGAGACAGACAGATGGACAGACAAAAACAGACCCAACCATGTGTTGCCAACAAAACCAGACTCGAACAGAGGCCCCAAAGAACTGAAACAGAGGCCTGAAAAGGACCAGAATAGAGGCCCTGGGTGGCATCCCACTCGAGGACCTAGAGGGGGGGCAGTCAGCTGTGTCCAGCCTGCCAACTACCCAATTACAGAAGAGTATTCACCAGAGCAGAGGTCTGGATGGGAGGGAGACCTCAACAGAAACTGGAGCTCCCTGTCTGCTAATTGTTAGAGTAATTTAGGAATCCTTCCAATCTGAGGTCCGCCTAGGGACAGGGAAGTAGATCCAGGGCTGAGGAATATCTCTCAGTGACTGCCCCCAGGATCAGTTTTCTAGTCCAGTCCCCCTTGCAGATGGAAAGATGGTCACTGGAGATGGCCAAAGGCCATCTCAATGGGGCCTCCAAAGGAAATGGCAAGTCTTAACAGAGTGACAACAGAGTCCGAATAAAAAGTTTTAAAAGAGCTTTAATCTACCAGCTGGGGCTGACTCCATGCCAATTGAAAGGAGGGAGGGAGCAGCCCATAGCACAGAAATGCAAGATCTTATATACAGTCCACCTTAATTGTCCAGCTAACATAATTTGTTACTAAGCAGGTATAAACAGAAGCTGTTACTAAGGCAAGGGGGTGGGAGTGGGTTTGTAGGCAGGATAAGAGGAGGGGCATGGGGCATAATGACCTAAGAAGAAAAATGAAGAAAAAGACAAATTACCCAGTTTGGTTTCCTAAGGCTGGTTTACTGACTTCTATATCGAGTTCATAAGGCTTTTTACTTGGATTTATAATTTCACAAATCTTGAGGCCATGAAATTTCTATTTAACTAGTTCCTGGCCACTTCAGTTCAGATTCTCTCCCTTTCTCCTGTAATGTTAATGGGATTCAAGATCTTTTCCAGCCCATTAACAGACTTCAGGTGGAACCCATTAAGAGGAGCTTTCTTAGGGGAGGCTTGCTTATAGGAAGGCTTTCACACCTTTTGCTAATTTCTAATTAGGTACTGAGTCACAAGGGTGTTGTGATGCCTTCTGACTCTGAGAAGTGTATATATACTTGCAGTTGGTAGTTTGCCTTGGAGGCTCACTTATGAGAATGATCTTCTAATTCCCTGGTTCAGATTTTGAATGGCCTCATGTTCAGAGCTCCCCAACTCCTCAGATGTAAAGGCACTCTCAATTCAGGTATGTGTGTAAAGTACATAGCTGATTAAGGCAGTCAGAACTCTGTCTGTTGGTCTTTATTTCTTTGCTTATATTTTCTCTGGAGTTCAGGGTGCTGATTTTTCCCCCGAACTAGTGAATGTAATTAAAAAAGATTGTTGACCCCCTAAAATAGCTATCTTTCCTAGTAAAGCAGATCTAAGAACTTGTGCTAGCAGCCATCCCGGGGATGCCAGTGTGGTTGCTGCTACACCTCCCTCCCCAACTCACCTTATTGGAAAGACAAGCAATTTGATAGAGGGTATACCTGTGTAGAGATGCAAAATATATCCATAACAATCATGTTGTAAGAGGAAACAAAGACAAAAAAAATCTTGCGAAAAATGAAGTAAAAATAAAAGTGTGCTTCAATCTCTATTCAGGTGCTATCAGTTATTTCTCTGGGGATGAATGACATTTTTCATCATAAATCCTTTAGAGTTGTTTTGGATCACTGTATTGCTGAGAATAGCTAAGTCATTCAGAGCTGATCATTACATAATTTTGCTGTTACTTTATACTCAGTACATTTCACTTTGCATTAGCTCATGCGAATCTTTCCAGGTTTTTCTGAGAGCATCCTGCTCATCATTTCTTAGAGCACAATAGTACTCCATTACATTTATGTGCCACCACTTGTTCTGCTACTCCCCAATTGATGGGCATCCCCTTGATTTCCAATTCTTTGTCACCACAAAAAGAGCTGCTATAAATATTTTTGTATACAGAGGTCCTTCTCCTTTTTGTTTTTTTATCTCTTTGGGGAAGCAGACCTGGTAGTTCAACCCCTATTCTTAACTTCACTGTTTCTGTTAGTAGCGCTTCCTGTCTCCCAAAGTCTCAGGCTAGAGATTTCCATTTAACCTTTGATTTCTCTTTCTCCTTTATTTAAAGCATTCAGCTCTTTTCTATGTTACACAAATTCTACCTACAGTATCTGCCTTGCATCTGTCTCCCCCTCCACATTTCGACCGCCACATCTTAGTTCCAATCCTCATGTAGCCTTCTTCGAATATCATTACTCTCAATTGCTGTCCTTGTCTAAATTCTCTTTCCTTTCAGTTCATCCTGCACACTATTGCTGGATTTTTCCTGTGTTATAGAATCTTCCTCTGCCAAAAATATTTAGTAGTTCCTAATTTAGTCCATCTTCTTGCATTCAGTTTCTCAGCCAGACATTCCATGATATGCACTTAACCTCGATTTTCAATCTTATGCCCTATTAGGCACATACATGTATCCTTCGCTGTAGCCCAAAGCGTGTTTTTTCCTGCTATTCTCCAAATAACATGTTGTGCCTTTTCTGTGTCTGCCTTTTCTCATATTCTTCTACCCTTACTCCCACTGCCATCTATCAAAATGTGGCGCATCTTCCCAGGATCATCTCAGGGATCTTTCTGAAACCCCCAAACCATATGTGAGTTCTTTATCCTCTAGACCTCTTAGACACGTGTGTGTGTGTGTGTGTGTGTGTGGGCATGTGTGTGTACATGCCCACACACACTTTTTTTTTTTACTTGCACTATTTGCTTACTTGTCTGTCTTAGTGCTGAACTTGGAATCAGAGAGACCTGAGTTCAGTGCCCACCCAAATTTTCCATCTGACTATGGAAAATCATGTAACCTCTCCTGTCCTGTTTTCTCATCAGTGCAATGGTGCTAATCATTCCCATAGCACTTCCCTCACAAGATTTTGGGGGGAATCCAGTGGGTTACTATGGTGAGGGTTTTGCACACCATAAAGTGCTATCTATGTAAGCTTAGCTTATTGTCATCTGACCAGATAGTGCCTTGAATACAAGGAATTGTTTTGTCTTTGAATCACCATGGAGTTTGTCTTTAGGTTTTGTTTGTCTTTAGGAGTTTGTTCAGTCGACGTTCATTGAGTTGAAGCTAGAAGGACAATGCCTTAGCTCCTCACAAGATATTGCTCCTTTTTGTTTCTCTTTTTCATGGTGGTGTTTTTATATTTTTGTAGGCCCTCCTCTCAGTTCTACGAGAGAGTCATCGCACAAGAACAGTTTTCAGAAAAGTCGGAGGCTTTGTCTATATTACGTCTTTGCTTGTTGCCATGGAAAGATCCTTGAGCTGTCCACCCAAGAATGGCTGGGAAAAAGTGAATCCCAATCAAGTCTTTGAACTTCTGCATACAGTCTTCTGCACGCTGACGGCAGCAATGCGCTATGAACCAGCTAACTCTCATTTCTTCAAAACAGAGATCCAGTACGAGAAGCTGGCGGACGCTGTCCGATTTCTTGGTTGCTTTTCAGACTTACGGAAGATAAGCCCCTTAAACGTTTGCCCCTCAAATACCCAACCATTTCAGCGACTTCTGGAAGATGATTTAACATCTATCGACTCTGTCTCACCCACATTACGGCATTGCAGTAAACTCTTTATTTACCTCTACAAAGTAGCCACAGATTCCTTTGACAGGTAAGGGCCTACTTTTTTCTATGAATTCAACTGTTGGTAGTGCATAGTTTCAATAAATTTTGATATGTTTAAGCAATTACCATTTATTTTAATCTTTTTAGGATTTATATCCCACCTTCTTTCAAAAGACAGACCAACTTCGCAGTCTACCTTTCTGGTAAATGTCCCTGGTGTTTTGATGTCACTTGGTATCCAGTTTATATAGTTAGAGTGCCCCTTACTACCCCATTGGTGCAGATCACAGCCTTTCCACCTCCATGCAGTTTCAAGAGTGGCTCTCTGGCCAATCAATGCCTTCTTCACCAGGGAGCCAGCCCTCTTCTGGGGATCTTCTTGGAAGCTACTGAGGTGCTCCTCAGGCAGCAGGCATCCACACACTCTGTCACCCCTCTGGAGCTTAAAGCCTCTGTAACTTGTATTATGGGAGGTTTTACTTGTTCAAATAGTTTCCAAGTGCTCAGTCTTATTTCTGTGCTCATTATGGGGCATCGTGTTAGGAGTTTAATTGAGGGTCAATTAAAAAAAATCCAAAACTAACTGATTATCCTAGTATGATATCCATAAACCCAGTTATGTATCGTTAATAACATTGTACTTCCAAGAACTATTAGATGTTATGTGCTCTGACTGTATCATTTACAATTAGATTTTTAATTCCTTTATTCTCACAAGAATGGATGTACCTGGAGGGCCACGGGTGTGAAGCATTACATGGATTGTAAGATTTTTCTGATAATTTGATTGGTTTTATACAACTTTTTTTTTTTTAAACCCCTTTATTTTAAGCATTGGATCTCTATGACAGGGGTGGGGGGAAAATACAACAAGCAATATAGTGAATGTGGAAACAAAAGATAAGGAAATTATTTTAAAAAGAATTACACCTGAGCTTAATAGTTCTGATCAGCAGATGGAAAACAATCATCTTCATAAAAATTATTCTTGATGACTTTCTTTTTTTATTTTAGTATCTTATTAAAATGGCATATTAAATGCCTGTTAGGATATACTTTGAAAAGTTATATCAGAAATGTGTTCTGAGAAGAATGTTAAGGATTACAGTAAGAAAAAGTATAACTGTATGATACTTAAAAAGCATCTCAGTTCTTAACTTATCTCTTTAATTAAGTTGTCCTAAAAATAAAATAAAAGGAATGACATTGCTACTTTTTTCTAATTATTATCACCATCTGCCTAATGGTTATTATGGTTTTATTTGGCAAAATAAAGAAGTTGTTTCATTATTTTTTACATAATCAGTATCAGATAACCTTGATAAATGTCTGCAATTTTTAACATTTGTTAGTTAATTTTCAAGTTACAAGTTTCTTTTGGAAACTTTAATAACTTTTCAAATATTAATTCACTCTTGAAGCCTTCCCAAGTACTAAGATATAACTGAGTCTTTAAGCTGTTTAAAGAGATGTATTTGTGAATAACCTAGAGACAGTAAAATGGCCCTGTCTGTTTTAAATTTCTTTTTCTAAAAAAAATCCAGAAATGCCTTTGACTTAAGGATAAAAGGCTTGAATAAAATATATTTTTGAAAAAATAATTGATATACAATTGACTTTGTGTTCAGAACACTATAATCCCATCTCGGGTTATAGTTCATTCATGCTCAGATTTGACTATTATTCTTGATTTTTTTCTCCTTGATAAGATTCCTCATTTATTACTGTGTTTTGGCAAAAGGAAATTTTAGACATATTATTGTGCAGTAAATAGAGAGCTGGCTACAAAGGAAAGCCTTTAATACTTTATTATTAAGTGTTAATACTTAATACATGTAATGTGCCAATCTCCTTTGGTAAAAAATTCCTAACTAGGCTCCCATGTAGATATACGTATACATACTAGGAAATGGAAAACATGGTAGGTAAAGTGGAATTGCTTTTAGAGCAAAGCTCTGTGCCACGCATGCCTTCCTCTTCCATGTGATGTGTGCATTATAGTAATGTTTTTTGTTGTTCTTGTTGGGTAGACACAGTGGATTAGATTAAGCTCTTACTGGTATTCTTGTAACTAACTAACCTCAGACTTCTTCTGCTGTTTTCTAACCCCCTAAACCCCAATGTCTGTTTTGTTACCCGTAGTCATGCAGAACAGATCCCTCCTTGCCTGACAAATGAGTCTTCTCTCCCCTCTCCTTGGGGTACGCCAGCTGTGTCCAGGAAAAGGTACTGACCATCTAAGAGGAGGAAGCCCCTCCGGGCTCCTTTTCCTTTGCTCCCTTTTGTGTTTGTGTGATCTGGTTTTGTCTGACCTCTCGCTGCTCTTGGGTCTAGAGGACATGCTGCTTCTCTCCTTTTTTGTCTCTTAATTTCTTTGCCACTTTTTCACTTGGAAAACCACTGGTTTTGCAGGTTTGTCATGTATAGAAATCTAATTTATAGCATCAGTGAAATGCAGTCATTTGTAAATACATAGAATTATTTAGACAAACTTGTATTTTATATTTTGAGCAGCCATGTTTTGTTTGAGGTGAATGAATGAGGAACTGGAACTTAGTGTCCATTTGAATTATTAAAGCCCTTAATGCGTCCCTTCTCCTCTCTTTCTTTGAAAGTATGCTTTGTATATGGATGTACCAGAGAAAGAGAGCACCACCACATGCGGACACACTAATTATGAGGTGGGAGGGGAAGATGGTTATGCCTTGGTTGTTTTAGATTATTAGCAAGCAGAAATCTTAATGTAGACATTTAATCAATTAGGCTCATTCAGCTTTGCTGTGTTTTGCTATCAGAAGGTTTGTTAAGACTAAAATCTGTGAAAAATGAACAAAAGCAATCTAAATCTTGGGGTCAGTTTCTGAGATGAGTTCAGTTGTTTACTGTCCAGCCTCATCCATTCTGATATCTTTCTTTGAAATATTAGTCCAAGTTGTATAGAAAGCTAAAAAACTAAGTTGAAGGATAAGTGAGTAATTAATTAAAGGCACATTTTGAGCATATTTCGTGCAGCTAGAGGGCACAGTGGATAGAGTACCAGGCCTGGCATCAGGAATACTCATTTTCCTGAATTCAAATCTAGTCTCAGACACTTACTACCTGTGTAACCCTGGTCAGTCACTTAACCCTGTTTGCCTCAGTTTTCTCATCTGTAAAATGGCCTAGAGAAAAAAAGGACAGACCTCCCCAGTATCTTTGCCAAGAGAGCCCCAAATGTGATCACGAAAAGTTGGACACAACTAAAAAATGACTGAAACGTTTGAAGCCTACTCTGAAAGAGGAAAAAAAAAAACAAACTCTCCAATCTTTACAGCTTAATGATAGAAATATCTTGTTTTCTTCCTGTATAAGTTAAGCTTACTAAGTTTTTTTTTTTTTGCTTTTTTTTTGGAGGGCAGTTGGGGGTTAAGTGACTTGCCCAAGGTCACACAGCTAGTTTTTGTGTTAAGTGTCCAAGGCCGCATTTGAACTCAAGTCCTCCTGACTCCAGGGCCGGTGCTTTATTCACTGCACCACCTAGCCGCCCCGCTTACTAAGTTTTAATGACATTTTTATAGGAAAAGAGATGCTTTTCTTTACCGAAATCTTGGGGCTGTGTTACACTAATGTTAATTCTCATTTATACATCCTGTGCATTATAGGATGAGGTTAATTGGAAAGAGTGAGTCAACTTTATGACAGCTAAGTGAGCTTCTCTTATCATAACGGAAGATTAGGAGGACAAAGCCATAGTAATGGAGGCTCCTGTTTGGCTTTGTTTTGCTACTGCCAATAAGGAGTATTTTTCATTGTGATGCTTGGTCTCAGTCTTAGTTTTATTCCTTTCCATTGGCATGTATAAGAAGACAGGGATGACCTAAGAGTTGAAGTGAATGTTGAATGAAAATACAGCCATCATTAGCTCAGTTAGTAAGCAGGAACCATGTCATGCTTGTTCTTACGTATATGTTTTGAGTGGCAGTGTGGTACAGTAGATAGAGCCCTACTCACGACTGCCTCTCCCTCCCACATGCCAGTCCCTAACCCCATGTAGTAGCAGCCTGCTCTGTCACATATGAATCAAGCCTTAAAATTACCAGGCCCCATTTTCTATTCAGTGCTCCCTCTGCCAGTCTGAGAGCTCAGCTTCCATGGCCATCACCATAATTTTTCTTGAATTTGTTTCCCATGGCTTTCTTCTCTTCTTTTCACAAAATCCCAGTCCATGGCATTTTAGGTAGGTCTGGTTAGTCCCCTGGAACTTTGTCACTTTCCATCCTGAGTAAGGCTCAAGGAAGAAGACACATTATCTGACTTGACATTTTTGGATAAGGGCTCTGTTCTTGCCTAGGGTTGCTTCTCACACTCTTTCTTGCCCAGCCTCTGGCCATCAGAATAATTCTATTGTATGCTATTATCATGTACCTGGTGTTCTAATTCAGCCATACTAGTGGACACTTCCTGCTGCTGGGCCTTACTTAGAACATGCTTTGCCATATGCCTGGAATGAATGATTTCCCCACTCGGTGAAATCCTTCTCATTCGAAGCCCTGCTGAGTTGATCAATCAGCAAAGTGCTGAGGATGCTTTTTTTCCCCCCTTTCCTCCTAAACAAACAAACAGTCCTTTTCTCACTATGGGTCTGGTGGGACTGAAGCAAGAAGTATGTGACAGGGAGGCTGGGAAGGTAGGTTGAAGGTAAGTTTCGAAGGGCTTTGTGTGCAGATAAAGACGTTTATATTTGTTCCTAAAGGCAATGGGGAGAAACTGGAGTTGATTAAACGTGGACATATCTGTGCTTTAGAAATACCATTTTGGTAAATGTGTGGTGTGTTCAGAGGCCAGTCCCTTCATGAAGATTGCCCTCATCCCCTCAGCTTTTCTGGTTTTTCTTCCCTCAAATATCTCATATAACAGTGGTCAGATCTTTCCTATTTACTTAGTTTCTAGTTTTGTTTCATATTTATCCATATATTTGTCTTACCCCTGTGCTTGATTATTTATGTCTTGATTAGTCTTAGTGTCTCCAGTATTTTGCACAGTGTGATACATTTGAAAAACTTTTGATAAATTGAATTATTTATCATTCTCTTTTTCTGTCTATTATTTTACATGATTTAGAGCTTCCCTTAACAAATGGCCTATCTCCTTTTTAAAGGACAGCACTTGCTGAGGGTATTATATAGAAGGGATTCTAGATGGCTGCTATCTTCCCTTCCATTTCTTAAATGCTCTGATTCTGAGCGATGGTTTTAGAATAAAGAGGACCTGGGTTCAGCCTCTTGACTCAGTCACTTGGTAGTTCTGTGAGCCAGGGTGAATCACAGAACCTTTCTCACTCTCCACATCTGGAATGTGGAATAAAAATGCCAGGGGCCCTCATCTGCACTGTGGTGCTTGTGATATTCCAGTGAAAGAGTCTGTATTGAGTACTCAGAAAATGAAATGTGAGTTATTATTGGGAGAGGCTGCAAGGTATGCTCTTGAGAGCTTGGGGTATGGAGGAGGACAGCTGGAATTTGGAGTCCGAATTAGACCATCTGCCCTGGCCATGTGGTTTCACCTTAGTTTCTGGGCCATTGTCTGAAGATAATCATCCCTGTAGCATTTGCCACACTGGACTTTTCTGTTATCAGATGAAATAATGAATGTAAAGTACTTAGTCAAATTTAGAGCACTATTTGACATCAACTCTCTTATTATTTATAGAGCTAGATGTGCTTCTAGAGATGCTATGATTTCATTTAACTAGCATCATCATTTTTTTCAAGTTTTGGTTGATGGATTTTGACTATATTATCTTCATTTTCACATCTATCGCTACCAGCCCTCTTCCACAGAGAGCCATTCCTTAGCCAAAAAGAGGCAAGGAAAGAGAGTTCGGTAAAACTAGCCACCATATTGGTACTGGCATAGTCAGGCTTTCTTTCTTGGATCTGTTCTGAGACTTAAGTCTCAGGAATTTCAGGCCTCTTGTCTAAACTACATTATAGGCTGGAATAATCTTGTGAAATTTTTTTTATTTGTTTTGAGGTGATGATGAAGCTTCTCTGTGCTTAAAAGTTATTGAAGTTAAAAAACACTATCTAGTGGGTGTTCTTTTCTTACAGTGAATGATATAATACATGTTCATTTTTATAACTGGAAGTAAAATGCACAAGAGGGTTTTCTCTTTTCCATCCTTTGTGTTTAAAAGTAGTTACTTTTAAAGAATTATATGCACCAAGTGAATATCCTAGATTATAATATTGTGGTCTATAAAATTGTATAGTTTGATACCAAGCACTTTAAAATTTTTGGTTACTTTTACTTGAACTGTTAAGACTGATAACTTTAATTGAACAAATACTATAGTGAACTGCATTTTCAATGAAATTTAATAGTTAAACTTCTTTTTTTGGGTGAAGGGGAGATCATGTCTTATTCCTACCTGTAAAGGGTTATTTAATTCCTCTAGTGGAAAGTAAAGTTTGTCACACAGAGGGTTGGAGCATCCCTCTTCTCTCTTCTATGCTTTCATTGACCAAAGATAGCATAGCCAGCTATAGCTTGCATCCTGAACAAGAACAGGGTCCAAACTGACACCATCATGTGGCTACTGTCTTATTGAGGATTATAGATTTCTAGGTAGAAGGGACCTTGGAAGTTATTTAGTTCAAGCCTCTCACTTTACAGATGACAACACTGAGAACAAGGGAGGGTAAATGACTTTCCCCAGGTCCCATGGCTAGTAAGCCTTGGAAATGGGTTTTGAACCTAGAACTCCTAATTCAAGAATCAATATTCCTTCTACTGCACTCACACTGCTTCTTTTCGTACAGTGTGCAAACTTCTCCCAAGCAGAAGAAATACCTGGGATGCCAAGAAATGACATGACTTCCTTTTTGTAACAGCCCTTATGTGTCTGAGGTGGGATTTGAGCACAGGTCTTACTGTCTCTAAGGTCCATTATACCATGCTGCTTCACATTCAGGAGAAATTATAATATGTGTGTATATATATATATATATATATATATATATGTATATATATATATCTATATACATACATATGTGTATGTATGTATATGTATAACATTTTTGTTTAACAGAATTTAGAAAGGAAAGCTTTTTTATCTCTAGTCTTTATGTCAAAACATTTTATCATCTTTTTAGGCTTGTTTTTATTATCAGTTATAATCAGAATATCTTCAAAATGTTAGCAAATTAAATCAATTTAAGATCTTCTGAAAATAACACTTGGTTTAGAACATATTATTCTCACTTCCAAACTGGAGAGGCTTAGCTCCCTAGTGACAAATTGTCATATGTCTCCTTTAGTATTGCTTCAGTCATATTAACCATGTGAGGAAATTCATACACTGAGTGTGTGGTATTTGTTTTTTTTCTAAGAACCAGAAAGAAAAACTAGCTATCACCCAAAGTACTAAAATTTGTGGCCTGATTAAATGTGCTTTTAGGGGAAGAGTGACTGAATAACTTTACT
Source organism: Pseudocheirus occidentalis (assembly GCA_028646575.1). Lineage (NCBI taxonomy): Eukaryota > Metazoa > Chordata > Mammalia > Diprotodontia > Pseudocheiridae > Pseudocheirus > Pseudocheirus occidentalis. Next base: position 19,806,269 of record CM053601.1, read on the forward strand.
TGACTTGATTCACTCAGAATGACCAGGAAAAAATTGAGCAGAAACAACCCTTTTGGCAGTACTAGGGCTGGAAGACCAAGGTTACACATTTGCTGGTGTGTCCTATATATTCTGAAGAGGCTACTTCTGCTAGAATAGGGATGAATTATTTTAAGTTTGGGGTGGAAGGTGATAATGTGATGTTGAACTATTGCTGAGCTTATTTGGAAGTAAAGCAATTCTTGAAGAGATGGCTGAAAAATCAGAAGGAAAAAAGCTGCACACTTATTGGGGTGTTGGAGTAGCAAAGGCAAAGATGAAATTACCTTGGAGAAAACAAGTTTAATTGATTTATAATATTTGAAGGAGTGATATTGATTTTCTTAGTATTTCTAAAAAGAACGATGCTTTCATGGAGCAGTTAACACTAGGTCTATCTATGTCAGCTGACAAATCACTAAATTCAAAGCATCGTTTAATCTGCAGTTGTCTTGTGAGGGAAGTTGATTTCAAACAGAATTCCAACTAAGAGTCATTGGAACAAGGAGCATTTCTAATGCTTCAGATTCAAGTAATCATTTCTTTTTGAAGACAATGCCTGTTTCTTAGTGCCAAAATACAGAATCAGTAGAAAACATAGAAAACTCAAAGTTCAGAAGCAGAATATGAAATTGTATTGGTTATTGGAAGGAAAAGCACATGGCCAGAGAGAAAATTGCACACAAAACATTTAGTCGGGCTGCATTGTATGAGTTCTCTTGTGAGTACCATTACATAGTAGCTTCCAAGTGGAACATGGGATATGGACAAAGAGGGTGACAGCTCTTGGCCAAGTTCTGAATGCACCTCGAGAAAAAGCCTGTCCTAGCTCCCAGAATATTACCCTCATTGAACACTTACAGATTGACTAACTTTGGTTGCCTTTGGGTTCCCAGTAGATTGATAAAGAGCATGAAAAGAAAAATTCTCATTTTAGCAATTGGTTTAACTTCCTCCCATCAAACTTTTATCAGAGCTTCCAACAAGCATTTATTAGCGTGAGTACTGAATCACTTTGTTTTTATCTCTTGCTCTTGACCCAGAACATCGCTGCAATATGGAAAGTAACTGAAAAAAAACTAGTGTCTAAAAGATTTACTAATTGGATTCATATTCCTGAATAATTGAAAATTAATGATAAACATTTTAATGCAGTTTGGCTTTAAGAGGTGGCATCACCCAATTCTAAAGTAAAGATTTTTGCATAAAAGAAAAAAGTCACAAATAAGAAGTTTTTATCATAGGTAGACATGAAATTCTCCTTCCTTCTTGTTCCATAGGCACGCATACCATTCTGTTTCAACACCCTCTGGGTATCCTTCCAAAAACGTTGCTGATGTGAAGCAGCAGCCAGCAGCTTCATCACTCCAGAGTTCTGATGCTGTTGTCATCCATCCTGGAGCCATGCTTGCCATGCTGGACCTCTTATCCTCTGTTGGCTCAACATCACAGCCAGAAGTAAGGATGTGTCTTCATATATTTCATGAATGAGGTGGAATGGATGTTGAAGGTTAGGGGTGGTAGGGTGAAGTGGAAAGAGGCTAAGAGGATCAGTCAATCCACATTTATTAATCACCATCTTTCCCCGCTTGCCTCTCTAATGTAGTGCTTACATTGTGTGCCTGATAGTCCTGTATGCTGATATAATAACCATGGAAGTAAACAGTATTTTTTCATACCTATAAGATGGATCCACATGTGACATTTATGTAATTGGTGGCTAGCTTTTTCTAAGCAACCAAGATAGAATATTCATGGAGACTTTTTAGACTCCACTGATTTTTGCCGTCTGTATAACAAGATATATTACAGGATGAAATCTTTGTCATGCTTTCATTGTCTGAGTTCTGTTAGGCTTCTAGCTTTTTCTGAATGGATAATGATCCATTGTCTTATTGTTAATCATACATGTTGTTTATTAATAGTTAAAAAAATTTTTCCTGACTCCTCCCATGAGGAAATGAATCGGAGGCTTCTTAAATTTTGGTGTTTTTGTTCCTTTGTATTGTAGAAAAGACCTTTTCTCCAGTGTGCCATAATTATCAATTTTGTGGATAATACCAAAGTATTGTAACCATATGACAAACATTCTCCCCTACAGTTGTGTTTTATGAGACCATTCTGCTTTTCTCAAATATAGCATAGATCTTTGTACTCCTTACTGTGAATTACTTTGGGCACTACTAGTAACTGTGGAAGCTCCTTGCAAATTTTGCTTAGTGGTAAATGGAATCAAAAACAAATATGATGGGAATATTATATAACCCAGACTAATTCTATTTTTTTT
>CM053601.1:19809073-19838352 GCA_028646575.1 Pseudocheirus occidentalis
GCCCCACCTCCCAGCCTTGGCTCACTGAAAGCGCACCCCAGGACCACCACTCAAGACCACGATCCAGATCCAGGCCACTCAACGCAAGAGCCCTTGGCCCTGATGGTTTGCGTCAGCCCCCCTGCTATCTGCAGGCCGAGGTTCTCTTTTGTTTTTATGGACCTTGAAATATTGCTCATATTTTGAGATACCAGTGTAAAAGCTGACTGGCATTAACCCAGAAGGGCTGGGCCATCCTTTATCAGAGAGAGTGTCTAAGCTCTGGGCTATGCATTGAATAGATTCACTTCCAGAAGAGCCTGTCCACTAACAGAAGGAGATGGGCTATTAGCTTACACCAGCCCTCTATATTCTCCTACCTCAGAACTCTAGAGAAAATGATTTTAAACTTAGATCGGGCTCAGTTCTAGGGGCTCCCCAAAATGGAATGGAGAGGCACTGAGTATAGAGTATTGATAAGACAAGCACAGCCATTCACAAGAAATGGTTAAAACCCAAAAGACTTTATAATTACACATTGATAAAGAACTAAAACAGGCCAAAGTATTCTAGAACTCCTAGTCTATTCTCACAGAGGATTATTAATTCCAACACTAAAATGGGAAACGTTGTGGGGGCTGTTAGAAAGGCATTTTAACTTCATCTTGGCTCCACTGTACAAACAGCTCCCTTAAAGCCGGGACTTGGGCTCATCCTCTTTTTTGTGGGTCATCTTCTCTGACTCATATACTCAAGCACCACTGCAATATTTACAAGGCTCACAATCACAATAAAGACCAAGATATTCAGTTGCAAAATACAACAAATTCCCAATATAAAGAAAAGAACTGAAATATTTATTTCAGACACCAGAAAACTGGATCCCCCAAACCAGTAAGCCAATTCCATCAAAGTACCAAAGATTCTAAGAAGCCATAATAACACAGATTCCCATAGCATCCTTCAGCCTTCCCATAAACCAATACAAGACCTACATTTATTCACAAACCTCCCTCTCCTTACCTGAGCACCTCTCTCTCGCACCAGCTTTCTGACTCTGATTCCCAGCTTCCTGTGGGCTCTGTTTCTTTTTAGCAAACTCCTCCCCCCCAAGGCTTCATGTGACCACATTCAGCCTATCAGGGAGCAGAGTTTATCTTCACAGCAGGGAAGCTTCCTGTGAGCTCTGCTTCCTTTTAGCAAACTCCTCCCACCAAAGGCTCCATGTGGTTACATTCAGCCTATCAGGAGGTTACTTTCAATCTTCAAATCCCTATTCCCATCAGTGTTCCAGAGAGAGAGTCTTATGCCCCACGTTCTTAGCAGAGGAAAAGAGTAAGAACAGAAGTGACCCCTCTTTTTCAAGTCTACAGAATGGGTGACTTCCTGGCTTTAGCAGCCAATGAGAGGGTTGCTGTGTAACGCTTGTCCTTCAGTATAGGATCCCATGTGTCCCCAAGAGGAGCAGAGTCCAGTGCGATGGACTTGCTCTGTAAGTCAGGATCGGGTCAGAGTAGATAGGGCGGGCCGGGTGGGTCTCATTCACCCTCTTGTCCCTGAACGCTCAGCCACGGCTTACCTTGGCACATTTTCTGGTGTTTGAGTTTCTGGTGTCTTGAAGGAAGCTAGGGATTGTAAGAGAGAGGGGAAGGTGGAGTGCGTGCTGGTCATAGGGAGACCAAAGATTCTAAGAAGCCATAATAACACAGATTCTCATAGTATCCTTCAGCCTTCCCATAAACCAATACAAGACCTGCCTATAGTGGGTATAGAGTGGTGGAGATGAGAGACAGAGTGCCATGTAAGAGGCCAGTGGGGCTGAGCCACAGTGAGGATGAAGGGGACAGTACCCTGTCTTTAGTCTGGCGAGGCACGTTGTGAAGGACCTTAAGAGCCAGAGAGAAATTCATGTTTGCTTCACAGTTAATAGAGAGCCACCAAAGTTTATTGAATAGGGGAGTGAAATCATTATATCTATATTTTAGGAATCACATTGCCAACCATGATGGATGGTTGAATGGCTGTCAGTTGCTTATCAACACCCTTATCCCCTGGTTGACTAATTCTCCTATTTATTTTTATCAACCTGAACACTTGGATATTTTCATTCTAATCAATACAGTCTTAACCTCTTTTTGTTAATTTTTTAATTAGCTCAAATACCCAGCCCAATTTATCAAATAACTGTTTATTTAATAAACCAGAAAAAAAAACCTTCTCTCCCAATTCTGCATGTGGAGATTACTCATATACAATTTTGTACTACTTAAAATGAATAAGGCGAATGTATACTTATGTGTAGTATCATCTCTTTGAGGAAGATCATGGCCAGAGCTACCTCAGACCCTCAGTGTAAGAGTAGTTGACTAGAAACCCTGTTTCACAATTAAACTCATTTCAGATAATGGATAAATTTTCTTAAGAATCTTCTACATATTTCTCCTCAAGATACAAGTAAAATTTGGTCTCTCAGTTAAAAAGCTAGGTGTTAGCACCTTTCTTTTTTCAGTCAGCATTGGAAAGCCTTTCAGTATGCACTTTTTTTTTTTTTTTTGCTTTTTAGAGGGCAGTTGGGATTAAGTGACTTGCCCAAGGTCACACGACTAGTTTTTGTGTTAAGTGTCTGAGGCCGGATTTGAACTCAGGTACTCCTCACTCCAGGGCCGGTGCTCTATTCACTGCGCCACCTAGCCACCCCCAGTATGCACTTTTATGTACAGTTCCTCACAGATTCTTTATAGAGTTATGTTTATAACAGAATTATTGAGATAGTTCTAACCAGGAAGATTATCCTGACATTCTTCTCCTCCATCTTCTCTACAGATTCCTTATGGTTCCTCATAGATTAACAGTCAAACACAAATTCTCTCTAGTCTAAATCCACAATTTAAACTGTTCACACTACTAGGAAAAACTGGCATCTTTACCATTCCATTTGGCTCTTATAGATACAGTAAGAAACGGTATCTATGGTGTCTATACAAAAACCTAGTGAAATTATGAATGGGTAGATATAGATAGATAGACCTACACATACATACATACATGCATACATATATACACACACACATATACACACTAGCATATGATAAACCCAATGATCCTAGCTTTTGGAACATAACTCAATAGTTTGACAAAAAACTACTGGGAAAAGTGGAAAACCGTATGGCAGAAACTTGGTATAGACCAGCATCTCACACCATACACCAAGATAAGATCAAAATGGGTACATGATTTGCATGTAAAGGGTGATAGCAGAAGGAGATTAAAAGAGCGTGGAATAGTTTCTCCGTCAAGATTTATGGATGAGAGAAGAATTTAGGACTAAAGAAGATATAGAGAGAGCATTATAAAATGTAGAATATATAATTTTGATTATATACTATAAAGTTTTTGTACAAACAGCCAATGCAAACAAAATTATAAGGAAAGCAGAAAACTAGGGGAAATTTTTTGCAACAGGTGTCTCTGATAGAGCTCTAATTTCTCATATATGGGGCAGCTAGGTGGCGCAGTGGGTAGAGCACCGGCCCTGGAGTCAGGAGGACCTGAGTTCAAATCCGGCCTCAGACACTTAACACAAAAAACTAGCAAGTTTTTTGGGCAAGTCACTTAACCCCAACTGCCCTCCAAAAATAAAAAAAAGAAAAAAATTAACTAATTTCTCATATATGTAGAGAACTGAGTCAAATTTATAAAAATACAAGTCATTCCCCAATTGATAAATGGTCAAAGGATATGAACAGACAGTTTTCAGAAAAAGAAATCAAAACTATTTATAGTCACATTAAAAAAATACTCTAAATCAGGGCTTTTTAAACTTTTTCTCTTACAACCCCATCAGCTCTTCTTAAACTGTGATTGCAACCGAGCTTAAGAAATGCTGCTTTAAATCACAGTTGATCAGAGAAATGTAAATTAAAACAACCGTGAGGTACCACCTCATGCATATCAGAGTGACTGATATCACAAAAAAAGAAAATGTTATGTTGGAGGGAATATGGGAAAACTGGGACATTAATGCATTATGGATGGAGCTGTGAACTGATCCAACCATTCTGGAGGAGAATTTGGAACTATGCTCAAAGGGCTTTTAAACTGTGCATACCTTTTGATCCAGCAATACTACTGCTAGGTCTATATCCAAAAAAACATCCTGAAAAAGGGAAAAAGGAACTATTTGTAAAAAAAAAAAATGTATACATATATAGCAGCTCTTTGTGGTTGCTAAGAATTAGAAATCAAAATAGAGAATGGCTAAATAAGCTGTGATATATGATTATAATGGAATGTTCTTGTTTCTTGTTGTATAAGAAATTACAAGCAGGATGATTTCAGAAAGACTTATGTGAACTGATGCACAGTGATTTGAACAGAACCAAGAGAACATTGTACACTGTAACAGCACTATTGTACAGTGATCAACTATGAATGATTTAGCTATTCTCAGCAAGACAGCGATCCAAGACAACCACAGAGGACTATTGATGAAGCATGATATCCACCTCCAGAGAAAGGATTGATACTGATTGAATACAGACTAAAGCATGTTATTTTTCACTTTTTCCTTCCGTTTTTTTCTTTTATTTGATCTTCTTATATAAAATTACTAATATGGAAATGTTTTACATAGTTGCACATATAACCAATATCTGATTGCTTACTGTTCTGGAAGAGCAGAGGGAGGAAGAAAGGGAGAGAATATAGAACTCCAAATTCTAAAAAATGTTAAGGAAAAAGCATGAATATTGTTTTAAGCAGATATACAAAAGTTGTAGGTCTTAAAGAATACACTACAGTGACTGGTCAGTCTTCTAACAGCTGTTGATGTTGGGAAATACAATCATTAAGTAGTCCATAGAGAAACAGGATCATTCCCATTGAAGCCCAAAGGAATATTTGGCAGAAAATGAAGAACAATGTCAAGAAAAGACCAACCAATGTTGCAGGACAGCCTAAAAACCAGCAAAGAACTTCAGAGGGACCTAGAAATCGGCAGGTCTGTTCCTGTTGATCCTTCTACATTGTGACATGGGCTTCTTGAAGTTTGACAAAACAAGACCAGCAAAACAACAGCTAATTTCCTATGAAAAAAAAAGTCATATCACTGGCAAAATTATACAAACTCTTGATTGCAAAAATGTTTACTGATGAAATTCACTTTTTCATTCAAAGCTGTGCCAAAACTTGGTCATAAATAAATCCAAATGAGCCTATAAGAAGTAGGCATTTTCTTCAGTCTATGTTTTATATTGTTATTATTATTATTGTCTCAAACTTCTAGTCTTATTTGGAATTCTCGTCTCCATTGAATAATGAATTCTGATTGGAAGCATAGTTTTTCTAAAATTACAGAAATTCTGAAAGAAATGAACAATTTTAGCATTCCATTTAACTATTTCACACATTATGAAAGGTTAAGAAATTTTCCCAAGATTGTGATAAGAGTGCTTTAACGGCCTTGGAAATTGGTTTTGTTTCATTGAAAACCTATGGGTAATAATCAAGGCTAGACTTGGAAAAATGGGCAATTCTTCAAAGGTACACTTTTAAAAATGTACGTGTGTTTGTTTTTTAATGAAAAATTAAAGAATATGTGCTAAAATCTTTAACTTAATGCCAAACCATTTGTAAAGTAAGTGATTACAGCAAAATGGGAGTGTGTTGTACTTTTCAAAATTTTTAAAGTTCCACGTTCTGTTGTACATCAATTAATTTGATTTTGTCTTAAGTAATTTTCAAAAAAACTTCTGTACCCATGAAAACAGTTCCTATTGAAAAAAATTGTTAGGAAGAATTGAAAGCAGTCTTGTTGAAATTAGTTTTAGACCAACATTTTTAAACTAAAGTGAACTCAACATCAGTGTATGATCTGAATGTTAAAGGTCATACCATAGAAACATTCAAATGAATCAGATCAAATATCTTCATAGCTATAACTAAGGGTTAAATTATTTTTTGAAAAACTTATTTTTGTATCTTTTACTTTTAAATCACCTTCACATCCCTTCCTTATTCCTAGTCACAGAAAGCCACTCCTCCTAACAAAGATTAAAAGACAAATGGGGCAGGGAGGGGGAATTTCAGCAAAATCAACTGACTGCTCAACTTTGTTTGACGTATAGAAAGGCTAATCAAGCAGCCAGTTGGCATTTGTGAGTTTCAAGCACTGCAAATAAAACAAACCAAAGCAAAAAGAAATACCTTTTTTTAATCAGCTGTATACTAGTGTTTGTTTAGTCTTGCCAGTGATAGAGATTTTTTTTTCATCGCAATGGTTAGCATTTTCTTAACTTATCTGTGGTAAAGCTTGGCCATCTGTTATACATAATCTTCAGTTTTGTTCTTTCTGCTTACATTGTTGTAGTCAGTGAATATATTGTTTTCTAGGCTCTCCTCATTTCATGCTCAGTCAATTCATGCATGTCTTCCCAGTGTCCTCTAAATCTGACATTCATCCATTCTTATGGCACCTTAATAGTTGTTCAACAGTTCCCCAGTGATCGGTCTCCATTTTGTCTCTTATTCTTTGCAGAAACAAAAAGTGTTGTTACACATAGTTTTGTCCAATTGAATCCTTTCTGAGGATGAATTCTTAACGGATGCAGATGAAAAAAATACATTTTTGATTACTTTTTCTAACGTATCATACCCATAGATCTGCATTCTCATTGTTTCATGAGTTCTCCCCAGTAATTAGAATCACAAGCTTTTCTTGCCTGCTCATCTTATGTGACTTTTATTCATGGCCATCTAAAAATTTGCTATGGGGATTCACCCCATAAGCCAAAGACTTTTATCTTTTTCTTCTGTCAATAACTCTTTGGTTATCCACCTGTCATCTGTTATTTTTGTAATTTTGATTACTTAAAATTGAAAAATGGTTGAAAAAATAATGCAGCTGGGATAAGGACAAGTATGTTGTTGATTGAGAAAATTTTTTAGTTATAACTTATCTCTGATATTGGAGCTATAAAGATAACTAATGGAAATATCTTACTGAAAGCCATTCCTAAGTGGATAAATGGTCAAAGAATAGAAACAGAGTTTTTAAAAAAAGGATTACAAACTGTTAACAAACAGGCATGAAAGAGTATTTCAAATCACTCATAATAATAAGAAGAAATCAAACAACTGAAGTTTTAACTTACACTTACACATCATTAAACCAAAAATGACAAAATATTGGAATAGTATTGGAGAGGTTACACAGAAATATTCATTACATTAGTATATTATTGGTCTAGATAAAAGTTGTCTAACCATTCTAAAAGTAATTTGGAATTAGCTCAGATACTTATGAACATAACTCTAGTAGGCATATGCTGCACAGAGTATTTCAATAAAAGACCTTACTTATACAGAAATATTTCTAGCAATAGCACTTTTTTATTGTAATAATGGTGTAAAGGAATATTACTGTGTTCTAAGAAATGATTAGCAAGAGGGAGAAATGAGAAGCCTTATATGAAGTGATGCAAAGCGACCTAAACAAAATGAGGAAAACAGTATACAGTGTTTATATAAATGTTAACTATGAGAGTGCAATAAGGAAGCTTGGTTCTAAAGAAGAGATAAGAGAAAGCTCTTTCTTTCAGAGGTTGGGAGGGAGAGGAAGGGTCTATGACAATGAAACATTATGGATAGTATCGTCATTTTTGATACATTCATTTGTTTCACTCAGCTGTTTCTCTCTCCCTTTCTCTGTCTCTCTCTCCCTCCTCTCTCCCCTTCTCTCTCTCTCTCTGTCTCCTTCCCCCCCCCTCATTGTCTCTCCCTCTCTCTCTCCCCCTCCTCCCTTTAGTAATAAGGGATGGCTCCTTTGGGAAGGCAGGAGGGGAGGTAAGCATTGGGCAATATAGATAATATAAAAACAAACAATAGCAATAAAGTGCCTCTTATACAAATGAAAAGCCAGAGACAGATTTTTATTTATGGGAAGCAGATAGATTATCCTACCGTATTCACCAAACTGAATGATTCTGATCAAATGGACAAGGTATAGTCTCAGAAGCCCAAATATTCAGGAATGTAACAACTGTCTCAAACACCACGCAGGGTGACTAAGCCCAGAGGAGAGTTTGCATTTTCCCAACATTCAGAGGATCATTGTAACACACCAGGGAATAACACTATTTCAGCTTCAGTCATCTAACACCAATGACAGTCATTTGCTGATTGTCCTCTTTTCCTATACAAGCCATGTACTAGGTTATCCTTGCAGTTCTACTTTAGTAAGTAGTCATCATTTCATGTACTCAGATCCACTCTATTTCTACCCTTCCCGATCTCTGTGGCAGGTACTGCTAAATCCTAATTATCCGAGTTTAAAACCTTGGGATTATCCTTAATTCCTCACTCTTCCTCATGCAGTATATCAAGTCTGTTGCCAAATTATATTGTTTCTACCTGTATCTATTTTTCTGGTCTGTCCCCTGTTCTGTACTCATACGGTTATCTCCCTATTCAGGCCCTCAGCCTTCTCACCAGAGCTATTGCAGCCCTCTCCTCATTGGGCATCTTCCCTTAAGCCTCTCTCCCCTTCAGTTTCTCTTCCTGAGAGCTGCCAAAGTCATTTTCCTAAAGTTCATGTCTGCCTACATCACCCAGCTATTCATTGAACTTCAGATTCTCCCCATTGCCACTAGGATCAAATATGCCCTGTTTTGGTTAGCTTCTAAAAAGTTTTCATTAATGTTATTTTTTCCATCACTGTAATTTGCTCCAGGATCCTCACTCCCCCTTCCAGAGAGCCATCCCATATACCAGTGTTTTTAAGGGGAAAAAATGAGGTGGGAACAAGTGGAAGAAAAATCAGTATAAGTCATCAATCCATAAAAAAAGAAAAAAAATCCCAAAAATGTTCTCAGTGTTCTTTACTCGTGGACCTCCTCCACCTCTGCAGAGGTGTGCAGTTGGAGCGTCTAATGTAGTTCTTATTTCAAGCTATTCCTGGTAAAGTGTGGCTGCATTTTGGGGGGGAATGAGCTTGTCTTTCCACTTACATTGTTGTAAGTCATTTTATATGTTGCTTTTTTGGCTCTGCCTTCTTCATTCTCTATCTGTTTGTGTTGTTCTTTCCATGCTTCTTTGTGTTTATCACATTGGCCACTTTTTTTTCTTTCTGGAGGGGAGCGGGCAGGGCAATTGAGATTAAGTAACTTGCCCAAGGTTACATGGCTACTAAGTGTCAAGTGTCTGAGACTGGATTCAAACTAAGGTCCTCCTGACTCCAGGGCTGGTGTTCTATTCACTGTGCCACATAGCTGCCCCACATTGGCCATTTCTTATAGGACAGTAAAGCTCCATATTTTTCATGTGCCACAGTTTTTTGTTTTTTTTTTTACCTATTCCTCAATAAATGGGCATCAACTTCATTACTTGGTTTCTTTTTCTTTTTGCTAGAAAGTAATAGTTCCAATATTTTGGTGTATATGAACATGTTTATTTCATCTTCTGGACATTTTCATTTTTGATTTGCCTTAAATCCAAATTGCTTTCCAAAATCGTACTGATTCAGAGCTCTACCACCAATGTACTTGTATATGTATTTTGCCACCACCCCTCCAATATGGACTGTCCCTGTCTTTTGTCATTTTTGACAGCAGGCTGTGAGGTGAAATTCAAGAGTTGTTTTGACCTGCATTTCTTTTATTAGCCATTTGGAGAATTTTTTCATGTACTTGTAAATAACTTACCATTCTTTCGAGAATATTTTGTTCACGTCCTTGGACAACTTATCTGTTGGTGAGTGGATTCTGGTGGTTTTTTCCAGTGGGAAAAATATCTTTGTGTCATATGTAAATAAACATGTGTATTGGATACCAAATCCATACTCATCAGAGAAATTTGATGCAATATTTTTACTCCATTCAGCCACTTCCATTCTTATCCCAAGTGTGTTAATTTTGGTTGTGCAGAAACTTTTCAATTTCATGTAAACCCATTTTAGCTTTTGTAATTGCCTCGATCATCCTTTGTTTGCTTAATAATGTAGCTCCTTCCTGTAGCTGATGATCTGCTTCTCGTCTAATCATTTATAATACTAACATCCCATGTTCATTTAAGAAGGCATTGTGGAATGTGGCATCAATTATTAGTCTAAGTCTAATTTATGCCAGATATAAAGCTATAAAAAAAAACTGTTTTCCAGTTTTTATCAGTGAACTTTTCTAAGTAATTTCCTTAGTAAATTTCCAGTTCATGGAATATTAGGTTATTGAATTCTATTGTTTCTTTTCTCCTTTGTCTAGTATATTTTATTCATCTATCTCTCTTTTTTAATCAATACCAGTTGGTTTCATGACTGCTGCTTTATAATGTAATTTGAGGTCTAGATATGTTATTCTCCCTTTCACCTTAACTCTTCTCATTATTTCCCTTGATGTCGATCTTTTATGCTTCCAAATGAATTTCATTCATTTATCAAGTTCTATAAAGTATCCCTTTCTAAATCTGATTATGTAGCATTAAAACTGTAAATTCACTAGCAGTCATTTTTATTATATTGACATAACCCAACCTTAACATTTTTCTGTCTATTTAAATTATCCTCTGTTTCTTTACAGAGTAATTTATAATTGAATACTTACAAGCATTTTGTGTTTTTGGCAGATCCATCCCTAGGTTATCTTATTTACTTAGTATCTTTTGAAATACACTCTTAGTGCTATCTCTTGGTTTTTTTCCTAATCTGTATTTCCTAGTGCATACATCCCTTCCTAGTATTTTGTAGTTATTTGCAGTGAAATTTCCATTTCTGTTACTGCTTCTTAGATTTTGTTATTTTTGTAAAAATGCTTTTGGTTTTTAAAAGTATACCTACTATGAGATGTGCATTTATAGAGTGGCTTACCTCATGGAATCAGACTTCAGTGGATCTCTTTCTTACACCCTTTCTTCTATAGGTTTTCTTTCCGAGAAATCACAGAAGTGATTCCCTTTCATTTTTAATACTTCTCTTGAGTATGGTATATCACATATTCTCCTCTATTTTTACCTTCCCTCTCTCTTTTTATGTGCCTTCCTATTCTGCAAAAACATTAATTCAGCTATGGCTAAGTATTGGCAGGTTTAATCCACGATGATGTTTTGAGCTCCTTTCTCCTCTGTTACTTCTATTTTACTTTCACCTTTGTGAAAGGATAAAAACGCTTTCATACTCATTTGTGTATTATTAGGAAAAGATTTCTTAATCCCATTATTTTTGTTTTTAACTTCATAGATGTCTTTCTCTTTTTTTTTTTTTACTTTCCTTTTTTCCTCCCTTGGGGTAATTGATTTCATCATCTGTGCCTTCTTTGGTGCTGTGTTTGTTCACTTTTCTTGTATTTTTGTTGTCAAACAAAAATGGGGCATTTGCAAGGAAAACCCTTTATCTGGCTTTCTTTCTAGCAATACTTCAGAAGTCTCTTGTAAATTTAACTGCTTGCTTTTTGTAACACATTATTGCCTCCTGTGGTATTTCTTAGGTCCTGCATAGCCTTGAGTCTTTTTGAATTTCCTTTCCGTTATATTTGAAAGTCTTTCTCCTGGTGGCTTATATTTGTTGTTTGCTCTTAAGAATTGTTCAATTTAACCATAGAGTTTCTTGGATTTTGTAGTATAAGCTCCCCGCCCCCCCACCCCCCACCCCGAAGGTGCATAGGTGTGTGTGTGTGTATTTTGTCTTCTGTGTTTAGGAGTTCTGAATAGTTTTCTTATTTTGTTTCTTGCATCATAATCAGGTTTTTTAAATTTTTTTTTACTTTTTTTGTCCTTCTGGGATCAATATGTTGCTTGTATGAATATCATGTTTCTTTTAATATTACTGATTTTTACTTTTCTCCTTCTAAATTGTCCTCACTTTTCTGTATTGCATTTCCAATCATCTCTTTTTTTGTCCTTTGTTGATATGTGCCACTGTGAATTCAAGGTTTTCTTTTCTGCTAATTATTTTTTCTGTGCATGCCCAAAATTTTGCTTTTGCAATTCTTATTTCTCTTTTGAACTATTCAGAAACATCCTGCTGTAGTTCTAGACTCACTTGGGAATCCCCAAGGTCCTATGCCGCATGGAGGGTTGAATCATTTTCAATATTTATTTTATAATCTTAATCTTAGCTAACTGGATTTGTGAACTTGAGGCTATATTCTCTCCTTAGGTTTTTAATTGGGTTTTTTTTTCCTCTCAATATATTTGGTCATTTTAGTCTTTTTTTCCTTCTGTCCCCTATCATTTACATTCTGAATCCTTCCTCTTTAGTGACAGTTTTCCTATGAATGGACCTGAAAGCTCTCTCAGACTCCTCCCCTTCTGCAGAGTTCCCAGTTTGCCATCCTCCATCTCTAGCCCAGTTGACTTGGGAGGTGATAGAAGGAGATCTGGACCCTTTCCCTGGCTTAGAGGAGTTCTGGATGGACTGGCCCCACTCTAGTCCCTTCCCTTCCTTAGCTCTCTGGCTGATATGTTGCAGCATAGTCTTTTAGCACTGCAGCCATAACCGCTTTGTTTGTGCACATCCCAAAAATGTAGGTAGATGATCTTGAGGTTCTTGTGAGTCTAAGTTGGCTTGTGTAAGCAGTGCAAGGTGAGTGAGTTTCTGTCTCTGTTTGTGTATAGGTGGGGGTGAGGGTGGGTACTATATATTAGCACATAACAGATTAGTGATGAGCCTTTTTGCTTTCACTTGATCAAAAGTTTTGCTTCACTGGGGCTCTTGTTCCAGACTGTGGCAATAGCTGAAGTGGTTTTTGTCCTTTGCTTTTAATTTCTGTTTTATAGAGATTTGAGAGGTCATGAGGAGTGTAGAAAGTGTCTGGAACTCTTGCTAGCTGTGCAACCCCAAAATGCCTCCTTGTGCCTTTTAAAGCCTTTTGTCACATGACCATAAGCCACTTTTCTAATCCATCCCAAACTCTCTGATTCACCCATCCTGGCCAGCCTGTTCTTCTTTTGCACTGCATCCTCTGCTCCTACTTCTCTAGGCACTACCACTTCTCATCTCTTTTAACTCCTGGTTTGCTTCAGAATTCTCCTCAAGTTCTACCCTGACCCCACCCCCCTATTGCTGCCTTGTTCCCTCAAATTATCCTGTTATTCTTGATGTTTGTCTTGTCTTCTTGATAGAATATGGGTCCTTGGGTGCAGGGATTGCTAATTTCATTTTTTATTTTATATCCTTAGCACTAAATGCAGTGCCTGACACATGGCATGTGTTTCACAAATGCTTTTTCACTGATCAGTGTCATTTGGTCTAAAAAATATGCAGTACAAATGGGGAATCTGGATATGCTTCTATTAGAATAAGAAACTAGATTCATAGCACTACCTCCTGAATTGTCATATAAACTTGGCGCATTCACTTAATGCCTTGTTGAATTCGTGTATGAAATCTCAGAAATGTTATGAGCATGTGACATCATAGTAAAGAATATTATGAAATTGGAAACAAATAAAAAACCGTCATTATATTTGATTTTGTAAGAATGATGTCATGGAATGCATTTGTGTTTCTTCACCAGCATGCTCTGGACCTTCAGCTTGCAGTGGCAAATATTTTGCAATCGCTGGTGCACACAGAGAGAAACCAACAAGTGATGTGTGAAGCTGGGCTTCATGCCCGGCTTTTACAAAGATGCAGTGCTGCCCTTGCTGATGAAGACCACTCCCTGCACCCACCCCTCCAGAGAATGTTTGAAAGGCTGGCTTCTCAGGCGCTGGAGCCCATCGTACTGAGGTCAGTGACTCCTCTTCTTCACATTTTATTGGTGTTAGTAATGATGCCAATTCATTAATTCCTCAGGACAAAAGTTAGTGATAACTTTTATGACCTGGACCAGGGATTTCAGTGGTATAGAGAGCTTCTTCTACTGATACAGGTACATGCCTTTTGTGCAGCTTAGTGTCACAGAAAGTTGGCCCATGTCACCTGTACTTTAAATGACTTGCCCGAGGTCACCCGTCCAGTATGTGTTTGATACGGGACTTGAACCCTGGTGTTTCTGTTCCTGAGCCCAGCTCTCTGTGTACTATACCGTGCTGCTTCTGGGACCAGAAGGCAGTGAAGGGAAATGCTCACCGGTTAAGACTGGATCCTCTTCAGCTAATGGGCATAGTTCTGTGCTTTTTATTTTTCCATTTCCTAGTTGAACTTAATATTTCTCAGGGCCTCCAAGGCTGAAAAGCCTGCAAATGTGAGCATGCTTATGGACCACATGTCCATTGTGTGAGGAACAGCCTCACTGATTTTGGAAAAGTTCTTTACCATGTTGACTGAATGGATAAGAAAGGCTTTTGCAATAATGACTCTTAAAGACCGTTTCCTCTATAGAAGGGTGACAGTTTGTATTGGTGGAGAAGGAAGTTGTTAGACTAAAAAAAATGAAACAGTCATTATTGAAGTAATAGGATATCCTGGAATTGGAACATTTTTGAAGCAATATCTGTTCTTTTAATTGAACATAATTTCTTTACTCTTAAAATCTACATTTTTTCATACAACCTCATACCCAACCATTGCTTTTCTTTCTTTCTTTCTTTCTTTCTTTCTTTCTTTCTTTCTTTCTTTCTTTCTTTCTTTCTTTCTTTCTCTCTTTCTCTCTTTCTCTCTTTCTCTCTTTCTCTCTTTCTCTCTTTCTCTCTTTCTCTCTTTCTCTCTTTCTCTTTTTGGAGGGAGGAGGGCAGGACAGTTGGGGTTAAGTAACTTGCCCAAGGTCACACAGCTAGTAAATGTTGAGTGTCTGATTTGAACTCAGATCCTCCTGACTTCGGGGCCATGCTCTATTCACTGCGCCACCTGGCTGCCCCTTCTTTTCTTTTTAATGTTGGATTCAGGGATAGTCACAGACTCATGCTTTTGTATTAGCATTCAGTATTTGTCTCTGTTCTTTTTTGTTGTTGTTTGGTTCTTTGTGTTTTGTTTTTGCCAGCCTAATGCTATTAAAATTCAAAAGTGACATTGCAAAGTTTAGGTCTCTAAATCTGGGCCTCGGTAGAAGACTCGCTAAGTGTTACACCAAGAACACTGGACTGCAGCAGTGGAGGGAGCTGCTGAGAGTACCTCCTGGGTTAATTTTATGTCCTCCCAGTTAACAAAGTTAAATCATCACCATCATAGCCAGCATTTATATCATGCTTTAAGGTCTGTGATTGTATCTCATTTGATTCACATAACATCCCTATATGTCCTATTATGAATCCCATTTTACAGATGAAGAGATGGAGGGAGGCAGAGATTTAGGGCCTTGACCAAGGTCATACGGCTAATAAGTATGTGAGGCAGGATTTGAACTCAGGCTTCCTGACTGCAGACGCAGTGTTCTGTACAGTCTGGTAAGCCCTGGCCACTTGTTACAGAAAGCCTTGGGCAGATAGAATGATACGATAAGGCCTTAAGATCCAGAGGAGGGTCCAAGCTGTGTGACCCCTTTATGAGGTTTGAAGAGCTACCTCCGCTGGGCTCCATAGAATCAGTGGGTGGCCAAGTGCTGCTCACTGGGGAGTCTCGTGAGGTTCTTTTTAAGAGGAGGCGTCTGGGGAGGAGGCCCCATGATCTTGTGAGATGGTGGGGAGCCCCTAAGACACACTACACTGTGGTTCTACTTTCTTACAGTTACATCTCCCAAGTCCCAGTCAGTGTCCTTAACTTTAATAGTGAGCTGGTAAAAAGAATCAAAGTAAAGGCATTTACCGAAATGGCTTCATAAGAAAAATAATACCCATTCCCCACTTTCCCACTTGCCCCCACAATTATACACGGTGCGTAGGAGTAGTGGGCAGGCAGAGCACAGTGGTAGACGAGCACCCCTAGAGGACACTCAGCCTCCTGCATGATGCAGCCCAGTGTCTTGTTACCATGTCCCATCATCAGCTCAGCTCCCTGGGCCTGTTCCTCTCTGAGCCTCCCCTTCCCAGGGCTGGTTCACTCCTCTGCTGACCATGCCTACATCTTTGAGAGCTGTTTCTGGCTTTGGTTCCTTCCCTAGGGGAAAATGTCTTGTTCTTTGATGGGTTATCAGGACTGTGTCTGACATTAGAGCCAGCTGGTCACTAGCTGCCCTTGAATTCTAGCTAGGCTGCATAAAAACATCTTCACTCCTGTTAAGGGGAACACAGTGTAGACACTTCTAGGCAGTTACTTTAACACTCTAATATGTTGTTATTGCTGTATCATCATGAATACTTTTTAGTAGAACTAAGCAAAAGGGAAATCCGTTGATCCAGAGTATCTTGGTCAACTCCCTGCCATTAAATCAGTCAGTTAATAATGAAATACTTACTAAACACATATTTTATAACAAGTGTTCTTCTAGGCACTAAAAATATTAAGAAAACTCTGTGTGTGTGTATGTGTGTGTGTGTGTGTGTGTGTTTATTCCCATAACATCCCTGTAGGGCACACATACTCTTGCATGTTTTCTCTTTGTCTCTCTGTGTCTGTGTCTGTGTCTCTCAATCTCTATCTGCCTATACCTATATGTATATCTGTATGTATGTATGTATGTGTGTGTGTGTGTGTATATGTGTGTGTTGATATATGTATATTTATATATGTGACCTAGACAAAGATACAGCAGTGCAAACAGAGAAGGAGCTAACAGACATGTTGGAGGAAGGAGAATGAGGAGAGAGGAGAGTCTCAGAGTCTAGACAGAAGAAAGATAGTAGTTGATAGAGTTCAGCAGGATAAAGATTTAGGAAAGGCCACCAAATTTGGCAGTTAAGAGAGCACTGTTTTTTGAAAGAGTGGCCACAGTTGAATCCTGAGTTTGGAAACCGGGTAGCTGGGGTTTAGAAGTAAGGGACAGGGAGGTGAGATGCAGGGTGCATGTAGAGACATCTGCTTATCTTGAGAAGAAGAAAGGTCTCTTTGTGGGAGACAGGAGTAAGGGAGGAGATAGGGCAAGACATCTAAGTGATGTCAGATGAGGAGGGCAGAAGGTGGAAGTCACAGGGTTGGGGTGGGGGCTGAAGGAGTGAGACGAGAGGCTTGAAGAAGGATGAACAGATTTGTAATAGTTGTGGCAAGTGGGGTAGTGAATTAATTAGGAAGGTGCAAAAGGTGGTTTACCTTGTTCCAACAAGGGTCGAGCTGAGATTCCATAACATAGCTTTGTTTTGCCTCTACATTTTGTATTCCCATTGGTGGTACATAGACAGAAGTGAAGGGCTGGGATTTAACAGCAGGTGTAGACTTGGACTGGTTCACCAAGGTGTTTAGCTAGGGAAGGAAGGACAGTGTAGTCAGTTCAGAGGTGTTTTCCTGGTGAAGTATTAGATAGGGTTAGGGGTCATAGAATAAGATGAAATGACAAAAGATTGTCACCAGTGTTAATTACGTCAAGAAAAGAAGTACCATCTTTTTTTGTTTGTATAGGGTTTTAGAGAATGAGTGAGTTCTCAGAAGAACTGATGGCCCATCTGTTAGCCCTACACAGAACACAGAAATCCCTGCATACTGTGTCATTTAGACTATTCATTTTGGTGCAGTGGATGTTGTGTCAGGCTTGAAGTCAGGAAGACTCATCTTCCTGAGTTCACCTCTGGCCTCAGACACTTACTAGCAGTGTGATCCTGGACAAGTCACTTAACCCTGTTTGCCTCAGTTTCCTCATCTGTAAAATGAGTTGGAGAAGGAAATGGCTAACCAAAAGGGGTCAATGAAGAGTTGTACATGACTGAAATGACCGAACAACAACACTTAGCAACCGTCAAAAGGCATTTTTGTACCCAGCTATGCATATAAAAGAAGTATAGTAGAACAAAGCACAGCTTGGATAGGGTCCTATGTAAGGAAGCCTTTTCAGAGTACTCGGTTGCTTGTAAGCATTAATTTTTCATTTTGATTTTGTGAGGTTACTTACATGCAAAAGTGAAAAATGAAGACTATAAAGGACTGGCAAAATATCTTCTAAAATGAAAGGGACATTTTTTTTTCTTACACCTGTTTAAGATTAAGAACCGATACGAACGATTCAGAGCAGTCGGCCGTTTAGTAGTAGGGCACCTAAGTGGCACGTGTGGCGCACTTCTGGGCTTGGCAGCAGTGAGACTTGAATTCAGATTGTGCCTCAGACCTGAGGCACATCGCTTAAGCTCTGTCTGCCTCAGATTCCTTAGCTTTAAAATGGGGATAATGACACCCACCTCCAGGCTTGTGAGGGTTAAATTCTGAGCAAAGTGACTGACGCAAAGGAAAGAATAAATAATTGGTTCTTTCCTCCTTTTAGAGAAACCTGTAGAAACACAAATGAACTGGTGTAAAGAAAGTGGAACTAAGACAAAAATTGAAACCATGCGTTTGTTTATGTAGAAGACAAGAAATGAGAGCCCTCAGCATTCAGATTAGTTTAACGGGTAATATTGCCTCAAAAGCCTTAATGATAAAACAGAATTTTCTTTAAGGTTTGTGCTATCAAACATTGTGCGTATGTTGGTCCGTTTTGTGTAACTCTACTGTTTGTTACAAGAGACAGTTGTACAGGGGCTACAGTTATTTGAAAGTCACTGCTATAAAAACAAACATCACAGTCAAACTTTAAAAGAGAAAGTGGGGGCTATGGCTAACATAGATTACGTTATTTATATTTGATGTTAGAATTGCCTATTTTCGTTTTTCCATGGCATTTTTATTGAACTTCGTTTAATTGCTTTATTATTTATTTTTTATTTATTATTTAATAATATTTTTTATTATTTAATTGTCTTTATTAGGGAATTTTTACGATTGGCAAACCCTTTAAATTGCGGTGCCTGGGATAAAAAGCTTTTAAAACAGTATCGCATCCACAAACCCAGTTCATTGAGTTATGAGCCCGAGATGAGAGGTAAGTGAGGTCTGAATCCTCTCTTTTACATCCTCTGTATCATTTTGTGATCATCACCTGGATATGTTGAATGACTATCATTGCTAAGTGGGTAAATACTTAAACAGGTCTCTTTGTGGCATTATTGAAATACAGGGAGCCATATGTAAATGAGATATTTCTAGACAATTAGAAAATAAATGTCTCCAGAACAAAATAAAAATTCTCTAGTACTTGCAGGGCTAAATCGTC
Organism: Pseudocheirus occidentalis; assembly: GCA_028646575.1. Lineage (NCBI taxonomy): Eukaryota > Metazoa > Chordata > Mammalia > Diprotodontia > Pseudocheiridae > Pseudocheirus > Pseudocheirus occidentalis. The sequence goes on from CM053601.1 coordinate 19,828,090, forward strand.
TTGGTTGGCCATTCTCGTTGCCATTATACACTCAGAAAAGAGTTTTTGATGTTGTCTAATTTAGACTTTCACCAATGACATTTGGATACTATTGAATAAACTGATGCAAAAAGGATTTGGTATGTCTGCTATGGCAATTTTTTCTGTCACCACTGTCTTCTGGAGTTTCTTACTTGCTCACATTTCTTGGGAATATCTGCGTTGCATTAATGGAAGCTGCTTCTGTTGTATTGACAGAGAAGTCAGTCATCTTCTCATTGTTCATGGTAAAATTTTATTTCCAGGACCATTAGTAATCAGAATGAATTTCAAATGAAATGTGCTGCAATTAATGTTTTAATAACTGTTTGATGGATTGAAATTAATGTGGGTGATAGAATAGACAGGAATAACATTGTTGTGACAGGAGTCAGGATTCCTTAAGGCTTCCTTTGGTTTTGCAGAAATTACTGGCCTCAGCAACTGGTAGTATTTGTGTTATGTACATTTTGTGATTTAACTGTAAACTGTGCAGCGTACAGTGTCATAGAGCACTATAGTTTTAACTGTTATTATTAATCTCCTATCTGCCATTAACTTAAGTCTGTTACCTGCGAGTTTTGTTTTATGTATATTTGAATTCTCTTCCTCCTATCATAACTGCCATTCATCCGGCATTGTCATTTGATTAAAAAAATACTAAATTGTAAATTAAAAAAATATTCTTAAAAGTCCTAAAATATTAAAGATTAGCTTGGAAATACAAACACATACAATCTAACATGTATGATATTGATACTTTAAGACATGACTTCTCTGGTAGTGGGTGCCATTGCCTTTATAAAGAATTTTTGAAATTTCCGATTCTTGAACTAATTTTGTTATATTTGTAGAATCATAGGAAAATTTATTCATCTCTTTTCTTTAACAAATATGTATATGTTAAATGTGAACAAAAATGCTTAAATCTGTGTTTTTAATTCTATTAGTTCTATGAAAAGAAAGCTATACCTATGAGTAAGATTTCTTCTCAGTGACAATTTTAGTAAGAATAATAGACTTAAGTCATAAAACATTAGGTTTTAATTATTTCTTAACCCATTCATCAATCTCAAAATCTTGAAAGGGGTAAATGGACATATAAATCTAATATTTTCTCTCTCTTGTCAAAGAGAATCTGTATAAGCATTTTTGCAGATTAAGAGAGCATAGTATTTTAAGTATCAGATATATATAAATATAATGCATTCAAACTTAGTAAGTTTATATGAACACACATACAGTGAAGAGAGTGCTGAAATCAGAGACAGACCCTGGGTGAAAATCCATCCTCTGCTCTTCACTAGCCATGTGGCTGTGGGCCAGTCACTTGACCTTGCTGAAATTAATTAAAAAAAAAACAACACCAAAACATTAAAGCCGTAAAAGAAGTAACTGAAGAGAAGAAAACTGGGAAGTAAAATTTTTAAAAAATTAATCTTAAATTTTATTTTACTTGTAATTGGGGAAAATGTAATAAAACAAATAAAAATCTATTAAAAAGGAAAAACATCTTTTTTTATAGGTAGCATGGTTACATCTGTTGAAGGACTGGGTTCTGATAATGTATTTAGTTTACATGAAGATAACCACTATCGGATAAGCAAAAGTTTGGTTAAACCTGCAGAAGGAAGCACTGTACCCTTGACTAGGGTAAAATGTCTCGTCTCCATGACAACCCCACATGATATCAGGCTGCATGGGTCATCAGTTACTCCTGCTTTTGTTGAGTTTGACACATCACTTGAAGGATTCGGGTAAGTACTTTATTTGAGTTCTGTCATCATTTATAATGTCCTCTGTGTATGTATGTGTCTACATATACTGTCCATTTAAAAAGAATGTGGCATAGTCATTAGAGGGCTGAACCCTGATGTCATGAAGTCACGGCATCATGGAGAATTCAAATCTAGCCCCTTATACCTGAAAGCCATTTTACTTGTTTGAGCTCCAGTTTTTTCATCTACCAAAAAAAAAAAAAAAGGAGCCCAACATCTAAGGCCCCTTCTCGCCATAAATCTGTAATCTTCTGATTTGTTTCATGGCCAAGGTATTCGTCATTGGATGCGCAACTTGCTGGTGATGGGTCTCTCTCTAAACCTAGGCTGGCCCTCAAGTAGCCCACACAGTCTGTCAGCAGAACCCTACTGAAAGCCTTCCCAAGTTTGTAGGATGCGCCAGGACTTACATTTCATAGACCATGCCCTCCAAACCAGGATCATTACCATGCTACAATAAGGCTTCAGAATAGAACTTGTTTTAATATTTCAGGGCTTCATAATTTCACCAATTGGAGTCTTCTCTCAAACACTCAGAACAAAAGCAAGCCTTCCGGTACAGCAGTGTGTGGTTCTTATGAGCTGTTGTGGCTGAAAATTTTAGGACTCTCTGTTCCCCCCCCAAGTGATAAGCTTCTCTTGGCTAGTTCTCAGATGACAGATATATAATATTCTGTTTATATAGGCTTTCGGAAGCCAAGGCCAGCTCCATTTTACAGTGTGGCAGGCAGGCTGTTAAATTTGGACAATTTCATAATATACAGTTATCTTTATCTGGGAAATACAAAACAAAAAGTGATGAGATGGAAGAAAATATGTTTCTATTTAAAGTGTTTGTTTCTTCTCTTTTTATTATTAATAGTTGCCTGTTCCTACCCAGTTTGGCACCTCATAATGCACCTACAAATAATGCTGCTACAACGGGTCTTACTGATGGTACTGTAATCAGTGGAATTGGAACCGGTAAATACTACTTAGTACATTTGGGTTTATGAGATTTTATTTTTTATAATTTAAACCTTTTCATTGTGTCATCTATAAATATGTTTATATGTATCTATATGTAGATATACATATAAATAGATATATCCTCCCTACCCCCCATAAATTTATATCTTCTCTCTCTGCTCCAGGTGAAAGATTCTTCCCTCCTCCATCTGGATTAAGCTACTCAAGCTGGTTTTGTATTGAACATTTTAGTTCAGCTCCAAATAACCACCCAGTCAGACTTTTGACACTCGTGAGGCGAGCAAATTCTTCTGAGCAGCATTATGTGTGCCTTGCCATAGTACTATCAGCAAAAGACCGATCCCTAATAGTTTCTACTAAAGAGGAGCTACTCCAGAATTATGGTAAGTTTTTCCTTTTCCTTTGTGTACTTGGGAAAAAAATAAAGTGATTTAGTTGGATCCAACTTTTAATCCTTTAGAAAATTAAGGTTGAATTTCACAAGGTGTCATATTAATATTTTCACAAAGTATTCCATGTTAAGTAACATAGTAAAGTGTAATTCTGAATCACATTAATTAAAGTATTATATCATTAAGACTATATGAAATTGTTCTGTTTATTTTTTCCAACTTATCTCAACAACAACCAACAAAATATAGACTTAAGAAAGGGTAACCAGGTATGAATGAATTTAGATTGATTTTGCTTGCTGAGGAACCAAACTTTTTGATGGTGTTTAGTGGGAATTATTGGGTGCTAGAATCTGTAGTGCTGAGTCATCCAAACTGCTTCTCCCCGCTTCCCCCCCTCCTTCCCTCAACCCATTGATCAAGTCAGGAGGGGTATGAGAGAAAATGCAACAAGCACTAGAAAGGGAAGCCTAAAGAGCAGTGTTATTAGGCGAGAATGAGAAAAGAAAAAGGTCAAGATGAAATCTCATTTGTTATCTATGGAGCAGGCATTCCAGAAGACGCAGTTAAAGGGCTGGATAGCTTTAGAGTGGGAGATTGGAGGGATTGTTGAGGAGGGTGAGGATAGATTTTTGAATAATGACAGTGGTGGTGGGGTGCTGTTAGGGGAGGTCAGAATCACAGGGATGGGTAGGAGTATGTGAATCATTGCAAAATGAATTCAGGTAGGGTATATCATTGTCCATAGGTGTGTCCTGGGTGTTAGGTAGCTATGTGGGCTAGAAAGTGGTTAGGGGAGTTGAGGAGAAGGGGTGGCATAAAGGCTGACTAGATATGGGAAGGCAAGCCTCTTGAATCACAGAACCAGAATTTATTAGTTGGAAGGAACTCAGTAGTCATCTACTTAAAATCCTACCTAGAGAAGAAATCCCATAGTATTACTGTGCTTTAAGAAATGATGAGTTCAGTGATTTAAGAAATACTTAGAAAGACTTCCACAAAATAATGAAGAGCAAAATGAGCAGAACCAAGAGAACATTATATACAGCAGTGGTTCTCAACCTTCCTAATGCCCTAGCCCTGTAATACTTGTGTGTGGGCGTATCTGCATGTGGGCAGACCCACCTAGTGACAGAGGAGCGTGGTGTCTTGGTTCCTAAGACCATTGGAAATATGTGTTTTCTGATGGTTTTAGGTGACCCCTGTGGCCCCTGTGAAAGGGTCGTTTGACCCCCAAAAGGGTTGCGACCCACAAGTTAAGAGCCGCTGATATAGAGTAACAGCAATATTGTTTTAAGAACGCCTTCGAGAGATTTAGTTATTTTGTCTATTATAAATATGCAGATTATCTATAAAGGACATATGAATAAAGATGCCATCTACATCCAGAGAAAGAACTGATAAATAGAAGTATGTAAAGTATGATTTTTCATGTTTATACCTATTTGTGTCTAATGGTAGCCATTTCTAAGGTTGGCGGAAGAAAAAAGAAATTTACATGATCATTTTGTTGTATATTTGAAAAAAAAAAGCAAGTTGTACATAGTAGGTTAGCAGTTTCATATGCAATCATCTTTTTATTGTACTATGTTATAGAAATGCTTGTTTTATTCCACAAATTAAAAATAAATTTTTTTAAAACAATTAAAAAGAAAAGAAATCCCACTACACATGACTCAACAAGGGCTGTGACTGAAGTCATGTAAGTAAAGAGAAGTTTTTGTTTTGTTTTTTAAATAACACTCTTTGTAAAGGGTTCAAGATACAAAGATTGAGTCATAAAGAAGTTACTTAAAATACATTTATATTATATGTATATATATATATAATATATGTATGTATGACAAATACAGAGATAAATGTAAAATAAATTATAAAATCTGTGAATAGGAAAAGTCTAAATGATAGCATATGAGACCATTAAGAAGAGAGCCTGAGGAAAAGCTTCATAAAAGAAGGTTCTTTCTCCACACTTCATTCAGCATCAGTTCATACTAGTCATCTAAGGTTTCTCTGAAACCCTCTCCTCCATCATATTTTTGCCTCTTACTGGAATACCTTTGGTCCTACCAAATACCAGTCTTTACTGTATTCTTTGGGACCATAGAATGAACTACTACATACTGGAAAAGCATATAATGAAAAGACTATACAATATTAAGGAAATACTGGCCCCATCACAGTGATTAAGCTACAGCAGTTAATATTTGTTGACCAAAAAAAGGAGAAAGATATATGATACACAGTTTTAGAGTGCATGATAAACAGATCAAAAACTTAAAGAAATACTTTGAAACGAGAAGGCATTACTTCACCAAGCAACAATCAAGTCATATGCTGTTACCTTTGTAGAATGTAACTGAAATTGGTTTATCTTTGGAGCTTTTAAACATTTTTTGATGTTTTAAATCCAAGAGTAGTATTGAAAGGCCATTCCTTTGTGACTTCCTCAAAAAAGGGAGCGAACCACACGTTGACAAAAGAAGTGTCAACCAAATAGCTGGGTCACATGGGAAGTTTGTGTTGACATTTCAGGATCAGGTCTTTGTCACCAGAAACCACAGAAACCAACATTTTCCTAAGGAGGCAGCGTGGAATAGTGGAGAGCAGGATGTCTTCAAAGCCAAGAAGACCTGGGGTCATATCCTTTTGGGAGCTCAGTGGCCACATCACCTTGGGCAAGTCACTGGCCTCAGTGTGGCTGTAAATTCTCCATGATTCTGACTTGCAACGCAGATATCAGCTTGGCTTGGTAGAAGAACTTTCTTTAACTCGCAGTTTCCTGTATGAAAGTAACAACAGATACAGTTCCTATCCCTCTCCTTATAGAATCCAGAATTGATGATTATTTGTGGTTGTACAGTGAAACAGGAGAAACTATGTAGAAATATCATTGCAAACTGTAAATACTTATCACCTGCTCACGACCTAGCCAAGGCATTGTCAGCTGGCTGGGATTATGGATCAGAAGTTCCCTGTTTTTCATGGAATGATCTGTGACATATCCCCTTGTTACAAATACAGCCCTCACAATATCCTGAATGACTTGATCATTAAGCTCTAGTAGAACCATTCCGTTATCCCCGAGCCACAATTGCCTGGACCTACCATTGTTGCATAAAGAGGAGTGGGGAAAGGAGATAAAGATTTATTAAGCATCTCCTGTGTGTCAGGTGTTATATTTAACTTTACAAATATATTATTTGATCCTCACAACTATGGGGGAAGAGACGTAGTTAGGATCTTCATTTTGTAGTTGAGGAGACTAAGGTAGAAAAAGGTTAAGTAATTAATCTAGATTGAAACAGCTAGTACGTGTGAACAAGAAAGAAACAGCCTTTTATACCTCTAAGTGGGGAAGAGTTCATGAACAAACAAGGATAAAGGGGGGATCAAAGAAGATAAAATAGACACTCTCGATTACATAAAAATTATTGCACAAATAAAACCATTTTGGTTAAAAATAGAAGGAAATGGAAAATTGGGGGAAAATATTTGCACAGTTTCTCTGAACTTCATAAAGATCTCATGTCCAAGATATAGAAGGAAGTGGTTCACTTTTTTAGACTGAGTCATTTCCCCAATTGATAGGAGGTCAAAGGATGTCAACAGGTAGTTTTCAGAAGAAGCAATCCAAGCTTTCAAATGTTTTATGGGGAAAAAATGCTCCAAATCACTAATAGATATAAATTAAAGCAACTCTGAAGTTCCGCCTCTCACATACTAGATTGGCAGAGGTGCCTCCCCCACCCCCCAGAAAAAAAAAGGGAAAGGATCAGTGTTAGAAGAAGTAGGAAGAGAGGCACACACTGATGGTTGGTGAAGCCGTATGGTCTTTTAGCCGTTCTTGAAAGCAATTTGGAACTGTGTGGCCGGAGGCTAATAAATGGAGGCTATTCTTTGACCCTGCTATAACAATACTAGGCCTAGTAGGTCAAGGAAAAAGGAAGAGGTCCCATTATTTCTAGAGTATTTATAGTAACTCTTTCTGTAATGGCAAAGACCTGGAAACTAAGACAGTTGCTGTCTGCTGGGTGAATGGCTGAGCTAGTTATAGTATACAAATGTAATAGAATATTACTGCCTGGTTAAAAAAAAAAACTTATGAAAGGGATGGTTGCCAAGACACCTCTGAAGACATATATGAACTGAGGTGGAATAAAGTGAGCAGAACCAGGAAAATGATGTTGGCAGACCGTCCAGGTTTCACAGACATACAACAATGAGATCAGCACAATGGCTCTGTAGACCTTCAGTTTGGTAGGCAGCCCAGTACCTCTTCTCTCCCACACTTTGTTTCAGAGCTTCCCAATGCTGAGCTAGCTCTGGCAATGTGTGTATCAACCTCATTATCAAGGTGTATATCTCTGGAAAGTTCACTACTAAGGTAAGTGAACTTATCCATAGCATTGAAAATTTCTCCATTTTCTGAAACTGATGGTTCTGTGTATGCATGGTTTGATACTGGCTGGTAAAGAACCTCTGTTTTCTTGGTGTTAATCGTCAGACCAAAATTAGCACAAGTGGCAGGGAATCGATCCATACACTGTTGCATCACAGCAAACCACCATCAGCCAATGCTGAAGACATTGACTTTGTACCTCAAACTTAAGTCAGTCCCTGTCTAGTTAAAGAAAAGAAAACTGAATGCTATTAGGCACCTCTTGTACGGCAAAGCATCCAGTCCTGCTTCTATTCCAGGGGAGATCTACAAGGGAAGGAGTCCGCTACTCATTAGAAAGATGACTGAAGTCTTCTGGATTGTATGACAAGAGAAGGTTTGAGAATGCCTCCATTGTCCATCTCTGTAAAGAGAAAGGAAATCAGTTGTTCTGTGACAATCACGTGGGGGATTTCTTTCTTTGTTACTGCCAACAAAATTCTTGCCAGAATCCTTAATAGACATCCTTTGGGTAGATGGTCATCTACCCAAGAGCCAGTGCTTTCCGAAAGGGTCAAGGAATGGTTAATAGGGTGTATGGTGCCTGACGACTACAGGAAAAATGTCAGGAGCAAAATGGAGGTCTATACACAATATTAATTGATCTGACCAAGGCCTTTGTTACTGTTATTTGTGAGGCCTAGTAGACCATCGTGGCAAAATTTGGTTGCCCGGTAATACTCATCAGTATGTTATGCCAGTTTCACCATGGCATGCTTGCCTGGATTCTGAATACAGGATAATGCTCTCATGCTTTTCCAGTCATCAGTTTTCACTCTGCTGAGTGAAGGAGAGCTGTATCCTTACTCCCATGTTTTTTAGCATGATGTTTTCAGCAATGTTGTTGGATGTTGTTGACAAGGACCAAAACAGCATCAAGGTCAGCTATCACACTGATGGTAAACTATTTAAGTTGAAAAAGCTATAAGCCAAGACTAAAGTAGAGAGAGAGTTGGTGTGTGACTGTTTGTTCACAGAGTGAGCAACCAGGATGGGGAAGGTCTTTGAATTCATAATATATAAAGATTGTTTGAAGTGAATGAGCTTTATGATAGGACTAGTATATTTATTAGCATTTCCGTGATGCAGCCTCTTTGCCCCAACCCACAACATGGGCCCCTCTCCTCTAATCCATAGGGATTTGCTTTCCCTAAAAGGAGACAACACTGATCACAAGATTTTATTGGCTCTACCTTCCTCAAAACAGCTTCTTCATTACCTAAAGACATTGCTCAGAGTCCCAGCCGTAGTCAGCCACGGCCTCTCAGACATAGTACATTTCTGAAGACCACATTAATACCATGCCTTCCACCATATTCTTCCCAAATGACGAGTCACATCCAGAGAAGCTAAGTGTCCCTGCCATGTTGTTGCACATCCTTGCTGTGTTTGCATAGCATAAACCTCCTCCTTCTGTTAACTTTTCTTTTTATCCCAATGTGAAGTCAGAATGCAGGTGTTAGGCCTGCCCCCAGCAAGCCTGAAAAAAAGAAGACTGTGAGACCATGATGATGCTGCCACACAATGGGAAGGACTGCCATATGGAAGACATTCTTTTTAGTTTAAAAATTAAACTTGCCCAGTTTTAGAGTGCCTTACTTCACAGTCTGGGAGCAGAGGCTGGATGCCCACTTTGTTTATATTTTTAGTTAATGATAACAACAGCTTGCATTTATGCTTTAACGTTTCCAAAGTGCTTTCAAACTTCTGATCTACACAACAATCCTGTGAGACTGGCGCTATTGTTATTCTATAGATGAGGAAAGTTCAGCAGAGGGGAAGTGATTTGCTCATAGTCACCCAGCTGTCTTGAGGATTTTAACTAAGGTCTTACCAACTTCAGGTCCAGCGCTCTATCCCTTGTGCCACCCAGCCCTCCCTAGTGAGGGTTCCTTTGTGTTTGAGTTATATGAGAGGCCTGCTGAGCTCTCTTCCACTCCTCAAATTCTGGGATCCTTCATAGACTAATAGGTGACAAATCTCCTCACTACTGGTACAGATCTCAGAATATCTTGAAGACATGCAATCAGTAAACTGTACCATGACTTCACTATGACTACAACACCAGCTGTTGTTTACAGACACCGAAACATAACGTTATTGCATAGGAATTGATCTATTTATCAGTTCTTAATATATGTTGCCTAGCCAAATGTACTTAATTTCTGAGGTACATGGCATGAATTTTTTTTTTAATTATAAAGAGATCAAAAAGGAAACTTCCCTGCTACTGGAAATGTTTTCTGTGAGCTTGCCTCTTCTTTAGGTTTTAATACTGTCATTTATTACAGAATTTTTCTGCTTGAGCAATGGTCACTGGTCATTACATGTGACTTAATAAAAAGATGGTTATTTGCCTCAGTACCATATCTATCTGTAGTTATTCAAAAAGATGAGAAAAATGTGGTGATGGTTATGGTGGTGCTCATGATTGTGATAGTGGTGAGGGTGGTGGTGATGGTTATGGTGGTGCTCATGATTGTGATAGTGGTGACGGTGGTGGTGATGGTTATGGTGGGGCTCATGATTGTGATAGTGATGACGGTGGTGGTGATGGTTATGGTGGTGCTCATGATTGTGATAGTGGTGACGGTGGTGGTGATGGTTATGGTGGGGCTCATGATTGTGATAGTGATGACGGTGGTGGTGATGGTTATGGTGGTGC
>CM053601.1:19838852-19979089 GCA_028646575.1 Pseudocheirus occidentalis
TGATCATCTGTCTCTCCTTCCTATCCCTCCCCCCTCCTTGTTCTGTTCTCTACCCTGTCCGTGTCCCTTTACTGAAGTGTGTGCTTCCAGCATCCCTCCCCCAGACCCTGCCCTCCCCTCCGTCATCCCTCCTCTCATCCCCATGTCCCCTACTCCCCTGTGTGGCATGGTGCCCAGTTTAGAGTTTATGCCATTTCTTCCCTTAGCTTGGCATATATTCTTAACAGGAAAATCCTGAATCTAAGATACAGTTTGTTCTCCAGTTGCCTAAGTCCAATTTGTTTCCTGTAGTGGTTGGATCATTTTGTTAATCAGCTAATGACTCTCGGTGTACCTATCTTCTGCAGTCCTTTAAATGTGAATTGTCTCAATTTTCATCATCTTCGCCAGTTTTCTAAGCGTGAGGCAAACCCTCAGAGGTGTTTTCATTTTGCATTTCCCTTAAACACGTTTTCATAGGATTGTTGAAAGTTTGTATTCTTTTGAAAACTGTTTATATCCTTTGATCTTCTCTGTTTGTCTTGGAAAATGTTCCTTAGTCACTCTGAGTCTTCATTTCTTAACCCCTCTTTAAAAATAGCCCCTGATATACTTAAATATCGAGGGTATTGGACTTTCATGAAGTATATTTGCACACTTTTTTCCACCTGCCACTGTTTTGTCCGTCTGAATTGATTGGGTTCATGTGAAAGCTTTTTAATTTTCTGTAATTGAAATTATATTTTTTCTGTTGTTATCATCTTTATCTTTTGTTTGGTTAAGGTTTCCTCACTTAGTTTTATGAAGGTGTAAAAGGCAGCACCTTCTCTTTTCATTTATTTGTTCATTGTTTGCCCTGTGTGCCCTTCCACGTTCATGTGAAGCCTCATTTGTAGCTTATTGTGTCAACTGGAGTAAGACGCTGGCTAAAACCTGATTTCTGGCAAACTCCTTCCCAGTTTTTTTCAGAAATCCTTGTGAAATAGGTACCTCTTCCCACTTTATTTTTTATTTTTATCTTTCTCACACATCTGATTTGTATGAATACTTTTGGTTCTTGCTCCCCATTCTGCTTTTCTGTTGCTTCACCTGTATCAAAGAGTTTTGATGATTATTCCTTCACAGTACAGTTTGGGCTGTGATAATGCCATATTCCCTCATTTCCTCCTTTTCATCATTTCCCTTTGGATCTAGAACATTTCTTGCTCTTGATGAGTTGTGTTGTTTTTTGTAGTTCTGTAAAGCATTCCATTGGTGCCTTGGTTGGTAGGTATACCACAAAACTTGTGGATGGATTCGGCCAAAGTTTTTAACTTCAGTTTTCCCCATTTGTCATTACTATAGATAGCATTTCTAAGACCGTGTTGTCAAACAGTGGTGGAGGAAGATATTTTTGTTTTTTATCCCTCTTTAAGCTAGGAGAGGTTCCATTGATTCTCCTTTGCAAATGGAGCTCTTGGCTTTAGATTTCTTTTTGTGATCATGGTAAAGAAGGGGAACTTCTGAGCATATATTCCCTTTTTATTTTTTTGGAGGGGGGAATGGATGGCAGTTGGGGTTAACTGACTTGCCTAAGGTCACATGACTAGTTTTGTGTTAATTGTCTGAGGCTAGATTTGAACTCAGGTCCTTCTGACTCCAGGGCCAGTGCTCTATTCACTGTACCACCTAACAACTCCCTGTGCATATGTTCTATAGTTGTTGTTGTTGTTGTTGTTTTTACATAAGTAAGTGCTGCATTTTATCAAAGACTTTTTCTATATCTCTTGAAACAGTTAATTTGATTTTATTGTTTACATGACTGGGTACTTTACTGCCTAATGTCGAACCATCCTTGGAGTCCTGCTATAAATCCAACTTGATAATAGTGAGTTATTTCTTAGTTATATTGCTATAATATCTTTGCTAGGGTTTTATTTAAAACTTTTGCATCGATATACATAAATTTTATCTATAATTCTTTTTCTTCTTTGATTTTCCTTGGTTTTGGTATTAGACCATATTTGTCTTTTTTTTTAAGTTTTTGATAAAGTGCATCCTTTATTATTATTTAGTAGCATAAATGTTAATTGGTCATTAAATGTTTACTTGAGCTCATTTGTAAGTTGATCTGGGCCAAGGTTTTTTCTTTGATAGAGGTGTTATATCACTTTGGTTGCAGAATGATCCACTTTTTGCCACAATAACTTATCAAAAGTGATCATCTAATGAATTATGGAAGGCTTATGATTTGTATCACTACAGGAAGGGTCTGCCTACATTCAAGAAGTCATAGATGTTTAGTTATGGTCTCCTCTTTCATTGTACTAATAAATGTATTGACACAAAATGAAGCTTGGAAGAGCAGATTTGGACAGAGCCGGGGTAAGAAGTAAAGTTGCCATCCACATCTTTCCCACCAGTTTTGTTAAATTAAACTCCAAGGTAATCTCCATGGCTCTGTACCACCTGCCAGGAGCATCATGGAAAGTGAAAGAAATTTACCCACCAGGATCCTTTTATCTGCAGGGCCTGGAGTTGTTACTGAGAGAGAAGCAAAGTGAATCAATAAGTCAGATTTGAACTGAGGAGCATTTACCATTATTGTTGGATGTGACTGGGGGTCAGACTCACAAGTAACAGAAATAATCCTGAATTTTTGGCTGCTCCTGCAGATTTTATTGGGTAGGTTGCTTTCCGTGAGGGACTGTGCCACTGACTGCAGAAAAACAGCAAATGACAGGAGGAATTTACTCTAGAAACAGCAGATGCTGAGATTGAGAAAGCAATCTGGTAGATTCAAGATCCAAGCTCACCTTTAGTTGGGCTGGAGTGAATAAATTCCTGTCACCTCCCACCAAGCCTTTGAAACTATTACAAACACACACACACACACACACACACACACACACACACACACACACCCCTTCCATCCACCTTCCACCTCCCCATGGCCATATACTCTGGAGCTGGGAAGGGAGGTGTTTTATTCTGCAGTGCTCCCTGTACATACAGAAACCTTAGTGACATAAACACTTAGTTAGCAAGTGAGGAACCAGAAGCATGTTTCTTGACCTTTATACTAAGGATGGACATTTCTATTTAGCCTCTCTTACTGTATTTATTTTGAAGATAACTAATTCTGCTTTTGAGGTACATTGTTTCTTATTTTGAAGGTAAAGATTCCAAATCTGAAAGTGGCATCCCATCCCCCGTGTCATTAGTACCAGAAGAAAAAGTATCATTTGGCCTCTACGCTGTCTCTGTGTCTTCACTCACAGTGGCAAGGATAAGGAAAGTTTACAACAAGTTAGACAGTAAAGCCATCGCTAAGCAGGTAAGTGGGGATGATTTTGTGATAAATACCGGGAAAAGTATTTCCTTAAAGATCTTCTAGAATTTTAGTTTGGGTCAGTAATGGAGTGATTATGGCTTTCTTAAGATAATTTCCATTGGCTAAAACCCCCAAATCATTGAACTTAGGAAATTGGGTTCTGGCCAATATTTATAATTCATATTGGCTTTTAAAAAAACAATTAAAATGGAAAAAAAAATTTTTTTTATGAGACTTTGATTTCCTCCCTATCAGGAGCTCTCCTTGACCAGTACAGATCAGCCCTTTGCTACTGCTCATGGTCTGAGACAGTCGGGGCTCTAGGGGAGTGTGTGGCTGTATGTGGTCCAGCCAGGAAGGCAAGGACTGTGTCACCCTGGGCAAGTCAGTTAATCACTGTGCCCTAAAACTAATTAAGAGAGAAAACAAACAGTTTTTAGAAGAGGGAGTTTTCTCACCCAGGAGGTCCCTCTACCAGTGAAATCACAGATTCTGATACTCTCCGTAAAGCCCACACACTTGCCCACTGTATGTTTGTGTGTGTATATTATCAGGCCCACACAACTCACATACAATAAGGGGGGAGCAGGAACTCATTCTTTTGACTCTGAATTTGCATCTCTTGCCACTGTGTCATGTTGCCTCACACTTTTTTGGTTGTCATTTTTTAAAAAAAGATTTGTATTTGATATCTTTTTTTTTTCCTGTGGGTTTTATGGCAACTACAGAGTTAATATTATTAACCACAAAGACCTCATATGTATTTCTACAAAGTCTGCCCCCTGATATTGGCATATTTTATCCTAAAACATTTTTTTATCCTAAAACATTAAAGAAAAATTTATCCTAAAACATTTTTAACACATTTAAAAACATTATTCTCTGAACTTTCACAATTCATAACTATTGATTATGAAGTGGAGGCAGCAGATGGTGATGTTCTGGGATGTCCTCAGTTGAACTCCTATATTTAGACTTGATGCAGACCCTTCAGACTTTCCTGATAGAGAATCAAGAATAGTCCTTGTTTCCATCTTTGTGGTTTTATTTCCCCTTTAACTTTAAACAGTCTCCAGAATTATATCTGCTTTCCATATAATTAGTTAAATAATCCATATGTCTTTATGAAAGAGTCCTTACTTGCTTTCCTGTTGGAAGGCAATTTGCTTTTCCAGTTAAGTCTAGTTTTTGGAGTAGAAGAATCCCTGTATTTCCCCATTGATGGTTTTTATCACATTCTTTTTCTGTTCCGCAGTTAGCTATTTCCTCCCATGAGAATGCCACCCCTGTGAAGCTGCTGCATAACGCAGCTGGGCATCTGAACGGGCCGGCACGCTCCGTTGGTGCTGCACTCATTGGCTACTTAGGTGAGACAGAGTTCTGCTGTGAACCTTTGTATGGAGATGGCATTCAAAGTAGAGTTATGAGAAATGATTCCCTCCTGTCCTCGTGCCATCTCATGGTGGTATTATTCCTAATGGCAGTTACTTTGCCTTTTCCTTTCAGTTGGTACTTTCCCTTTTTATAATCAAAGTGCCATTTGCTCAGGAGTTTATCCTGTTCATCCTTGGAAGTAAAATTGCATTCCTTGTCTTCTGTGTTTTGGTTCAACAGATTTGTAAATAATAACTAAATAAAGATAAATCTACCAGTTTGAGACTGTGCACTGTTTGGGATTGCAATATATGATATCTTCTGGGTCAGATAAAACATTGTATTTGGTGGTGGTGTCTGTAATTGCTTTAGGGAACCAGATATAAAGGGAAAACTTGAAACGTAAGGACTTAGTTTTAGAGCTCAGTAGTGCTTTATAATACCAAAATGCCCTTAATGTTAAGTGGCCTTGTAACTGAGCTGCTCTAATTCAATCTTACAAAAGGAAAAACTTTCCTAACCTTTAAAATTTTTTTTAAAAACCATACTTTGTTTTTTTCCCTTTTCTGTCCACTTTAGAGAACTAATAAGTAAAATCCATTCTTGATGTTTCATGATAAATTTAAAGCTTTATAGACTGTGGAGAGTAATGTTACAGAACAGAGAGAGTGAGGAGTCTGCATCTGGCTCACACTCTCACAGCTGTTGCAGTACATTGAGCTCCGTAGAGACAGCGCCAGGGCAAGTAAGAGCCGGATGGGTACTGGGCTACTCTGTGCGGTGCTGAGGGAAAGTGATCAAAATGGACAAAGGCGATCCTAAGAAAGCGAGAGGGAAAATGTCTTCATTTGCTTTCTTTGTGCAAGCTTGCTGAGAGGAACATGGAAAGCACCCAGAGGCTTCTGTGAACTTCTCAGAATTTTCTTAAAAATGCTCAGAAAGGTAGAAGGAAATGTCTGTTAAAGAGAAATGAAAATTTGAGGACATGGCAGAAGCTGATAAGGTTCGTTATGGAAGAGAAATGAAAAATCTACATACCACTTAAAGGAGGAACAAAAAAGAAGTTTAAGGACCCCAATGCACCCAAGAGGCTTCCTTCAGCATTTTTCTAATTCTGTTCTGAGTATCGTCTGAAAATCAAAGGGGAGCATCCTGGCCTATCAGAGATGTGGTGAAAAAATTGGGAGAAATGTGTAATAATACTGCTGCAGATTACAAGCAATCTGATGAAAAGAAGGCAGCTAAGCTGAAAGAAAAATATGAGAAGGATATTGATGCATACCAGACTAAAGAAAAACCTGATTGCGATAAAAAGGGGGGAGCTGTCGAGGCTGAGAAGAGCACGAAAAAGGGAGCAGGAGGAAGATGATGACGACAATGAACAATTTGGTTCTAGAGCAGTTTTTTCATGTCTATAAAGCATTTAACCCCCCTGTATACAACTCATTCGTTTTGAAGAAAAAAATTTGAAATCTCTAAGATTTGTTTTTAATCTGTCCAGTGGCTTTTTTTGTACAGTTAAGATGCTACCAAATGTGTCTTTAGATAGCCCAGTCCTTTATTGGTATTTTCAGTAGCCACTAACCTTGCCTGGGACAGAATGGGGGCTGTAAATTGGCATGGAAATTTAAAGCAGGTGCTTGTTGGTGCACAGCACAAATTAGTTATGTTTGGGGATGTATTTAATTTTCATCTTCAGTTGTCTTTGATGCAGCATATGAAATAATTGCTGTTCTGTTAACTGAATGCCACTCTGTAATTGCAAAAACAAAAACAAGTTGCAGCTGTTTTGTTGACATTCTGAATGTTCTAAGTAAATACAATTTTTTTATTAGTATTATTGTCCTTTTCATAGTTGCCCTTAAATAGTAAATTTTCTTTTTCAGGGGAAACTTGTCTTTGCTTTTTTATGCCCATTCGGGTTCACCTGAATTATTATAATTTTGATTACCTTAAATTGAAAAGTTTTTGTATAAACAAAGGCAATGTAACCAAGGTTAAGAGGGAAGTGGAAAATTGGGAAAGAGTTTTTACAACCAGTGTCTCTGATAAAGGCCTCATTTCTAACAAATACAGAGAATTGAGTCAAATCTATAAGAATACAAGTCATTCCCCAATTCATAAATGATCAAAAGATATGAACAGGCAGTTTTAAGAGGAAGTAATTAAAGCTATCTCTAGGCATATGAAAAATGCTCTAAATTACTCTTGATTCAAGAAATGTAAGTCAAAATAACTGAGGTACCATGTCTCACTAGTCAGACTGACTAACATGACAAAACAGGAAAATGACAAATGCTGGAGAGGATGTGGAAAAATTGGAACACTAATGCATTGTTGGTGGAGATGTGAACTGATTTAACTATTTTGGAGAACAATCTGGAGCTATGCCCAAAGGGCTATAAATAATTGCATACCCTTTGACCCAGCAATGTCACTTCTAGGGTTGTATCCCAAAGAGATCATAGAAGTGGGAGGAAGACCCATATGTACAAAAATATTTATAGCAGCTCTTTTTGTGGTGGCAAAGAATTAGAAATCAAAGGGATGCCATTGGGGAATGGCTAAAAAAAGTTGTGATGTATGAATGTAACAGAATACTACTGTGCTATAAAAAATGAGGAGCAGATGGACTTCATGTTGTCTTGGAGAGGCTTATACGAACTGATGCTGAGTGAGAAGAGCAGAACCAGGAAAAATCTGTACACAGTTATAGACACAAATTATGTATGAAGACCAACTTTGATAGACTGGACTCTGCTCAGCAATGCAAGGTTATAAGACAACTCCAAAAGATGCATGATGGAGAGAGATGTCTACATTCAGAGAAAGAACTAGAAAGAACAGAGTTTGAATGCAAACTACCTGCTTTCTTTCTTTGTCTTGTTTGATTTTGTTTCCTCTTTCCCATTGTTCATTCCATCAGTTACAATCCTTCTTTACAACCTAGAAAAAAAAAATCCCATATAGACTGAATATTGAATTTTAAAGTTTTTTTATGCTATTTAACTTAGCAGCATGTTGATTAGAGCCAAGTTTTACTAATGTGGAGAGTCAGGTAATGGTAACTGGAGTCTATTATGTTTCTTAGTCCTCATAATTTTAGTAATTAGTGACATGTTATTTGTTGTTGTTTTGTAATAATGCATTGACAACATTTTTCTTTATTTTAACAATGTTTTTTCTCTTATTTTTATTCTTGGTCTTTGATGATCAACAACTTACCTGTCATGTAGAGTCTGTGAGATTTGCCTGTGGCACTGACACATTAGTCATTTGTCCAGTGCTGTGCTGTGCTGATAAATGCTTAACAACTTGGCTTTCTGAAAAAAAAAAAAATGCACACAGGACACATTCTTCAGGTTAATCGGCATTATTAACATTTTTCTCCATCACTTTCTTAAGCTTTGACCAGAGCAGGAAATCAAGCCCCAATTTGTAGTGTCTACCGATTTCGGAGGCTCACACTGAAAACTTAATAACTTTCTCAAAAGCTGGTTCAAGTTGCCTCCAGGTTTGATATCAGTTATGCTGTATTACCTCACTTCTTTTAACTTAATTTTAAAAAATTAATTGAGCATCTATTCTGTGCCCAGAAATTATGTTCTTCACAAATAATAATCACTCCTTTTTCAGAACTCTGGTAGCAGAATAATCAGAAATTTCACCTAAAAGTGAAAAATTATATTAATATCTTTTTTATCTATATTTTTGGACCAAACTTGTGATTTCATCTTGTAGAGAGCTCTGCTTGATAAAAATGCTTTTACTAAAAACGCCTTTTTCATATTGGCAGATGTTCTTTCTGTAATTTATAGTCACAGATCATGTCTTAGGGAACAAGAGGGTAAATGATTTGCTTAGATATAAGCTGGATATCTTAGAGGCAGGCCTTGAGCCTAGGTCTTCCTGACTCCAAGACTGGCTTTCTATCTAATTATCTATGTTAAATTATCTCTCTTAAAATTAGAGAATTACATTTTAAAAGAAATTCCTTATATACTAATTCCCTGCTAGACTTTTATCTCTTGATGGCCACTTGAAAGTCATATCCCTCCTAGAACTGATTCTGAAATTCTACAGATTAGTATATTTTAATCAACTATTAGAGAAAATCATCAAAAATAGTCCCTTAAGTTTGAATTGTTCATTCCGTTCTATATAAATTAATTCACAGTATTTACAAATGAATGAAAAAAGCATTTATTAATCACTTTCTGTGTGCAGATTACCTTAATTTTATTAGAATAATCATTTTGGGGAAGGAAAGAAATAATGAAATTTATATCAAGTGCCATCAAAATGGATCACATTTATTTCTATACTTACTGGTTTTTTTTTTAAATGGAGATTTGATCCTAATGATTTCTCGCTATCTTTTATTCAGGAATAAGAACATTTGTACCTAAGCCGGTTGCCACAACTTTACAGTACATTGGTGGAGCTGCTGCCATTTTGGGATTAGTGGCTATGGCGTCAGATGTGGAAGGGTTATATGCTGCTGTAAAGGCCCTGGTTTGTGTAGTAAAGAGCAACCCACTAGCGAGCAAAGAAATGGAAAGAATCAAGGGTTATCAGGTATGTAAGTATGAGGTTTTCAGCTTTCTTTTTCCTCTTTTAAACAGTCTTTTTGTGATGGTTAGTAAGTAGTGTGCTTTTCAAGCTTGTGGAGAAGCATAGTCCAGATTCACTCAAGAATCTTGTAATTCATTCATTACATGTACTTAAAAGAGCATAAAATGAGAATGAAATTAGTGCTTTATTTAATTCATGGTTCATTTTTTTCCCTTCTGACACTTCAAAACTTTTCCTGGTCAAACAAATTATTGCAGTATAGGTTTTATATACTTTGAAATTCTCATTGGACCTTGAGTAACTGAAGAGTAGCAATGTCATAGCTTTGGATTTCAGAGAGCCTGGATTGGGTGAAAAGGCAAGACTGGGTCCCACTTCCTGGAGCATAGTTATCCAGATCAGGGTGGGAGCCTAGGGCTGTGGCTTAGCAAGTGACATGTGGCCACATATACTGACCATCATTGTGTAGTCTGTTCTTGATAGGTTGACACATGCTGACTCGTCTTCTTTAGAGGTCCTGAAATATCTTTTCAGTATTTCTTAATCTGTAGCCACTGCCTATCTTCATCTCAACTCCAATACCATAAATCTTAATGGGACTGTAACTATATATACAAATTATTAGAAAAACATTAAATTTTCTATAGAGAAGCAAGGAGGAGAAACAAATACTTGGAGAAGGTTTAAATTTCTTTTTGTTGTGAATTGTACCATATTTTTTAAAGCTCTAGCTGACAGTTTCCTAGAAATAGATGAAAAAGCAGTTCTGAGAAGCAATTATTTAATTATATAGGTTTGTGGGGTGGGGTTTGTTTGAAAATTTTTTGTAGTCTTACAAAAGCATGAAATTTCAGAAAGTTCTCTCTCCAAAGAATAGCCAAATCTCTTTAGTCTCATTCAGTTTATTTTCAGTAACCGCATATATAATGTTCTCCAGTATTTGCACTTTGTAATATTCCTGATGTCTTATCAACTAGCATTTCACATCTTTTATTTTAGTTGTTGGCGATGCTGCTGAAAAAGAAACGGTCGCTTCTTAATAGCCACATTCTCCATTTGACTTTCTCTTTGGTGGGAACTGTTGATAGTGGACATGAGACATCCATCATTCCAAACTCAACTGCCTTCCAGGATTTGCTTTGTGATTTTGAAGTATGTATAGAAATAATGATGCATAATTTTATCAACAAATCAATTTCACTAATTATGTTGATAAAATGAAGGGAAATAAAATTTGATAAACTACAAGTATTTATTGATCGATCATTTTTGTCAGTGACTGCTGTAGGTAGATCTTTGTCCTAAGTGCTAGAGGAGATCCAAAGTGTAGATAAAAGATAGTCTCTGCCTTAATGGAAGCTCTTGTCTGTAAACTAAACAAATTTGCCTACAATTGCCATTATTAATTTTATATTACAGGTCTGGCTTCATGCACCATATGAGTTACATCTTTCCTTATTTGAACACTTTATTGAATTACTCACAGAATCCAGGTATTAGTTTTTGCCCATATTTTAAACTAAAAATTTTCAATAGGTAAAGGAATTTGTTAGTACAGAGATAAAGCCAGAACTGTTCAGTAAAACTGCTTTCTCTTTCAGTGAAGCCTCAAAGAATGCTAAATTAATGAGGGAATTTCAGTTAATCCCAAAACTGCTACTTACACTTCGAGATATGTCTTTGTCCCAACCCACGATTGTTGCTATTAGTAACGTGCTGAGCTACTTACTCCAAGGCTTCCCCAGCAGCAACGACTTACTCAGGTAATAGAAACTCTTGTGTGGCTTAAAAAAAATTATTGTGGTGGTGGAGTGAAATTGCTCTCAGGAAAATCTGTGTGCACAGATTAGTCAAGACTGGGTGTGTGATTTAAAACGCTTTTAAATATAGCCATTCATGCTGTGTTTTCATATCTAGGGCTTCTTATTGAGAAAGAGAAATTATTGAATTGTTTACTTGAAATGTAGGAATTGATTGGTATAACTTTTTATTACCTTCTTACTCATATGCTTCCAGAGTTCTTCCTTATGCCTATCAAAACTCTCTTCCTTTTCTTTCTTTATTTGAAGGGGTGAGTTGGAGGGGAAGTGAGTATTGTCAATGGTAAATTATGATTTTTTTAAAAAGAAAAACATTTATAATACTACAAAATTTTCATACAACGTAATAGTACTTATCTATCCTACAGGGGAAAAAGTGGATCTTTATACAGCATTTCTGATGAAAAGAACAAAGCTAAATAGAACTCTGAAATGCAGACACAAAAGTCAATAGAAATTTAGATGTAATTGAGCCATTGGAAGGGGCTTCAGAGGATGGAGTGCTAACACTGAAATGGGAGACAAACAAGAGTCCTTTCATAACCTCATTGACGTCAGAGAATTTTGAGGAAGTTAAATAAGAAAAACAGAGAACCTTTGGGTGGATTGGTTCTGTTCTGGCATTTGAAGAGGAGAAAGAGAAAGAAGAGAAGGCACAATGAGGAACATAACAGTGAAGGAAGGAGTAGGAAGGGTGCAGAATTTGATATTTTCATAATTAGATTATGTGAAGAGTATACAGACATGGAGAAAGGGATGAGGAGGGAATGGGCATCATATTAATCTCACTCTTCTCTGAATTGGAGAAAGGAGGACACATGCACACACACACACACGCAGAGTTTATCATAGACTTGGATCAAACAACACAAGGAAACAAGCTGGGAGGGGAAGACTGAGGCTGAAGGAGGGATAACTATGAATAGAACAAACTTCCTGCTCTCAGAGTAACACAGAAAGTTGGCCAGGGTGGGGTGGAGCAAAGAACTGTAAAGGGGTACTTGTCAATTGAGGGATGGCTAAACATAATACATTCTATATTTTTTTCCTTTTTTTTGCTTTTTGGAAGGGGGAAAGGAAGGCAGGGCAATTGGAGTTAAGTGGCTTGCCCAAGGTCACACAGCTAGTAAGTATTAAGTGTCTGAAGCCAGATTTAAACTCTGGTTCTCCTGACTCCAGAGCCGGTACCCTATTCAGCACACCAGCTACCCGCCCCTGTAACACAATATAATGCTATATTACTGTGCTGTAAGAAATGATGAAAGAAAGGATTTCAGAGAATCCTGGATAGTGTGAATTGGTGCAGAATAAAGTGAGTCAAAGCAGGGAAACAAGTTAGATCAGAGCAGCAACATTACAAAGAAAGACAAATTTGAAGGGCTGAAGTATCAGTGTCATGACCAACCCTCTCTGCAGAGCATCTCTTTTGAGGCATCCAGCCTACATCCTGGCAGATTCCAGGTGCAGAAGGACACAGACGTTTTTGAACGTGACCATTGTGTCATTTTATGTGACTCGTGCTTTTGTTTTGGAGGAGGAATTTTTTGGGTGGTGATAGTGGTGTGTGTTTGTTTTTCTTTCTCAACTCCTAAGGAGACTAAGGGAATATTAGCAATAGTGATGCCAAAAAAGAAAAAGTGCCACTGAACAATTATTGGAAGTGCACATTAAAGGACAGAAGGAAGCATAGAAGGAAGCACAGATGAGTAGAGCAGTTTTGAAAGTGGGACTGAGCTGAGAGAGATATCAGAGTTAGATACAGAAATTTGGAGGTGTATGGTACTGACAGCAACAGCTAGCACCTCCGTTGCTCTTTAAAGTGTGTTACAAAATGTTTTAGCTCATCTGATCCTCCAACAACTTTGTGGTACAGATGCTGTTATCATCCCCGTTTTATAGTGGGTGAAACCAAGGCTGAAAGAGCCTGGAGTCATGTGACTAGTATGTATGTGAGGCAGCACTTGAACTCAGATCTTCTTGATTCTACAGCCAGCATGCTATACCACCATGGTGCCTTTAGTAAAGCCATGGGAACAGATGAGATGGTTCTGGGAGACAGTCTAGTGTGCGATGAAAAGAATGACCAAGGGCTCATTCTTGAAGTCAGGGGGAAAAAAGCAAAGGTATCCTTGGAACAAGAGAAGAAGAGCGTCAGGAGCATAGGAACTATTGTGGGTGTTGAGAGAAGGTGGGAGCTGAAAAAGGGACATTACATTGGGCAAGGAAGAATTCACTGGGTTTTGGTTTAATTTTACAAAAGCCTTTTTCTTGTTCTATGGATGACTTTCTTGGAGAGGGAGGAGGACAGACTATATTGGGAAATGTAGATGATGTAAAGACAAAAAAAATTAAGAAATTAAAAATAATTCATCATTGATCTTGGAGAAAGGAGGTTTAGTAGATTGGCAAAAGGAGAAACAAACTTCTAGGGGTTTGAGAAGTCCATGGTAATGAGGAAGTAGAGAGAAAAAGCATAGAACACTCTTTCTGGAAGTTTGGAAAGAGGTGTGTGTGTGTGTGTGTGTGTGTGTGTGTGTGTACGTGTACATATACATATAGCTCATGCCTTAAACATATAGTAAACTTAAATGAAGGATATGTTGTTTTGTTTTCAGGCTGGGTTAGATAGAACTAAGCTTGGCCAAAGGGAAGAACTTAGGGAAGAAAGAGAATGAGAATGAGAGAGCTTGATCATTGAAACAAGCTAGGATAGACTCAAGGACAAGGTCGGGTGATTAGTTTTGGCAAGAAGGGAGGACCAGTTCTTTATCTGAAACCTATGGGTAGGAGAGAATAGGGGAAATCCAGATGTTCTGAGGAAAGGGAGAAGGGACATATGGGGACCTAAGACAAATTATGGTGATCTTCTCAGATGAAATTATCAGCCAGGGGGTGGAGGAGACAAATAGTTAATTTCTTGAAGTGATTGTTTTACAATAGCTCAGTGTGAGAAAATGTAATAGAGAGCCTATCAAAAATGAATTTTAAAAAATCCATACAGTGCTGAGGGATGAATTAAATTAAAGTTGGGTAAGTTGAATTTATTCATACTTAATATGCTGCATATTTCTAGACAGTTACTGTCTTTAGTTTTATTCTTGCATCTTCAAAACTTCTTAGAAACAACTGGAGTTTCTGCTTTGATTCTTAGGAAAAATACTGAATACTTTAAGACCCACAGAACCTGAGTTTTTCAAATAGCCTTTATTAAACACCAAATGCTGTCACTGTGTTGGAAAGAGTGTATTTTCTGTTGGTGACATGAACACTACTCCTTATTTTATATTTCCTATGTTTGAAGGTTCGGTCAGTTCATTGCTTCTACTTTGCCAACATTTGCTGTCTGTGAGAAATTTGTAGTCATGGAAATAAACAATGAAGAAAAGCTGGACACAGGTAAGAATTCTAGGATTTGAAAACTAACAGTAGTGGGAAAGTTTATTTTGGTAGGCCAAAATGAAGTCTGGAATATTATTGATAGTAACTATGATTTTCTCTGTTCAGCAGTACTTTTTTCTGAGACCTATCATGAGTTAAAAGTTCACATTTTACACATAGAAGGAATGAGTTTCTCTGGTGGTGAATGTACCTGGAAGGGAGGTGTTAGTAGGTTAGTAGGATATATGGGACAAGCTTCAAGAAAACTTTTTTTTTTAATGTATAGAAGAAAATGAAAGGTACAGCACAGGACAAAGGCAAATAGAGTTTTGTTAATACTTTGTTAAGTTAAATATATATTTTTTAAATTGTACATAGAGGTTCACAGTTTCTTTACAAGTTCCTTTCTTGTTCTTTTTTTTGAGTGTGTGTATTGAAATGTTTGGTTTGTTAATGATTGTTAAATCCACAATAAAAAGAAAATTCAACTGAAAAAAATTACATGTAACCTGAACAAGAAAAATTAAAGCAAAAAAAAAGTAAATGTGTAAATGAAAATGAAAGAAATTCTCATGTTATGAATCTACTAGACCCTCTAAATATTTATTATTTTAAAAAAATTAAGATGTTTTCCTCTTTCTACCCCCCAAAAATTATGTTTTAAAAAGCTTTCTAGTAGGGCTCTTTTATAATCCACTGCCCCTAGAACAAAAGTTCTTGACCTAGGGCCAGTGAACTAAAAATTAAAAAAAAAAAAATTCATAGCTGCTTTTCAACATAGTTGATTTCTTTTGTAATCTTACGTATTGTATTTTATTCATTTAAAAACATTACTCTGAGAAGGAGTCCCCAAGTATTACCATATTCCCAAAGGGGCTCTATGACACAGAATGGTGAAGAACCTCTATCTATTGGGATTTTTGAAATTTTTACTTACTTTGAACTTTTCAGGAATGAGTAAAGGAACTTTTGGGCACACTTCTCTCCCCTCCCCCAACTCCCATGACCTGTGCATAAGTTATGTTTGTTTTCTTTCCCCTCACAAACATTCATTTATGGAAAAAATGATTTCATTACTCTTGGATGCTATTTTATCATGTTTTTACCAAATCCGTGGTGTAGAAATGGAAAATTGTTTCAAATGAGGTAACCAAGCCAAAAAGAATAAATGACTTTCCCAGTGTCACACAGGCAGTAAATGTCTGAGGTCACATTTGAATTCAGGTCTTCCTGACTCCAGGCCCAGTGTACTATCTAGTGCAGCGCCACCTAGCTGCCTATGAGGGAACCAACAGGTACCTATATAAATACATGTCAAATATAAATAGAATAAATGGAATTTATACAATACAGGATTGTTTGGGAGGGGGTATGCCAACAAGTGAGGGTTGGGAAGAGTTCCATGAAGGTGGTGCTTGAGCTGAGTCTTAAGGGAGGCATGGGTAAAGCCCAGTCTAAAAACACAGTGACCCAGGAGATGGACTAGCATGTGTAAGACACAGAGAGGGAGTCGGCCTGCTCCAAAGGGTGCAGGAAGAGGCCGTGATGCTGGTTGAGACTAGGAGGAGAGTTTGGAGCCTGCTTGTGAAGGGCTTTAAAAACTAAACTGGGGCATTTAGGTTGTTCCTAAAGGCAGTAGGGAACAGGGGAGGACTGTGGTCAGATCTCTGTTTAAAGGAAGTCACTTTGGCTTCTGTGGCTGGAGAGACTTGAGTCAGGGGAAGTTAGGAGGCTCTTGTTACCATCGAGGTGAGAAGTGAGGAGAACCTGAATTCAGGTGGTAGCTGTGAGTGGAGAGAAGGGATTCAGTGTGGTGTGTTGTGGAGACAGAAATGGTAAGACTGGTACCTGAGTGCATAGATTGGGATGAGGGAGAACAGGGAGCCAAGGTTCGTGCCAAGCTTAGGGAACCGAGGAGATGGGTGAATGCTGAGTGCTTTTGACAGAAATAAGAAAGTTCAGAGTAGGGTAGGGTTTGGGGGAAAAGATAATTGTTTTGCAAATGTTAATTTTGAGATTTTTCCAAATTCTAAAGTCTTTGCAATCAGGGACATATAGTTTGAAATTTGATGTCATAATTGGTGAAATAGGATTGAAACTCAGAGGAGAGATTTATGTACATATACATATACACATGCACATACATGTATGCACATGCGCATATATACATGTATGTATAGACACATGTACATATACATATGCACACAGAGAGAGATATATAATTCTCCCTCTTCTGCTCCTCAGCCATAACCTGTGCCAAGGAGTGAGAAAGAAACTTTCAAACAAATACTTTTTCCTCTCTTTTCTCCTTTGCTTTTCCTCTGCCTCTTTCTCTTCCCCTCTCCCTTTTCTTATTTCCTTCATCTCTTCTAATTCCTCCCTCCCAGAAATTTCTTCCTCCTTCTTCCCTTCAGTGTTCCCTTTTCTCCCCCTGTGGGGGTCTTTTCCCTTTCTTCTTTGCCTGTCTTATGTTTCCTTTTGATCTTTCTATGTCATTCTCATTTCCCCCCCATTTCTTACCATCTCTTCTCTATATCCAGTCTCAGAATTTAACACAATATGGGAAAAGAAGTATATTTATGGCCACCCACATTATTAAATTGTTATGGGTTTTTATGTTTTATTTTTATGTGGCAAGAAGTTGATTTTTTTTCCTGTCAATCACTTATCCTTTATGGGTAAAAAAATTCTGTCTCCATATAAGAATAACCAGTATCATCAGTTCAGATTAAATTAGAGCTTACATCATCATATCTCAGGAATAAGAGAAAAGGAACTGACCTTTTAAGATTTTTATCTTTTCCCCTGTTATTTGTGAGATGTGTAAAAAAGCTTTTCTATATGATTTGTTTAGGAAAGGAAATCCTGTGATTTCAGTGCCCAGAGAATGTTTTCATGGGCAATGGGCAATCTCACATATGAAGTTTAATGACTCTTTTCTTTCTTAGGAACTGAGGAAGATTTTGGAGGTCTTGTGTCTGCTAATCTTATCCTTTTGAGAAATAGACTGTTAGATATTCTACTCAAACTAGTCTACTCATCAAAGGAGAAGACAAGCATTAATATACAGTAAGTAAAACTGGCTCTCAGCATTGCAGACTGTGTTCCTATTTCTCTTTAGTTTGATGTGCTTCCAAAGTTGATAGAATAAGTCAATCCACCTCAGTTGAGAATACCTAGAAAAATAGCTTGCCTCATCATTTCATTTTAATGAAAGTTAATTGCATTTTGAAATCTTAAAAAAAAAAAACCAGAATTTTTTTCATCATAAGGCTTTGGATGTTGTCTGACTAAACCTGAAACTAATTTTGGAACTTGATCCTCTTCCCCTTGATTAGAGCTTGTGAGGACCTGGTCAGGACACTGGGCTTTGACTGGCTCCTGATGTTTACTGAGGAACATTTGCACTCAACTACAGTGACCGCAGCCATGAGGATTCTGGTTGTCTTGCTGAGTAACCAGTCTGTTCTCATCAAGTTTAAAGAAGGACTTAGTGGCGGAGGCTGGCTTGAGCAGACGGATTCTGTCTTGACCAATAAAATTGGCACTGTGCTAGGTATGAAAAATTTTACCTAGGAGAAGCAAAATTTTATGTTCTACCTGACCTTAGAGACAGCTTGTGATTGCTGGTCCTTATTGTGTTACATTTTCCTGTCTCCTATAAAATACCCAATGCTCTTAAAAGGTTCACATTTTCATTTATGAATGTTAGTTAAGAAATACCTTCCATTCTTCATTTTTTCTTTTTTATGTGTTGTTATTCTTGGGTCTGCCACTTCTCTGTCCTATAACAGTGCCATTTTGTAACATATTACTACATATTCCTATTATTATTTATTTTGACTATACTTTGTCAGTGTTTTGAAAATGGCATTATTAAGAATAGTTTAAAATTTTAATTTCTCATAATGTTTATTCATTCCTATAGGATTCAGTAGAATAGAGCCCTGGACCAAGAGTCAGGAAGACCTAAGTTCAAAGCTGCTCTCAGGCCCTTCCCCTTCCTAGCTATATGACCCTGAG
Source organism: Pseudocheirus occidentalis (assembly GCA_028646575.1). Lineage (NCBI taxonomy): Eukaryota > Metazoa > Chordata > Mammalia > Diprotodontia > Pseudocheiridae > Pseudocheirus > Pseudocheirus occidentalis. Next base: position 19,857,315 of record CM053601.1, read on the forward strand.
CCTTTAACCTTTAACCTCTCTCTGCCCCAGTTTCCTCATCTGTAAAATGGAGATAATAGTAACTCCTACTTTCCAGGGTTATTTTGAGGATAAAATGAAATAATAGTTTTAAAGGTCCTTTGTAAGCCTTAGAGCACAATGTAAATCTTTTCTATGCAGCTTCCCTGACTTCTTCTGTGCCATCTGATTGGCCCTAGCTTCCCTGACTTACCTCCCAGGCCTGGGGGCATCAGAGGTCTTGGCTGCATGGAGGCAGTGCCCCTCAGACTCAGTAATTTTCTAAAACCATGGCATCTCCTACCTTCATGAGATGCAGGAGATGAGGGGGCCACATGGTGAGAAGCTTGGTACCACCATGACTCACAAGTGTCTCGTTGTGTCTCAACCTTGAACCTTAATCAAGAGAGTGCTGGAATTAGAGTTGTACCTACTACCCCATTCATTTAACAAAACTCATTTACAATTCTTTATTTCTATTAAATTTCTTCTCATGACACTGCCTCCCACACAGCAATATCGGGCATCTGAATTATTTTGTTTTCAAAGAACAATGAAAATGCTTTAGTATATCATAAGTAACAAAAGGATGATAAATGAGTAGCTACACTTAAAGTCAAGAAGGTCTGAGTTCTAGTCCTGCCTCTGGCATTTTACTGGTTGTAAAATCACAACACTGTCACTCCACATCCTTACAATCTGTCCTGGTATAAGCAATTCTAATACTGTGATGCAGTGGTAAATTATAAAGCTTTAATGTATTGACATTATGGAGATACCGTATGGATCATAAATGTAGAGCTCTGAAAGATACTTAGTCCAATCCTCACTTTTTATTTCTTTATTTTTGTTGTAAAGAAAGACAGCTTCTCAAACAAATGGAAAAAAAATTTCTGGAGACAGAATTGAAGCAACCCCCTTAATTTTACAAATGAATAAGCTAAAGCTCTGAAAGGTTATACTTTACCTGAGGTTACACAGATAGTAGATGTGCAGCTGGGATTTGAACCCAAATCTTCTAGGCTCCAAAGCCATTCAGCCTTCAACTCACTGTCCTACTGACTATACTGGCTTTTTCAAACTTATTTATCCCTTCTCAAATTGGAGTTTTCACAATAGCTTTCCTCTCCACTCTCTCAGCTAAGAACTTTTCCTTATATTTCACTTTAAAAAAAAATGATGCTCTTTACTAAGAGCTTCCTCTTCCTCATCTCACTTCCATTCAAGATGCTTTCCACCACCATCTCCTTCAGCCATGCCTCACATGAAGAGGTGACCCTTCTTGCTAAGACAGACCTCTCTACATGCACAAATCATCCCATTCCAACTTTCTGTAACTTTTAACCTTGCCCAGTCTGCTAGCTATTTCCTATTGACTGTCAGAAGTCTCTCCTCCTTTTTGTGGTTAAATCCTTGATGAAGCCATCTACAACCAACATCTGAACTCATTATCTTTCCTCCCAAATCCTCCCCTATTCCTCGCTTACCTATTACTATCAAGGGTACCACCATCTTCCCAGTCACCCACAAATGCAACTCTTCCAATGTGAATGATCCATGATTTCATTCAATAAAGTAGCCTCCCATAGATTTTGCAAATTGATATTTTTTTGCTCTGTATACTCTGGCTACATGTTTTCTTTCTTCTCCTATTTAGATAAATGAATGAACTTTCATGTTTTTTAATGAGTAAAACTTTAATTTTCTCATGAATCATTTTCCAAATGTCTTTGCATTTGTCCCTACAATCTCACAGTCAAACTTGTGTCCTATTATGCTAACTTTCTGTGTCCAGGAGTCATACAGCAAAGTCATGGCATCACAGAATTTCAGATATGGAAGTACTTTATTGATTTTCTAGTCCAAAAATTACCCCCAAAGATATCCCTGTTGCTACACACTAAACAAGTGGAGACTCCCAGGGAAGTGGAGTCCACTACCTCTGGAAGCAACCATTTGTATGTAATTGTGACAGATTAAATCAACAATTGCCTTCTATTAGTTGCTATTAGTATGAAAGTTCTAGGTATAAAGATCAGCTTAACCCTTTTTATTCCAGAGCTTTATGCAGTAACTGCACAATAAGAATTGTTGCCAAGTTTTACACTCATTTTTCTATCTTCTTTTCCTCAGGATTCAATGTGGGCAGAAGTGCTGGTGGCCGGTCAGCTATCAGGGAAATTAACCGGGATGCTTGTCATTTTCCTGGTTTTCCAGTTCTTCAGTCATTTCTCCCTAAGCACACTAATGTCCCTGCCCTTTATTTTCTCCTCATGGCCCTCTTTCTGCAGCAGCCAGTCACCGAGATGCCTGAAAACCTGCAGGTCAGTGTACCTGTCATCAGCAGCCGCTGTAATCAGGGTTGCCAGGTAGGACTTTATCTAGCAAGACACACCTGTAATTTGGGATTGGGGAACTGGAGGTGTGGGCTAGCCAAGAGGGAGGGGATGAACTTAACCAATGATAATTATGGATTAATTTCTTCAAAAACAATTCTTCACTAAATCTGTAAATTATTTAGTACACATGTATAAAAGTGATATGTAATAGAAATTTGGAGATATTTTTACTCAAAAAGGGTGACTTTTTCTTATAAACACAAGTACATATTTTCCTGTATATGTATATATCAGTCAGAAAGTCAGCACTGAAATACACCTTTTCACTGCTGATCTAAATAACTGTGTAGGACTTTATTCTATATTTTAAGAATATAACTTTCTTTTGAAAAACTAGAAATGAAGAATTTAATTTGGTGTTTCTTCAGACGACTTGTGTTGTTGAGGAAATGTCATGTTATTACAGAAATAAGATTTACATTTCTGATTATTAAGCATCTAATATTTTTTTAAGAGTGTGAAGTAAGATGACATCTAATTTAAGAAAATAGACAATAAAGTAAAGCTTTTGTGCTTTCTGATTTTCTAACAGTTGTAAGCACAGATCAGTATGTGGAGCAAGTAGTATTTATCAAGAACCTCACCACTAGGCACTGGGGATACAAAAAGAAGCCAAAGACAATCCTTGCCTCAGGGAGCTTACAATCTAATGGGGAAGAAACATGCAAAGATATTCAAAGCAAGCTATATAATAAGACTGAAGAGGAAATAATTAACTGAGAGAAGGCACTGAATTAAGAGGGCTTGGACAAGGCTTCTTGTAGAAGATGGGGAGATAGATAGATAGATAGATAGATAGATAGATAGATAGATAGATAGATAGATAGATAGATAGATAGACAGATACATACATACATACATACATAGATACATAGGTAGATAGGTAGATAGATAGATTGATAGATTGTTCCAGCATGCATAGAAAGGATTTTCAACTTCCCTTAGACTTAATTGTATTTTAGCATCCTGGAGCATTAACACGTAAAAGTGCTAATGCTGTGTCAGTCAATTCCAATAGTTTGTAGTCTCTTCAAAATTAAAACCTTCACCTCTGTGTCCTGTCATTGGCCTACTAAGTGAGTGAGTGACCTCCAAGAGATCTATTGAATCTCATAGCAATTATTTTTCATGCCTATATGGTCCAAAAAACCGTAATTTATCAGTGAAACATTTGAATGAAACTGATCCCCATGGCTACATGTTACTTTAGTTGCAAGAACTTCTGTGAACAGTGTGAAACTGAATGAGAAAGTTATTTGTTTATTTGTTGGGGAGGTGTTTGTTTAAATTATTTTCTGAGAAAATTTTTGTGCTTTAAATTCATCATTTTGCTAATATAATTCCCAATGATTTCATTCCTTTGATCATCAGGCTAATTTGTTCCAGAATTTTTCTTTCGTAATCATTTATTTGAAAGAATATACGAAGTCTTTTAAAATATAGTCTGTTTGTGTTGGAAAGGTTTTAACACCTAAGATAGAATGTCAGTATTCTTACATAGTTTCTCTTTTTAGATAAGAAGATACTATACTAGAGGATATAAGGAAAAAATGTATACTAGAGACACCAATTTGTGTCTCATTCTGTCTCTTCATACTACAGCTGTGTGATTGTGATTATTAGAACAACATCCATTTGGTCATTTAAAGAACTTTATTTTAAAGATGTTGGAATAATAGAAGTCTGAGTTCCTATCTATCCAATTATTATTTTACTTCACTCCCATAGTTTGATTTGGATTCCATTTGGACATTTATCTTTGGAGTTCCTGCCTCCAGTGGGACTGTGGTCTCTTCAATACATAATGTTTGCACAGAAGCTGCTTTTCTGTTGTTGGGAATGCTTCGCAGCATGCTAAATTCAGTAAGTATGATGCAGCATTGAGAAATATTAATAACTCTCCATCTGCCTCTACTATTCTGAACAGAAGAACATTAATCAGAATGGTCCACTGTGATAGAGATTTACTGAGTTACTTTGAGAATCTTATTCCCACACTTTTCATCTCCATGATAATAATACCTTATGTTGATAGAGATAGAAGAACCTTATAAAGCATTTATTCTGATATATGACATTTTTATTATATTTCTCTGAAGTTGTGAGATACAAGGCCTAGCTAATTCCTGTAATGTAAACTTGTTCATGAAGCATTTTCCAAATTTGTCAGTCAAAAGCTGTCTTATGCTAACTTTTTAATGCTGGGGGTCTGTGGGCAGAATGAGTACAAATATAAGTACACATGTCAGCACTCACACAGAGAATAAATGAGGCCAAGGGGGTCTCAGTTCCTGATGAATGGAAGTCATTTTCTCCCCGAGGCATCCCTTTTTTAACAAAGTAATTTATTTTTAGTTTTCAGCATTCACTTCCACGAGCTTTTGAGCTTTTAAATTTCCTCCCCCGCCCCCCAAGATGGCGTGTAATCTGATGTAGGTGCTTACATAGACAGTCATGCTAAACATGTTTTCATATTAGTCATATTGTAAAGAAGAATTATAACCAGTGGGATGAACCCCAAGAAAGAAGAAACAAAGCAAAAGAAAAAAGAGAAAGCAAATAGTCTGCTTGGGTCTGTGTTCAGACTCCATAGTTCTTTCTCTGGATATGAATAGCATTTTCCATCATGAACCTTTTGGAGCTGTCTTAGAACCTTGAATTGTTGAGAAGAGCCAAGTCTGTCATAATGGATCATCACACAGTGTTGCTGTTACTGTGAACAGTGTTCTACTGGTTCTGGTCATTCACTAAGCAACAATGCGTATAAGTCTTGCCAGGTTTTTCTGAAGTCCGCCTGCACCTCATTTCTTACAGCACAGTAGTATTCTGTTTATATTCATATACCACAACTTGTTCAGCCATTCCCCTAGGCATCCCTTTCTGATAGGCACCAAGGGTTAGGTTGATGAGTGACATCTTCATAACATCCTGAAACCACTTTTCCTGAGAGTGTTGGGTTTGTCATATGACTCTCAGAACCCAGTGCAGATACTGCCATTAGTCAGAGGCATACTGCTACCTGTTTGAGTTGCCAGTGGGTCATCTCTGGCTCTGATAATCTCTTGAACTGACCCCATTTCCTGAAGGCTAGGTAGGGAAGAAGACAGGCTTTCTTTCAGCCCTCAGGGATTCTATCTCCAAGGCCCGGCTAGTGCTGTTCCTCCACTGGACTGATCTGCTGTTGGAAAACCAGGGCTTGGTAAGCCTTATGAGGTGCATTACACTTAAGTCCAAAAGTGTTTTTGAATCTTTCAACCAATCTCAGAGTATTTCCTGAGCATCGTTATCTGCTCTCATCCAATGATTAAAGCACTTTACTCCTTCCAGATTGATTAAGGACTTGTTGATAGCTAATTTATGCTTTAATTCAGTTGCAAAGGTCTGAGCATTCTGTTTTTAAATTAATCTGGGTAGGTTTTTTTTTTTAATCTCCCACTCTTACATCTTGTATTGCTATAAATGTTATGGTAAATTTATCTCAGAGGCCCACGATGTTTGTTTTTATGGCATTTTTCATTATTAGCTTCCATCATGTAACATTTTAATCTGTGACAAAGCATTTTCATCACAACCACCTCCTGAGACCAGTAGTGCAAGGCTTATTTTTCAGATTGCAGATATAGAGCTCACTTTTTAAAGATGAGGCAGAAGGCCCAGAGAATTAAAGTGGGCAAATGCCCAAGATCACACAATAGCAGAGTTGGGATTTACTACTTCGTATCTGGTTCCATGGATGTCTCACTCTCTCCTGACATATTTGTAGGTAGTGAAGCTCCATGTGCTTAAAAATATCTCCCTACAAGTTCTGAAATTCTGACCTGAAGATTATGTGGTCTGATACACATACACACCTAGAATAATTGCAGGTGTAGACAGCAGACATTTTTGCCATAAGCAGATGACAGAATGACCCAGCCATTTGTTACAGATACTGTTAAAGAATAACTCACCTTTGTGTAATGCTGTATTGGAACACCACATTCTCACGCTGACAAGCAACTGAAGCTTCTAGTAGTTAAGTGACTTTTTTTAGTTAGACAAATAAGCGAACAACATACTGGGCTGTGAACCTAAGAACCTTCTGATTGCAGACCTGGCATGCTTCCCTTAAAACCACATTGTCTCACAAAGCAAACACGAAAATGAAAGACCCTGCTGCACTTTGTACATAGAAACATTTATAGCCAGATGATATAGTCAGGTCTCCATACTTCAAAAACCCCTTAGATTTGGGCTCATTTTATAGAGTCACATGCATAGCAATTTAAATTACTTTAACTTTTTCATGGAAATCTTTAAAAAGTATATTTCTTGCTTCCTTGCCTTTTTAAAGAGGATATTGGGCATACTTCAAGGTTTTGCCGATTTGGGATATTTCAGAGTTATTGTACAACAGCCTACCACTATCACTATAGCTGTACTAAATAAAGTACTATCATATAATACAGGTGTATTATATTGCATTGTAGTCTTCAGTATGTAGGGCTTATTGAGGGAGTTCAGCATTACACTAATGGCCTTGACTTCTATGTTGATTAGAGAGCATGGGGAATTAGAAGATCTGAGATAATTGTTCTTTTAGAGCTGTAGAAAGATGAGCAAATATCCACCAATGTACCATGAAATGACCATAACTTACTTCACACATGTCACTACCTGTTTTTAGCCCAGCTACAGTATAATAAAAAAACTTAATTTTCACTAGCACTGTTTTTGTTATTTTTACATCTTACAATCTGATGGGAGAAACAAAATGCAAACAAATATTTAAAAAGCAAGCTTATACACTAGATAAATTGGAATAATTAATGGAGAGAAGGAAGGCTTCCAGTAAAAGAAGGGATTTTAGTTGAGTCTAAAGTCAGTAAGTGTTGCTGAGAAGGGAGAGCCTTCCAGGTATGGGAGGCTGCCAGAGAAAATGCCCAGAAAATGTCTCTTGTTTGTCGTTAATTTGTCTTTGATTTTCCATGGAAAGGTTTCTGTGAAGATCAAAGAAGGAATAGTTTTGAATATCCATATTGTACAGGGAGGAGTCTGTTGTGGCAACAAATGTTTCATGATGTAATAATCATCAGATTGTATTTGTGCTGGTGCGCACACATGTGTGTGTGTGTGTGTATGTGTTGAATTATGTTTCCAGTGAGTCTCTCTTCATGCTTTTAAACAGTAGCATTTACATGCCCTAATTCTTTATTTCTCTTCTTGCTTCCGTAATAGCCCTGGCAATCAGAAGAAGAAGGGTCTTGGCTCAGAGAATATCCCGTTACTTTGATGCAGTTTTTTAGATACTTATATCACAATGTTCCAGACCTCAGTTCAATGTGGATGAGCCCAGAGTTTCTGTGTGCATTAGCAGCTACTGTCTTCCCCTTCAATATCCGGCCTTACTCTGAGATGGTACGTGTTGGAAGATTTTTCAGAGTCCTTTCTAGCCACTGCGCGAATAAGCCAGCACAGATTATAGTAAAACAGGTACATAGTTTATTTATCCACTCAAGAATGTGATGTACGCTGTCAGTAGGTGATGAACGTGTGTCCCGTGGATAACATTCATACATACATGCATAAGTACATATGTGTGTATACATATTTATACACATATCTATGTATGTACATCGTCTACATGCAGAGATCTAGATCTAAATCTGTATCTTTTTTTCTGAGCTGCTACCTGACCCAGTTTGAGTAAGTTCAGGTAGGTCATGTAAACAGCAAAAGGTGCATTTTTTAGAAGAAAGATGATGCTTAAAATATTACAGAGGCCTGTAGCATCGCTATTTACACCAGCCCAAAGAATAGATTTCTTCTTCAGTGTTCAGTTAATAAGAATTTATTAATCTGCTACTGTGTGCCTTTTTGGACAGAATAAAGAGAATTGGGGGAGTTCCTATAACTCTTCCAAGCCCTCTGAGTTTTCTTTTGTAACTCTAAAGTGATCAAGAAAAGTAGGTACTGAAGGGAGACATTTAGGACATTCAATGTCAAACAGAAAAAGAAAAATACAATAATAGTTAACATAGCATAAAATGGAGTCAGTCATGTTCTCCCCCAAAAAATCTGCTTTTGACATAGGAAAGGGAAAGAAAAAATGTCCTGCCTGGAATTAGTCTGTCAAACAATCTTTTATGAAGCAATCCAGATTCCAGTCTTTGATAACTTTATACTCAACCTATAGCATATAATTTCATTTTCTAGAATACCTCCCGTATCCCAGACATTTTAGTCGTATTTACTCCCACATCCCATTTCCTTTCCTTTCACACCATTCTTACCATTTTTCTCATGGTACACTTCTCAGTTCCTCATTGCTGAACTAAGCTGTCTATTGCAACCACTTAGAAGATTCTATGTGACCTACAGTTTTGGTTTCAAAGCTCTAATTCTTACTTGCAAAACTTTTTGCACTTGTTAAGCATGATTCAATTAGGAACCTGAATTAATTGTAAACTTCAGGATTTCATCATTTTCAAAAGTAGCAGTGTGAGACATCCTTAACTGTAACAGATTTGTTTGAATGTTATTTTTCTTTATCTACTGTAATGTAAAAGAAAATCAATAATAAACTGTGATGTGGACATCAGATTGCTCTGTCCTGTTGTTCCCATCATGCTCTAGGCCCCTCATTGCAGGCTAGTGCAGTGGAGAGGGCACTAGGGTCAGGAAGACTGAAGTTCGAATTCCAGTTCAGAAGCATCCTAGCAATGTGACCCCAGGCAACTTCACCTCTTTTGTGCCTTAGGTTCCTGTAATGTTAATGGGATTTAAGATCTTCCCCAGTCCATTAATAGGCCTCATGTGGAGCACATTAAGGGGGACTTGCTTAGGGGAGGTTTGCTTCCTAGGAAGCTTTTCACACCTTTTGCTAATTTCTAATTAGGCACTAAATCACAAGGATTATGATGCCTTCTGACTCTGAAAAGTGTAAATATACTCTCAGTTGGTATTTTGCTTTGGAGGCTCATTTATGAGAAGAATCTTGTGATTCCCTGGTTGAGATTCTGAATGGCCCCATGTTCAGAGCTCCCTGGCTGCTCAGATATAAAGGCTCTCTTGATCCAGGGATGCATGTAAAGTGTATAAGTTGATTCAGGCAGAGCCCTATCTGTTGTTCTTTATTTCTCTGCTTGTATTTTCTTTGCATTTTCTTTGTTTAGTTCAGGGTGCTGACTTTACCCCTGAACTAGTCAGTGTAATTAAAAAAAAGATTGTTGACTCCTTAAACAGCTATCTTTCCTGGTAAAGCAGATCTAAGAACCTATGCCAGCAGCCATCCTGGGTAGGCCAGTGTGGTCGCCACTACAGTTTTTTATAAAATGAAGGGGTTGAACCCTTTGTCTCTGATATTTCTTCCACCTCTAAATCTATCATCCTGTGATATAAAATGGATTGTTTCCTTTTCTGATTCAGTTCTGTGGCCTGGAGCAAAACAATGATACCAACTCTCCTTCCCCCCTCCACCCTTAGCCCTCTGTTATGTAGAGACAATTATTATTTTCGAGCTGTGGAAAGATGAGTAAATGCCCAACAGTATACCGTGAAATCATCCTAACTTATTTCATGCATGTGATTACATTTCTTTAGCGATGCTGCGATATGACAAATATATTTTGCTTTTCTTTCACTCTTTTTATTATTTTTGTGTCTCTTGAATTTTCCCTTTGATTCGTAATGCTCATTAGCTGTAGGAAAACTGAATGAATGGAAAAACTCCTTTTAATTGTTTTTTATTATTCTGATCCTAAATTCTACTTTGATACCAAGTCCTGAGCTGAAAGTTTGTGATAGCTTCTCAGTGGTCAGTTCTTGAAGATTCAGATCATGATCTTTGTCTCGATGTACTGGGGAGACTTTGGTCAAGTCACTTTCCCTTCTCTTGCCCTTTGTTTCCTCTGGTCTAAAATGAGGACTTTATACTTGATCAGGGGTGGAACCAGAAACTTCTCCCCTATTTTCTCCCCCCATGCTAGATAATCTCCAAATGTCCCTACTCCTTCCAAAGAGCTGATTCTATTATCTTTGGTAATTTTAAACAGGTCATTATGTTCATGTAATTCATCAAATTAATTTAAGGTGATCATATATTAGTTAAATTTAACTAATGATCAAGAAACATATGTTTAATTTAAAAATCTTTTGGATTAACATCTTGTAATATTGCTTTTGCCCATTTCATTTGTGAAGTAATTTAAGAAACTCCTTTTGTATAGCATAATGACTTTTAACTGTAAGTGAATTCATCTGTGAAGTAATTGAATGATAGGTAAACTATACAAAGTGGTCAGTACTATTATAATGTAACTTATACTTATGTAAAAAAAAACAAATAGAAATGAGCACTTTGCTAGATAAAAGTTAGTAGTAATTGGAAGACTAAGTCATTTTTCTGTTCATTTTTAAACAGGTTACTGATCTTGATGATGAAGTAGGGTCTCCAGCAGAAGAGTTCAAAGCCTTTGCGGTTGACACAGGAATGAACAGAAGCCAATCAGAATACTGTAATGTCGGCTCCAAAACCTACTTGACCAACCACCCAGCAAAAAAGTTTGTTTTTGATTTCATGCGAGTCTTGATTATAGACAATCTCTGTCTCACACCCGCCAGCAAGCAAACGCCCCTGATTGACCTGCTGTTGGAGGTAACATCAAGGAAATGAGCTTATCTTAATGTAGCTTCACTGCTAGAGGTAGAATGTGCACAATCCAGCAGGATTGAAAAGATGTTGGCAAGTTTCCCAGTTGATAAAAGCATTTTGCAGTAGAAACATAAAAAATATTTCTCGCACATAAAAGCATTTGTCACTTCTCTGCCCCATAAAGGTACTTTGGGGTACCCCGAGAAGACTGGAATGACTAGAGATGTTGTCTGCATCTCTGCATCACCAGGGTTACTGGTTCGTTGCTTTGCACCAGGGAACCACCCCAACTTGAATTCTAGCCCTGTTTTCTTGGAGCTATGTTTCTACATCAGAATGAAAATGTGACCAAGCACCTTTCCTGACAGCATTGATAATTCCTGAAAACCATGAAAAATGTTTCCCTGCCAAATCTCAGGAAAAGTGAAGGGGAATAGGAAAAAGATTTGTTCCACAATCTTATTGGCTATAAGCCAGCCCTGATAAATAGTGGTTTTGTTTTATCAGTACTACCTGGGCAATAAGTGCTCCCTCTTGTGGCTAACAAAAGCACTGCAACTCAGTACTCGATTCAGGTGGCTCATATGAGGCAATCTAATGGATTGTTTAGTAAGATGATTTTACCATCATTAGTAATACTTGGACACTAAGCAGACAGAATGGTTTGGAGTTTGTTTGGTTTGTGTGTGTGTGTGTTCTCAGAATTCTAAGTAGTGATTAAATAAGAATAATTTTCACTAATGAAACATACAATTGAATAAAATGCCTACCTGTTAAATTTTCCAATACTGGCCATCTCAGGGAAGAAAGATGTTAACATCTGATATTTATGCGACATGTTTTTCCACATGAAGTGGAAAAAATGAAACACTCCTCCCAGCAAAGCACTGAGAAGGGCCAGCACCAAAGAGGAACAGATACAGGGTTGGACGTGACCTTATAATCTGCAGTAGAAGTCAGAAATAAATGAAATATGGGTGAGAAAACACAAGTAACACACACTCCTTGGTAAGGAATGAAAGGAAGAAAACAGTGAATATGCATAAATATGAATACCTCACGCTGGTCAGACTAACCTCTGTTGGAGGGGCTTTTATGCAACAGGCACACCAGTGGAGCTATGAATTGGGACAGTCCTTTTGAAAAGCAGTTTGGAACCACTCCCAAAGAGTTCCTAAATTGTGTATATCAGAAATTATGCCACTAGGCCTATGCCCCAAAAAGATCAAAGAAAGAGGAAAAGGATACCTATGTTCAAAAATACTTACAGCTCTTTTCATGGTAGCCAAAATCTGGAATCTAAAGGATTGCGCCTCTCTTAGGTAAAGGCAAAACAAAATATTGTATTTCTTTAAGAAATAAAGATTTTCACAAGAAGTAGGAATTTCAGAAGAAACCACGAGACCTAAAGTAACAGAGAGTGAAGTGAATAGGCTTAGGAGAACAAGCTCTATAGTGATAACATGGAGGAAAAAACTTTGAAAGACTTTAAAAGTGACCGACTCATTGCTAAACCACCAGTATTAAGTAATGAAGGTGAAACAGATGCTTCCTGTGAGAGAGGCGATAAACTTAAAGGTAGAGATACACATTTGAGCCATGACTAATGGGGAATTTGGTTTGTCTAATAATGAACCTATGTATTGAGACCATTTTAAAAAAATTGTTCAGTGGAATGGGAGCAAGGTCGGAGGAAATACCCATTAATTTTTTTTAACGTTTCCTAATTGAAAAAATTAAAGCTCAAAGCAAAACAGAACCAGTCCAGTTAGAATGAATTAGAAGGGAAATGTAACTGGGAGAAATATTATACAGGGTCTGTTATACAGGGTCTGAAAGAAAAAAGAAGAGAAGCCATTCCACAATAGATAAATGTCAAACTGATAAATAAATGTTGTAGTAGAAGCAATATCCTCCACCCACATGCAAGCTAGGCTACTTTTTCCTTAAAGTGTATTGAAACCATTCTTAAGTTTTAATTACTATAGGGGACTCAAAAGATAAGGCTGTTGACATCACTTCCTGGTCTCCTAAGTACAAAACAGTCATGGCAGACCACCATGGGCTACTCATAGGCTTGACAGCTTAACTTGGCTGTCTCAGTTCAGGACGCCCTCCATGCTTATTCTTTTTTGAACATTCTCCTATTCTAGGTAAGTAACAGAGCTGCCTCTTGAAGAGATTAAGTCATAGGCAAAAATATTTATAGCAGCACATTTTTATAGCAAAGATCTAAACACACTGGTTAGCTATCATTTGGGGAGTGGCAGAGTTACTGCATCACTTAAAAAAAAAAGACAAATAGTTGGTTTCAAAGAAACCTAGGAAGGCAAGTATGAAGAGATGGAAAGTAAATTGATTAGAACCAGAACAAAGTATACAGGGAGTGCAACCTTGTAAAAAATAGCTTCAACTGGAGTGGCTAGGTAGTGCAGTAAATAGATCAACGGCCATGGAGTCAGGAGGACCTGAGTTCAAATGTGACCTCAGATACTTAACATTTGCTAGCTGTGTGACCTTGGGCACGTCACTTAACCCCAATTGCCCTGCCTTCCCCTCACCACAAAGAAAAAAAATAGCACCAACTTGGAAAGACTTAAGACTTGGAATAATGTCATGACCAACCACAACTTTAGAAGGCCAATGATGAAGCTTAGTTTCTGCCTTTTAGCTAATAAGACATCCATTTTAAGATATGACTAACATTTGGCTTGTTTGGGTATCTTGGCCATTCTTGTTTGCTATATATGAGGGCTTTCTCGTAGTAAAAGAAATGAAGTGAAGAGAGGGACAGTAGTGATTCCAAGAAAGAGAAAATCATTAATCATTTTTTTAATATGCAAAAGAAAACTGCAGGAGGTTGAGGGAGAGGCATGCAACAGTGTAGCTTTGGAGCGGATACGTTAAGTTTACTGTTAGTATTTTTTTTTACATTGTAGCATAGTTTCATTTATAGTCCTTAAAACATTCATGTTGATGTTTCAAATTCAGAATAACAAAGAATTAAAATCCTGGGAGAAGAGCTGATAGAATAGCCACTGCTGAATGATTTAGATATTTACTTGTTTGAAGAGAGAAATCTGGATTAGAAGATCTCTAGGAGATTACTCAGCCCCTTGATCCTGTTTAGAGATCAATTTTCTTCCAAATCAGTTTGATGCCAGGATGAGTGAGAAGAGGAATGTGTGAAATCGACTTCTCTAAAAGTCATTACACATAGTGGATTTTCATCTTTCCCAAACAGTCCTTGAAGGCAGGTGAACTGACCAAATGCACAGTTGTAGATGATAACAAAGCTTGTAGTGATTCCTCTCATAACTTCTACACTTCAGCACACTCCGTTAGTACCACCTGGCTTCCCTTCCCACTGCTGCTAGGGTTCTCAAAAGCCCACAGAAGCAGGAGTTCTCAGAAGTAAATCTACAGCTAAACCATTCATCGTTTACTCCTTCTGCAAACTCCTTTAAGAAGACATAGAGATATATTGAGGGAGGGAAGTATGTCTCAACTGGCTTACGATCCATAATGGAGATATAAGGATCTGCATAAGTCATTAAAAGAGGTGGGAACAAGTTGCTATGAGGGTTCCAAGGATCGCTTCCTCTCTACCAAGGTGATCTGTGAGTGAGGTGGCTTCTGGAAGAAACAGAACCAGGCCACAAACCATTCCTCAGCAAAAGTTCTGGGAGTTTGAGCATCCTGCATGCTCAGTGGGAATCAGTAGTTAGATAGCATGCCCCAAACACTAGAATTATCTTGGGCTACAGGAAGAAAGATACAAAGTCCAGGAAGTAGAAGGCAATTGTTCCACCATAGTTCTTTCAGGTCAGACCACTCTGTAGCATTGCATTTAGTCCTAAGCACCACAGGCAAGGAAGGATGCCAAGATGATAAGTGACTGCAGGATTGTGCCACGTGAATTATAGTCAAAAGTACTGGGCATGTATAGCTTGGAGAAGAGAATTTCCACACCGACTCTTACTCTCATCCAACTATGTGACATGAAGGAACAAAGACCTCTCACATGGAAGAAGGATTTAGACTTATTCTTCTATATGACCTCCAAGATTCCTTCTCTGTGATTCTCTGCCCTTTAAAAGTTTAATATTTCATTGGGGAGACAAGTCATGTACCATTACGCAACAGAATTTGTGAGATTAACAGGTATGAAAGCTTTATCATAGTGCAGAGGGTAACTCCGTTGCCAAAGACTAATAGGATTTCATTGATAAAAGTGAAATTTTTAGATTTGTGAACGTTTGCACCATTTCATGTCATACTTTGCTATTTGAGAGCTTTAAAAGTTGAATGTGCTTGACAAAATTACTGGAAATTGAAAATCATAGTATTTCTTCCTCTTCCTCTTCCTCTTCCATAGTTATAATCCTAAGAGTCTTTTCCTTTGCAGGCTTCTCCTGAAAGATCTACAAGAACTCAACAAAAAGAATTTCAGACTTATGTTTTAGATAGTGTCATGGACCACTTGCTTGCAGCTGATGTTTTATTGGGTAATTTCATATTTTAACTTTGATTTTTACCAGTCTTCTCCCATTAAGAAACCCAAATGAATCCTAATTTCCTCTTCTTCCTGTTTGAACCCTCTTTTTAAAGGATTTTTCTTTTCTATACCTACCTTCCACCCACTAAATATAAGAAAGAAGCAAAAATAAAAATCTTCCAACAATTCTGGCCTCCATTTTTCATCTGAATTGTGGGATGTGTGTTTGGGTTACAGACGATGTGAAGGTTGGGCAGAAAAAAGGAAAGAGACTGCATGTAAAAACATCCTCCCTTTTTTGAATAGTTTAAAGTTATCTTCCTTTTTAAGAATATTTAATTCTTGTGGACTTTATGAAGTGAACTGCTTACTTAGTCTAATTATTGTAATAGCTTAGAGGTTGTTTTTGTTTTTTGCAAACTTTCTATGAGAGAGGAAATGCCCCCTTTGTCATTGCATGACATGAAAAAAATGTATTAATATATAGTGTGGTAGCGGTTTCTTCTAAAAAATAGAAGTATTTACATTAAAAAATCATTTTGGTGCATGTGCTAATTTCATTCTTCCTTTGCACCCGCAGCCCTTAGAGCATTTCTTTTCACACAGCAGGCGTCTAACACTTGCCAAATGGGATTGACGCATGTTTTTAACCGTTGGATGCCAGAGTGCTCTTATTTCCCCGTTACCTTTAACTTCAAAAAAACATTTACCCGAGATTTTGAATATTGTCATAATGTGCAAGAAGTACACCCTGGACTAGACGCGCCGAGTCCGGCTTTTGTTGAGCTTTGCTTAAATTGAGGATGTTTGTGATGTGAAATATCCACTACGGAGTGGACGATAGGTAAGGTAGGACAGGCAGCATTCGTACGGTTTCATTGCGATTCTCACGGCAGGGAGGATAATTTCATCTTACAGATGAGACAATGGCAGCTAAGAGGCTGTCAGATGGAAGTTATTTGAGTTAAATAATTTACAGAGAGGATTATTTTCCCCATGATCACCCAGTTGTCTAAAACTGGGTAAAGTAGCTCTGATAGGACAGTGCTGGGTGACTCGTTTAGAGCTTATTTCCACCTCCTGTTGCATGTGTATTCATTTCCTTGTCACTTTTCTTTCTGGAATTTAGGAGAAGATGCATCTCTGCCCATTACCAGTGGAGGAAGTTACCAAGTGCTAGTGAACAATGTCTTTTATTTCACCCAGCGTGTGGTAGACAAACTTTGGCAGGGAATGTTCAATAAGGAATCGAAGCTTCTTATCGATTTCATTATCCAACTCATTGCACAGGTAACCTGTTCAAGCCTATTATACAAAGTTCCTTTTTTAATAGTTTTTTTTTTTTTTTTTTTTTTTACTAATCCTGGTGATAAAAGAATAAGAACAATTACAACAGCAACAACACTGTCGAATGCAGGCTTGAGTCAGGAGGGACCCTTGAGTTTTGTAATTGTATCTCTAGCCCCCAGCACAGCCTAAGGAGCTAATGGTGATTGTATTTAATTACTAATAATATTTTACTGATGATTCTAAGATAGTGGCTTTGAGAAGAAACCAAAATAAATTTTCTCCCCTTTTATTTCTACATGAAGGAAAGCTTACAGCAATCTGTTTTCAAGGGTTTTTTCAACTTTGTTCCTTACAAGGAGTTGTAAGATCAACTGGTTGACCTACCCATCAGTCTGTGACCAACACTAGAATTCTTGACACTCTGCCCCCCAAAGAGCTTTCATATAGTTGGGGAATCTGGCTTCGAGACCACGCATGGCCCACTAGGTACTCAAGTGAGGCTAACAATTTGCCAATAATTTATTCTGTGAAGTTTGGATTTAGTCAAAGGACTGCAGTTGAGGACCTAGAGACCCACAAGTGGCCTCGAGGCCGCAGATCCTCACCCCCTCTACCCCAGCACTTCCAGTTGCTACTTAGGTGATTTATTTTTAAAATGCTCATTGTGAATAAGTTCAAAAGAGAAGACCTCAGAGTCAGTCACCATTTTTGTCTTTTGCTAAGCCATGGTTCTCCTGTTTCCTCTGTCTGCTTCCTCTGCATGTTCCATGTCAATCTGTGGCTCAGTTACTTGTGAATAAGAATTATTTTTATGCTTTGTTCTAGGCACCTATGGCTTTGTTCAGTAGTGCATGGGAAAAAATGTTGAAAATAGTAAACTGATACACTGTTGTGTAAGAGTCATATTATTTTCTCAGGTTACTGTGTTTGCTTTTTCTTTAAGCCAGAGTGGTACTCAGAAAGCAGTTGACATAGAAACTTCTTACAGAATATTTTCTGGTATCATTTTCAGTTATTAAACTATACATTGAACAATGTTCATCTTTTTCCCAAATGTTTTTATGAATAGTAAATTATTTTGTTAATGTCAGCAGAGCATTCCTTGTTATAAAGATACTGCACTGTTCATTTTTACCATGTACTTTTCATATGTTTAATTAGTCAAAACGAAGATCCCAAGGGTTGTCACTGGATGCCGTTTACCACTGCCTAAATAGGACCATCTTGTACCAGTTTTCAAGGGCACACAAAACAGTCCCACAGCAAGTTGCTCTCCTCGATTCTCTTAGGGTCCTTACTGTGAACAGAAACTTAATCCTAGGACCAGGAAACCATGACCAAGAGTTCATTAGCTGCCTGGCTCATTGCTTGATCAATCTCCATGTTGGAAGGTAAGTGCTTTCAGACAAATTCATCATATTGAAGTTCAGAAACTATTGTCCAGTTTAAAAAAAAAGTTTCATGCTAATGATGGTTGGTATGACAATATTCCTTCTCTCTTTTCCTTAGCTTAGATTTGGAGCAAGTGTGTGAGTTCAGTTATTGGCTCTTCCCTTACTACTTATTAAGGGCACTGTCCATGGCATTAATTTCATTTCCTGTAAAAATTAAGTTTCCTTCTGGTTCCCAAATCCTGTGATCCTCTGACCACATGCAAATTTTTAAAAATGGGAAAGTAAGGAAAACTAGCCAAACTTTTCTAGTAAAAACCAGTGCTGCTAATTAGAAGTCCAGATGAAGCATCTGAACTGATTCATCTTTAAGAAATTTCAGGGGATAGCTAGGTGGCACAGTGAATAGAGCATCAGCCCTGGAGTCAGGAGGACCTGAGTTCAAATCTGGCCTCAGACACTTAACACAAAAACTAGCCATGTGACCTTAGGCAAGTCAGTTAACCCCAACTGCCCTTCAAAAAGCAAACAAAACAAGACCAAGAAATTTCAGCTTACTACCGTTTGGCTATTTGTTGACTATTGCAATGGATCTGTGTTCCCATCCATATGAACACGTCCTCCACTAGTGCAGATAGCTCTTCCTGCACAACGTGGACCTTTGCTCCCCAAAGTCTGACCCAGAGGATCATCTAGAGTGCTGGAGGGTTTTCGCTCAGATTCTCCACAAGCTGCCCTTCAGTCTCATGACAGGATCAACCCACTTCTTTCCCCAATTGTACATCTTTGATGAAATTCTCTAAGCTATTTCTCCTTTGTATGTCCTCCTGAATAATTCACAAGATCCTCATCATTTGAGGCTACTCTGTTGTGAATCCATCTAAAGCATGGCTAACATTTCATTATAAATAGTGGGGGGAAAGTTTATTTGGAATTTTTGTCTTGAAAAATGGAATTAAATATTGTAAAAAAAAAGTTCATTTTTGTTTATAGTTAACAAATTATATGTTTTAGTGTGCATGGAACAAAATGAAGGGCAGTTAGGAGAGGGTATAGGGTTGAATTTAGAATCTGGAAGTCCTGTGTTCTAATCTCACTTTTGACTTGTCATAGCAATGTTTAATCGCTAGAGCTTTGCCATGACCATGACCTTCCTCAGAAATGTTAAAATGATTGAACTTTTCCAGCCATGTGGATGGGTTTGGACTGGAAGCAGAGGCCCGTATGACGACCTGGCACATCATGATCCCCTCTGACATAGACCCAGATGGCAGCTGCAGTCAAGATGTTAGTGAAGGTAACCAGCATGAGCCCCTGCATATGACTTATGGCCAGTCTTTCTTTCTCTCCTTTTCTTTTTTGCTGCAACAACAAGTTATGGCTCGATGCTCTAGGACTAGGCAGCTGTGTAGCCCCTGCCAGCATGGGGTGATTGTGGTGGAGGATAGAGTTGACTCAGAACCAGGCCCAGCCCTGTGACTATCAGCTTTGCTCCAGGGCTGCTGGCTGCTGCTGTCTCCCTTCTCTTCCTGACCCTGTAGACTTCCCTTGGCACTCGAGGACCAGTATTCCCCAACACCATTCCTCTTGTCTTATCCCCACCATCTTTAGCATCACTCTCACCAGGCAAGGGCCACTCCAACCCAGCCAGCCCTTTCCTCTACCATGAGACTTAGGTGAAAGCCAGGTTGATTAAAAGAGAAATGAATGTGAATATGGAGCCCAAAGAGTTCACAATCCATACAGAAGTTTGCATATTCATGACAGTATCACAGAAAGGAGGAAGAGAAACACAGAAATCTCTGCCTAAAGGGTTTGACATGGGATGGGAAAAGGGCACAACCCTTCCTGAAGGGGAGAAGCAAGGTGATGGCAAAGCCTTATTATGTTCCCTTGGGAACTTCTAGACTATGAAGATAGGGTGGTCTACTTATCTACAAGAGTCCAGGCTACACAAGCAGTTTCTCAGCCTTGCCCAGGCTGACTGCCACCAGCCTTGCCTCCCAAGGACCACACAGGGAGTCCAGTTTGGAACTGAAGACAGCACGTTATGTCAGCCAGGGGGTACTTCATCCTCGACACATTTAGGGTCTCCTGCATGCTCTGGGTCCAGTGTTTATGGAAAATATGGCCATTCAAAAAGACAAGTTCAGGGGTCCCCCTAACAGTCTTTAACACTTCCGAAATTCCCATTGTATAATAAGCAAACTCACTTTTGTCCAAGACTCTTTTCTCTCATACTCCCTTAGGCAACTTCCCCTGACATCGCTTGCAACCCTGGATCTGACTCTTGTCGTTATCTCAGAACACAGAGGCCCTCAGGATACACCTTCCAGTCCCATCACCATTCTTTAGCCTATTTTCCTTTGACATTTATAGTCAGACATTTCCCCCCAGTCTAGGTTGTGGTGGTTGTGATGGACCAGTCCCTGGTCATTCTCTCTTCTGGAAAAGCCCAGTACCTGGCTTGTGTTATGTGAGAAACTGTACCATTCGCAGCAATACTCCATCTCTCTCTCTCTCTCTCTCTCTCTCTCTCTCTCTCTCTCTCTCTCTCTCTCTCTCTCTCTCTCTCTCTGTGTGTGTCTGAGGGTGGTGGGGAGGGAAGGGGACAGTAAAGATTAAGTAATTTGCCCAGGGTCCCACACCGAAAGTGTCTGAGATCAGATTTGAACTCAGGTCCTCCTGACTTCGGGCCAGTGCTTTATCCACTGTACCACCTAGCTGTTCCAACAATGATATTCTCTTGAATGCCTTCCCCTCCCAATTAGCCCTTTTCAGACCTGGCATCTTGGCATCTTTCCCATCATGCAGGGATGGTCACCCATTAGAACTCCTCTAATCCACAAGCAACTATTTCCCTTCCTTTATGGTCCCTTTATCATTCCATCTTTCTCTGGGTCTTGCCTTTCCCAATCCTCTTTTTTGTCCTCTTGGGGACCTCCAGGTCCACCAGCCTCTTCGCACTTTCCCAGGCCCTTAGCCATCCTGAAGCTTTATTTTATTCCTTCCCAATCACAGCCCTGTCATTAACCATTTCAGCTCTCCCTGCCCTCAGCATTGAGATCCCTCACCCATTGTCCTGCCTCAGTTTATTTCTTGGCACACCTTATTCCTTGATTATTCCCACTTTACTGCTATGGTTATACATTATGCTGGTCAGGTTGGCAGTCTACAGACATGGACAGGTAAAGTAGAACCTATACTGTTGGTGAAGCTGGGCATTGATCCAAACATGCTGTAAAGCAGTTTGGAACCGTGCCCCAGAAGGTACTAAACTGTGTATTGCCTTTGGTCCAGCAATGCCACTACTATGTCCATACACCCCAAAAAAGACGGAAAAGAAAGAAGAAGTACATTTAAAAATATTGGGAGCATTATTTTTATGGGGTAAAGAACTACCCCATCAATTGGAGAATGACTGGACAAATTATAGCATGTGAGCATCTGCCATAAGAAATGACGAGCCAGGAGCCCTGGGAGGCTTGTGTGCACTGCCTCAGAGTGACATGAGCAGAAATAGAAGGGTGCTTTACACACTAATGGTAGTCATTGTGAAGACAGGCACTTCTGAAAATTATAAGAACATTAATCAAGACAAAGGCCCACTCAGGGTTCCAGGTTACTGCGAATGAAGCCTGCCACCCATCTCTGGATAGGGCCGTAATGGGCTCAGATGTGCAGAATAAGACATGCTTTGGGACATGGCCAATGTGGGAGTTCTTTTTCTTTTGATCAGCAATTCGTATTTTCACAAGAGTTTTGTTTTGCTTTTTTTCCTCCCCAGTGTGGTAGAGATGGATGAGAAAGAAAACAAAATTCTTATTGAAAAAAATAAGCTATTCAACCTGAGCCTCCCTTTCTTCTGCTCCCTTCATCCAAAAACCCTTGACAGGGTGTCTCTGGTCTCTTTTCCCCTAAGTCTTTGACTGAGGTGGCCATTCTCTTTGTCAAGACCAGTCTCTCTTCATATACTATTTTTTTTGGAGGCAGTTGGGGTTAAGTGACTTGCCCAGGGTCACACAGCTAGTAAATTGCTCTGACTTAAAAACTGTGTAGAAAGTAAAAGATTGTGTAAAGTGTTTTTTCTTTATGATTTAGGTCGTCAGCTTCTCATAAAAGCTGTCAACAGAGTCTGGACTGAATTGATACATAGCAAGAAACAAGCTCTGGAAGAACTTTTTAAGGTGACCCTGCCTGTCAATGACCGGGGCCTTGTGGATATTGCCGCGGCAAGGCCTCTTATTGAAGAAGCTGGCTTAAAGTGCTGGCAGAACCACTTGGGTAAGCAGGCATGCAGATCCTGGGGGACTCCAAGGCCTGGCTGCAGAGCTCTTGTCTGACTTGAGGGATTTATCCCCTGCAATTATATTTTCTGAAGATATGGTGGCAAGCATGTGGCTCTAGAAGGGTGTGTTAATAAGATTCTCCAAAAGGAAGTTAATCCTATCAGCTAAAGCACAGAATGCTACTTGGTAGCACACTCAGATACAAATGAAGAATAGCTACCTTAGATTAATTCTAAGGGGGAGGAAAGTATTGTTTTAATGATGGTCTTTAAAAAGAAACCAAAAAACCCAACATTGTTATCACATCTCTGTGAATCATAGCCCAATAGAATCTTCCTCTTCAACAAAGAAGGGCACTAATGCAAAGCCTTCCAACAGGTTCTCCATGGTCAGACAATGGTCAGACACTCACTCATTCCACACCCATAGTCCACCTGCCCTCTGCTATCTTGAAGGAGACATGTTTCACCATCAGTTTGAAGCTGTGATTGGCCACTACTTCGATCAGAGTTCTGAGCTCTTTCAGTGTTGCTTTATTTACATCTTGTGGTCATTTTGAAATTTTTCCTTTCAGTTCTGCATCTGTTCATACAGGCTGTTCATAAGACCCAGTTCTTCATAATTTGTCATTGCTTATAGTTTCATAATATTTTATTATATTAATAAGCCACAATTTACTTCTAGTTCTTTGCTTTTGCAAAAATGCTACAATAGATATTTTTAAGGATCTTTCCCACTATCTTTGATTTCTATGAGGAATTTGCCTAATTAGTGATACTGTTGGTTTAACACTTTTAGTTCAACAATTCAGCAATTTAGTGATTCTCTAGTATAATTGCAAATTGTTTTCCAGGATGGTTGGACCAATTCTTAGCTCTACCAACAGTCTATTACTATGGCTTTCCTGCTACAACCCTTCAGCATCTATCATATTTGCCAATCTGACATATATAAGGTGAAAATCCCATGGTAGGATTTCTAAATAACATAGTATTGTCATGAAGAAGCCAATCTCTCCTACTGAAAATCTAACAGAGTCTCAGAAAGATCAATGATAAAGACACCTGAAAAAGAAAACCCAAACAAACAGAAATAGTCTTTTCCATCCTGTCCAGAATTGTATAAAAGTAGGAATAGAACCAGTCTCAGTGGTTGACTTCACAAGGAGATAGGGATCAGCCAGCCAGACCTTGGATCACTGAGAGTCATGCTGGGAGATTTGGCCAACTCATCTTCTGAGCACCAGTTCTACAAAGTCATGCAGTGCAGGCAGCCCAAAACAGCAGGATCTCCTACCCAATCCTTTAAGGACCATAGAAGGAGCAGAACCAACTCCTGACTAGCTATCATGCAAAAAGAATCTGCAATGGAACACCAGAAGACTGAGATTGAATCAAGTGACTACACAGCATAGGGTGGGTATGCCAGCTACCACATTCAGATTACCAGAAGCAACAGTGGTAGCATACAGAGGAGACAGGACTAAACAAGGCCTGCCTAATCCATCAAGTCTCGATTCAGTACCTGAGGCTGAAAATAAGAGCAAACAGAATAAGACAACTCACACTGGAAACATTAAGATTCACACAGTTAAAAATGGAGGAATAGCAAAGAATTTATCATACTTCAAGAACTGAAAAAAGTAGGACTAACAATCATAGTCTTAAACAGTGTAATTTTCAAAATGGAAATAGTTAAAGCAAGGAAACTAATATCTTATAGAACCATCAAAAATAATATACTTAACATATATGCATATAATATTAAATATACTTAACATATATGCAGATAACTACATCCTTTACTGAGAAAAATGCAATTAAAGCTGACATTGGTATAATACTTTTGAAGGAAGATTTATTTAATGTTATAGCAGTCAAACTTCCAAAGAGTCTGAATCTGAAGAGAAATAATGGGGTGGGTTTAGGGGTGGGGGAATAGAATTAGAGATCATCTATCAGTACCAAATCCCAAACTATTTTGCAAAACAATATTCATCATAATTATTTGCTACTGTTTAAAAAATATAAAAGCAAATCAATGGAACAGACTAGGAAACTAAGATTCAGAAATGATGCAACTTCACATCTCACAGTATATTCTGCAAGCTCCAAGTGGATTTAGGATTTGACCATAAAGAATGACATCATATACAAATTAAAGATGTGGGGAAGAAGGTAGCTTTTCATAGCATAGACAGGGAAAGAATTCTTGACCAGAAATAGAGGAGATCAAAGGATATAAAATGGATTTTTTTTGCACAAACAAATACAGTGTAGTTAGAAGGGAAACAAATTGAGGAATAAAATCCTGGCAACGTATTTCTCTCCTAAAGGTCTGATATCCAAGATATAGAGTAAATAGATTCAGATAAATAAGATCAAAAACCATTCTTCAGTGGTTACAGGATATAAACAAGTGTGAAGCCAAGCATGCGCAGCTTTCCAGAGGAATGCTGCTGTGGACAGCTTCAAGATTCTGATTACATAGTATAGTGAATTCTCTATTTATTCAGCAGTAAACTAAGACAAAACATTGACAGAAATCAAAGTATAGCATTCTAGTGTTATGACAACTTATCACTAAAATGGTGACATGGTTTTTACCAAACTGCAATCATTTAGTAACTCAATCATTTAGTAGTCCCTTGAGTCATCGTTAAGGAGGCTTGTCTCCTTAATGGACACAAAGTACAAAAGTAAAAGTTCTCTATGCCTAGGTCACAGTAAATCATAATCTTCTTAGTTAGCATCAGGTACCCAAGAAGAGGTCTTTTCATCTTGACTCGAGGCTGGCTCTCAGGTTCCATGGTTCCTCTTCCATGGTCCCAGCTCCTGCCCGAATCTACCCAGCTATCACCTGGATTCAAAGACACGCAGCTCTCAGCTCCTCATTTAGCTCCTTGTCCAGTTCCCATTCCACAGTGAAGCTCACAGTGTCCAGTCCACCTCAAGTCCTTCACAGTTCCTGTTTCTGGGAAGACAAAGCTTAACAGAGGCAAAACAACATTCATACGCCTTGCCCGACACCATCATCAGTTCACTATCTGCCTGTGAAATCAGACTAACCAACAAGGTCTGAGAATTCTACATACATCATCAGTATTGAAATCAACACAAACGCACAAACAAGGTCCAAGAGGTCGATACAAATTATCAGTAAAGTGCCAAAATATCCAAAACCCTGCTCTAGGACTTCTGTAAATAGACAACCAGAAAATCCTCTTTCAGGGCCTCCAGTTAGGTCCCATGGCTCCTGTACAAAGTCTTACAAACAGATATCAACGCAGACAGAACAGACAAACATAGAGTGCCAGGACACCACAAGTTTTGTCCTTCTCCACCACAAGAACTCCCTTCTCAGTTTTGTTCACAAAGAATTGCTTTGTAAAACAAGCAATTCTTAAAGGAAGAAATTCAAGCTGTCAACAACCATAGAAAAAAATTCTCTAAATCACTAAAGATAAGTAAAATGTTTATTTCAACAAATCTGAGATTCTCCTTCATACACTTTGAATGGGGAAAAGAGAGTTGTTAGAGAGACTAGAATGATAGGTACCGTACTGGGCTGTTGATGTAGGTGTGAATTGGTCCGACGGTGCTGGAAAGCAATTTGGGTCCATACTCCTAGAGCCACTCAAATGTGCATCGTCTTTGGCCCAGCCATTCCATCCCTTTAGCAGAGATAAAGGACCCATTTATACCAAAACAAATTTTGCAAAAAAAATTTTTGTCATAGCAAAGAAGTAGAAACAGTGGATTTCTGGTTTCTGGAATCATGATCCCCAAAGACTGATGATAAAGCACGCACAGCTCCTTCCTCCCGGTGAAGTGAAAGACTGTAGCTACAGGACGGGACTGATCCTTTCATGCAAATACATTTTGCTTGACTGTACTTGTTTGTTAAAAGAAAAGACTTTCAAGGGCAGAAGAGGGCGTGATGCTAGAGACTGAAAAAGTTAGAGAACTGAAACAAAGAAAGAAAAGAGTGTCAATGAAACATTTTAGTAATCATTATTATTATATAGTACTTACTCTGCTAATTGTTTTACAGATCTCATTTTATTCTCACAATAACCCTGGGAAGTAGGTGCGATTATTGTCCTAATTCTACCGTTGAGGAGGCTGAGGCAGAGATTAAATGATTTGCCCAGTATCACATAACTAATGAGAGTCTGAGGCTGGATTTGAACACAGACCTTCCTGACTTCAGGGCCCAACGCTCTCTCCTCTGCACCATTTGACTCTTGGGCATTTTAAAATAGAGAGTTCATAGGAGATGGATACAAGCAAGACACTGTCAGTTCTGTGGTGTCACATTGTCAAAATAAGTTGTATGTAGCAGATACATAGTTTCATATATATATGTGTCTATAATCTTTTTCTGACACTCTTCAGACTTGAAAATGTTGCTGCTTGTGTATAATTTCCTAGACTGGAATAATTTTCTTTTTAGTCTTGGGGCAGTTTGACTTTTCTGTGTAAAAATAAAACCATCATTTCTCTGTTGGAATTATTTGTCATTTTAAGAAATGAGAATGAGAAGAGGGGGAAGTATGTAGTATCTTAGGAAAGGGTCTGTTTACATAATGCTGAGAATCTGTCTTCTAGGACAAGGTTTATTAGCCTAATAGGCCTTTTTTCAATTTGAGAAAGCCCATGGACTCCTCAGAATCATGTTTTAAAAAGCATAAAATATGTAGGATTAAAAAGGAAACCAAATTATATTGAAATGATTATCGAGATATGTATATATGTACACATAATATACACAGATACATACATTTTTAAACTCCTCACACCCCAGGTTAATAATACCTAAGATTATAGGAAAACGGGTTGTTGCCATAAACAGCTTTCAATCACCATACAATATAAGGTTCCTACATGGCAGCTTCCAGCTGTTCCTGAGGTGAGAAGCAGCACAGAGTGATGGGGCTCCATGGGCATTGTGAGATGGTAGGAGGAGCTATGGCTGGTATGGAAGGAACTGGGTTCAGATCCTGTCTCTGCCCAACTATGGGACAAAATCATTTGAACCTCTTTGGCTTTAATCATGAGTTTGCTCATTATGAAAGTCAAGGGCTGTTCAAGAAGATCTTAGAGCTCCATTTCGAGATCCAGATCTATGATGCTTAACATTTAGTACCCCAGGCAGCCCGTGACTCCAAGTGCAGAACGCGTGGCCCTGTTTTAGTAGAGTTTATTTCCTGACGCATTTCCTGCATCAGTGACATCGTAGATCTGGTCCAAAGTATCTGTGTGTGTGTGTGTGTGTGTGTGTCTGTCTGTCTGTCTGTCTGTCTGTCTCTGTCTGTTTCTACACACAGAGAGGTGAGCTTTAGTCATTCCTGTTAAGAAGGTGTTCAGTTAAATGACCATCAGTCCCACTGGTAACCTCAGCTTCATTCACTGCTTCCACAGTCACTCACAGAAGCACCAGTTTTCTTGAGACATTGTCACTTTAACGAGTGATAAGGAGTGTACCAGCTAAACAGAGACAGATGGCAGAAGGAGCAAGAGAACATATTTCCTGAGAACTAATTTACTGTTATCTTTTTTTGTTGTTTTATTGGGGTTTTTTTGTTTTTATAATTACAGTTATAGATTACTCACAATTTGTGTGAGAATTCTTGTAACAATTAGTTAAGGAGGACTAATAATACAGTGCCTTTTTCTAAAGCTACTAGCAGTCTCACCAGTTTATAGGACCCCACACATACACTTCTCTTTTTATTATTTTTTTTAATTATTAGAGATCTAATTTCTCTCCCTCCCACCAACAACTCCCCAGGGGGTAGGAACAGATTTCTTGTAACAAATACACAGTCAAGCAAAATAAATTCCCTCTATCAGTGCCTCTGTACAAATGTGTGGGGACCCAGACACAGCTACATGTCATTCATTTTGCGCTGTAATGATCACTTCTCTGTAATGTAGAGCATATTTCATCTTCTCTCCTCTAGGATCATGAGTAGTTATTATATTGATCAGTGTTCTAACAGCGTTGAAAGTTGTTTGGTTTTCCAGTGTTGCTACTATTGTAGAAATTTTTCTGGTTTCTGCTCATGTCATTCTTCAGCATTTTAAAGGTCACATCATAAACAAATTAGAGAACCTCTTATCTTAAGAAGAGATTACTTAGTATCCTTAAGGAACTGAATGTTCACTCTGTACTTCCAGAATTGAGAATTCAGAAGTTGTAATGATAACTAAAGATGACTTTGGCTGTGAGCCTTTTCATGCCTCATTTTAAAAATCCTTTATTTAACATACACTACATAGAATTAGTGTTTCTACCTGCAAAATAGAGCAGAAAATAGGAATTCTACATAAAACCACAACTCTCTGTTAGGCACATCTTACTTTTCCTTTTAGGTATGTAGTTAAGTTCACTGTGTAATTTTCAAAGCTGTCCTGTCTGTCAGTGTTCACTTCTGTCTCATTCTATGCATTTTTCCAAAAATGCTTCTGTGCTCCCATTTTCTTTTATGTTCTCTCCCTTCCAACCCTCCTCCATTAAAAAAAGAAAATCAAAACTTTCCTAATGAATATAAATAATGAGGCAAAATATTCCCGCATTGGCTATTTCCAAAAATATGTCTCATTGTGCATTTTTAGTCCATTTGTCAGGACTCAGAACTGATACATTCTAAATAAGTACTTATTTCTTCATTTTGTTTGTCATGCTGTTAATGAATCTCAGAGCCAATAACTGAGTCTGTTTAAGCTTAGGGAATTGTGTGCTTTATGGATAGAGGGAAATAAGTGGGGAAATGAGGTTTCTCTAGTTTGTTAAACAACGTTTATTCTCATGTTTATTAAACTGAAATTGAATTAGTTGATTAATGAGAGATGTTGCAGCATTGTTAGTTAATAAGAAAATATGCAAACATAGACCTTCATTATCTTAGAATTTGGGAAATGAATAGGGCTAAGGGGACAACAACAGGTAGACAGATTAAAGATCATTCCATTTAGGCTACACATGGGACATGACAAGCTTAAAACCCTGTTATGTGTAATAAGCAATATGAACTAACCACAATCACATTTGAATTCCATAGCCCATGAAAAGAAATGCATCAGTCGAGGAGAAGCTCTTGTGCCAAGCACGCAGTCCAAGCTGTCCCGAGTCAGCAGTGGTTTTGGCCTCTCAAAGTTAACAGGATCCAGAAGGAATCGGAAGGAGAGTGGCCTCAACAAGCACAATCTCTCCACACAGGTGAGTTGTGGGGTTCCGCTGCAGAGAGTCCTAGAGGATGACAAATGAAAGCGTAAAGTATGCATTGTCCTTATAAATGACTTAGAATGAACCATTTCTTTCTGATTCTGCTTCAGGCATTTCATGAAAGGATTAATCCAGAGTGGCAGAACTTCTCACATGCTCAGATTTCATTGGGGGTACAAAGTCTAGCGTTCATGTTAGAATGCAAGTGAATAAAATAGAGAACAGTGTATAAGTGTATAGGTTCTGAGACCTTCCTCTTAATCTTGACTCTTCCACTCAGTACTTCTTGATCCTTGCCAAGTCATTTAACCTCTGGGGATTATAGTTTCTTCAACTATAAAATAAGGTGGTTGGTTTTCAGAGCTCCTTAAACTGTGGGTGCCAACACTAAAACGTTTCTGAATGTGCAATAACAAAAAAATTATAAATCGAACATGATAAATCTGAAGTGTTTCTGGCCCATGTTGCATCATGCAACTTGACTTGCCTTGGTTCTGAACACAAAGCATAAACACTTCACTTTGCACATACCCCAAGGCCATGGAACAACCCAGCCGTCTGAAGGGGAAAAGGGATCATGAGTGGAAAAACTTTAGGAAGCTCCAACTGTGATGCCCTGACTTAGGTGATTCAGAGGACCCCACTAGCTCTAAATCTTCAATCTATTCAGGGAAATAGAGCTTCAAAGTAGACAATGAGATGAAGACCTAATAAATAATAACATTTTTTACTTTGACTCTTGCAAAGGAATGAAATTATTCCTTACTCAGACTTCAAATAGACTGACATGTTGTTTTCTACTTGGCTGCTGTAGCTAGAGGTGAGATTAAAAAAACTGGTTAATGGTTTCTTCTCAGTCATCTCAGCAACATCGCAATTCTAAAACCTGAGAGCCAGTTGCGAAAAGCATTAAGATACTAGAAATTAGTGGGTGTTCATCACAGGATCTTAGTTGTGATATTCTTTCTGTGTAGGCATTTAAATAGAATTTTAATCATTTATTCTTCATTTAAAACTAAATGTCAATTAACTCTTTTGCACTATAATCTTCATAAGATATTAAGACTCTTTCTCCCCCTCAACGTCTTAGGAGATTTCCCAGTGGATGTTTACGCACATCGCTGTTGTCCGAGACTTGGTAGACACGCAATACAAAGAGTACCAGGAGGTAAGAATGTGGCAAAGTTACTCTAATTTGTTTAGACACCAGCCCATCCTCAAGCTATTGGTAATGATCTTGAGGAATATTCTGACTCTTCTCTAGGTAAACTGTATACGAAACATAAAGTAGGAATCAGCTCTTGGGCTCAGCACAAATGAGTTTTGTATCTTGTTTTTACTGGCTCTATTTAAAAAGAGAAGATAATGAAATTGGTACTTACTTAATTCTTTCTGGCTTAACAGGAGTATTAGGAAGTAGCATATAAAAAATGGCGAAAAGTGCTTTGAGAGTCAGTAAAGAAACAAGATCTGTTCAAGGTGTTCTCATGAATAATCACAATGGAAAAATGAATTTTATAGTGTCCAAGTTGTTTAATTTACAGTTATTTAATAACTTATCCTAAATATTTGTGGTCTTTTTGAAGCAACTAGTAGTATTTTAAAAATTATACTCCCTGAAATTTGTTGAGCATATCTGATGTTATATTTTATTTATGTGAATTTAATATTTAGCATTTTTATATGAGATTCTAGGTAGTTTGGTGGGTAGAGACCTGGGCCTCGAGTCAGGAAGACTTATCTTCTAAGTTCAAATCTGGCTTCAAGATGCTTACTAGCTGTGTGACCCGTTTGCCTCAATTTTATCATCTATAAAGTTAGCTAGCGAAAAAAAATGGGAAACTGTTCTGTTATTTTTGCCAAGAATACCCTAAATGGGGACATAGAGAGTTGGCCATGACTGAACAGCAACAACAAAACAATTTATTGTATACTTATTTTCAGAAATATTATCAAAGTCTTGCTGTGTCATTATGTAGTATCACGGCTATTTAATGAGGTTTTTAAATTTAAAATCAAATATCAAGGA
Organism: Pseudocheirus occidentalis; assembly: GCA_028646575.1. Lineage (NCBI taxonomy): Eukaryota > Metazoa > Chordata > Mammalia > Diprotodontia > Pseudocheiridae > Pseudocheirus > Pseudocheirus occidentalis. Next base: position 19,889,070 of record CM053601.1, read on the forward strand.
ATATTGCATTCTAGATTGGTGTCTATGTAGACAACAAATCTCTAGTGCAGTTCAATTCAATAAGTATTTATTTACAAGTTTTTATTAAATGCCTGTTATGTGCTAGACACCATGCCCTGTACTAGGAGCAAAAAGACAAAAATGAAATAGTTCCAGCTGTCGAGGAAGCTGTATTTTACTGGTAGATATCAGCATGTGGGCCCATAAATGATTATAAAGTCAACGCAAAGTCATTTCTTTTTTTTGGCTGGGATGGGAGGGGGACAGGCAGTAGCAACACTTGAGGATAAGAAAGGAGGGATGCCTGGAAGGGAGCTCTTGATTCCCTAAGGAGGAAAGAAGGAAGGAGAGCAGGCCAGCCATGGAGAACATCATATATGTCTAGCAAAAGAAGGCCAGGTTTGCTTCTGTGTCGAGGGTGGGAGAGAAAGTGATAGGAAATCAGCTTAAAAAAATATACTGGAATCATGAAGGACTTTCCAAATCTGACAAATATTTATTAAATGCTCATTGTAGCCAAGATCCCTGCTAGAGGCCAGGAATGCTAAAACAAACACAAACCAGCTTCTGCCCTTTACACATTCTCCTACTGTCACTTTTCACTGTACGTTAAAACTGAAACAGTGGCGTTAATTTATCCAGATCGGTACATGATAGATGGAGAGTGAGGGAACGACTTCCTTTTTATACCTGTTGAGTTGGAGATCCCTGTGCAGCATCTGAGAGGTGTAATGGTGAAGGCTAACTCTATATAGAAATGATAACTGAATTGATCTCTTCACCCAGAAAAAGCATCAGGGAGGCCAGGCCATGGTTAGGAGGTGTGTCACAAGTATTGCTCCCACAGCAGAAGTAGAGGTTAGGAGAGGAGCCAGTGGGGACTGTGGCATGCACAGTAAGGAGAGAAGAGGCTTGTCAACAGTGTCAGCTTCTGATTAGGATGATTTGGCTGAGGTAAAACCACCTAATTTTCTGTAGTGAGAATTGGTTTTACTGTATTAATCAGTTCATATTAATTTCATTGAAATAAATATTACTTAGCAATACAAATTAGGCAGTATTAAGTATTTAGTATTACTTAACATATGTAGAGAACTGTATGAGATGCCGAAGGAGGTAGAAAGAAAGATACACAAAAATTGCCTCTTTCTACAATTTTTCTTTACTATTTAGAGGATTGATAATGTATGTACACAAATAAATACAATTTACTGATCAGGCATACACATATATTCCTAGGATGTTTAATAGGAGAACAACAGGACATTTTACCTGGTTAATTGTCTAGTCTGTCACCTAGAATTCCTTCTGTTGGTTCTGTGGCTGTCTTCCAGCACCTTCTGGCAATTACTTCATAAGTTCTCAGGTCATACTCAAAAGACTGTGTGTATTAGCCGACCAAGGAAGGTCAAGAGGTTCTCCCTGTTCTTGTCAGTGCTACTGTGCCAGAAGAGACGAGTAGCTACCCTTCAACATCCAGAACAGAAACTGTTCAGATGTCACTGGCTTTTGTAACCAGTACAGTCAATTCCTGTTGTCAAGCAAGTTTTTCATTATTATATCAGAAACGAATAAAAGCTGCCTGTATTAGTTTTACCAAAATCATTTCATTATGACTGAATCAAGGTCTAGTGTTTTATGAGAATGGAAGGATGGTGTGTCTCCACACACCTTAAAAGATAGTCATCCTGACCTGTTGTTCCCCCTTACCTACATAGGGGCGTAGCCCTTTTGTGATTACACCTGCTCTGTTAGGCTGGTCCTTGGATAATTGTTGATCTCTCTGGCATTTAAGGCCCTAGGCCAGTGGTTCTCAACCTTCCTAAAGCCGTAACCCTTTAATACTCTTATGTGGGAGTATCTGATAGAGGAGCAGTGTCTTGCTTCCTAAGACCATCAGAAATATGTGTTTTCCAGTGGTCTTAGGCAACTCCTGTGAAAGGGTCATTCGACCCCCAAAGGGGTCATGACCCACAGGTTGAGAACCACTGCCCTAGGCAGTCTTGCTCCCCCCACCTTTCTGGCTTTATTTTATTCTACTTCCATGTATAGAATCCCTGTTGTAGCCAGACTGTTTCCTGAACTTGATGCTTGAGGAGATACACAAGCTATTGCTTGTGTCTGTGAGGCACTTCCTCCTCATCCTTGTTTTTCTTCAAGGTTCCACTTGCTCCATGAAGCCTTCTTGAAACAAGTCTATTCCCTCAGTTCTCAGTGCTCTCCTCATCCTCAGCATTCTTCATGGCATACTTATTTATGAATGTTTTATCCACTTAGTATAATAGCTCCTCATGGGATGGACTGTTCTGTTTTGTTCTTTCTGACTCAGTTCCTGTCTCAAAGGGGCACTTACTAAATGCTTGTCAAACCTGTCACCAGGCCTGGCTTTTCCAGCTCTGTGGTCCTTTTAGAGCGTATGCTCTGCTAGCAGATTCTTGAAGTTCAGGGTCATTTTCAAGCCATAGTGAAGCATCAGAGAAGTGTGCATAGATTTTCTTTGCCATATAGTTGTAATGCCTTTTAGTGCTAATCATATTTCTCCATCAAAATAAATTCTTCCATTCTCATAAAACAGTATACCTTGATTCAGTCATAATTAAATAATCTTGGCAAAACTATTAAAGGCAGCTCTTATTTCCAAACATAAACTCATTTCTGAGCTATTTCTGGATTTATTATTACTACTACTGCTTTGATTGGATACCAATCTGGAAATCTTCACATCCATAGCGTCAGCAAAACGCCCTGAAATACGTGACAGAGGAATGGAGCCAAATCGAGTATGAGCTGCTGCGGGAAAGAGGTTTGTGGGGTCCTCCCATCGGCTCCCATCTGGACAAGTGGATGCTGGAGATGACAGAAGGGCCTTGCAGAATGAGGAAAAAAATGGTCCGGAATGACATGTTTTACAACCATTACCCTTATGTGCCAGAAATTGAACAAGAAACAAATGTATTGGTGAGTATGTGTGGTTCTGTTTGATAATAGCTGTTCAGATTTCTCTGTTCTTTTGTAAACTTTTTCAGGCTAATATATGAATTACCTAGAACATCCTGCCTGAAATCCTAACTTCATTTTAATTAGCAGGTTACTCATTTATTTTCTTTCCAGTTGAAACTAGTATATTTGGAAAATGGACAGAACTGTGGAATATAGTAGTATTGGTACTATGTTGCTTTATTATAATTGTTTTGTTGGACTTGTGATTTCATTGATTGTAGGAAGTTTGGCACATTCTCACAACTGATAGTCTTAGAGAGTCATGTGAATCACTGAGACCTGGTCAGCACAGCCGGTATGTGTCTGAAGGGGAACATCCCTCCAGGGCCCCTCTTTGCTAAAAGTTCTACTCAAAAGGTTATTTGGAGTTGCAGCTCTTTGCAAAGATCAGCATTTTCCTTCTAGAGCCTGGCCACAATACCACCAATTGGAGACGACCTAGAGCTAGCTACGTTTTCCCTCAGAGCCTTTTATTTTATTTTATTTTTTCATTCTGTGCTTAACAAACACCCAAAGAGTTTCTGGTTTTATTTATCTACACAAAGAAAATTACCCTTTTGTGTATTGTCAAAGTCTTTTTTACCAGCATTGGTTATAGACCCGTGACCTTACAACAGATACTGTGACTTCACAGGATTTTTATCTTATCTAATCCCATAGCCATCACCAAATGCAGAATGCTGTTCCTCTGTCTCTTAGTTACTGGTGGCCAGCCTTCTGAGATTGAGCCTCTGAAAGTTCCTTGATAGACATATCCATATTTGAAATCTTTCTTGCCTGATAGGACCTACAGATGCTGGTGCTCTGCTGGAAATGCCTTTAAAAATCCTGGGTCAACCCCAGGGAGGCATCCAGAGATGGATTTCAGGGCTTCTGCCACTATCTTTCTTGTTACCCAGATGTTCGACCCCTTGGGATTACCATACACAGCCAACAGATTGCTAGATCCTGTTGATTCTTCCTCTCCCACATCTCTTCCATCTGTCCCCTTTTCTCTATGCTCTGAGCTGCCATTGTAATTCAGGCCCTTCTTTCCTGCCATCTGAACAAGTGCAGTGGCCAGCCATCTCATTGACCTCTGGCTCAAGTCTCTCCTCTCTCCCATGCAGCCTTCCCATGCCAGAGTGATGTGCCCAAAGCATAAGTCTGGCCATGGCAGTCACCTGCTTCAGAAGTCCCAAGGGCATCTTCTTCCCATTGGTTAGCATAGTGATTCTTCCATTGTCATTGAAAGGCTCCCCATGTAGTTCCACCAGACTGTTACTCCTTCACACACTTAACATTTCAGCCAAATGGACCTCCTGTTTCTGCCCATACATGGCATGGCACCTCCTGCCCCTGGCCTAGATTTTCCTGCCTGCCTGGAAGGCTCTGTCCGCTCAGGGCCACCGCATGGGACCCCTTGCTGCCACCTGCTAGTGCCCTCAGAAGCTCGGTTGTCTTATGCATTGGCTTTTCTCTAGGCGTGCCTCCCCCACCACCTTCTGAGGATGTGCTTGTTCTCCTGCTTTAGGTCAGGCATGTTTTCTTGTTTTTCCCCCACCTAGCCTAGTCCTGTCACCTAGACGGATTTCTGATATGAGGCCAATGAAGAAGGGTTCATTAATTTTTAATTAATTAATTGAATTTTTAAAATGACAAAAACCCCCACTGAGGCCACCTAAACTAAAATTTCTTTATCTTTTTGATCAGTTCTGAGTTTTCTAGTTGCATCTTCTTCTGAGCCCTGAACTTGAAAGGCTGCCTGAATAACCTAGGGGGCTGACTGGTAAGTGAGGAAAAGAAGGGAAAGATCCTTAGTGCTAGTTCAATGATTGACTATTAATATAGGAGAGAAATGACCAGCCCCTGGGCTTTGTGTCACAAAGGAAAATTTGAATAAAATATATAATGATAGTCAAGTTTAAAAATATATATTCTTTTTCTTCCTTTTAGTTATTCTGGATTTTTGGGGTCCAGTTCGGGCTGGATTAAAGCTCTTGATGTGGTTCCCCTTTTGGTGGCATGCATTGTGTGTCAAATCGCTCCAGCTAATGATCTGTAAAAAAGATAAATTAGTCAGGTATTTGGGGTAAATGCTTGGTTTAGTTTTTCATTCACAAGAATTTTATTTTATTGCATGTTTTGTTAGCACTATTTATCTGTGTTAGCTGGATTAGCATTGAACTGTTAATAGAATGTAGAATTTGGCACCAGAGAGGCCTGGGTTCGAATTCTGCCTCTGTCACTTGACTAGCTGTGTGATCTGGACAAATCATATATAGTAGCATAAATTTAGAGCTTGAAAGGACTTTAGATGAGTAAACTGAGGGCCAGGGATTTTAAATAATTTGCCCAGCATCCCGTAGCTAGAACGCTTCAAAAGCAGAATTTAATTCTTGTCCTCTAAACTCAGATTTAGATTTCCCATCTGTAAAATGAAGGTGGGAGTACCTGTAATTCTTATGTCATGAGGTTTATTTGAGTCTCAAATGACATAATATATGTGAAGAGCTTTGCAGACTTGGGTTGTAGTAAACAGAGGGCTGGCCTCAGGGCCAGGCAGACCTGAATTCAAGGTTGACCTGTCCTGGCTGCGTGACCTTGCACAAGTCATGTAGTCTCCCACTTCCCTGCTCCAGGGAGCCCGCTAAGGCTACAAGTTCCAGAGAAAGTGCCAACCTATATAAGTAGTGAGTTTCCTTGCCTGGGAATTCCGTGTGTTAATGAAATCACAGGTCCAGTCTTGATTCCAGTATAAATTCCTGTGTAATTGTTAGTTGTTGCTGTTTGTTATATGTGTTCAAGTGAACAAGTCAATCCTACTTGCTACCCCTGTGAAGAGACTACAGAACATTCGGTTTCTGTACCTTCTATGGCAGCAATTCTCAAAATATGGTCCATAGGCCAGTGGAGGTCCCCGAGAGCCTTTCAAGGGGTCCAAGAGATTAAAAAATATATTTTATGATAAAATAAAGATGTTTTTTGCCTATTAAAATACTCTTGCCCTGGGGCAGCGAGGTGGTGCAGTGAATAGAGCACCAGCCCTGGAGTTAGGAGGACCTGAGTTCAAATCCAGCCTCAGACACTTAACACTTAACTAGCCATATGACCTTGGGCAAGTCACTTAACTCCAATTGCCCTGCCTTCCACCCTCCAAACAAACAAACAAAAAACCCACCGAAATAAAATACTCTATCCTTTTTTAACTACACTCATGCGAGTCTGGTTTTTCTTCATATGCTTCAACCAAAACAACCTACGGGGCAGTTGGTGGTACAGTGGGCCTGGAGGGTCGAAGAACCAAGTTCAGAATCTGGCATCAGACACTTACAAGCCGCATGACCTTGGGAAAGGCTCCTCACTGACCTCTGCTTCACGTTCCTCAAGATTAAACGAGAAATGATATGCACCTGCCTCCCAAAGTTGTTGGAAGGAGAGAATGCGACACTGTTTGTAAAACCTTAACACAGTCCTAGGCACAGAGTAGGTGCTGTATAAATGCTTAGCTATTTCTGTGTTTACTGTGATTATTCTGTCACAATAGATGGACGGTAAAAGCAAATGTGAGAATCCAGCTGCTCTAGTAAGCCAGCCATTAAAAGGTTTTTTAAGTGCCTCTCTTTACACTATTGTTTTTGGAAAATATTTTTCATAAAAATATGTAATATATGCTAACATGTGATAGGTATATTGTTATTTTCAAATGAATAAATAATATTTTTTATTTTTCAGTTAATTTCTAATGTGGTAAATATCAACAGATAAAACTCACATAAAGAAAAATTCTAGGTATCTTAATTCCAAGTTACATGTAAATAATAATAATAATATATACACACACACACACACACACACACACACACATATATATATTTTTTTTAACTTTTGATTTTAGAGCTTTAAATTCTAGATTCTTTCCCCACCTCCCTTGTCACCCATCCCCACTGGAAAGACAAGCAATTTGATACAGACCGTACATGTGAGTAGGGGAAAGATGGGGAAACAATTTGTAACTCAAAATCTTGTGGAAATGAATGATGTAAACTAAAAATAAACAAAAGTTAATTTTTTAAAAAAAGAAAACAAAAGTTCTATTAAATCCTCAGTAATTTTTTAGAATGTTAAGGGGTTGCCAGACTTAAAAGTTTGAGATCCTCTAGTCTATGGATTTCAGTCAGATGACACTGGATAGAACATGGAACATGGAGCCTGGAGTCTGGAGGACAAGTTCAGATCCCAGCTCAGATGCTAGTTCTATGACCCTTGGCTAGTCACTTAACCTCAGTGTTCTTATCTGTAAAATGGAGGTAATAATAGAACTTCCCTACCAAGGTTGTGAGAATCAAATGAGCCAGTACTATATCAAGCCATATGCAAGGTCATTTTTTTTTTTTAGATTTTACATTTTTAAGAATACACACACACACACACACACACACACACATACACATACACATAATGAGAGAATTTTAAGAGTTTGTACTGATCTTCAATAACAATGGATATTCAAATTATTTTGTGTCATTCATAAATTAGTCATAAATGCAAGATTTCATCATGTGAAGTAGCTCAGATTTCAAAATTTACTTTCTTTGAGTATATAGCTCATATTTCACCAATGACTCAAGAAGGTCTTACTGTCACGTATACACACACACACACACACACACAAACACACACATACATACACGAGATTTTTTTTTCTGATCTCTCTGTACTTAATCCCCTGTTTTCAGTCTGCCACCCCAAGTAAGCAGCTTGACCCTCCTGATGATACCATTCCTCAAAAGGTAAAGAATAAAGTCACATAAAAAAATGTCAGCTACATGCACAGTTTTAATGCATGACAGACCAAACTAACTTAAAAGATTGGTTTTCAAAGTTGCTTTCTCAATAAATACTTTAAGGTTTAAAGATTTCATAGGTTCTTACTGAAATCTGCCCTTCTGTCCTTTGCCAATCTGCCTAATCATTTCTGTAGAATCTGTATGTTGCTCACTAACAGGCTAAATTTTCACTGCTCCTAATAAAACTTATAATGGCTTTAGTAATTGGTCATGCTTGATAAATGTTATTTGCTTAGTGATTTACATAGAAGACTGAACCTTATAAAATTAAAGTTGTTTGGGGTTTTTTTTGGTGGGGAGGGAATGTCAAGGTGGACATAAGGGCCAAAAAAAAGTGTTATTTATCAGAAAGAATGAACTTTTTAAAATTTAGGACTTAAATCAATATAGGTTATTTTGTTATTCTCTGTTGGCCAGCTGAATGCAATTGGGATGCTCCTTAGAAAACACTACAATATCCAAAAGTGGTTAAAGAAAGAATCTGATAGCTTAGAATTACAACTCTGCAGTAATCTCCTAAACACTTTGTTACTTCTGTTTCCTAACTGTGCCTTAATTTAATTTGAAATAAGTTCTTCATCAGTACTTTAGTACCCCTACTTTTTAAAAGATTCTTATCGCCACAGAATAAGAGGCTTATCCTAGTGTTCTTAGTTTTCACTGTTATAGAATTCTTAGTACACTTAGTTTTTATTTTATGTTTTACATATTTTATTTTTGTACTGTTTAAGTTATATTCCCTGTTTATCATTCCTACTCTTCATTTAAAGTTCATTCCCCTATATTGTTATGGACTTAAAAAGAAGGTAATTTTCTATATCAGAACTATCTTCATTTTCGGAAGCACTCTTCATATAAAAGTACTTTTTTGTTGTTGTTGTTAGACTTTATATTAGTAATTAGATTAGATGAGCAACTTCCCCTCAGCGGGTCTGTGATCTTGGTGTTTAATCTCACAAGTGATGCAGACCCTTACCTTTATATTGTCTGTGTTTTAAGGAGAAATGTTAACAGGGCAAGTGGAGAACCATTTTTAAATAAGAGGAGAATATGATTCTCCTTATAGTATGTCTAAGGATTTGCTATAGCTCACTACTATTCCTTTTATAGATGCCCCTCCTAATTTCATGATAATTTATTTAAATTGTAAATGAATTCATGAACCATATGTCTTCTTTCACACTGATGGGTGTACGAAGTAAAACTAGACTTACATTTAATTTTGTTTCATAGAGGAATTCTTTTCACAATATCAGTAATTAATTTGTTCAGAAAGGATACTAGACAAAGAGACGGGGGATTATGGGGCGTGGTTTTGGTCACTTCCTTTGGAATACTATAAATGAATGCTCATTTGAGCAGATCAATGACAATGAGAGTTTGTGACTTCAGAGTGTACCTTGCTTATAATCTAAAGTCCATGTGACTTTATTGGAGGACAGTGTTAGTTGGGGCACCATTATGTAGAGAGTACCTGAACATCGGACCTTGGAAGAAGAGTTAGTCCCATGAGGCAGCTTAGTGTGATGGAGAGAGACACAGCCTTCAAATCAGGAAGACCTTATGTTATTTTAAGTCCTATGTTGATATATATTTGTTCTGTGACCATCCTTGAGACTGTAAGATGTCAACCAGAGTGAGTTGCTCATCTGGAGTAGTGGAGGACCTTCCACATTGGGAGTTCTCCACACTGATGAAATCACAAATCCAGAAGATTATATTCAGAAACTGCCCTCTGTTGACTCAAGGAGTAGATGGGGTTTATATGGGTGAAAAAGAGAAGCAAGAGCATGACTTGTAAAGGGGACCCCTTTTAGGGAAAGCAGGAGATAGGTGGAAGACCACAGAAATCTTTCAGCTGATCTTTGTTGGCCTCCAGCATTCTGAACTTCAGAGCTCCCCAGGACCAGTATACAGGTACCCAGGAGACCCAGGTCCAGACCCAGTAGGGCCGGTGACAGTCTCAGAAGCCAGATAGAGATGGAACCTGTCCCTGGCACAGAGCCCCCAATTCAGGAACTAAGAATGGAGGGAAAGAATGACAGTAGACCCAGAGATACCCCAAATGAGGGGCTCCATGACAATGTCAAGCAGACAGTTAGAGGAAGAAATGGGTTTTCCACAAAGACAGAGTGAATAAATGAATGAATAAAAGAAATGAAACAAGAGATTTTTTTAAAATGTGAAATAAGAGCTCTAGAGGAGAAAGCTGGATGCAGAATAAGTAACTTAGAACAGAAAGTGGTAAAAACTTACTCAGGTAGCAGATTCCCTGAACACTGGGATAGATCAAAAAGAAATGAGTGACTGAGACAGGGGGAAAAAAAGTATTAGAACAGAATAAAAAAACTGAAAAAATAAAATATAAAATCTCTGCTATAAAAAATAACTAACATGAAAAATAGGTCGATGGACTCCCTGAAAGCCATGATAAAAAAGAAACCCGAACATTATGTTTTAATAAATCCTGAATGACAACTGCCCAAGATATATTAGACCCAAGAGAAAAAAGTAAAGATAGATAGAATTAGTCTTTCACTTCCTGAAAGAAATTCCAAAGGGAAAATTTCTGGAAATTTCATGACCAAAATCCAAAACTTTCACAACATAATTCAACAGCAACAACAACAAAAATACTCCAAGCATCCAGAAAGAAACAGGTCAGATCCCAACAAACCATCATCTCATTCACCGAAGACCTGGAAGATTCTACTCTAAATCAGAAGAGTCGGAATATTTCAAAAGACAAAGGCTTAAAATTAAAAAGAATTTACCTTTAATAACTGATTTAATAACTACAGGGAGAAAAAACAGACCCTTTTGTTTTAGTGGATCTTTCATGGAGTAAAGGATTGAGCATTTCTAATTGAAAGATTAAGGCTGAGTAGGAAATACAAACACAAGATTCAGGAGACTCCGAGAAAGAGAAATTTCTGTGTTTGCAGTTGCAAGGGGCTGCATGTGAGGAGTGCAGCCAGCAGCGATGTGTATCATTCTGCAAAGGGAGTTTTTCCAATGCTTCCCATTGCTAATCACTATTTCTGAGGGTGTAGAACTATTGGCATTTTTATCATTTCCCAATAGCGACGTCATTATAATATTTGGTTAACTCTTTAAAAAATTCATATATAAACTTAGACTATGAAAGACAAGATACAAAAAGAGCTTCTTTACAGGACATTCACTTGGCCACAGTTACAGTACCTTCTCATATCTTCATCATATTAAAAAAAATTCTGAACTTACTGCTTATTAAACTAACACCTGCGAAATAGGTAACATAAAATTATATGGCACCTTCCTTCAGTAACCTTAGATTTTCAATGCTTCTAGCTCTCTTGTTCCGTGGAAAGATGGTTTGATGAGGCTTTCCTTGATTATGTTTTAGAAGCCCGCACGATACCGAAGGGCAGTCAGCTATGACAGCAAAGAATACTACATGCGACTAGCTTCGGGAAATCCAGCCTTTGTCCAAGATGCCATTGTAGAAAGTTCTGAAGGCGAGTCCACGCAGCAGGAGCCAGAGCATGGGGAAGACACCATTGCCAAAGTTAAAGGTCAGGCTGCCTCTTTGTGGCTCATTGAAATGGATCGTTTCCTCTGTTAGTCTTTTGTGGGCTGCTTGGCTTTCACAATCTTTCATGTTAGAACATGAAGAAATAGGGATAGTAGAGGGCCATGATTAATTTAATGATCCTAAGCTGACTTGGAAATAAGTACTCATTTCAGGATTGTATAGGTTTGATCTCTTTGCCAAAAGTGGAGAATGAGGCATCACTTAATTGTTCTCCAGTGCGTGTTATGTGCTGGTCAGCTGTTTGATGGTAACACCCATAATTCATCACACTCCGAGGCACTTTGTCACTTTAAGCTAACACTCTAATAGATGATTTCTGTGTTTGTCACTGATGCATTGTAACCATCTGGAAGTGGTCATCTAATTTCTAGGGCTAAAGAGATTGCCCTAAATTTTTACAGCTAGGGATTTTTCTAAACGGGTAGAATTAGACAGCACTCATGAAAATGATATGGGGGTTGTGTTGACCTCCAGGCTCAGTGTGAGTCTGCGGGGTGATGTGGCAGCCAAAAAAACTCATGTGATTTGGAGCAGAATTAGGAGAAATGTGGATTCCAGATAGTGGTCCCACAGAACTCTCCCCTTTTCAGACCTTATCTGGAGTCTTGTGTTCAGATATGGAGACCATGATTTAAGGAGAATGTGGATAAGCTGGAGAGGGTCCAGAGGAGCTTCATCAGGATGGTGAAGGGCCTTGAATTCATGTCATACAAAAAGTGGCTGAAGGCAGTAGGTGTTCTCAGCCAGAAGAATATAAGGCTCAGGGGGTGATCTGATAGCTGCCTTCAGATAACCCAAGGGCCATCATGTGGACAAGGGATGTTTGACTTTCATTCTGTTTGGCCCAAGAGCAGTGGCATCAGGTGAGGGTGAGGAGTGCTCAAAAGGGGCAGCTTAGACTCCATGTCAGGGGAACTTCCTAATGTCAGAGCTGTCCAGAAGTGAAGTGGGGGGGGTTCTCTTCCTTCAAGGTCATCAGGCAGAAGCTGCCTGACCACGTATGGCTGAGCTGTAGTGAAGAATCCTTCCATCTATGTGAGGTCTGCATTACATGACCACTGAGATCACTTCCCTTTCTCAAATTCTAGGATTCCTGAAATTGGGATGATCATCAGAAATTACTAGGATACTGTTACCAAATTTGCTTTTCTTTGTGGGGAAAATGAAATGTGATTCAACATTAATAGATTTTTATATAATCAAGTAGAAAGAAAAATAGATTAAGTGTTAAAATTTGTATTCCCAACAACTCCATTGTTAATTTACTACACGAATTTAAGTAAATACTTTTAACATTTATGTGACATATTTTATAATGCATATATACATATGCACATAAATATCTATTTAAATCTATTTAAAATATCTCTAAGCCTACATGAGATGACCAGAGACCCCTTGAAAAGACGTGTTTTTGTCTTCGGGGATATGATAAAGCCAGCTCTATTTACTCTTTTATTCACTTTCATAAAGAGGATCTGTAAGCTGTCTTTCTAAGTATCTGTGGTTCCTTTGTTTTTATTGTTTTATCTATAGTAAGAATATCAATATGGATATGATTCAGTCATGTGTCTGCTGTTACTTGTTGAACAAAGATTGCACATTTAGAATATCAACATTTAAGTTAATATTTATAGGTAAAACTAAACTGAAATTCTTAGTACCTTCTGTTCCCCTTCCCTTTTTTTAAGCACTCGCTGTCATCACTGTGGTAATAGAAGGAGGCCACAAGGATTAAGATCCATATTGTATTTTTAAATCTTTTTCATTAGTTGCTGTGGCAAAAATTTCACTGCTAACTTCTCTACATTCAGCTAGGCTAGGCTAGATCCCAATTAATGCAAATAATGTTTACTCCTGAAGCAGTTGCATATGTTCAGATTCACACTCATATTTCCATTGGGCTGAAACCATTTACCACTTTTTTACATAATTATAAACTCAAGAAGCGTGTATCAAACGCACACAACCATTCCTGGGAATTTATCATTTATGCTGAAAGAGACCCAGTTGTGTATGCAGTCTGTTGTGGGGACCGTGCTCAGAGTCTTCCCAGTTTGCTAGAATTGGCCAAAGCTTGTACAATGCTGACAGAAGTTTTGAGAATCCAGGGTTACCTGTGTGCCAGAGAGAGGCATTAACATGGGTATTTTTATATTTTCAACATTTTAATAAAAATAATTTAATTTATTTTCTGGTTCTCTGTTACTTTTATTCTCTCCTCATTGAGAATCTTGCCTTAAAGAATTATGTAAGTATGCCATTTGTCTCTCTTTAGGGTCCTATATGGTGGCAAACAAGCCCACTGTGGTTTGTGCCTGCCAAAGATTTCACACCAGAGAAGTTTGAACTCCAATTCATTCAACTATAGGAGATAAGGATCTCACTGCAAAACTAGTCCTATGACAGTAACAGTGATTTATTTGGTAATGACATTACAGGTCTGGTTAAACCTCCTCTGAAAAGATCTCGCTCTGCTCCTGACGGGGGAGACGAAGAAAACCAGGAACAGTTACAAGACCAGATTGCTGAGGGCAGCTCCATAGAAGAGGAAGAGAAAACAGATAACGCAACATTACTTCGCCTACTGGAAGAGGGAGAGAAGGTACTGTGTTTAAAAACACTCAACCTTGCTTTATTGACTAAAGAACTGAGTTCAGATACTTTGGGGGAGACTGGTCAGTGATTTGGTCAGTAAGGTTCTTGTCAGGATGCTAGAGAACCTGTCTTTCATTTTCTGTCGTAAACTGCGATCTTAGATAAGTGCTTCAGCTTCTCTTGCTTCCCCCCTATCTAATATTCTTGGAACTGAGTAAGCACTCTTAAATTAAGACTACAAAGTTAGTGGGTTTTGTCCTACATTGTGTGTAGGCAATGAGTGAACGTCAAATGCTTCATTGTGTTTTGTCTTAGGGTTAGAGACTGGACCTGTGATTTCATCATTACAGTGAGCTCCCTTGTGAGGAAACTCCCTCTCCCTATGCAGGTTGCCACCTTCTCTGCAAATTATGGTTTTAGAGAGTTAACAAGCATTGAATGAGTAGGTGGCTAGAGGCCAGACCTGAGCCCACATCTGTCTGGCTTGGAGGCTGACCTTCTGTCCCCTGCACTGTGCACCTCTTCTCTTCACCATTTCTCTTCGCTCCAGTAAATAAATGGGTTGTCATTGTATTGAAGCTTTAACACATCAGGATTCTAAGCTGTCCACTGGGGAATCATTAGTATGAACTGATGCTGAGGACCTCTCAGACCCTAGAGGAACCTGTGGGTCCTCCATCTTCTTACTGGTAGTTTTGTTACTGACATTGTGACAAGGGCAGAAGCAGAAAGCGGATGTTCATCTTGATGTTGTAGGAAAGCTTCTTCTTCCAGATCACTTTTCAGACTTTTTCATTATTATACTTTTTTACTCTGGCTCTTGGCTTTTATATTCTAATATTGCAGGAAATAGATTTCAACTTGGTCATGAGATGAGACCTATTTGACTTTGTCTTCTGACTAGTCTTAAAATAAGTCTTGTTACTAAGGGATGGTAGCTGCCTAGGAAACAGTGCCTGCATTAAAACATCACCAGTCCCCTCCACTTCAGAAAACAACAAAATTTCAAACAGATTTCAGCCTTTTACATGAGGAGCTAACCAAAGTGGCAATGAGGAATAGGGAACAAAGCCAGTTTTTGCATGTAATATTAACTTCTCCAAAGTATGTAGTGATGGAAGAAAAGAAAAGTAAGCCTAGACATCTTCCCTGTCTAAATCCTCCTTCACATTTTGGCTCCCTGACATGACAGCTAAGATTCCAAGCAGTGAAGCTTGCTTGACACATGCCACTGTCTGAATGCAGTAATAGAGTTTACAAGTTACTAAGTTACCTAAATGACGCTAGAAAAATGTTAAGGGTACATGAATTGTAGGAAGCATTTTCCTTGTAGCAAGCACTATGGAAACAGGTTTCCTAGAATCTTATTAGGGCCTCGCATGCCTAATGCTCTTCATGGTTCCACCTTGTGTGTCACCTTCTTTCTCCTCCATTCCCATGGCCACCTGTCTTGTCTGTAACCCCCTATGACCATAGCCCTCCTGCTCCTGGCATTTGCTCTTTATAGTTCATCCTGCATGTTCCCTAAAGCACAAGCCAGAAGATGGCACTGTGCCAGGTTCCCTGACTCTCCACTGCCTTTAGGATGCACTATGAGCGCCTCGGCCCAGCCAGCCACCATCTTTCTGCCATCTTATCTTTCCAGATGCCACTCTACGTTCTAGCCCACTTGAGCTACTTGTGATGCCCCGTATGTACCTTCCCATCTCTTGCCTACAAAGCTCTCCTTTACTTAGAGTCTCAAGTTTCCTTCAGGTTTCTGCTTCAGTGGCCAGTAGCTACCCAAGACATTGACCAATGTCCTCATGTTATTTTCTCTTGAAATCACTTTCTGTTTACTTGTCTCCACACATGTTATAAGGCACATACACAGAATTGTATGTGGCAAGGACTGGGCCAGGTCCATTTTTGTCTTTGTTTCCCTAGGACCTGGCATACTGTCTCCTATGTAGTAAGCATCTTATAAATCCTAATTGAAAGGAAGTGAATTTAATTTTAGCTTAAGTTTAACACTGTAGTCTACTCTGGTCTCTTTAAATAATGAAACTATCACCCATTATGGTAATAGATTCTTGCAGCTTTGTGACATCTCGGATTTGATAAGTATACATTCATTTGTGTCAGTTGTGTCAATTGTGTCTTCGTTTGTGTCAATAGTTAAAAAAAAAAAAAGTGCATAGACCCAGGCTAAAAACAGGCCCTTAGGCACACCAATGCAGAAAACTTTTTCAAGCTGATATCAGCGACTTTGTGAAGTACTTTGCTAAAAGTCTTGTCTGCAGCATTTCCCTCAGCTACTAGCCTAATCCTCAAAACAGGAGCTGGTAAGACATGGCAGGAAGATGTGGCTGGAGCTAGCCAGCCAAGAGATAATAGGGCCTAGGCCCTCTTTAGTCCAAGCTGGCCAGTTTCTAAATATGAGACATTTAGACATTGAGTCTTAACCCACTTATTTCATCCCCATGACCTTACCTACATGCAGAAAAATCAAGGGGGAAAATGATACTGTACAGAGGAGGCTGAATCCCTTCTTCCCATCCTTTACATATGTTTTAGCCTTCCCTTCCCTGATGCACCTGAGACACTCACTGGCCTCACTCCTCTCTCACCACCTTCCACTGTAGGTACCACCTTAGTCGTTCTCACAGTTGACCTGAAACTTGGCCCAGGCCACGAGTCTGTCATCAAGGAGACAACTCATGCATGATCGTGGACTGCTGTCTCTCTCCATTTCAAAGAGCCAGTTTCTTCTTGTTGACCTGTCACTCAGGTTGGCACCTGGACCTGCTTCCTCCTTCAGGCATCCAATTTCCTTGTCCCTATGGTCTCTGGAAAAACTGTTTCTCCTTCCTGGGCTCCTCCTTCATCTACATGGCTAGGGATTCAGTTTCCTCCACGATCCTGGGTAGCTTAAAACTTAACATGTTTCTCTTATCTCCCTTCCCCTCAGCCAGGGTACTCAGCATGTTGTTTTTTCCCTCAAGATCTAGCTCATCTTCCCTTAGCTTAATAGATTTTAGCATGTTTTTAGCCAAGTTTACATGTTTCATTGCTTGCCCTCCCTTTTTTATCGCTTGCCAGGAATTGAAGTAAAACTCTATAGCTCGTGGTTTGCAAGCTCTATTCTTTGCTCTTTTGAAAATTTGAAAATTTATTGCTTCTCTTCTGTACAGTCTTTGAAAGGTTACTAGCAGTAGCACAGAAATCACACTTACCAGTTCTTCTAGTACTTAAAAGTACAGTTCATTGAAGTTTGGTGAGTCAAACTCATCAAGGACAGTTATGTGCTTTCTTACTATTTCCTTACTTTGGGTAAACCCCATTAAAGTACAAAAGTAATGCTAATGCAAAAAATCAAAAGTGTACTGCAACATAAAGTAAATATCATGTGCACTGCATCAGAAAAACTGCTTATATTCTATAGCATGAACATTTTATATACCTGAAAATTATTACTGAGACATTCCTTAGCTTCTTTTTCATAGCACAAGATCTTAATTTCTCTAAATTTCTCCTTAAATCCCATTGTCTTGTTAAATTGTATAGCCAAAGAAGTCTTAGAGAGGTCTGACCAATACTGCTTTTTCAAAAATGTCCCAGATTCAGAAAAATCCAGGAAGACTTACATGAACTGATGCAAAGTGAAATGATCATTATGCAATGATGAACTGTGAATAACTTAGCTATTCTCAGAAATGCAATGATCCTAAAGTATTCTGAAGGATTTAGGATGAAAAATGCTGTCCACCTACAGAAAAATAACTGAAGAAGTCTGAATGCATACTTGAAGCATACTTTTTTTTTTTACTTTATTATCCTTGTATTTTTGGCCTGAGTTTTCTTTTGTAACATGGCTAACATGGAAATGTTTTACATGATTGCATATGTATAATCTGTATCAAATTGCTTGCCTTCTCAGGATGGGGGGAGGGGAGAGGAATAAATTTGGAACTCAAAACTAATGTTAAAAAAAATGTTTACGTGTAATTGAGAAAAAATTAACATAAATGTTAACAAATCAAGATGAACGAAACAATATGATTTTAAACATTTGTTTACAAAAATAAATAATTGGGAGAACAACTTTGAGCCTTGTTAGCCCAGGAAAGATTAGGAAAGTCCAGAGGATCATATGATTGCCTTAATATATTTCATGACTACAGTTAAGAACATCAGTGAGAAAAATAATTAGCAATCAAAGCTTTGTTAGCCTCATTGACTGAAAGTTGATGGTTTTCTTACAGATTCAACACATGTATCGCTGTGCTCGAGTCCAAGGCCTGGATACTAGTGAAGGCCTACTTCTTTTTGGTAAAGAGCATTTTTACGTGATTGATGGCTTTACCATGACAGCGACCAGAGAGATTCGGGATATTGAGACCCTGCCTCCAAAGTAAGAAAACCACTGAAGTCAAAGAAAGTAATTTAGCAGATGGAGAAAAAAGTATTTAATAATGTGCATATAAGTGTTTGTAATCACTCAATTTGTATGCATCCGTTTAATTTCATAAACATTTATAAAGTACCTGCCTTGTGCAATATACTGTGGTAGGTGCTGACAAAACTGGTGATCATGTATTACTAAGGTTATGTTATTCAGGGAAGTACTCCTAGGAAAGCCTTTATGTAGACTGGCCAAAATCAGAGTTAAAGTCTGTATTAGACAACTTGAAATTTCTGTTTACATTTTTATTTAAGCTATCTACATGTGCAAATATAGAATTTATTTCAAATATTATACAAATCTGGAAAGTTCACTTTGCTTTATGATTGAAGCATGATAGCAAAGTGGGCATCTTGATATAGTCTGATTACCAGAGAAAAGTGGACCGTCCTTGTGATTCATATAGAAGCAGGAATTTACTGGTTGGCAGGTTTTACCTCTGCTTTCTTAGGAACACAGATCTAGAACTAGAAAGGACATGGAATCCTCTGATCCACACCCTCATTGCTCAGGGAGGGGCACTCACTCTGACAGGGCCAGTGACTTGCTCAGGTCACACCAGTAGTAGTGAGTAGAAGAGCTTGGATCACTCAGATCACCTGAGTAAATCGTATGCCCTATCCCCTCTACCATGCTTCCCTTCGTCCTAACAAAGAGGTGACAGTGAACACCCAAGTGGCCCAAAGGCCAGCCAACACACAAGGGAAGCTACGAAACCAGGAGCTTGGTGTTGATTGTAATCAAAAGTATGTGATGGTTATAACTGACATTCATGTCATGCTTTTGACACTTGCACTGGCCCTAAGTCCTGTGAGGGAGGTACTGGGAGCATCATTAATCCAGATCTTACAAATGAAAAGAGCAAGGTCAGAGAGGCTGAGGGACTTGCCTGTGGTCACACAACCAGTAGGTTCCACCTGTGAGATACGAGCTGTGTGACCGCTGCCAATTTACTAAACTTCTCTACTTCACCTTTTCCTCACCCATAAAATGGGGATCATGCCACCCAGAGAAGCCATCTCTCAGAGATATCATGTGGGTAAAGTGAGATAATAGAAGGAAATGTCTTCAAAAATCTTGAAAGTACAATTATCAGCTATTGTTTTTATTATGGATTATAAAAGGAAATTCAAATCTCTCACTCTTATTTTTTTTTATCACCACACGAGCTTTTAACACATTAGTGGTCTTAGCAGGAGCATTTATTAGCAGCTTTATAATAAGAACTGATTTTATTCTGATAGTATGTCAGATTACAACAGTTTGAAACAAATCTTTTGACCTCTTTGGTTTTCAAAACAGGTTTCTTATGTGCACGTTAACCAGTCCTTGAACTTGATGTTGCCTTATTCGAACACAACCCCAGGGGTAGAAAGAGAGGTTCCATATATATTCAGTAATTATTGAATAAGCAATAAAGACCTGCCTAGACCAAGCTCTTTCTTAAGCAGAGGTCAGATGATCGATCACCTAGTCAGGCATGTCATAGCAGGGATTCCTTCCCTGTATGTGTTGGACTAGGCGGCCACTGAGATTTCTTCCAACTTTAAAATTCTATGATTCTGTGAAAATGGGTTAACTTTCATATATGCCTTCATTGCTAATGGCAAAGCCTTTGAATCCAGTACTAATGGCCTATCTCTGTCCTGCAAATGTATAAATCGAAGTCAAGGGTAGTGAGAGTAGTAGAGCATTTGACATCCACTTGGAAGACTCTTAAATGAGTCTTAAAAGATTCTTAAATGCCCCCAACACAATGATGAAACATAACTTTGCTCTTTAAGGCTGTAAAAGCTCTACTGGCTTTAAGCTCACTGTTCTCTCTCCAAGTAGAACCAAGTTTGGCTTTGAAGTTAAAGAGAGAGTCATACATAAGCATCTTATTAATCATTTGTCCATAGATGATGTCAAGTAATAGGTCTTCCATACACACACACACACACACACACACACACACACACACACACACTAATCAGGTTCTCCGTCTTATAGGATCTTTCTCCATAGATGTGTAAAATTCTTATGTAGGTCATAAGTAGATAATGAAGGAAAAGTATATAATGAAGGCTTCAAACTTGAAACAAGGGGTCACATTAAACCAATGCATAAAGGCAACAATTATAAGCACATTGTTCTTCTATAGTCAACACATATTAAACATAAATCTGTTGAGGAAAACACTGTGGCTGTGCATATTGAGAGACTAACGCTTTTCCTGAAATCAAAACACTATGGAAGAACATTTTAAAAGCAATTAATACCTATGAAATATCAGTCTTTGGGGACTGTAAAAGAGACAACAAATTTGGAAATTACCCTAACAAAAATTTTTATAACATTAACAAAACACAGAACCCACCACACCAAGGCAACTATAAAAAACATCCACATGTACTTTACTATAAAAGAGGAAAGAGGATTGATTCCATCTTCTCAGAGTACATGAAAAACGTACAGAAATTCATTTGGTATAGACAGCACTTTGTCAAACCATAGTAAGGGCTAACAGAAATACTCATCATGTGATGTGCCGAAGGTCACCGCAAATTGCTCACTCCTGTGAGAAGCCTGTGACAATCCAAGAGTAAAACTGGAAGGTCCTCTTGGGTAACATCTGCGGTCAATCAACAATATGTCAACAAGGAAACGTTAGACAAACTTCAGAGCCATGTGGATGTGTTTGTAGAAACTGGTGGGTTTGTGATTGTAACTCAGGATGAAGTTTTTGCTACTAGAAATTACTAGAGTTATTGTTAAGGAGCTGAGGCTTATTGATCAATACAGTTTATGCTAGAAACTATGCAAGATGCCACTGAGGGTTGCAGAAATTAAGAATCTTCCCCCCCCAAAATACTTAATAGATATCACTATACAAAATATTCATAATCTCCAAGCTACATGGAATGAAAAACTTTGAAACTGTAGGGACCTAGCAGAAAAAGCCAAAACACTGTGGGGAGAGAAGAAGTATATGTCATCTCCATCCTCATGTCTGTTCCTACAGCTCTACTGAAGATTCTTTAAGAGAACCTTCAGGGAAAGAGCTGATGGCCCAATATTTGTATTTAATTGCAAAAAGACCTCTGTGAAATGGTCTACAGATAGGAGAAGTCTTATTCTAAGGCCGTTTGTTTCTATCTGAACACTAAGAAAAGAAATGAGAATGAGATGTTGATCATTATTAATTATGTTAATGATCGTGATGATGATGTCATTGTCATCAGAGGAAATCTCTGTGTCTTCCAGCTCAGCCCTCTCAGGTACTTTAGAAGGTTTACAATTGACTTTGCACAGGATTGAACAGTTATGAATTATGAGACGTGATAAAAGATACAGACACACTCGCTAAAGTGTATTTTTCAGAGACTGAATTAGAACATCTTACTTGAGCTTTGCAACATATCTCTTCATTACTGCTAACAACAGTAATACAAGTAGCATATTTTACATTGTATATCTCTATCAAGGCTCACAGGTATTAAAAATAATCTATGAGTACTTGGCAATTTTATTTTCAGCCTTTAAAATTATTTTAACTGTTGCTATGTTAAGTAATGTTTTCCCATCCCTGATGCTGCTGAACAGGCTTTGCAAATGAGATAGTCCATTTTTACCAGTGACTTTATCATTGTTGACATTTGCCTTTATCATCCTTTCTGGCTGCCAACAGCATGCATGAGCCAATCATTCCAAGAGGAGCAAGACAAGGTCCCAGTCAGCTCAGAAGGTCATGCAGCATTTTTGCATATGAGGATATCAAGGAAGTTCATAAAAGGAGGTATTTGTTGCAGGTGGGTTTTGTTTGAGTGAACAATACTTTATTATAATATTTTAGCTCTGAGACTTCTTAAAAGCCTATTTTATAAAGTATATGAGTATTTTTCACATTAAATCATGTTATAGATAAGATTCTTCCCTTTTGAACATAACAGCCTATCATTTTAAACGGTAGGCCACAACATAGCTGTCACTCTTGTCATCTAGTCATCTTTTTCACTCTGGTTTTCATAACATTGCTCCCTCTTGATTCTCCCACTTGTCTGACTGCTCCTTCCCCATGTGCTTTACTGGGGATCATCATCCATATCCCACCCCTTAACTATAGGTGAACCCCAAGGCTCTACCCTGTGCCTTCTTATCTCCGTGGTTTATTGGTAACTATATAAGCTCACATGGGCTTAATTGTAATTACTATGAATACTGTCATTATTGCTTACTTATAATTATTATGTGTTTGTGTTATACATATGTGAAAACCCAAAAGTCTTAGTGTAATTTAACCTTTCAAATCTTAACTTTGTTAAGCTTTAAGTTAAAGCTTAGTTTTAATAAGCTTTAATAGCTTAAAACTGCACTAAAACTTTTGAAACATGCTATGTACATACATGGGCAGCTAGGTGACACAGTGGATAGACAGCCAGGCCTGAAGTCAGGAAGGCTCATCTTCCTGACTTCAAATCAAGCCACAGGCGCTAA
Source organism: Pseudocheirus occidentalis (assembly GCA_028646575.1). NCBI lineage: Eukaryota > Metazoa > Chordata > Mammalia > Diprotodontia > Pseudocheiridae > Pseudocheirus > Pseudocheirus occidentalis. Next base: position 19,911,994 of record CM053601.1, read on the forward strand.
CTTGTATGACCCTGGGCCAGTCTCTTAACCTTGTTTGCTTCAGTTCCTTATTTGTAAAAATGTGCTAGAGAAAGAAATGGCAAACCACTCCAGTATCTTTACCAAGAAAACCCCAAATGGGGTCTGTAGCAGCAAGTACCCTAGCATGCCCAGGATGGCTGCGAGCACAGGTTCTTTGATCTGCTTTTCTAAAGGAAAGCAACTCAAGATGGGTTAACTATCTTACTTTAATCAATTAAACATGTATCATTTACCTAGTTCAGGGGAAAAAGCACCCTGAACTCCAGAGAATACAAGCACAAGTTACAAGCAGACCAAGAAACAGATCAGCAGATGGGCTTCCAACCATCTGACCATCACATCCATACCTAGTCAGTTACCAGAGAGGGAAGCACCAAGTCTTTGGTGCTTTCAAAGCCAGGGGGCTCAACAGCTGCCCAGAGTCTCATGTGACCAAATCACACAACTCTTCCCAAAGTGAGCCCCAAAGCAAAACCTCGCATCAGGGTATATATAGCCTTCTCCTGGGTCAGAGAATGTCACAACCGTCTTGACCCCCTGCCCAATCACAAAGTAATAAGGCGCGGCCGTTCCTGAAGAACAAGCCTCCTGCCACAGGCTCCATGTGACCACATTCAGCCTATTAGGGGGCAGAGTATATTTTCAAATCAGGGAAGGTTCTCAGAGCCACTTAAGCCTATCAAAGGGCCTAAGGGCAGGGAAGATCTTCAGATTCCCATAACAGGATCACAGAGAGTTGGATACAACTGAAAAGTGATTGCACAACAGCATACATACATGCTCTGTATGTAACCCTAGTCTCTTCCATGAGCTCTAGGCAAGCATCATCCTGATGAGCCATTTCCTACCATACCTGCTAAGCCATTTTCAAGTAGATGTCCCAGAGACATCAAACTCAGTACATCCAAATAGAACTGTTATCTACCCCAAAACTCAGCCCTCTTCCAAACTTTCCAGTTTTTGTTCAGGGCACCATCGTTCTTCTGGTCAGCCAGCTTTTTAGTGCTGGCATTGTCCTCAGCTCCTCACTTTCTTTCAGCCCATATAGCCAGTCATTTGACAAATCTTGTGTTTTTGCCTCTGAGCTGCTCTCATCCATCCCCCTTCTCTGCACACCCAAGACTACTACCCTCATACAGGCCCACATCATCTCTTTTCTGGCCTGTAGTGTTATAGTGTTATATCTATATCTATATCTATCTATATACACACATGCATACAGTAGTGTTATAATTGGTCTCTCTGTCGCAGACCTCCCTATCCTGCCAAAGTCATTTTCCTAAAGTTCAGGTCTAACCATGTCAGTCTCCTAATAAATTCCCTTCTCCCCTATACTTCTTACAGTCCCTGGCTTTCCTCAGGGCTTAGCTCTAACATCACTGTTTTATACTGGCCCAACCCCCTCATCTCAAACATTTAGTAAGCTGCCAGATCTTATCTCATGCCTTTGCTCCACTCCTAAAGTTGCCGCTGTCCTTGAGGCTCTCATCACTTCCCACTTGGTCTGGGGCAGGAGCCTCCTGACCAGTCTTTCACCTGTCTCTTCTCTCCCCAGCCCCTCTGTGCAGCTTGCAAAGCCATGCTCACTCCTCTGCATGGGAAACATCATTGGTTCTCCACTTAATCTAGGATAAAATGTAGAACTCTGCTAATTAGAGTCCTTCCCAGTTTGACTATATCCTGCCTTTCCAGGCTTTTTGTAGTCGAATCTAGTTTGCCTCCTTACTGTTTCCTCTACATGATATTCTGTCTATCCTCTAAGCCTTTGCGCGTGCTGTCATCCATGTCTAGAAGGACTTTCTTCCTCACTTTGACCTCCTAGAAACCTGTGACGCTTCCCTAATGTTCCGCCACCCGTGCTAGCATCCTTCCCAGCTGCTCAAGCCTTGCCAGGAATCACTTAGTATTGACTTTACAGAGAGTTTCCATTTATTTATCTGTGTACCCATTTGTTTCCCTCTAATAGAATGTCTTGGCTCAGGAATTGTTTCCATTCTGTGTGTGTCCATAGCACCCTGTACCATACATAGCACAGAGAAGTTCTTCACAAAGACATATTGGCAGAAGAGAAGGAAAAGAGGGAAGGAAGGAAAGATAAGGAAAGAAGGGAGGAAAGAAAGAAAGAAAAAGTTTTGAACCTCTTGGTTGTGACTTTATTTTTTCTTATTTAACAAACATACTTTAATAATTTTATGTAACTTTATTGCTTGTATTTTCATCTTTGCAAGCATAGCTACAGGAATAATCAGATTTGTTATAAGACTAAACATGTAGGAAACTCAGCAAAGAAAGCAAACTGCTGGGGTGTGTAGGTCTCCCTGCTGAGAGTTTACTGCTCTAAGGATGCCCTGAAATCTCCGCTTTAATGTTTCTGGAGCTTAGAAATTTAGAAGTTTGTATGTGGTCTCTATGTTTATGAGACATGACGTCATAACTGTGTTTTTCTCATATTTCTTTTTTTTTTCCAGCCTATTGCTGTAGAAGTTTTCTCAGGAGATGGACGGAATTACCTTCTTGCTTTTCAGAAAGGAGTCAGAAACAAAGTCTACCAGAGGTCTCTTCCATTTGAAAATATTTCTGTTATATATTATTTTTGGTCATATGAGGGCATATGTTTCACTTAAACGCCTAGAATTTAGATTCATATGTTAGCCAATAGAAAGAAATTACTAATGCTTCATCTTTGACAATGTCTGAAGATCAGTAGTAGAGCCAGCTTTGTTGTCTTATTGCCCTGCTACGTAGTTTTTTAATTGTTGAAATACTTCTTGCTCTTCTGGTGACTTGACAGCTGAGTCCTTTTAATTACTCTTTTTCTTAAAGTAGCAGAGGAATAATTCATTCATTGAAAATGCTTCTCCAGATGAGTGCTGACAGATTCTTCCTGATGCTTTTAAAACAAGAGCATGCTCTGTCCCTTTGCATTCATTCCCTTTAAGAATTTGCACACTAATTACCTGTGTGCCTCTGACAGACACTTTGAGCAAGCTCATTACCGCTGTATAATCAATGAGTGGAACTTTGCTCATTAAGGTTTAAGATGGGCCATAGAAATCCTATATTTTACTTGTACTAAACCCTGGCCCAGCCGGTAAAAGTACAGTAAGTAAAGAGGCATCATGTGCTGAGACATAGAAATGGAAAGATTTGGTAGCTAATTGATAGGAGAGTAGAACCATCCAGAGACTGGCCTGGAGGTAGCTACCTCTGCAATGGAGATCACTGCCCAACCCAACTCAAATGCCCCAGGCCCCCTTGTTAGTCCCCAGGGTAACAGATGCAAGCCTGACCCTGCTCTCTGCTTCATCCCTTGGAGACTGCAAGATTCTCTCCCCATCTGTTCTATTGTCACCCAAAGGCTTCTTCTGTTTCTCTTCCTGTCCCTGTAATAATTAATTAGCAGCCTTTTAGGAGAAACTGTCCCCTATCCTAACCTCACATTTTCTCATCCCCATCTTCTTCCATATGACCATATCATGTTCTAATCCATTGCTACTCACCACTTCTACTGAATGAAAGGTACAGAGAAATTCAGAGGAAAATAAGAAAGCTTATCTTTCCCTGAGAAATTTCTGAGCAAAGAGATAGTTCATTGAAATTAGAGAAAGTATGGGATCTTTGGATTTTTCCCATATTTCAGAATGGAAATGTTGAATATCATTAACTAGTTTACAAAACATTTTATTACACTGTTTTTAGGAAAGATTCCTGTGTAGCTTCAAACAAATAAAAATCAACTAAAAGTCATCATTTACTGAATTAATTTCACATTATTCACTACTGTTTAGACATCTATGAGAATCATGGATTTTAAGGTGGAAGGGACCTCAGAGGCTGTTTGTTTAAGGCAACTTGCTCATTTTACAGATGAAGAAACTGATCAAGAGAAGGGGGTGACAGAACTTGTATTTGAACCCAGACTCCCTCCCCATTCTCCCTCCCCTCCCCACAATAGCAAACCCATCACTCCTTCCCTAGCGCCCACCTGCTTCCCATGGTCAGTCCCTGGACATCTTATCTGACGGTCATTAAAGAAATCTCAAGCCCTCTTAGTGAGTGTCCATTTAAAACCAGGCAACTGAGGAGAATTTCTGCTCGTGAAGAGAAATATGGAAAAGAATTTTTTAAATCTTTACATTTGGCTTTGAAATTTATGATTTTTCCCAACATATTTGACATAATTGTGTCAGAGTTGGTGTGTTTGTGTTTTTTGCTCCTCTGAAAATGATTTCATATTTCTAGAGCAAACAGTGACTGAGTAACGGTGAAATAAGCAGGCAAAAGCTAGGTGGTAGCAACAAGCCAATCTGTAGTTTACACTTCATTTTTTAAATAAATAATTTAATATGCACCATGTTAATCCAGATTTTGAACTGGTTTCTAAAAATAGTTATTCTTTTTCATTATTCAGATTTTTGGCTGTTGTGCCATCTTTGACAGACAGTTCAGAGTCTGTGTCTGGGCAGCGACCAAACACTAGTGTGGAACAAGGGTAAGTATCGCTTAATGATTGGGAGATCAGGGGTATTCCTTTGGCTGGGAAAAAAAGGAACAAGCAGTTGAGCATTCCACATTCCTTTTCCCCTTTCACAGTTGGTAGACACAATTTAAGTTGACAGTACTTCATAGTATATGGGAACAAAACGCGTGCCCAGTTATTTTCTCAGAAAATGGTGGATTTTACTGTAAGCTCAGTAACTGTGTCCTGGATTTTCATGGAGATTATATTAACTGACTTCGGAGTTCTCTTCTAATTATGACTGCTATAGAAATGATACAGTTTGAACTCATAATCTGACTCTAATCCACGTGATTCTAAATAGATTTTTTTAAAAAGTCAGTTGTGTGTCATTAAAAAAACTGAGTTACTACTTTTTTATTATCTATAACTTAACAGGAAGGAATGCCAAATATATCATTGTTTTTAATTATCACAATATTGCAGGCTAACAACTCCATTAAAGATTGTTTTTTCTTTCCTTGCTATAATGTTAACGGGATTTAAGATCTTGCCTACCCATTAATAGAGTTCAGATGGACCCCATTAAGGGACGCTTGCTTAGGGGAGACTTGCTTGTAGGAAGGCTTTCATACCTTTTGCTAATTTCTAGTCACTGAGTCAGGAGGGTTGTGATACCTTCTGGCTCTGAGAACTGTATATATACCCTGAGTTGGTATTCTGCTTTGGGGTCTTGCTTATGAGAAGGATCTTGTGATTCCCCACAATTGTATTTTCTCTGAAGTTCAGGGTGCTGACTTTTCCCTTGAACTAGTGAATGTAATTTAAAAAGACTATTGACCCCTTACATCTCTTTCCTAGTAAAGCAGATCTAAGAGCCTGTGCTAACAGCTGTCCTGGGTATGCTAGTGTGGTTGCTGCTCCCCTTAGTGGTAATCATATTTTAGTACTCTCTCGTGATCTGCCTTGCTGACTAAATAATCTCTACACTTGCCAGTTACAAGGCTCCTACTGCTGTCCAAGAACTTTTAAAAACCTGTAAGAAAGAAGCAGGAATTAATTTCCATTTTCAGTATCGCTTTCTCATTGTTTCTCTTAGGTGTAAGTCCTAATATATTTCATTAATTCTTACAGATTCAATTCTGAATGAGAAAATGTAGTGTCTTTGTTATTGAACTGAAGAGTTTTCCATAACCAATGTGTATTTAGAGGCAGCCTGATATAGTGAGGACTAGATAGTCAGTAGACTCCTAGCTATGTGACTCTGGGCAAGATAGGTGCCTTCCCTGGGCTTAGATGGAGCTAATCACGATACCTTTCTTATAGGGTTATTGTGGGCATTAAATGAGACAATGTGTGTGAATTGCTGTAATTTGTAGATAAATGTCTCGTTATCGTTAATTTTTCTTGATTTTTAAAAATTGATTATTCTCCCCTCAGGTTTACTAACTCCAGAATTACAGGAGCTCAGATGGTTTGGGCCTTTAGAGTGCCCATCTAACTAAGAATCCATAACTGAGAATTCATTTCTACATATAATTTTAAATGTAAAACTTGTGATATTTCCAGAGTAGATCAAGGCTAGGTAAATAGCACTGTGATGGGTGTCTTAGGGAAGTTGCCCTAAACCTTAGTATTTGGTTGGCACAGATGATTAGCCCAGAAAAGGGGCATAATAAAAGATTTACTTAGCTTGCTCGTGTGTTGAATATAGAGTAGGGATGAATTGTGTTGGTGGTTCTTGTTTCCATTGTGGTTCTCATTCAGTTGAAATCTAAGACCTCCCCTCATCTTCCTGTCCCCAATGGAAGCCATAGAACGATGTCTGAAGGCTGATACAGACCTGTACACTGTAGGAGAATCATCATGTCGGAAGGGGCACTGGGTCCCTGTGCTAGGTGGAATGAATGGTTAAATGAAAAAGTGTTTATTAAGCACTTAATATGTGCCCGGTGCTGGGGATGCAAATAGAAATAGCTAGATAGTCCCTGCCCTCAGGGAGCTCACACTCTAAGCTCTGCTTCAAGTTGATGGCAAGGCCCAGAGGCACACCAAGAGTTTGTTGACATATATAGGCAGAGCAGAGGGGAAGGCCCAGAATATCTCAGATGGGAGGGGCAGGGGTAAGGCCTACTGGTCTTCCATCTCCATCTGGAATGAGTGACTTCTGTCTCACTCATTCAAACCCTGTGAGCAGTCCAGCAACCCAGGCCAAGGTGAAGGGTAAGGAATAGAATGCCCTCCCCACTTCCTGATTTACCATATGGGTTCTGGGTGAGACCAGAGCAGAGGAAGAGGGGAAGGGGAATAAAGTATCTCTGGTAGCAGCTCTTTCCACTGCCTGCAGTCCCGGGTAGTGTAATGGGGGAAGAAGGGGAATGAGACAAGATTGTCCGCTGGACACCATGTCAGCAGTGCAAAAGCTGGAACTTTATGCTCTCTCTGTCAACATGGCAGCATGACAGAGCAGAGGGGGTAGTGGGAGGCATTCTATCCTTCATCACCCCCTAACTCCCCATGTAACTCCTCTGCTTTCTACTTTAGGGATTTCCTCAATTAAATTCTTTCCACAGGATAGCCTGGGAACTTCCTTCTTGGAATTCTGCTGGTTTCCTCCGCTATGATGAGTCTTGGTCTGGCCTATGTGCCTGGCCTCCCTTAAAATGAGTGTAGACCTATCAGAAGTACACAGTTTGAAATTCTGCAAATCACAATGACCTTTGCAAAAAGCCTTGCATTAAACAGTGCATTGTGATTTTATCACTCCATGTTGCTAGTCAGAATTTAAAAGGTCTTCTCCAGCTCTTACATTTCTTTATCTCTCAGGTCCGGATTGCTTAGCACTTTAGTAGGCGAGAAGTCTGTAACACAGAGATGGGAGGTAAGCTTAATGAAAATTATTTCATCTTTCCTAATAGTTTATAGTTTAAAGTTTCATGGCCAAATAGTGAGGAAAGCACTTAAGCCATGTTTTATTATGTTACAGTTTGGAAAACACATTCTTCAAACATTTTTGCTTTGGAATGTATTTTGTTTTTTATACCAAAAATTTTTTTTACTGTTGTTCAGTAATTACATAGTAATTAAATAAGATCATTTAGTAATTAAGACCTGAGACATAAACCAGCGCACAAAAAAATCTTACCTTCTGATGTATCCACATTGTAAGTGTGAAATAAAACGTGTAAGCAATGATGACAAGAAAAGTCAGAGTAATTGAATATACTGAAATGAACTGCAATATTCCTATTTCTTTTCCTCTATTAAGAGAGGTGAAATCAGCAACTTCCAGTACCTGATGCACTTGAACACTCTGGCTGGCAGATCTTACAATGACCTCATGCAGTACCCGGTCTTCCCCTGGGTCTTAGCAGACTATGATTCCCAGGTAAATCTCACGTTATTCTCTCAAAGGCAGAATACAACTTGCAAAAGCCTGCAGAAGACGTTGCAACGAATTAAATGTTTTGTTTATGTCACTTTTTCCCAATGAGTAGCCAGTCTTTAAGGACCTACTGTGTGTTTCTACCAGTGCTAGAACCTTACTACTTTGCTTATATTGTTACTAGTCCTTAGTATCTCTTATCACTTGTGTTTGTATTCTTGGCTTTTAACCACAGTACTTGGCACGTAGGAACAAATGCTTGTTGCCTCAACTAGTCTGGCTTTGGCTTAGGAGGCAGTGTGGGCTAATATTTGGGAGGAGGAGCCTTACAGTCAGGCAAACTCGGCTTCAAGTTTTGCCTCCCAACAGTACTCTGTGAGCCACATCACTCTTGGAAGCTCGCAAGTTGTGCTGATCTGCATTCATTGACAGATGTGTCACTGAGATTTCATATGCCATGGAAATCTCAGGTCTGGCCCCAGAAATCTGTGTTAGCTCCCCAGGAGTCATGCACCACGAGAAGCAAAAAATATTCCCCTCAATTCTCTTTGACATCATAAGCAGTCTCATGACCCTTTGGAAATTCTTTGTCACCAGTCTTAGGCGGTGGTGCAGCACGAGGCACACGCTGGGAAGGAGGGAGGTGTTTGCCCAGCATTTTCCCCCAGTCCCTCTTCGGGGTTTTGGACCTTGTCTGAGTCATGTGGCCTGACCATAGTAGCATCCAGGTCTCTGCTGGACAGACAGGATAGGCCATGAGTCTTAGTGAAACTGGAAAGCCAGAACCACTGCATCACATTTAAGTTATTAACATTTAATTAAAACTGCTCTAAGACTTTTCAGACCCCCATCCCTGCCATTTCTCCAGCATCAGTGACAAGCCTTACTCTGTGTCCAAGTCAGGGCAGGCACCTCCTGTGCTTCACAGCCATCTGATTGGCTGTTCATTCCTTTATGCTGTTTACAGTCAAATAATAATAATTCAGGATAACTGGAGAGGCCCAAAGATGAGCTAGTGGAAAGAACACTGAACTGAAGTCACAGACACTTGAGTTCAAATCCTGGACTTGCTCCTTAATTCCCTAGGTGACTTTGAACATCTCACTTGAATTTCAGTTTCCTCATCTCTAAAGGGAAGGGAAGGGAAGGGAAAGGAAGGGAAGGGAAGGGTGGCTGGAACTATGTGCTTCCAATTTAAATTCACCAATTCAAACTTAGTCAAATAGTAGGCTTTGGAAAAGACAAAAGTTAGCATATGGAGATTTCTTGAAGTGTTTAGAAATGTTGAGATTATTGTTTGGTGAAAACATTAGTCAGGTGGGAGGAGTCACTTGTGTTAAGTAGCAAAGAAAAGTCAATTCACAATCATCATGGAAAGAGGCAAATTTATTTCATCCTTTCCCTTTTCTTTTAGTTTCTTTCTAGTGAAGCTTTAATAATAAATTAAAAAGCTGAAGAGGAAAAGTTTGCACTTGGATTTTAGACAACTTGTATAATCTAATTCCCTGCCATTGTTGATGGCACATGCATCATTCATCAGATTTTTTGTTGTTGGGCTTTATTTCAGAGGAGAACTTTTGGACAACGCTGTTATCCAGAAAGTCCTCCTTCTTGTAGTGATTCATTAAAGACACATTAAAAACAAAAGGATCTAGTCCCTGCCCTCAGGATGGTTACATTTTAAAGAAAAAGGAAAAGACAAAATAGAGGATAAAATATATTGATAGGCATACCTATATTGCTGAAACTTACAACAAGATAAACACTTTTTAGATACTTTGTGGACCTAAGTGCACATTAGGAAATACTTAAGTGGGAGACAGAAAAGATCTGAGGTAAAGTCAGGGCTTTTTTTTCCCTTTAAGGAAGACATTGTTTGGTGGAGAAGAAACAATGAAACTTTCCACAGTTTAGACTTGACTATATAGCTGAAGCAGAGTATTGACAGCAGGTTCTACTAACATGGCTTGCATTCATAAAAGTGCATTTATTTTTGTACAGCCTAATTCCATTCCATAAAACCAGGAACTACACAGATCAGACATGACATTTTAAAACCTCACTGATGGGCAAGAAATTGTGATCTTTTGGAGAAACCACCAGATAGAAAATGGATAGAGAGCCATCCTCTAAGAAAGCTAGGAAGATCCACCCGCAGGTCCCACCTCTGAGATAGATCGGCTATATGGTCCTTAACCTCTGAGCACCCTGTACAACTCGCCAAACTATACAATGCAGGGAACGTGATGGTCAGCAAAAGTAAGAGTGTCCTAATCCAGAAGTTCCCTACTGATGAAATAATAGATCCAGGACTAGTTGGTGTGATTTAGTGACAAATATAAATACAAGAGACAGGCAAAGATTTCAGACATCGACTTCTGAAATCTTCATGTGCTGGATTGATAAATTAGTTCATTGAATCTGGTAAATTTTAGGTCTCTGAAACAATCTCCATTAAACTGAGGCCAAAAGAAAAAAGATTCCTACTTGGGAATACTTCATCAGTTGCTGCCTGCCCTTTAAAGATAGCTCCTCCCAATGCTTATCACCTCCAAGTTTTTTCATATCACCTACAAGAGCAGAACATTGGGAGGTCATCATGGTAGGGAAAAAAAAAGGAGCAATTGACCCCACAGTTTTATGTGTGATGCTACAGAAGGTGATGAATTAGAGGCTCATGTGGTGTCTTTGTATACCCCTGATTCTGGAGTTCAAAGGTTTGTTTCTCCTACTTAAGCACCGAGGAGAGTTCCATCCAATCAGAGTCGTGATTTAACAAATACTGAATTAGGTAGTTCATATGCTCTAGACCTGACCTGCATGCTTTTCTCAGGGGAATATGCAATTGCTTCTGCGGTGACTATCTTCAGAAGGACTTGGTCTGTCATCTGCTACCTAGTGTTGGGCACGAATGTCAAAGTGACACATCCTTGGCTGGCTAGGAACCAGTGTTTGATAGACTGGCTCCCCAGGACTTCTGATGCTTCTTAGGATTTCTTCTTGGAGCCCAGATATACATCCCCACACTTGCTGAAGCCCCAGCCTGTTTATACTTATGTTGGTCAAAACAAAGGGCTTTCAAACATTTGGATTTGAATTTTGCTTTTTGTTTTAGGAAGTTGATCTCACTAATCCCAAGACATTCAGGAACCTAGCCAAGCCTATGGGAGCACAGACAGATGAAAGATTAACTCAGTACAAGAAGCGTTATAGAGACTGGGAAGATCCGAATGGTAAGTAAGGCTGGAGATTGGGAGTCAGTGTTAGAACTGAATCAGTGATTGTCTGAAGTCCACCCGCCAGACTTGGGATATTTCCTCAAGTGCCCCCATTAGATTTTTCCTTTTTTTTGTACATTGTGCTTTCTACTGCCAACTTGAACTCTAATCCTGTCTAAGATTTCAGCTAAATTGTACTTTAATTCTTAGCATATCTCCATCTTTCTGCTTCCATGTCTTTGCTCACACTGTTCACAACACCTAGTATGTTCTTCCTTACCTCTCTTCCTCTACTGTACCTTTTAAAATCCTACCTATCCTTCAAGGGCCAGCTCAAATGCCGCAGCTTCAGAAACTGACCCCTGCTGCCCACAGTGAGAAATAATAGTCCTTTCTTCCAAGTATACGTAGTACTTTTTACTCCTCTTGTTCTCATCTCGTATTCTCTTCTGCATTGTAGTTATCAGATAGCATTGCATATTTGTGTGTCTGTTTCAGGGACCCACAGCTAGCTTGTAAGATCCATGAGGAGGGGTACTATTTATTATCCTTATATTTTCCCCAGTCTCCACCACAATAATTTGTATATGCTTATATATATATTTGCTTAACAAGTAGTTGTTGAATGAATTAATGAATTATTTGCTGAGGAAATAGAGAAATTATATTTGCATGTTAGACAGTGGATAGTGGATAGAGCACTGGGACTTGGAGTCAAAACCTGAGTTCAAATCCTGCCTTAGACACTTACCAGCTATGTAAGCAAAGACAAGTCACTAAACTGCTCTCTGTTTCAGTTTCTTTGTCTGTAAAAATGAAAATAGTCATAGCATCTATGTCAGGTTTGTTTGGATAAAATGAGGTAACACTTTGCCAACCTTAAAGTGCTATGTCAGTGCTAGCTAATAAGCTAATAGCTTACTAATATTTACTATTTACTAATATATTACTAATACTATATAATATTAGTACTAATGATAATAATAATAGTTTGTAGAATTATTACAGGATGCTTTTCTTTTTTCAAGGGGAGAAGGCTGGGCAATTGGGGTTAAGTGACTTGCCCAAGGTCACACGCCTAGTAAGTGTTAAGTGTCTGAGGCCAAATTTGAACTCAGGTCTTCCTAACTCCAAGGCTGATGCTCTATTCACTGTGCCACATAGCTGCCCCATACAGGGTACTTTTCAAAAGGATATCAGGGGAGTGGCAGCAATTCTGAATTTAAAATACTTTAAAATGCTTTGAATGGATATATCATCTCATTAGAAAGAAATCCTTTACTTTTAAAATGTCTTAAATAGTGTTGAGAATTGACATGCTAAAATTATCCATGAAGTTTCATCCCAGCAAGGGGGTGGGAAGGGGATATTCTAAACTTGATCTTTTCTCATTGAATGGCTTTTTGTTAAAAATAACACCCTGCCCTGTCTTGACTTTTCTCTCTTATCTGTCTCAACACCATAGTTAAACAATGCACCCGCATACTGTCCTTTACTTTCAATTTCCTTGTTCCTTTTTTATGCCTTTCAAACCTCAACCTTGGATCACTCCCACCGTCCACCTCCACCATGTGCACTCATGCTTCTGAACTGACCTAGAGGAAGTCACAAAACCAGGCTGTCTGAGTCCACCACGGACTTGTATTATTTAGCCTTAACTGGGCACCCACTACAGTGAAGAACTTCTTTTAGCCCTCACTCGTGGATTCTCTGTCCCACTCTCCATTAAGGAGTTTCAAATCTTCTTTACTCTCCTCAGACCTCCCTCAGCTCTGACTCCATCCCCACCCCTCCACCTAAGAGCCTCACTTCACACTTTATAGAGAAAATAGAGGCTATTTAGTATGTGCTTCCCCCCCTCCCCTTATCTGAACGCCTCTTGACATGTTCCCCCCTCCATTTTCTCCTCCTCTGCCGCAGGCCCCAGTGGAGTGGTGGCCTCTCTCATTAAGACCAACATCCCATCTCTTTCCATCTTTTGAAGTAGATTGTCCTCAATGATCCCCACTTGAATCTCTCTGATCTTCAGAATCTCTCTATCACTGCCACCTACACAGGCCTAAGTCTTCCCCATCCTTATAAAAGATTTCTACACATCCTCAGGACTCTGTCCTAAAGCTCTCCTCCTTTTTCCAGCCAAACTCCAAAAAAAAAATCCATCCCTACCTATCACCCCCACTTCATCCCTTCTCACTCACTTTAACCCTTTACAATTTGGCTTCTGACTTCCTCATTTACCTGAAAATATGCTTTCTGTATTTGCCAGTGGCATCTTATTTGGCAAATCTATGGGTATTTTCTTAACCCTCCTCCCTCTTGATCTTAGCATTTGGCATGGTCATCTACCCTTTTACTTTAGTTACTGTTCTTTCTGGGTTTTTCTTAACATTGCTCTCTCCTGATTCTGCTGCCCATCTCTCCATACTGCCTGATCCTCCGTATCACTCCCTTTCACTGTTGGTGATCCCCCAGGACTTTATCTTGGGTCTTCTCTTCATTTTCTTTCTCTTGGTGACCTCCTTAGTTCCCACTGATGTAGTTATCATTGCTTTGTCAGTGACGGACAGTTTTATATCCTGAGCCCCAGTATGGAATCGCTTCCTGCCTGTTAGAGGTTCCACATTGTATGTCCCTGAGACCTCTCAAAATTCATTGTCTTCTCCCCAGAACACACCCCCTTTTCAAAATCTCCCCATTTCTTTCAGAGACACCACTAGTTTTTCAGTCACAGAAATTTGTAACTTCAGCATGATCTTGGACTCTTCATCTTCCCTCATCCACATGCTGGCTGTTGCCAGCTCTTGTTTCTGCCACTACAGTGTCTGTCACGCGTGCCTCTCCTCTGTGTTCTCACACCAGCATCTTGGCTGAGGCTTTGTCATGTCAGTGATCTCCAAATTCACCACCCCATGTCAGCTACTCTCCCCATTCCAACCGTTCCTCTGGACAGTTGCCAAAATAGTATTCCATAAGTGCTGCTCTGACCGTGGTGCTCTCCCTCTCAGTGAACTCCCATGACTCTGCTGCCTCGAGAACAAAACATAAACTCTTCCGTTGGACATGTAAAGCCCTTGGTGACCTGGCCCAGTGTACCTTTTACTGCCCCATTATATGCTACTCTGCTTCCCCTAGCCGTCCGGCCTGGTCCCTTACTGTTCCTCCTCCCTGGCACACCACCACCCATCCACGTATCTGTAGCGGCATGTCCCGCCTCCCCAGAACCCCTCACTTTCTTCAGAAATGAGCTCAAGCACTGCCTTCTCCATGAGACTTCTGCCATCTTCCCCCAACACCAAGGCCTAGGCTGCCGTAGGCTTTCCCCCAAAACTACCTGGATTTATTTTTTCTATATTCTGCATATATTTATGTCTGTACATGTATGTGTATTCATGTTATATCTCAAAAAGTAAGCTCTTTGAGTGAAAAGATTGTTCAATTCTTAGAATTCATATCCCCAGAACCACCTGTGTGCTTGGGCATATCAGAGAATCTTAATAAATGTTAGCTGATTTATCCACAAAACAGTAGAAAACTCATCGTCAGTAATTTAGGAAAACATTTGAATGTCAAGGCCATTCATTAAATATCACCAAATCAAAAACACGTTTAGTTCAGTATTCTCCTTTAGCAGAAGGACAGTACGGTTATTAAGTCTCAGAACGTGCTTGACTGCTGAGAATTCATGCCTGGTGAAGTATTGCCACATATTTAAACAAGAGCTCCAAATGTCATTATCCAGTCTGAAAGGCCTTACTTTATCTTCTGTTTAAAGTATTTTTACTTATTTTTAGTTTTCAACCTTCACTTTTATAAGACTGTGAATTCCAAATTTTTTCTCCCTGCCTTTCTCTCTTCCTTCTTCCCCAAGACAGCATGCAGTCCGATATACGCTATACATGAACAGTCATATTAAACATTTCCACATTAGTCATGATGTGAAAAAAGAATCAGAACGAAAGGGAAAGGGAGGACTCACTTTCAGTAGAGTGGAACCTCCATATGCAGTAGTGTTGCTTATCTCGTAGTTGGCCTTTTCAAACCTATTAAACTTTTCTTCTCTTGCCAGCAGTGTGTCTTAGTTATGGTTTTCATTTTCTTTTCCAGGAGAAACCCCGGCCTATCACTATGGAACCCACTACTCCTCTGCAATGATTGTAGCCTCTTACCTTGTTAGGATGGAGCCTTTTACCCAGATCTTCTTGCGACTCCAGGTAAGTCAGGCCCTATCTGTTGTGTCACGGCACCTTGTGTCGAGGAAAGGAAAGTGAAACCGGAGTGACAGTGTGAATGGACGAAGTAGACGTAGGGTCCACTGAATTGGGACTGATTAGAAAGAAATCAAGGCTAGATTTGGTGTAACATGTATCATAGTAGCCGAGTTAAGATTTCCCATTATATACAAGCTAACATAATCTCAAGCTAAACTCAGAATACAAACTTGGCCTGCATTAGGGGTCTATAAAATGCTGCAGATGGAATCTGTCAACTCCATGTTGAAGTTAAGGTTTGGAACTTCCATTTATTTCTTGGTCACTGATGTTGTTCTCTGCTTTTTTCCCCTCTTTAATTCTAAAACCGTGTGCCCTTTAAATGAGGCAATGAATATGCTTCTAAGTTTTTGTAAAGAAAACGCCTTTACCATTCTTATGGGAATAAAATTGCATAAGGGGAAGAGCATCATTTTTCTCATTCAACAAACATGTTTCTTGTTTGTGTTTGATTTTTAAAAGTTAGGAGATTGCAGTGTCACGGATGTGGCCAATAATGTGGTGGTTCATGGCTTGGGGATCTCTGCTTTGAGGCTGTTTCCATTTTATTCATAGGGTGGCCACTTTGACCTGGCTGACCGAATGTTTCACAGTGTACGAGAAGCCTGGTACTCTGCCTCAAAGCACAACATGGCAGATGTGAAAGAACTCATCCCAGAATTCTTTTACCTCCCAGAGTTCCTGCTCAACTCAAACAACTTTGATCTAGGTATGGAAAAGTTCCTGGCAATATCTGGGAGAAAAAGCTGTAAGGAAAGACAAGTACTTAGGAAAAGTGATTTTCAGATATGTAAGCTATGGCAGAGATTAGATTATGGCAAATAAGAGAAACAAAAGCACCATCTGTAGGTATTTTCTGAGGTCAAAGTAAATACAATGGAGGCATAACTTGAATTCATCCAGAAGAGCAATTCTAAAACCAGGTCTTTGGTAATGAATACAGAGAGAATGGAGTACAGAGAACAGAGAGATATGTGCTTTATAATTATTTCAGTGTACAGATGCATTGTAGTGAAAATATTATACTGCAGTTAATGTCATGAAAGTCAAACTAAACTTTAACCAGTCCTTGTCCTAACTTTTTTTAAGCTTACGAATTGTTTGAGGGTACTGCCAGCTTATTATAGATATTTTATTAATTTGTCTTATCTACAATGTTAGATTATAAACTTCTTGAAAAGTAAGAATTTATCTTTCTTCCTCCCAGAGGAAGCAGGGCACAGTGCCTTGTTTCTAATAGGTGTTCATAAGAAACATTTGTTCAGTGACTGACTCTAAGAATTTGTATCCCAAAGTGTTTTGAATTTTGGATTTCAGAATAACTTTTTTTTAAATTTAAATTTATTTACTTTTAGTTTACAACGTTCAGTTCCATGATCCCTTGAGTGTCAATTTTTCTTCCCCTCCCTCTATGCAATCCCTTAGAACCTGGGAGCACTCTGAGAAGTCTTAGCCTAATTCCTGTTCCCACAGATGAGTCTTATGTCTTAGGACAAGGCTAAATCTCCTCCAAAGGCTCTAGGGCAGCAGTTCTCAATCTTCCTAATGCCATGACCCTCTAATACAGTTCCTCATGTTATGGTGACCCCCAACCATAAAATTATTTTCGTTGTTACTTCATAAGTATAATTTTGCTACTGTTATGAATCATAATGTAAATATCCGATATGCAGGATGTATTTTCATTGTTACAGATTTAACATAACCCACAGGTTGAGAACTGCCGCTCTAGGGTTACCCCTGAGGAGTTGGGGGGGGAGGGGATTCCCTAGTTCCATAGTCTTGAACCTTCCTGATGTGCTTATCAGTTGAGAATTGTTTTAGGCAGCCAGCCTTCAGTTGCTTTTACAAAATGATGCAATGAGCAGTTAGTAGAAAATGTCCCCTGAAGAGCCTGACACGTCCTTCTATAAGTGTGTGCTGAGGTGAGTGGATTCGAGCCCAGTGTCCAGGAGTGGCAGGTGGGGTGACTCAAAGCTTCTGGAGGCTCAAAGGCCTGCTCTATCCAAAATCAGCTCCAGTGTTTCAGATCTCAAGCACCGTCTAGCCTGCTGTGACTCTTACTTAGAGGTGAAGGGGCTCCTGGGTTGGTTGATTTTTGTTCTGTTTGTGTGTATGTGTGTGTTTTTCTTTCTGAAAAATCACATTCCATTGTTCAGGCTGCAAACAAAATGGCACCAAGCTTGGAAATGTTATTCTTCCGCCGTGGGCAAAAGGAGATCCTCGAGAATTCATCCGAGTGCACCGAGAGGTGAGTGAGCAACCCTGGAGAAGAGACTGGACTCCATCTGGGCATAGGTCATAGTGCTGGGAGAGGGGAAGAAGACCCACAGCTCATCCTAAGTTACTCATCTAAGTTTTGTGGTTTTCAGTGTAAACGGTTCTTTTGTTCCGTATGGTTATTGGTGACTTCTTTCTTAGTGGACAGTTTGGACCAGTCAGTGATTCCGCCTGCTTCCTACAGTGTCTGTGTGTTATAATTGCAGGCTTTAGAGTGTGATTATGTGAGTGCCCACCTGCACGAGTGGATTGACCTGATCTTTGGCTACAAACAGCAAGGCCCCGCTGCAGTGGAGGCCGTCAATGTCTTCCACCATCTCTTTTATGAGGGTCAGGTTGACATCTACAATATAAATGACCCATTAAAAGAGACAGCTACCATCGGATTCATCAATAACTTTGGACAGATACCAAAACAGGTATGACTGTTGTCTTTGGAATTGTTGTGATTGTTGTAATTTTCATCCTGTTGTTTGTTAAAAGATCTTATACAGGTTTCCATGGCTTAAATATTCTGTAACCAGCCCTTCAGATAAAAATGTGCACATAAAAGTTTTAGTTTAGGATATTAAGAGATAACTATAAATAGCATTACCTTGGAACTCACATCCCTCATCTCTTCACCCTTCCACAATACCCAAGGAGACGAGTTTGTTGCTTAAGGAAATTCTTCATCTGAAGCCCAGTACAAAGTGTGCTTTCCCAGTAAAATGTACAAAGCCTGAGGCCGTGCGCTGCCGTCCCAGTCTCTCTTTGCCAAGCTCTGATACACTTTCTGGTGGCTGTGCTGAAGCTTTAGTCGGAATATTACATCACTTTGGGTTTGCTTATTCCTGTGTGTGTATCTCTGGCTCAGTATAATTTACCTTTTAAATTCAGAGGCTGAGTCGACTGGACAATTTTAGTTAGTATGGACAGTTATGTTTTGAGTCTTATTTGTATCGCAACAACTCAAAGAGGAAGAGAGCCCTTTGGATTCAAACTGATACTTTGTAGCTTCCTTTTTCGGGTGAGCCACATCTCTGAGCCGCTACATTTACTTCTTTTTTCGTGAACCCAGATAATCTTTTTCTTTAAGGTTTTACAACTTTTGTTTTCACATTGTCATCATCTCTTTTTTTCCCCCGTCTTTAAGACAAAAGAAGGGTGCTCTGCATCTTAACGTCTTCTTCCGAGCTCACTTAGCTCATTCTGCACTAGTTCATACAGGTTTTCCCGTGTTTCTCTGAACACCCCATATTTGTCCTTTCCTGGCACCTGTGTCTCATTTCATAGACACCTGTTCAAATATGTTTGTTCTGCCATTCCACTCGAATGAGGATGTGCTTTCTTTCTAGTTCTTGGCTGCCCCCAAAGTATTACTATTAATATTTTTATATAAATGGATGGGTCTCTCAGCCTTTGTTCTTCTTAGGGCATGCATTAGCAATGGGACCTCTGGGCCCAAGACAGTTCAACTTCCAGATATCCAAGAGGATAAAACCAGTATCAGTAGGAATATGAGAACATGAACCTCCTTAGGTCAATTTAATTCATTCAGGAATCACATAAATTGTGTAATGAAATTTAAAAACAAATTTTAGGTGATTAATCAAACTGCTTCAATTCTGTATTAATGATAAAATGTTTGAAAAAGTAATAGCAACATCATTCTGAGGCTTGTTTCCCAGCCTCCTCCTGAGTCCGGATTTGTTCACCTGGGAATCATAGAGTTGAAACCAGTGGTATGGATGACCCATCTTCCTTTAAAAATCATTCTCATCACTTGCAAGTTCTCCTGTTATCTATTCATAAATAACTTCATGAAGGACCATTGTTAGCCCATAGGCTGCTAGTGATGAATTCTTTGGCCATGAGTATATTAAAATGCTTAAGTGTGATCTCATTGGTGTGCCTGGTCACTTCAACACTCTAGACAGAGGCCCATTCATGCCTGCCCATCCTGCCCCCCTCTTGTTCAAGGGCTCCCACAGATTGGCCACAGGGTGTCTCCCTACCATGATGGCAGCCTTCCTCACCTCTCCTGATGCTGCAGATGCTACCAGTGTAGTAGAGGGGCTGTCCACAGATTATCCTTCACTTTCATCATACCAACAGCGCATCTTTTTTGCTCATGCACTTCTTTGTTGACATCCTTAACTCGGC
The DNA here is from genome assembly GCA_028646575.1 of Pseudocheirus occidentalis. Classification (NCBI taxonomy): domain Eukaryota; kingdom Metazoa; phylum Chordata; class Mammalia; order Diprotodontia; family Pseudocheiridae; genus Pseudocheirus; species Pseudocheirus occidentalis. The sequence continues at coordinate 19,931,770 of CM053601.1, forward strand.
TTCTCCATAATTCCCTGTTAGTAATATATCACAGCCTTCTCACAGCCATGATGGGCAATTTCTGTCTGGGAGATTCAAGAATTTCATCTCTTAGAAGACAATAATTTTACATTTATAACAGTCTCACAAAATCAAGAAGATTATTGGTGAGGGTTTTTTTTTAGTGGGCATTTGTTTTAGAGAGAAATTTGGAATCACTAAAAAAGCTTTGCAGTTTACCAGAGGCGATCTTTCTTACTTTTCTCTTCCTATACAACAATTTTAGACCCAGCTCATTGTGTATTTCATACATACTTGCTGTATACACACACCATACATGCATATACATACATATGTGTGTACACATGTATACATGCGGGTAAACACATACATGCCCATGTATATTTATATACACATGTATTTGCGTGTGTGTTTATCACTGTTTTCTTAGAAAAGGCAAAGTGATATTTTGAAAAGAACAGGACCTGGAATCAGAGAAGTTGAGTTTTAGCCTTTGCTTTGCCCCGAGGAGGTCACTTAACAGTTCTGGCCTCAGTTTTCTTATCTGGAAAATGAAGGGGAATGGAATAAAATGGAATGGGGAAAATGCTTACTATTCGAAGCTTCTTGATAAGTGTTGGAGACACAAGCAGGGCAAGATGTTCCCTGTATTCAAAGGAGCTTTTAATTAGGAGGTCTCAGCTCTAAGTCATGGAAAGACCAGTGAGTGGAGCAGCAAGGACAGAGTAGACAAGCTGCTGATAAAGCCCGGGGTGGGGGGGGCATCTTACCCAGAAGGATTCTGCTCCCTGCTTATCCGGGTGGTGTGAGCAGTCCTGCTACCAGCCACTTGCTACTGGAAAGAAAATGGTGGTCACCTCCAGATATTACCTGGTGTCCTTATCTGTAAAATGAGGCCCAGCTTCAGTAAACAACTTAGTCAAGTCTGTGTATAGAGTTTTATGGAAGGTGGTCCTGGCCTTATAGTCTAGAACAGTGGTTCTCAATCTTCCTGATGCTGGAACCCTTTAATACTCATATGTGGGCGTCTCTGCTTGTGGGCGGACCCGCCTGGAGACAGATAGAGGAGCGGTGTCTTGGTTCCTAAGATCATTGAAAATATGTGTTTTCTGATGGTCTTAGGTGACCCCCAGGTCGTGACCCACAGGTTGAGAACCACTAGTCTAGAAGGACCAGACAATGATAATGCAGAAGAATATGTGAGGCCCAAAGGGCAAATGCTTGTTTCTGGCTGGCTTTGGTCGGAAGTCTCCCTGGAGAACATGTCTATTGGTGTTAAGGTACAAGGAGAAGCCTGGTAAACTGTGGAAGCGAAGACTTAAGGACAATCAGGGCCCTCCTACCGACTTCATAGGGTACAGTAGGAGAGCCTCAAGCAAGGTACCCTCTGAAGTGCCTTACATAAATGTCAATTGCTGTTGTTATTACTGGGGCCCAGGTGCAGAAGAGCTCTAGATTCCAGTGATACAGTTTCATATTCTGGCTTGGACACTGAGAGGCTCTGGGCTAGATGCTTATCCTCCTTGGCCTTGGCTAGAGAGCTGCTCCGGTACCTTCCAGCCGTCACTCTGCCATCCTGGGAACTCTTGTTCCTTGGGTAGCCATGGATTTTTTTTACAGCCCTTCTACCATCAATGCATGTTGAAAATCTTCCTGTGCCTTATAATAGAGAGTCTTCCAAAGTGCAGAGGTTGTAAAGTCTCACCCACTGCTGTCACCTTCTGGTGATGAGCTTTTCTGATTGAAGGAGGCTGGTCTTTGAAGAGCAGATTGGATGTCAACCTCAGGCCCGTCCATATGTAGCTCCATTCCCCTTGGTTAGGGTGAACCAGATCTTGGGCTTCACTTGGCCAGGCCTCGGGAGCTCGGTCACCTCAACACTGCGGTGAGGTGACAGCTCAGGAACAGCAGCCACCATATTGTCATCCTTTACGGGATTCACTCATCTTAGGCTCCCTCCCTTGGCCACATCTTTCTGTTGCTGTTTTATTTTGCCTTGGATACTTAGGTATAGCCCTAGCTGTTGTTTTTCAGGAATTAAAATAGGATGGCTCTTGATGCCTTTCTGTGCCTCTGGGTAATACATCCAGAAGCCAGGTAGCTAAAATGCCAGCCACTGCCCCTGGGTGTACTAATGAAAGGGGCAGGTTAGAACAGGCAGGCAGCCCTGGCTTCACATCCCCCTCCAAACACCAGTGTGTGATCATGGACAGGTCACTTAACCTCTGAGTCTCAGGGTCTTCTCCCACCGCTACATGCTTCATTTGCCAGTGTGATAGCATTGTGTGAAAGTGGGTCATTTGTATCCAGGGCTTATAGCAAGTCTGCACCTGCTTAACCAGAGGATCAGGGATGGAGAGCTGGGAAGAACCTCCGAGGTCCACTAGTCCAGTCCCTTCATTTTATGGACAGCACTGATGCCTAGCAAGGTCAACTTCCCAGGGTTGCAGGAGCAGGCCTGGAACTTGGACCCAGATCTTCCTACTCTAAGTGCCTTTTTTCTCTTTTTTCACCACTCTGCCTTCCAATGATGGTGGTTCAAAGTCCAAATCCTTTAAATTCTTATTCTTTTTATTTAAAAAAATTTTTTTCTTATGCTTTTTATTAATTCTTGTTGGAATAACAAAACCCTGAACTCATACCTTGGAATGTGACATGGAAATTTTTAAAGGTTTTTTTTTTACACGTTTAGAGGTCTAAAATATGTTGGCCTTTCCTCATCCAACTACATTTTTTAGAACTTTGTCACAGAAAAATAAAACATTGGTTTGAAAAAAGTAGGATGAGAAGATATATTTATTCCTGCTTTTTTTCCAGAAGTTTCAGATCTTCATAGTCATCAGCCATCAAACAAAAAGCGTGAATTGCCCAAATCCCACTGGAAGTTTCAGCACTCAAGAAGTGCTGATAGTTTCAGTCATGGCTTTGTTGTACTCTATAATACAATAATATAACGTAGTGCTTCTGCATAAAGGCCTTGAAACTTTCACAGCTCTTTTAAATTCAGCTATAGAATAGTGAAGAGAACAGAATTAAGCTATTATAATATTCCTTTTTAGCAAAGTGAGACTTTGATGGCCAGCTGGAAGTATTCTAGTCAAGTCAGATTTTACTCAGGACTCCCCCATCCTCCCAGTCTATTAGTATAGATTCTGAAATGTTTAGTAGAACTGGGAATGCTTCACTGGATGTATGTTATTGCTAACCCACCACAGTTTGAAGAGATTTGCCAGTAATTTCATTTCTCAGGATCTGTGTAAGCTCTCACCCTATAACTTCTTCTCTCTTGCCAGCTCTTTAAAAAGCCTCATCCACCAAAACGAGCGAGGAGCCGACTCAATGGGGAGAATTCTGGAGTCTCTGTCCCACCAGGGTCTACGAGCGACAAGATCTTTTTTCATCATTTAGACAACCTGAGGCCTTCCCTGGCACCTGTGAAAGGTAAGGGGTAAGAAAGGGTGAACGGAGGTGTGGTTGAGATGGTCCACAAGGTGAGAGGTCAATGAAGAGTTTATCTTTTCTTTAGTAATGAAATATTCCTCCCTTCTCATTGTCTTCCCTAGTAATGAGGGCTGTCCCTTCTGCGCAAGAAAATTCCATGTTCTACTTATTTCTTATGCCAGAATATGAAGCTGTTTTTACATTTTTTCCTTCTAATGCTACAGTAAGGAAAACCTCAAAGTGATGGATTCTTATAATCTTGGAGTTAATATCCTTTGTATTGAAAAAGAGGGTCACAGACACCATGAACTGCAAACAGTGTTGAGGTTTGGGGAGTTGTTAATGTTGATATTAACTCAGTGTTTCATCTGTAAAATGAGGGGTTAGACTTTGTCTCCATGATGAGTGGAGGAGAATGAGGTGTGGGGTATTATGGTGATTTATATGGTTACTGTCTTTTGTTTCACATTAACAAAGACTTAACCACTGTCTGATTATATTACAATTTGGCCAGTAAAATATTTACAGAGAGATTGTTTTTCCTTTAAGAAATTGCATTTTTATCAGATTCTTAAGAAATGGTTACATACTTAAATAAAAATATAAATCTTAGTATTAAATGAGTAATTTGACTCAAGAAGTTATGTGCATTATGATTTCAGATTTACAGAGATAGTGCTAGGTTCACTTTGCTTGCCTCCAGTATGGTCTCTTCTTGGCACTCCTGAATCTGTGCTGAATGATGGTACTGTTAAACAAGAATAGGCCTGGCCTTCACAGTACCCAAGGCATGGATTGGTGAATAACCCTCCCTGCATTCTGCTGCAAACAAGCTCACTTTCTCAAAGCTGGGCTGCAAAGCAGGAATTCTCCAAAGAGATGGTAGATGAGAAAGGAAGGGAGTAACCATCAACAAAGAGGCTTGAGAGCAGTGCCACATGGCCACGTGGCGATCCTAAATCTCAGGGTCTCTGGAGTCATAATGTTAAAGTAGACTCTCAGGAAATTCAGAATTCCATTGGACTGAAGGAACAGTGTGTTTTGATATTGGTGTTTGCTGTATGTGTTTATTTTATATGGACACTTGAGAAATACTTCATAATTGGTAGTGTCCATTCGATGTGCATACAGTTTTTCCCTGTTTCTGTTCTAATCTCAAAATGTGTTTTACAGAATTGAAAGAGCCTGTGGGACAAATCGTGTGCACAGATAAAGGCATTCTTGCTGTGGAGCAGAATAAGGTCCTCATTCCACCTGCCTGGAACAAAACTTTTGCCTGGGGCTATGCAGATCTCAGCTGCCGACTGGGAACCTATGAGTCAGATAAGGTTCTTTATCTCCCTGCAGAATTTCACAGGAGAAAGGGGTGGGGGGAATAAGGAGGGAAGAAATGCTGCATTCTGAAATCTGGCTTCCAGATACATCACATGCTTTTTAGAGCCTGGGCGTGTTTCATTGGGCAGCACTAAAAGCAAAGCTCATGTTCTCCTCTTGTTGTTGTGCTTTGTGTGAAGTAGACATGCGTAAGTAACTGCTCAATGAAGAAGGAGCCACATTATTGATTAATGGTACATACATTAAGCAGAGATGAGGTTTTTGGTCATAGGTACTAAAAATGTGAGTCCTGTCCCCAGTCCACCCAACCCTGTGCTCCCACCCTTTGCCATCCCTCTCAAAAAAAAAAAAGTTTGCATTTTTGCATCACCTTTGGGAAATTTGATCAGTGACTTAGTAGCTGCTCATGCCGCTGTAGAAGTAAGCAGCCTTGTCATCAAGGTCTTTGGAATGGTACTCAGTATCAGACACTGATTATCAGATAATGTTTCTCTTTTTTTTTTCTTGGTGTTTTTTTTTTGGAGGGCAGTTGGGGTTAAGTGACTTGCCCAAGGTCACATGGCTAGTTTTTTTGTGTTAAGTGTCTGAGGCTGGATTTGAACTCAGGTCCTCCTGACTCCAGGGCCAGTGCTCTATTCACTGTGCCATCTAGCCGCCCCCAGATAATGTTTCTCTAAAAGGTATTTCCATGATAAAATTTTATTTGCCATGGTTAGATTAGAGATGATCATTATTCATTGACACTGATGATTAAGGCAGTAAAATGGTGCTTGGCTGGGAATAAATGGGGAGAGGGAAAGAGAGGAAGGGAATGAGACTAAATCAAATCTTAAAGGTCCCTCCCAAATCTAGTCGTTATTTTTTTTTATTCTATGATAAAGAATTTCCCTTATACCAAAAGTCACATGGTCCTTGAGCTTTGAGGTCTCATCTAACTATTAACCATTTCCTCATTTTCATAAGAGAAAATAGGCATTGAAACTTAAAGTTGTTTTCCTAAGGTCACCAGAGTTTGTGATAGAGTCAACACTAGTGCCCCCCTGGCCTTCTGATTCATGGCTCACACTCTGTCTGCCCCCACAACTCAAACTCAGACAGAAGTAGTTCTCTGTGGGCAACTCAGAAAACCACAAATCAGCATTAATTATGTTGCAATTAATTTTTTGTTTATTTTGTTAAACATCTTCCAGTGACAGCTGTACTTGTCCTGAGAGCTTGACACCTCTGGGCCACACCATGCTCCCATCCTCAGTACTTTTTTGGGGGGGAAAATGCATTTTAAGTTTACTTTCTAGGCATGAAAATCATACAGTTTTTTCACCAAAATAATGTTTGCATACCTACTTCTTTGCCAGCTCTCTTCAACTTTTCTTCAGCATGAACAGTCTAGTTCATATGTAGCTCAGTGGAGCTAGAAATAGACAGTTCTTGAGTCTTCTAGATAAAGGTTGCTAATGTTTCTAGGTGGGGAATGTGTTCGGGGGGGGCATTTTCCTTGGAAGTGAAAAGGGGGTGCCTTACCTGCTGCTTTGTGTAGGTCTTCACCTTGTTCACAAGTATTTGTTTTAGCAAAGAAAAATGAGAGCTGTCACTGTCTGCTTCATGTGCATTTTCTCTTGTAGGCAGTAACTGTTTACGAATGCCTCTCTGAATGGGGCCAGATTCTCTGTGCAATCTGCCCAAGCCCCAAGCTGGTCATCACGGGGGGGACGAGCACTGTCGTGTGTGTGTGGGAGATGGGGACCTCCAAAGAGAAAGCCAAAACACTCACCCTCAAACAGGTAATGGGGCCAAAGTAAGCAGGAATCAGTGCTTCTGTGAGCTCTCCAAAACCACTTACCTGCCTGCTCCATACTGCTTTCATTTATGTGCTTAGAGCAGTTGTGTTCTTGAGAAAGCTCTGTATTTGCTGGCTGCTTTCCAGCAATTTACATCATATCATATTTTAGAGTTTCTGACCTTTGCAAAGCATTGTTCTGGGCACTGGAACAGATAAAAAGCTGTGCAACAGTCTCTGCCCTCAGGGAGTTTACAGTCTAGTTGAGAAGAGAAAAACCTGTATTTGTAACTAAAATACAAAATAAACCCAAAGCGCTACAGGAGCTGCAAACAGTGCTGCAATGACAGCCACCACTTTTCTCTCCCTGTCCATCCAGCCTCTGGCGCCCTCCTCTCCACATATCACGAAATACTTGATAAACTCCTAAAGTGTGGAGAGGAAGCTGCTATTTAAGAAACCTCTTACAGAATCAGCCCACAAGTGTTTAATGATTTCCTAACATGTGCTCAGCTCTGCTCTACCGTAATGAAGGAATCCCTTTGTAATGTTATTTATTAACTCACAATAGCTACATGGTGAGTAGATTCAGTCCTTTCTTAAGCAGGGATGCACCTGCCAGGTTCTGCTAGTGCACTTTTGAGCAGGACTAATTGTTCACATTAGTTGGGTGGTCACAAAGCGCGTTATGCCCTTTGATCCTCAGAGCCTCCTTGTGGAATGTAAATATCATTCCCATTTTATGTCTGAGGAGACTGAGCCTATTCTGTATAACTATTGTTTAAAAGAGTAATACTTTGAGCACACCCGCATTAGCTCAGTGGCCAGCTGGGGAGAAGCCCAGAGGCTGCATCTGAATTGCTGAGCTCCAGGGTCCTAGCCAGGAGACTTCAGGGTTACCTAGGTATTATCAAGTAAGGGATGAGGCTTTTCCAGGTGCTTTAGTGCAGATTCCCCAGCACTGATTTCAGATGACAGTCAATGACTGTGTTAACATAGCTCAGGTGTACGTGGCATGTCACATTTTATAAAGTTTCTAATAGAACATTCAGTTCAGGAAATAGGTTTCTGGAGTATTTAATAGCATCTGCTAAGTCAGAAATAAACATCAGACAGTCCTTCAGTGTTTGCCAAATCCCAAATAAAGATCTCAAGTGACTAGAATTTTAAAACAAGTGGATATTTTGAGCAAAAATTCTAGAGGGTTCATCAGAATTAATATACATATTTTTCTTCCAGAACATGAAAGCTCTTGTTTTTCTTACTGAAAGGGAACACTTGGTTCTAGAGCTTTTTTAGCATAAATTCCCCCAGACTTAAATAACTATTTGTTTGTAGAAAGGCTTTCAGTAACCCTAATGATCTTCCATCCAGAGACAATTTCAGGTCTAAATTTCCTCTTCACCAGGCTCTACTGGAGTGACATGTAAAAGAGTTCATGACATAAGGAACAGCAAGAATTTAAAATTTTAATTCCTTGTGTCACAGTTTACAGATTCCCCGGGCTAGAACTAGATGTGAAAGCTTAGTGCTTGACCCTGAGAGGCCTTGCTCTACCATGGCTGTGATTGAGGGAGAGTAAAATTACTGAAGAGCAGAAGTCTAAGCAGAATTTGTGAACAGGATTGTTTTTTTTTTTTCTTTTCCTGAGAGAGTTGGGAAGGCTTCCTGGAGGAAGGTCTGAATGAAAGCAGTGACTTTAGCAGAGGAAAATGTGTCTGGTGGCAGGGGCAGTGGAGGGAATCATGGGGAACAGCATGAAATAGGGTTGGAGACATAGGTAGAAGTCGGATGGTGGAGCTAAGCATGAGTTTACATATTAATAGATAATGGAGAGTCATTGAAGACTTTTTTAGTGGATTAGTGACCCTAATTACCAACACTTCTGATGTGACCTGGGGGCTGCCGCCATTCCCCTGTTTTCTGTGTGTTTTCTTTCCTGTAGGCATTGCTTGGCCACACAGACACCGTTACCTGTTCTACAGCCTCGTTAGCGTATCACATAATCGTCAGTGGGTCACGCGATCGAACATGCATCATCTGGGATTTGAACAAACTGTCATTTTTAACTCAGCTGAGGGGTCACCGAGCTCCTGTTTCAGCTCTTTGTATCAATGAATTAACAGTGAGTAGTAATGTAGTAATGTTTATGTTTAGGAAAATGAGCCACTGTGGTGAAAGTGTTTGCTTTCTGTTAATTATCCTAAACTTTTTCTATTTTTATAATAGGCCATTGTACAAAAAACATGTATTTTCTTCAATTTATGTCATATTTGTAAATGAACATGAATGTTAAAGGTTATGAACCAAGATACCTGTATGGTAGCCAGCTGTCTATTCACTGTTCCATGTGTTTTTTTAGAAAAAAGATTTCATTTAAATAGAACATTATAGAATATGCTCATTTAATATCTAAAGAGTTTGAGATTTTGTAAAGCTGTTTTTATCTTTTATGAGGTCATAAGATTTGGTAGCTAAGAGGGACCCTAGAGAACTAAGTACCTATGCTGTTTGCTTCTTACATGCAGGTACAGAGAAGTCAATTCCCTTGTAAAAGTATTCCCCACAAATGTTCCAAAAGTTTCCAAAGATCAGTAGTCATTAGTGTGCATAACATCTAATGAGCCATAAAAAGAAACTGCCCTGACCCCCAAACCACCCCTGAGCACCCCGCCCTGAAATACAGAGCAGGAACAAAGCAGTGCCAGTATTTCTGTGCTTCTCATCCTCTGTGAGGGAAAGCAAGAAACAGGTATTGGGCAGAATGCTAATAGAAGGATCACACAGTAGGGTGCGTATGCTCAGGACCTGTAAATCTACCCCCAAAGCTGATAAATGTTCCTACTCAAGTCATCAGGTGATTCCAACTACATCCCTGAATGACATGGTTGTTCAAGTCTAGAGAGAGTCAGAATATCTGTTAGAATGAGAATTCCGCCTTTTGGCAGGATGGCGGATCAATAATGTCCACCCAACCTGATTGACCATTGCTGATTCAGGCAAGTGGTTTTCTGAAAATGCCCACATCCAGAAATTGCATTTCTTTTTAATAAAGGAGACTATACCTTTACAGTAAGAGCGCCCAAAGATACAGTGATTTAAAAAAAAAAAAAACAACCTTCCAAGTCATTTGCAAGTATCTGTGTAGGTTTTATCAAAAGTCCTGTTTTGTTTATTTGGTCCTTGGAGTAGTTTTGCGTCTGCCGCCATCTCTCAAGAAGTTATTAAGAAACGTCTTGTTTCTGTTCGGTTTTCTAAACCAAATGTGAAGGCTGATTTACACCCGTCTTATTACTGAGCCTAAGGTAGCTCAGATTTTTCTTTTAAAACCTTTACTCCAAGATGACGTCCTTTTCCTGGAAGCTTTTTCTCTGGCACTGTCACTAAGACTGTCTTTCAGTCCTTCAGGAAAGCCTTCCCTGATACAGGGTGGAGCATGTTTTTCCCCAGTAGAACACAGAACTGTGTCACGAGCTAATTCAGGATTTTTTAATTTCTAATGACTTAGAATTCATTGAGAAAACATTCACAATTTGTAGAATGCTTTGTGCTCTAGCATGCGCTAAACAAACTAATTCTATTGCTTTACAAATGTAAATTTGTCAAGACCAAAAGCAAGTTTCCCAAAAATATTTGGCTAAAACTGGTTTTTGGGGGGGGGGGGGCTTTATGTCCTTGATTTCTTAGTGAAAGAGGGCCATCAAGTGTAGGAAGATGCCATGCAGGATGGTCAGAGGTGGCTAGCATGGACAAGAACATGAGGCAGAGGTGGCCTGGGGCATCAGAAGCCGTGGGGGGCTGGGAAGTGGCCACAGGAAGTACAGCTTGGCTTGAGCTGGACAAGCAGTCTTGCTTCCTCTTAGGCAGGCCGACTCTCACTGTTGTTTCTGTTCTTGAGCAGGGTCTGCCAAGGCTGTGCAAATACTTACACTCATTTTCTGTTTGGTTTGTTTGTTTGGGAGTGCCTCAAGGCAAGAAGGAGCCAAAGCTTTTGTAAAACCTTCTCCCTTCATGTGTCCCTTCCTGTCATCTCCTGGTCTCCCCTCGCTTTATGCACCCTTCAGAAATTCTAAAGGGTCATTGGACCTCTGCCTGAAGTAGTTATTCATTAGATCACTTCCTTACTTGGTATAGGGGATGGTGAAACCCAGGGTCAGCCTTGCCTTTGGGATCAATAGAGTCCTTCCTGCTCATTGCAGTAACCAAAGCCCCTGCCCAAATGGGACCATAAGAAGAGGGAATCAGGAGTTTCTTCCTTACCTGTTTTTAGACCTATTAATGATGGAATCCATGAAGTGGTTTTTCCAGTTAAATGTGAGAAAGGGGAGCCTCAGATTGGCAAAATTTCCCCCTCAAAATTCATATTATTGTTATCATCTGTTTACCTGCATTTATCAGTCAAGAGTTTTAAAAAATAATTATATGTAAAATGTTCAAACTTCTAAAAGAGAAATTTAGCGATTTCATTTATTAGTAAAGATAGTTGTAAGCTAGACTTCCCCATATTAGTGGTGCCTTATAGTACTGAAATTTGATCTTATTTTATAAATTTAGTAGCGCTGTTTCGTACCTTCTTACCAGTTAGCAGGGAAAGCAGCTTTTCTAAGTATGAAAGGCTTTTTGTACTCAGATAGTACTTGCTGATATGCTTACTTAACAAATTAGAAGAGCAATGGGAGCTTATTTGGGGATTGTTCTTACTGCTATTGAGTATATTTTAAATTTAATCTAAGTCTCTGCTTTTAAAATGCTCTTTGAAGTTAGGAAAACACGCCCTAAATCATTAAATACCGTGATGTTTCAGATACTTAAAAAAATAGTAATGAGTTCAGAGCTTAGATTTTTTTTTGTGAGATTCTAGGAATTAGATGTGCTTCAAAAACTAGCTTGTCTTTAGCTAGAAAAAAAAAGTCACCAAGTTGTCCTTTGGGGTCTGTCTTTTCAGGGGGACATAGTATCTTGTGCTGGCACATATATCCATGTTTGGAGTATTAATGGGAACCCTGTTGTGAGTGTTAACACCTTCACTGGCCGAAGTCAGCAGATTGTGTGTTGCTGCATGTCGGAGATGAACGAATGGGACACACAAAACGTCATCGTAACAGGACATTCAGACGGCGTGGTTCGGGTAAGTGCGTACATTGAGTACTGTGTTCTGCGCTGAAATGAATAGCCCCTTAACCTGGCTGGGCAGCGCCTAGCCCTTCTTTGCCTTTCCAGCATGCTCTAATCCAGTGACGCCGTCCTGTTTGCTGCTGCTCCCACGTCATTCAGTCTCTCAACTCTGGGCATTTTCACTGGGTGTTGCCCAGGCCTGGAATTTTCCGTCTCCCAACTGCCTTCAAGTCCCAGCTAAAATCCCATCTTCTACAATACCACATCCTCAGTCCCCCTTAATACTAGTAACTTCCTTCTGTAAACTGTCTCCGGTTTATTTTCTACACATCTTGTTTGTATGTAATTGTTTACATGTTGTCTCGGCCTTTGAGCACTTACTGCTGCTTGTTAATGGTAGGTATGCAATAAATATTTTTGTTGACCATCACATTGCTTTAAACTAGACTTTAACCCTGAGAGCGTAATGCTCTGATAAGGATTAATGGCCTCTCTCCATATCTAGATACAGTCATACCTTGACTTTTAAGCCCAGCAGTAAATGTTCTACATACTCTAAGCTTAGTAGACAGGGATTATACCTGCCTCCAAGTAGAAATCATTGTGCATAAGAAGAATTTCAAGAGATGTTTTAGTCTATATCTAGCCACCTGAAAAATAGATTTGGTTAGGTCAGCAGTTCTCAACCTGTGGGTCATGACCCATTTGGGGGTCAAATGACCCTTTCACAGGGGTCACCTGAGACCATCGGAAAACACATATTTCGATGGTCTTAGGAACAGAGACACCGCCCCTCTATCCGTCTCCAGGCAGGTCTGCCCACATGTAGATATGCCCACATATGAGTATTAAAAGATTGCAGCATTAGGAAGGTAGAGAACCACTGGGTTCGATCTTTACAAATAAAATATTCTCAGATTTTACGGTAAGTGGACAGAAACACTTAATATGTAACCAGAAGATGGTGTGTCAAGTAGGGTTTGCCTATATGGGGGGCCACCAGAGTTGGAAGTATCGCTTTCTCCTTGACCTTCACCCTTCAGAATGTCAGCCAGACCCAAAGCGGGGTCACTTTTCCCACTGTACACAGCACTGGCAGCCCAGGGGAGGCAGCTCACCTTTGCTCCTTACCTCTGTTCTACCCCTCATTCTGGAGCCCCAGCCAATGAAAAGGATTCCATAGCCTGGGTGTCAGGAGCCCCAGGTCTTGTGATTTGTCTGTCTGTGCTATTGATGGACTTAAACAAGTGCTGATAAAATCAGAACCATAAGATTGTCTCTCACTTGGCTCTACTTCCAGTGAGGGAAAAGAGTATGTTTGATCAAGGCTATTTCCTGGTCTCCTTCATTGCAAGTCCCAAATATGTTAGTAATTGATAGACAAGAGTCACTGAGCACTACTGAATCGTTATTATGGTCAGAGTTTAGATGAGACAAATATAATGAATTAGAGACGATTAAGGAGATAGAGAGATCACATAGAAAATGTCTGCCAGCAGCAGATCTGGGAAGGAGGAGAATTAAGTCTCCCCCCTCTTTTGCTAGTTGTCAGGCAGCTACAGAAGTTAGAAGCCTCCACGGACGCAGCTGCATCCATGAGTCTTAGTTTTGCTGGCTTTTTCCTAAGGAGCAGTGCCCGTGGCCCTGGAGCCAGGCCTGCAGTGCTCAGATTCCACACTTGCGTGGTGAAATGTGGGAAGGAGCTTTCATCTCTCCACAGCGTGCTGCTGCTGCAATCCTTGCTCTGCGCCGTACTGCCTCTGGACTCCCCTTTCTGCCTCCTCCCTGCTCCAGACTGAGGAGCAGGAAGGGGAATTCACGCTGTCTGAAGACCCAGAACCTTTCCTGCCAACAGGGGAAGTCTGAATACCCAGTTAGCCACGTCATCAGCCACGTGGAGCAAATTGAAGTTTCTCCTCAGGAAGTTCTTCCTAATGCGTCTGGTTCTTTCCTTCTCAGAGGCAGAGAGCCATTAACCGGTGTCCCCTCCATGGCTGTGTGTCGTTTACTTAATACGCTCCTCCTGTCCCCTGGCCATCTTCCTCTGTGTTTCCATCCCATCTTGCTCTTGTGGTTGTACCCTCCATCACGCAGTCATGGCAGCAGCCTTGTAAATTATGTTCCAGAAGAGCCTGGCTTAGGGAACAGAATAAAGGGAGAGCTGCATGTGCGGATGGACTTCCCTCTCTCACCTCCTCTATGAAAGTTAACGTGCCTGCTCCACAGGGCAACCGTGACGCTTCCCAGGTCAGGATGTGGCCATGAGGTGAAAGGGATCACACAGATAGTGGGTATCTGAGGCAGGATTCACACCCAGGACTTGCTGACCTCCAAGGCCGGTTCTGTCGTCTTTATTAAGCTCCCACATTGTGCCAGGCACTGTGCTAATTATTATCCAGTATGTTGTTATTAATACTGTTTTCTGTTTCTGATTCTGTTCAACAAATGTTAAGTGCAGAAAAAGACCCCTGTTTGGGTTTTTAATAACATCACTCTACCAGTCCTTCTAATGAATGAATGTGACTGGCAAACATTATTTTTCTGCTCACCCAAAACAGCTTTTCTTCCATTATAATCCACGAGTATTTCCAGTCTTGTAGTGATCACTGGGGAAATCAATGTGAGACTCTGGTACATATTTTCAGAGGTGATGTTATTTCTTAAGACTCTCTACAGAAGATAACCAGTGACATCAAAATTGTGTGTTGAATTGACTTTTTATCTTCTTTATCATTTCAAAATCAGTTTTGGAGGATGGAGTTTCTGCAGGTCCCTGAGACACCAGCGCCTGAGCCTGTTGAAGACCCAGAAATGCAGGAAGACTGTCCGGAAGCACAAATAGGTAGCGGCTTCTTTCTAAGCCTTTTTTCAGTGGTTTTCCTTTATTTAACACAAAAATAAAAACCAAGCTAGGTAGAGCATTGTTTGCTCCGTTCCCAGCTCTCTCAGAGCCAGGCCCGTTGCATTGCCCCTTGTGGTGTCAGGGTATCCTGAGGAGTTTGTGCATCTCATTTCTCTACTTTTACCACTGTCCCTTCCCTCCGCATTGTTAGGGACCAGTGACTAGCACGCCAGGTCCTTGCAACCACTTAATGCAAAGTAGCTTTTACAAGGGGGTATGGACTTCAAACATATAGCAAAAGTAGTGCAAACATTTCCTACAGTATCTTATGGATATACATTCCTCCATACCACCCTGGTCTCTGGTAGAGTAGATACAAGATTTAACTTAGTTCCTAGCATGGGTCCCACCTGATTGGATCCATAGTCAGTTCAAAACATTTCACTTATACATTCTCACTCTTGCCCTGGAATGTGGTATCTTGTGGAGACATCTGAAGTGCTCCAAGCATGCACCAGCTCTTCTGGAGGCCCCAGCTATATCAGTATAAACTTAAATCACATGTCCAGATTTCATAGCTTTAGCTGGACTAGGCCAGGGCTGCAGGTTCCCTGCAGGCTCAAGGTCGCATGTAGCCTTCTAGGTCTGCAAGCACGGCCCTTTAACTGAATCCAGACTTCACAGCAAACCCCCTTAGTAAAACGATTTGTATTGTGACTCAAGGCTTTCCTGATTTTTGAGAGACAGTTCCACAGAGCATGTGTTTTTTCTGGTCAGATCAGCCCCTCTCATTTCGGTTCACTGCCAAGCAGCAGACTCATCAAAGTAGCTGGTGTGGGACTGCCAGTGCCCTTCCTTGCCAGGTTATCCTTGCTGTCTGTACCCCTCTTGGGCAGCGCAGACCAGTCAGGAGGCCTGTGTTCAAAGCTTTGCCTCCAGGCTTCAGATCCATTTGTAAAGCACATTAAAATCACTCTTTACTGTTTTGGAAGCAAGTTTTTCCTGTAATATAGAAATGCAGCACAATTATTTCAGTCAGCTCTTGCCAGCTTCAGAAGGGGCTTGGCTCTTTGATTTGGACATCCCACAGATGCCCTCCCCACAAAACATTTATTATCAAATGTAGTCGAAATTAGTCTTCAGACTCGTTGCCTGAGTGCTCACTGAATACAAAGCTCCATCCTGGGCTGTGCATGAGTTAAGGCAGTAGGTGACCTTCCCCACTTCAGGTAAACACTCTTGTTTGTAACCTTGACTGGCAACAACGAGTAAATCTCTACATCAGTGACTATAGTTAGAAGGAAAAGACCCTCTTCTTGAGGAAATTGGAAAAGATTGTGGTGTGAGGCTCATTCCTCAAAGATGGAGGATGGAGTGTGGCCAGTGCAGCCCATAGCACCCCCTTCTCACCTGGCTTTGTATTCAGACGAACTTGGCATATATTCTACATGCACTTACGTATGTGCTGTTCTAGGCTCTCCTGTTCGAATGTCCGTGTACTCATATCCCCTGCACTAGCAAGTGCCTCGCCTGTAGCAGAGCATGAATAAATGCTCATTGATTGATTGATAGGTACCTGGGGGGAGTATAAAACTAAGTAAGGAGGGAGGAGAGGCTATGGTCCAAAAGAGGAGACCTTAAAGGTCATGTTCATGAGTAGTGGCGGAAAAAGAAAACGCAGTCCCAGCAGTCACTGCGAAAAATAAGACAGCTTTTTATAAAGTCCAAGAAGTTATGGAAATAAAATGTCTGTGTCAGAGACAGTCCCTCTTTTCGTTCTGCTGTTTTGTAATGCAGGGCAAGAAGGCCAAGATGAGGACAGCAGTGACTCCGAGGCTGAGGAGCAGAGCATCGTCCAGGACCCCAAAGAGCCGCCCAGTCAGCCAGGCAGCATGAGCCATCGACCCAGGGCGACGTCTTGCCGAGCGGCGGCGGCTTGGTCGGCTGACAGTGGCTCAGATGACTCCAGGCGCTGGTCAGACCAACTCAGTTTGGATGAGAAAGATGGCTTCGTTTTTGTAAACTATTCAGAAGGACAGACCAGAGTCCATCTTCAGGGTCCTCTTAACCACCCCCACCCGTATCCTGTTGATGTGCGGCATTTTAACAACCTCAAACCTGGTAATTGACAGCTGAAGCCTGCTCCATCTGCCCCACAGTGGGCAGGCATGGCCAGTGGAAGAGCCTTAAGCTGGCTGGGGCAGAGGGCAGGCTGGGCTGGGATGAGGTGGGAGAGGCTGCCTGTGTTCCCACCGTTGTTTGCTACAGGACCTCAGGGACAGGAATGAAGGTCATTTTTCTGTATAGTATCCAAGAATGCTGTTATATAATGAGGAGTCTGAAGCAAGCTTGTGGGTCCAGTATTTGAAGAAAAAACATTTTAAAATGTAGAATGTTCCTGTATTTCTTTTTTTAATGACAGAGAAGAAAGCTTTTATCATTTGGAAAAATCATCTCTGTTCTCTTGTCTTGAAAACTTGAGTTTCTTAAAAAAAAAAGTTTGCCCTCCAGCTGATGATAAATCTTGAGGGGCTTGCCAGCAGTGGGTGTGACATGAGAATACTCCTTGGAGATGCCCTTTGTAAGCACAGCTTTTACCCTTCACCATCAGAAGCCATCTGGCATAGTTGACAAGGGATCAGAAGGCCTTGATTCAGGACTGGCCTCTGTCCCTTCGAGAAGAAGGGGAGCTTTAAGCAGTTAGTTTGGCCTTTTGGGCCCTCAGTTTCCCCATCCAAGAGATAAGGCTGAATTCAGTGACCACTGAAGTCCTTTCCAGCTCTGAATCTGTGCTTCTCTACAGGATTAAGCCCTTGGCCAACGGGATGTACTCTGAGTAGCTAGAAAAGCAACTTGGAATCACCCCTAGGGGCCTTGGCTTTTATCCTGCACAACTGAGGAGCTGTAGCAAGGGTTGATTCCCCTCACTCCAAAATTTAATGTCTTCTAATCTTCCTCTCCAGGATACAGGTGGGAGCGGCAGCTGGTATTTAGGAGCAAATTAACTATGCACACGGCATTTGATCGAAAAGACAATGCTCACCCAGCAGAGATCACGGCCCTGGGCATCTCCAAGTGAGTAAAAGCTTTCTAGAATGAAGTAGGCTCTTTGACCAGTGGTAGTCACCATCAGCCCCATGGTGAGGGGGAAAAAGATTTAAATTATCTTATAGCAATGTATTGTGTAGGTCAAGCTGAGCTAAAGAAGAAGAAAAAAAGCAGTGCGTTGTTATTTTAATGCTTAAAACTGTAAGGAGTTTTTGCTTTCAGTGTTCTCTGAGGGAACTTAGGTCTGGTGTAGATAAAACTAAATGGAGAATCCAGAGTCCTGGATGTACAGCTACCTCTTCCTTGGTCCCATCCTATCTAGAAATGCACAATCTCCCACTCCATACTTATCCCCCCAACACACAGCTGGGTTACTTATGTGATGTTTGCTTGGGAAACTTCTCACCACTGCACGCACAACCACCAACTGTATGAGCTGTGATGGAGGGTCTTGTGGGGTCCCAAGTGACAATGTGTTTTTTCTTCCAGGGATCACAGCAGAATCCTCGTTGGTGATAGTCGAGGCCGAGTTTTCAGCTGGTCTGTGAGTGACCAGCCGGGCCGCTCTGCTGCTGACCATTGGGTGAAGGATGAAGGAGGAGATAGCTGTTCAGGCTGCTCGGTCCGATTCTCCCTCACAGAAAGGAGACACCATTGCAGGAACTGTGGCCAGCTCTTTTGCCAGAAGTAAGATGACCCACTGTGGCCTAGGGACGGCTCAGCTCTCCTGGTCCCTGGGCCAGGCTCAGGGATACAGGGATATTCTCTGCCCCCAGGGGCTGAAACTCTCCTGGGGAGAGACCACACATGCAGGCATAAGGGGATTATGACACATTTCATGCAGAATTGGGTGTGTGACCTGAGCTTTGAAAAGGGCAGAGGTATCTAGGAGGTAAACCTGGGGGTGCATTCCTGCCTTGTGGAATGGGCAGTGCAAAGGTGGAGATGGGACAGATGTTTTCTACATGAGGAACAGCTTGATCCCCAACCCCACCTTTCCTCTCCCTGCAGAGGACGGCATTGGCCTCCTAGCCCCTCAGGTCCACAGTGTAGGAGGCGGCTTGGACTCCTCAACATTGCTCAGCTGCCTATGGATTTCAGCTTTGCAGCATCTCCCAGACACAGCCCCTTCTCTGTGACCCCCCTACCCTGTGCAGGCCTCCTCCCCTCACATTGAAGCTATGGCAGTAGCCACCACCCAGGGCATCTGCCTGTGTGCAGTTCCTCTTCCTTCAGCCACTCCCGCGTCAGCCCTCTACTCACACTGCTGGCTCCCAATCGCCTCCGGGATCTGTCATTCAAAGGCTACCTAGCCTAGCCCCTCCTGCCTTTTCAGCTCTTCTTATTCTTCTTCTTATGACTACTTTTCTTTTTTTGAGGCAATCAGGATTAAGTGACTTGCTCAGGGTCACACAACTAGAAAGTATCTTGGGCCAGATTTTTACTCGGGTCCTCCTGACTCTGGGGCTGGTGACTTCGGGCCTTCTGCCATTCTTTGTATTTCCAGCACTTAGGGCAGTGCCTGGCACATAGTAGGCACTTAGTCAATGCTCCCTGGCAGCTCACTGACTGACTGTAGATTACATGAGGAACATAAGTCTGGAGAAGTAAGTTGAGGCCAGACTGTGAAGGACTCTAAATACTAAACAGAAGATTCTGAAGAAGACGCAGAGGAGCAGTAGGGAGAGCGCTGGGCGTTTAAGCAGGGGAGTGGCGTGGTTAGAGCTGTGCTTGGGAGAGGGAGCCAGAAGGACCATTCACAGGCTCCCCTGAACAGTTAGGAGATTTACTAGATTGGATCTTGATCAGGAAATTCAAGAAAAAACATCATAGTGCGTCATTTTTCCAGCCCAGGTCGGCATAGGGAGACGACAGAGAGGTTTGTGGATTGTAGATGCAGTAGACAAGGTTTGTGAGGACTACATGGTTGCAGGGAAAAGCTGTGCCCCAAAGCAGAAAGGAGGTTCTAGACCCAGCACTGAGGGGCAACGCTGCTGCTCCTTGCTCACGTCTAATTCATGCATCCAGGCTGCAGGAGGTTGGCCCCTGTGCCCAGGTCATGGGGCCTTAGACTGTGCACCAGGTAAGGAGCAAGTTCAGAAGCTGGTAGTAGATGTGAGATGCAGAGCAGGATCTCAGTTCCAGCTTCTAGTCCAGACTCAAGCCTACAAAGAAACAAGCAGGCAAGAATCCCAGACTAAAGGGAAGCCTGCAGTTCTGGCACTGAACCAGCCTAGCTTTCCAGCTGTCTGGCAGTGACTAAGTCCAGTAACAATCTACTGTTCAGGCCTAAACCCAAGTAAGTAACTTGCAGAGCTCAGATCTAAGTTGGGGGTGGAAAGCTAGAGGGAATGATCAGATAGTGCCTTGGATCAGGACACTTTGGGAGCACTGAAGCTTACACCTCCACAGCCTGGTCTGTCCCTGAGATATGGGAATAATACAGCGCTCAATACCTCAAGAAAGCAGTAGCAGAGCCAACCCAGATCTGTCCTCCACCATTGTGTAGAACCTGTCTGTAATATGAAATATGAAAGTTAGAAAGTGGGCTGGACAAATTGAGCAAATGAAGAAAAGAATCCAGCTGTAAAAAGCTATTGTGGCAATGGGATCACTCAAGATAAACCCAGAAAAAGAGAATGTCTCCACAACATCCACAAGCAAAGCCTCAAAGAAAATAAAATTCAACTAGAATTCCTGGAAGAGATGAAGTTAAAAATATTTTTATAAGTTAAATGAGGACCAGAGGGGGAAAACAGGAAGGAAATGAGGGCTACAGAAGGAAGAATTGGAAAGGGAATTAACATCTTGACTCAAGAGGCACAAAACTTACCCAAGAATCAAACACCCTGAAAATTAAAGTGGAACCAATAGAAGTCAACAACTCCATGAGACAATGTGAAAAATTAAAATCAGAACCCTGGAGGGAGGGGGGAGAAAAGAAGAAAAGGCAAGGTATCTCTTAGTAAAAGCAACTAACTTGGAAAACAGATTGAGAGATAATCTGAGTTATTGAACTGCCTAAAAGACATGACCAAAATCATAAAGGAGAAATACCCAGATCTCTTAGAACCAGAGAGCAAAGTGGAAGTGGAATCTACTGGTCGGTCATCCATTGAAAGAAACCTCAAAGTGAAAACTCTCCAAATCCAGAACTTCCACATAAAGAGAAACAGCCAGAGAGAAAGAATTCAGGAACCAAGCAGCTGTAGCCTGGATGCTGTACATTTGAGCAGCCACCATTATAAGGCATAGAGAACTTGGAATGTGATGTTATAGAAGGCGAAGGACACAAGCTTCTAGCCGAGAATAACTTACCCAGTGAAACAAAGTGTAATCATATTGGTTGGGAAGGCAGGGGGAAGAATGGACCTCTGAGCAAATAAAAAATTTCCAGGCATTCCTGATGAAAAAAAAAGACCAGAGCTGCAGAGAAACTTCAAAAGGCAAATACAAGAGTTAGAAGGAACAAACAGGAAAGATGAATGAAGGATTATAAGGGACAAGGTCAAGTGCTTTTGTTCTCACATGGGGAGATGATACATATGTCCCCTAGAAAGCCTGTCATCATCAGAGGGAGTCTCATTAGACAGAAGGCCTGAGAGTAATTCTGTTCTCTGGTGATGATCTTAAGAAGTGAGAGGCAGGAGTCCATCCTAGTGGGGGGAGTGGAAGAGGGGCACAAGGGAAAGTCAGGGAAAAGTATCTCATTTAATCAAGGTACACAAGTCAAGGCTGTACAGATGTAGGAGGGAGAGAAAAACCAGTGCTTGTAAACTGAAAAAAAAATAGAATTAAAAATTCCAGTTGATGAGGTACCACTGATTAGAGATCACCTGTCATGGGCATGCTTTGACCTTACTGAGGTTAGTCTAGGTGCTCCTGCCAGCTGGTCCTGTCTTGGGACGAAGGGAAATCTCAGGCAGGAGAGCCGTCTTCACTGCTCCCAGCTCCCTCAGCTGATGGGCCTTCAGAGGCACTGCACAAGACAGTGATTTTAAGTACTGTCCAATTAGAGGTATCTATCTTAATTCACATTTGTGTGGATGGTAGCAAAAAACTGGCTTCAAAAATCAGTAACTGGTGATTGGTATGAGAGGTTTCCCGGAGAAGGAAGCAAGGTCTTTCAGAAGCCAGAAGCTGGCTGCGGCCCCACACACACAGGACCCTCCACTTCAGCTCCCAAGTAGGCTCCAGGAGTGCTCTTGAGTGTCCTTCTGAGAAGGGCGTTAGTGCCTCTCCAGACCTTCTGGTGACCTGAGTACTTACCTGTCTTTCAGTTGTTCATTTCTTTTTTTTTTTTTAAGGAAGAGGTTGGGTTACAGTTCATTTATCACCTGTGTGGATTTACTCGAGTTCTGTAACTTTACCTGTAGAATGAGCCGTTGGACTGGGTGCCCTGCAAGGGTCTTTCCAGCTCTCAGTCCCTCACCTTCTGTTCTTCCCTTCCCCAAACAACTAGAGATCTAGTCCTGATTTTCCATCATTCTACCATTGGCAGAAATTTAAAATCATTTTGTTTTTCAAATCAAGCATACATCATAAATTAAACTCTTTGATGTCCTTTCTCTTGCAAACTGGGCCCTACAATTACTGCATACTTTCCATGAATATCTCTGACTCAAGCATCAAAGAATAAGCTGAAAAAAGGATATGTCACTCACTGCTTTTTCCCCATTTCTTCAGGTGCAGCCGATTTCAGTCTGAAATCAAACGTTTGAAAATCTCATCTCCTGTGCGTGTCTGTCAGAACTGTTATTACAACCTACAGCATGAGCGGTGCCCAGAAGACGGGCCCAAAAACTGCTGAGGCTTCAATAGGCCCACTGCAAACAAAGGTGCGCGGACCCCTTGCTCAGCCCCAACCCTAGCTCTGAATGGAAAGCATTGCCACTTCTCATCATACTGTGTGTTTGAAGTAATGAACCTAAGCAAGACCAGTGAATTAAAGGGCACAGGAGACAGTAATGCAGGTGGGCCCGTTTCGGGGGAGCAGCTCCAGGAGCCTGGGAGGTGGTTCCCAGCAGTAAAAGAGCCAGTCCCCCGTTCTTCCTGCTAAGAGGGGCTGTGGAAAAGCAGGAGATCCTCCCCCACCTAATCCTCTCTTCTTGTATCTTGTTTTTGTAGAGCTACTCAACCTCGTTTTGAAAAACAAGACAAGGCTTTTTAGAAGAGAGTTGTAAATCTGCCTTCTTTGCAAGCGACTGTGTATATTGTAAATACGTATAACGGTCTTTTTATCTAAATATGAACTTAATTAACAGCCTGTAACATGGGACTTCAGACTAAACCACTAATTTAATGAACTACTTAGAATTTATCGGCATCTCTCATCTATCAACTTCATTATGAATATGCTTAAAAAATCCTCCTCCGAGGCATCGGCCATGGGCTTATTTCTCCTTTCAAATGCCACCTCTGCATGTGTGTCTTCTTTCAGTCACCCGCAGCATCGTCATTTAAACTAGGCTAGTCACCAAAATAATCGGGCCCTTCTTTGTAAGCAAACAGTGTGGGAGAAGATTATTCTAGTTGTAAGATAACCAGGAATTACCACAGTTTTCTTGGCATTTTATACCTGGCTACTTACCACTTCAGTGTTGTTCATATGTAATAAGGTCTCTTTTATACATATATTAGGGCTGCTGTCTGGGTCATAGTGTAACTTCTTAGCATTTAATAATTCAGTCAGCTGATTCATGCAGTGCAGGAACCAGCCCAGACCTCCTTAAGCCAATGGAAATATGCTTGCATGTAATTCAAGTTTCTCTTGCATAAAGTATAAGCACGCGTCTTTGGTGACTGGCTTATTTAAAAACAAACCAACAACTGTACAGAAGTAAAATATAGCCCTTGATGTATAACTGGATAGTGTCAGGACTACTTGAGATCACCTCTACCATTCAATACCATCTACCTGAAAACAGTACAATTTCTACTATATCAATGTCTATTTTTTGTTTTACTATGAATATAATTGCAATATTTTTAATATTCAGTTGTTTAATTTGCACCATAAGTAGAACACAGAATAAATACACCTATAAGGATTAAAGCTGGTGAAGGGCCTACGGGTAGATAATAGGAAAGAGGCTTTGGTACTGGTATTTTTTTTAATGTGTGTTGAGAGAGAAAGAGAGAGTAATCTAGATTTTAACATTTTTCAAACACATAGTAATTCTAAGGCCTGTTATTTTTTAAATATAGAAAAGTTAATGGCCTTAAGTAAGAAGGAAGGGCCTTTGTAAGTAGCATGTGCTAAGAATGCATTACACAAAAGCCAGTTTGGAGTTAAATTCACAACCTTTCATCTTGTAGCCCTGGTGATGGACATTCATAAACTTTAATGCACATGCATTAAATATTACATATTATACACTCATTGGTGTATAATGCTATTCTTGTACCCAATGGACTAGAGCCAAGCAAGTAAAGGACAGATTTGTACTTCCTCCTGGTGTCAAGGCACGTGAGTACCTTAAGCTTAGGAAAATTGATTCTTTACCTATGTTTAAATCTATAGTCCAATGATGGCCTCCTGTTAAATAAAATTTATTAAAGCATTTGCATACTTAAGAGAAATTTTCAAGTACTTTCTTGTTTTTATAAAGGGATTAATGGCATTGATGCTTCCCGCTGAAAGAAGCTGTCCTCTGACTCTACAGAGGAATCGTATCATGTTACTGTACATTTTTTTTTCCAAAAGCAGCATCCTCGCCCTAAATTCCCCATACCGTGTTTATTACCCCAAACCAAATGGCAGAGGTGTTTTGTCAAGGCTTGAATATATGAACCTGTGTCCTTAGTTGCTCAGGACTGACTCCTCTGTAACAAAAATGTCGATGGGATGAACACTTTGAAACTTTCCAACTCCATGAACAGAAAGTGGCTCCCCAACCCCACCTGGTCGTGTTTCCTCTGGCAGCTGGTGCTGTGGGCAACTGTTTTGTTCAAAGGAGTTTTCTTTTGTTCTTGCTTCTGATGCAAAGATGCGGAACAGCTGGAGCGGCGAGATCCAAACTCATTTTCCTTGGATCGATTTCTGTTACCCGGGTCCACGTATTGAACATACCCTCTTCACAATGTACAGCCATCTTTCCGAGTGGTCTCTGTTCTCTGCAAGTACCTCACACATGCCTTCTTTCGCCTTGTTCTTGGGAGCGTCAGGATTCATGTTGTCCTAGCCATCCATGTGTAGTGTGCAGGTGTAATGTCATGCTTCTGGAAAGGTGAGCTGCCTACAGTGACCATCCACCTGGACGAGAGCAAAACACTTTAGAGAAATTCTTTTGCACTTTCTTATGTACAAAGTTGGTAGAAACTTATTTTTTGCTTTATATCATTTAAAGAACTTTTGTTTTGGTAATTGAACTGTGTATAAAATATTTATGCAGTTAAAACTTTTTAGAAAGTATTTTTAATTTCAGCAAGTGTGTTTACTTGTTGCATGACGATTAACACAGCTGACTTTTTGTGTCAGTGCAATGTACATTTTTTGTCCAGTTATTAACTCGTTAGCCCTAGTAAACAGCCATTGATTTGTACAGCAACAGAACTCAATTGAAGATAACTAGCTAAGACTGGATTGTGGCATTTTGTACTATATTGCAGAATCCAATATCTGTTTTTTGGTGGTTATGTAAAAGGCCTGAAGAATTACTATGTAGTGTGCAATCTGTGATATCTGAATGTTCATTGTCTATCTGTCTGATGCAAAAAGGTAGGTTAATACAATTACAATACATGATTAAATGCAATAGTTCAGGTACCTAAGTATTTTTTTTTCCATTTCAAATAAATACCTGCTATTTACCACCAAAAAGTTGTTTTAAGCTGTTTTTTTTTTTTTAAAGCAGAGTCCAATAAAAACTTCCTGAACTTTTGTATAACTGGTTTAAAGCTTTATTTTTTTCTGGAACCAGAGGCAGCATGGTGTAGAGGCTGGAGAACCAGGAAACCCTTGGGCTCCAGTTCCTCCTCTGACACATAAGGGGGAAGGCCCCTAGGCCCCTCCCTCATCTTTCTGTGTTGTGGGCAGTTTTCTACGACTATAAATTGCAGGGTTAAAAATGATGACTGGCATTGGTAGAAAAGGTTCCCTCACCTGGGAGTTCAGCATGACAGTGTCGTCTCATGTCCAGCCTCTATCGGCTCTTCAGTAAAACCCAGAAAGCCCAAGAGTAGATATATTAATGAGTGAGGATTCAACTCACCATTGCACCTGTGTTATGACCGAAGTCCTCCCCTCCACCATAGTTATTTTAGAGACCAATATTTGGAATGCAGTGTACCAAATTTACCAAAATTGTAAGGAATATATTTTAATTATTAAAACTGAATTTTGAGAAAGTTTTCATTATAGTTTGTGCCCTGTAAACACCAAAATGAGAAATTCTAGGTGTCTAGAGAATTCCAAATTTGTTAATAAACATAGCCTCCTTCACCTTAACCATATCCCTTTTTCTCTGAGGAATAACAATAAAACTTAATGAACTAAAAATGTTTGTGCCTGAAGCAAGCAACTCTCCTTATGTTTATGTGGGGTGAGGTGACCCTAGAACAACAGGAGGCTGCCCCCCCCCACTGCCCCAGGGAGAATAAGGATGATACTGGGTAGCTTTCTATTTGAAGTAATTATTTTAAATAGGTAGAAAGTGCTGAGGTCAGAGTTTTGGTTTTTCCACATTTGGCATCTCAGAAATCTCTTAAATTGGGAGAAGGGAGTCAGGTTGTAATCTTTATAGAAAACAGATTCCCTTAAGGGGGAGCATTGAAAAAGTGAGAAGAACAGAACCAGGAAAAACTTATACACAATCACAGACACATCATATGTGTGACGACCCACTTTGATAAACTGGACTCTTCTCAGCAACACATACTTATAAGAACTCTACAAGTCTCAGCATGGAAGGAGATGTCTACATTCAGAGAAAGATCTAGAAAGACCAGAGTTTAAATGGAAACTGAAGCAATCTACATCCTATTGCCCTTTTCCATGTTTGGTTTTCTTTCTTTTTTCCCCATTATTCACTCCACTGGTTACAACCCTTCTATACAACCAGACTAATGTCCAGTGTGAAAGTATTTGCAGATTCTATACTTGATTGCAAGCTGCCATGGGAGGTGTGGGGGGGGGGAGGGGAGAAAATCTGAAACTCAAGGGATTGTGGAACTGAATCTTGTAAACTAAAAGTAAATAAGTCAATTTAATTAAAAAAAACAGTACAAAAAAACAAAAGAAAAAAGAGAACTTGAATTTCCCAAGTTCCACCACTACCACGGCCTCCCCCCACCCCCCAAAACCCAACCCTTCTCAGTGTCCTCACAGTGTTAGAGCTCTTTCTTTAGAATATAAACTCTGGGGGCTGGGACTGATGCATCTTTTTCTAATACAGTGGATTGTGAGCCTAACACAGTGTCTGGCATCCAGTGGAATCTCATTAAAAGTTCCTTGATGGATTTGACTTCAGGGCTTGTTTTACAGAGGAAGAAACTGAGGCATCTTGCTCAAGGTCGAGAGCAGAGGAAGCTAATGCACCCCAAGCAGGCAGACTTGTTTTAGGTGGTTAGAGGTGGTGGGGATTTTAGCTGCGGTAGGAACCCTACTGTGTAGACTGGGGTGGCTTCCCTATAAGGAGCTAAAGTACTTCCTAGGGACTTGGGGTGGGGATTATGAAAAGCCCATCCTGCACGTGTGCCGTCATTCCTCTTTGTGATTGAGCATTTCCGATGTCATTACTGCTTCTCTAGGGAATTAGGTGGGGAGGGAAGGGTAGGGGATCCAAGAGCGAATTTTGTTTTTTCAATTAGGAGTTGTGTCCTAAAACTTATTCTAAGTTTTTATTGTATTTTATTCTACAAGAGTGTTGCATTGTATTCCAGTCCTGAACTAGGTCTGCCTCAAATACTTGATGTTAGTTGGAATAGCTAGGTTGCAATGACATCAGGTTAATTTAATTGTTGAAGTGGGGGAAGTATGATGCAGAAAAAAGAAAGCCTTGGATGACTGGATGACCAGATACCAAGACCCTGGTTTCCTGTGACTGATCCTTTTCAGGCCCATATGGGGAGCTCTCAGTAGGAAGAAGAGGGGCTCCATTGACCCTATAGGAGTAGCCTAATGGGTATTTTTACAGGGAAAGTAGGTCAGGGGTCATTCCAGGCATTCTCCAGCCAGCCACACTCCACAACAGTCTGGTGCCTAAGCCTACCCAGGAGAACCTCCCAGGCTCTCACAACAGACAGACAAACAGTTGTTGGATCACACTCCAAGCACTCTTCAGTTACCCAGAACCCTTCGTCTAAACTGGAGCACTCCATTCTCACCTCTTTCTAGTCTGTGCTCTGTACCTGGAGCTCTCTCCCTCCTGATCTCTGCCTTCCTGGCTTCGAAAGTCCCACCTTCTGCAAGGAGACCTTCTCCAAATCACACTTAATATTTTATTTATCCCATATACTTCTTGTTTACACACAGTTGTACTGTTGTCTTCATTACGCAGTAACCTCCTTGAGAGCTAGGTTTGTCTTTTGCCTTTCTTGTATCCTGGGTCCTTGGCACACTGCCTGGCACATAATAGAAGCTTAAGTGCTAGCTGATTGTCTAACAGACATTTTAGGAAAGCTGAATCAGGATAAAGAAAAAAATAAATTTTCTTTGCATATGCAGCAATTAGAGATAAATATGAGAGCGTTTTTGCTTTTTAAGGATCATCAATCTTTGATCCTTAAAAAGGCAGATGAGCAATTAATGGGCTTGAACTGAAAAGGGATGTGCTTGATGGAGTGTTAATGGATGAGAAGCAGAAAGGTTGAAGACCACCTGGATTAGTACTATAAAGGAAGAGTGGAGACCAAGAGTGAATGTGAGAACTGATCGTTATCACCAGGGGTGAGAAAGCCAGGGATTATACTGTTACTACCTTTCCATCACCTGGTTTCACCCACTCTGCCAAAACTAAACCAAATACCTCTGATGCTTACTATGTATATCACCCTGGGCAAGTCGTTTAACACCACCGAGCCAGGTTCCTCATCAGTAAAATGACACGATTGAACTACATGGCTGCTGAGCCCCCTTCCAAGTCTATATTTATGGTCCTATGAGTAACCCAATGACCTTAGAGACCAACTTACCCAAACCTTTTGTTTTGTAGAGAAGGAAACAGACCTGTGGTTTCAGAGGAGGTGGCAGAACTCAGGTCTTCTGATTTCCAGTCCAGAACAGTTCCAGCCTGCTTCAATTCAATTCAACAAACATTTTAAAGCTTCTACTATATGGAAAGAAGATGTCATTTTCAGAGAACACTTCATACCCTGACCCTCCCTGATGGCTTGAGTCTCCATCACTGTTCATAATGTGGGCAGCCCTGAGGAGGAAGGATTGCAGGCCCTTTATAATTCTATTTCCACCAAGTATAAAGCTTACCTTTGTTCATTCCCCCTTTTCTAAGAAATATGAATTAAGGTAGTAATATAAAGAGGCAGTATTGTCATGTATCAGAGAGAACACGACGGGAATTCAAGTTGATTCTTCATCTCCACTCAGTAGCTGTGTGAGCCTGGGCATGTCCCTTCACCTCCAGGCCTCAAATCCTCATTGGCTGAATGACAATAACAGCTTCCCCATCTATATTTCACCAGCATGGGGATCAGATTAGATGTATATGAAGGCTTGAAAGTGAGTCATTGTTCATAATGGTTCATTTGAAAGCTGCTTGTCAGTGATGCCAAGACAAAGAATGGTGTGGTGGAGAGAGTACTTAAGCCAGTCACTTTTTTTCTGGTGCTCAGTCTCCTCTGTACAATGAAAGGGTTGAAATATGATATCGAATGTCCCTCCCAGATTCACGATCCTACAAGTGCTATCACAAACCATGGAGAACAAGGCTAGGTAGGTGTTCGGTTGATCTACTTGTCTATCTCAGAAGACATATGCAGCAGCAGTGGTTTTAATGGATATGGGGCTGGATTTGGAACCAGAGATTCGAGTCAAATCCAAACTCTGTTGGTGTTTTGACATTGGGCAAGTCACTTAACCCTCTGGGCTTGAGTTTCTCTAAATTCCCCTACTACTCAAAATCTATGATCTTGTGTCCTCTCCCCTGGCCCTACCCATACACAACCTGGAAACAAAAACTACCATATATCTCAGTGTCTAGGACAATGCTGGTACATCAGAGGTTTTTAGCAAATACTTGTTGACTTCTTTATTGATCCTATATAATATTCAATTGTTCTATCTCCCTTTAATCATAGTTAGAACAAACCCATCCAACTCCTTGTAAAGTGTTTGAGTCAACTGCAATAGAACTCTCTTCCTTATTTAGATAATTTATGAATAAGATTAGACTATTCTAAATTAAAGAGTGAAAAACTCTGGAACTCATTAAAAGTAAGAATCATCCTAAACTTGATAAAATCCAGCAAGACAATGTAGCATAATTCTGTTGTTATTTTTAACCACAAGAAGATAAAACCTTTTGAAACTTTCACCAGTACAGAGGGACTCCAAATAAAACTCCTTTGACCAATTGCATATTGGGAACTGAAAGATTACATGATTTCCCCAGGTTCACACAGAGAGTAAGTATCAGATGCAGGATGGCAGTCCACTAGACCACACACCAAAGAGCTCAGGCATCAAGTGGCCATGATCTAATGAGCCTTTGTATGGACCAGTAAGCAATCATGTGTAATGATGAGACTCCACTGATTATGCTACCCACTGAAAAGTAATAATCTTTGTTCGATAATAGTACTTTTTAATTGAATAAAGCAGAGTGTGAACAGGGCCTGTATACCTCCTTGAATCAATCAAAGCCATTGTGTGAGAGACTTAGTCATGTCCTAAGAAATTTGTATAAAAAAGAGAAAGGAGCCAGCTTAGAATCAGATAGTAATTACAAGGGTCTGGACTCTGGAAGGAATGGGATCACGTAGAGTTGAGGCAAGAACTGATAGTCCTTAGGCAACCAGTGAAATAAGAAAGAGAAGGCAGAAGTGAACTGTGACAGAGAAAGGAGAAATCAAGGGAGATTATTAGCTCTAAAGGCATCTCTGAGCAGAAGACCCTGTTGATACCATCATTGTTCCCACATACTCAAGGAATAAAGGAAAGTCTGCTCTTTCCCCAATTTTCTCTCCTAGTGTCAGTCATGTGTAGGTTAAGACAATCTAAAAATTATAATGCTACTCTAATTATTCAGTGCTTAATCAAACCAAATTCCCAAAAGAAGAGTTTAAGAGATTCTGGAAAAAAAATAAGAAAATGTATATATGCAAGTACAAAGGATCAAGACTCTCAGTGGTAATAATGAAGAAAGTGGGAAGAATGGAGTCTGTTTTTAGATTTAGCATTGAACAAATTAATCAGGGGAGCAAGTTCACCTATTTTCAGGAAATCTCAGAGCTCCTGGATCAAGTAGGTTGCTACTCACTGAACTTGGCCCCTGAGGCAACAACAGATTCTGCTATGGACAGCAGTTGCTGGGCCTCTGGTGGAACCATTCATAAGGTGACAATTTGGTCTTTTCATCTCATACCCATTCACCTAAGGTTAGGAAAGAGCAAACTCAACAGAGACAGGTTGAGGTTGAGAACAATATACATACAATGTACAAATCAATTTTTTTTTCAAAGGCGTACTTGGTTGTTTAGTGATTTATGGCCCTTCTCATTCTCATCTGAAGATGGGACTGAGACTGGTCAGCTGGCCTGGGTGGGGCCTACAGAGAGCTGCCCCAATCAGCTCTTCTATACTTGTGTCCCCTTAGGAAGTCATAGTTAGTTAGTGTTTGGGAGAGTCAGTGGAGATGATATTCATCATCTATTACAAGGATGTATGTTTCTTATTCAAGGCAATCAAAGTTTAATTTCCCAATTATTAATAAAAAGGAAGACTATGTTCTTTATTTTTGACATTGTGTTACTGACATTAATCTTCATTCTCTCCCTACCTACTTTCTCTGCTGTCTATAAAGATAGCTTGGTGACATTGTATGTTGAGTTCTGGGCCTAGAGTCAGGAAGAGAATAACCAGCTAGTTGCCTGAAGGACCAAGAGGCAACAGTTAGACCAGAACATGGAACAACTGATTGGTTTAAGATTGGAAAAGGAGTACAACAAGGCTGAATGTTGTCACTTTATTTATGTAGCTTACATATAGAATACATCACATGAAATGCCAGGCAGGATGAATAAAAAACTGGAATTAAAGTTGTAAAAAATATCCACAATCCCAGATATGCAGAGGATAGCACTCTGATGGCAGAATGTGAAGAATTAAGAAGCATCTTGATGAAAATTAAAGAGGAGAATGTAAAAGTTGGCTTGAAGCTTATCATTAAAAAAAAGAAAACAAATCAAAACAACTGGCCCACCTCTTGGCAAGTAGAGGGAGAAGAAACAGAAGCAGTGGGAGATTTTATGTATTTAGACTCAAAGATCACTGCAGATGGCGATTGCAGCCACGAAACCAAAAGACATTTGCTCCTTGGGAGGTAAGTCATGGTGAATCTGGACAGCAGACTAAAAAGCAGAGACATCACCTTGCCAACGAAGGTCTGTATAGTCAAAGCTATAGTTTTTCTAGTCGGAGAGTACGGCTGTGAGAGTTGGACTGTACTGAAAGCTGAGCGCCACAGAACTGATGCTTCAAATTGTGATGCTGAAGATTTTTTCTTGAAGATATCTTATCTTTCCCATTCTGTTGCTTTCTATTTCTTTATATTGCTCATTTAAGAAAATCCAAATGGAATTCTTAATTCACTCCCCATTAAGGCAAGAAGGTTATGCTTAAAAGGAAAACAAACCTAAAATTGCCTCTAGAAAGATGTGGGGATCTTACAAAAATTGTACACTGAGGGTTTTGGTTGTTTGAGGCAAACCTTATTCTATGGCTATTCTAAGGCTCTATGGTTCATAAGAATCTGATGGGCTGTCCGGACTCATGTCATAAGTAAGTCAGCTGTAGATGTTGGAGCTCTGAAACAACTACTCTATCAAGGATGAAGAATACCAGATCAAGTAATGATCAAGAAATCCAAGGAAACATGCAGTAAGATCAATTTTCAACCCCGGTCCACAAAAAGTAATGGAAGGTATGAGAGGACCAGCGTTTTCCTTCTCCAGGGGAATTTCTTTTTCTGGATGGCCCTGGCTTCCTTGAGTCAACCTCATGGCATAGGGGCATTAAAAAAGCTCTGACTAGTGTCAAGGATATAAGATCCTGTCTTTTAGTGAAGAATTCACCTCGTTTCACTTTCTTTTCTCTCCTCCATCTCATCTCACATCACTGAAGCTTTTCGCCACTAGTTACTTCATCTTCTTTCACAAGAAATGGAAGCCCTTTTCCTTGCAAAACTCTCGACATGCAGGTGATCCCATCTTCTCCAGCAGATTCTTCCCTCTATTATCCCTACACTTCCTCCCTGTTTAAAGAAAGGATGCTTACAAACTTCCTGTAGATATTTATTTCTCCCATTTCCACCTTCCCCTTCCCATTTAATCAAGTCCAGTGGCTCCCTGTCATCTTCAGGAATAACTGTAAAATCCTCCTTTTGGCTTCCAAAGCCCTCAATAATCTGACTTCCTACCCCCACTCCTCTCTTCTGCAGGTGGCTAATAGTGTCTACATCTATCTCTTGAAAGTGCCCACATCCTCTAACCAAATGTCTATAGAGGAATGGTTCACAGACTTGTGGCAGTTCCTTGTAATGTGGGACATCAGATTTCTGTGTGCCTTCAAGTGATTACTGAGAGATCGGAGGCTATTAGGTGATTCAGGGTGATTAGCTTCAACCACACTTTTCACATTTTCCCTCAAGTCCCTTATCAGACACGGGAGTAAGATTTGCAAATTGAAATAATTTTTCATAGTGCAGATACATTTATTAAAGACATTTCTATCCAACTAAAAGGAGAAAACTACAAGAGTCTATAATGGAGTTTTAAATTTTATTTTCTCCTTCAACACAGCTTTAGTAGGTTTAGGCAACCAATTTGAACACATGTAATAAACTGGCACCTGTATACGGTTATCTACAGCGTTTCTCCATCTTCTGTTGAACAAGGTATGACATCCTTGTAAAAACCAAAATGTTAAGTGAAGAAAAGCTACCAATGGAAAAGCAGATTTTTTTCCCCGTTTCTATTGATTGCATTCTTAAATAGGAAACGCATATCTATGAACCAATGGGGTAGGGGGAGATCACTAAGAGGAAAGTTTTCTGCCTCCCACAGATTAAGAAGTAAACCAGCAAATGTAAGAGCAGAAAGCAATTAACTACCATACTTAATTTTTGAAAAAAGGTAAATTGAGACTAATTGGCCATCATTATGGCTGAAAAGGAAGATCCTGGCTTTGTTCTCTTACCATCACAATTACTGTCTTGAAATATTTATTTCTTCACAGTGTAAATATAAAAATGATCCACTTGGCTAGGTTGCGTCTGTTAAAATAGACTCTATTTTAAGATACATGCTATAAAATTACTCTAAAAAAAGTGAAATCTTTATAGCTCTGTTAAAATAAAAATTAAGACTGTTTTTACATAGAGAATGTACACCCAATTCAAAGTCTTATCTGTAACTCTAAAAGGTCATTACAGGTCTATATTTTATAATACATTTCATTGTTTACAAGACAGTGACCTCTTTAGACTCTTCTAATTGTTTCATAATATCTAGCAATTATTTAATGACCTCTTTTAGATTTTCCCCAAATTTAGACTTTTTCCTATACAAATATGCACATGTGGGTGTATGAGACAACCAATTAAAACATACCTATGAGCTTCCTGATACACATACACTTATACATACATATATACATATTTACTTTATAGAGTTCACCACATGTGCATGTTTACATATATCCAAAGTGCTTTGATGATTTCCTGTTAGTGATTGATGGGCCAAATAACCAAATGACAAGCAGCCTGATTCTGAACCTCATCTTGTTATCAAGGAATGTTCCAATGCCCTTTCTAGGTTTCTATTGAAAAGCACAATGAAACATTGCTGATTGTACTCATTCAATAATGGCAACCAATAACCAAATGGATGTAGGTCTCAGAAGTAGAATTCTTAGTTCTCCATTCAATCATTTCTCTTATTTCCAGGCTATTTCCAGAATACTTATATAGTGCCTAAGGCACAAAGCAACTTCTCACTTTACATATGATTGGAATTTCATTCTGCACAAACCCCCCAAATTTTACTGTTTCTTGTTAGTGTAATATTCTTTACCAATACATCTGTTATTCCCTACATGGTTTTATCCAGGAGCACTAAATTTCTTGAAGAGTTCTCTCCAATCAGTAAATTGGAGGGTAAGAATGTCTACAGCATCGGTTGTTCGTTTAGATTCATTTATGAGAAATGTAATTAAGTTCAGCTGCGCAGTACACCAAAGCAAAGGCTTGGCCTCCTCGGGTTTTCTGTTCTTGGTGGGAAGTCTCCTTACTCAAGCTCAATGATTTAGTCATGACTTTAAATATGGATCTGCAACTAGTGCAGAAGCAGTGCCCTGGTGCCACAGCATGGAGTCGGCATCTCTGATAAGGCCAATACAGCCGAGGAAGGGAAAGTGCAAAGGGCTCCACCAATCTGTGACTGTCCTGAATCCATTTCCCCAAAGAAGTGTTGGTGACAGTGGGTACCTCAAGCAGAACAGAATACTCCTTACATCGTCCTTGAGTCTCACTGATTATACTGGAGAACGTTACACACAATTTAGTTAAATGTTGGCCAATTGCCTGACAAGACATAGATTAGGCTCTTTATTTTATCCTCATCTTAAAAAAAACATGCCTTTTTGCCTGACAAATGATTTTATTCTCTTCAGTCATACTAAACGTATTCATGCTTTAGTAACACAGCTATCCTGGAGAAAGTATTTCAGAATAAAACACAAGACTCTATTGGTCAGTTTTCTACTATGCTATAAAACCTTTAGCTTGAAAGGGCTATTTTGAATCATACTGGCAAACGCTTAAGCAAGGGACACATCGAGGACACGTCTGAGCGTGGCTGAGCTCCTCCAGTCTAAAACCCTACAGATAAGGAGTGGGACATCTTGTCAGTATCATGAGATACGCTAGAAAAAAATACAGGATATTTTGCAAGCAATTTGTTACATATTTCATACAGGGATCAAACGTTTATTAAATATTCACAGTAATTGTAGAGAAATAACATTCATGTCTTTAAAAACCTCAATTTACTGCATACTGAATCATTTTTTCTAGACAGGTGCAAAATATACATATCAGTGCTTTTCTACAGAATTGCTTCAAGTCCCTCATGGACCCAGCTATAACTTGAGGGATGGCTGGAGGAGTCCTTTCTCAATGAGATGAGATTTCAGGGTTTTGTAGATATTCAGCTGCTGCTCTGGCTGAAGCACTAACAGCTGCTGAAGTACTTTGCTGGGATTTGGACCTCTGGTGATAAAAGAAAAAAGATACAGTTTATATTAGGTCAAGGTTATGAATGGCTCCAATTTCAGCTGAAAGCAGCAGGATGCTGCGTCAGACCCTATTCCTGTCCCCAGGCCCACGGGTCCCTGGCTATAGCCTGTTGTTAAGAACTATTCTATCCACAGAGCTGACAGCTTCTCCCATGCTTCCAATATGCTTCTGATGTCTAAAACATGTGCCTGTTTGGAATTTCTCTGTATCGGGGGTAATGTTCATCTCCACACAGTTTCTGTCACGCTTCCAGTTTTCCCAACATTGTTGATGAGTAGTGAGTTCTTGCTCCCAAGCTGGCATATGAGGATTTATCAACCTCGAGTTTACCAGGCTCATTTGCTTCTGTGTATTGTGTGTCTAATATATCCTTGCCTACTTCCAGAAGGTTTTGACAATTATGGCTTTGCAGCCTAGTTTGAAATCAGGCACTGTCCTCTCTTCCTTTCCATTTTTCTTTGATTGACTCCTTTGATATTCTTGATCTTTTTTTTCTTCCAGATGAATCGTCATCACTTTTTCTAGTTCTATAACATAGGCCTTAGGGAGTTTGACTGGTATGGCACGAAATCAATTAATTCAGGGAGTATCACAATTTTTATCATATTGGCTCAGCCTACCCATGAGCAACTATTTCTCTAATTATATAGATCTGCCGTTGTGTAAATAGTATTTTGTAACTGTTTGTAAAGTTCCTCTGCGTGTGTTGGCAGGTTAACTCTGAAGTATTTTATACCGTCTGTACTGTAGCTACTTTAAATGGGATTTCTATCTCTGTGACTAATTTTGTTGGTAATATATACAAAATGTGGGTGATAGGTGTCGGTTTAAATTTTATCTTGCAACTTTGCTTGAAGTTGTTCACTGTTTTGGTTAGGTAATATCAGCAAAAAGTCACAAATTTTGTCTCTCCTTTGTCTTTGTTTACTCCTTTAATTTAATTCTTGTCTCATTGCTGTAGCTAGCATTTCTAATACTAATGGTGATAATGGATATCTTTGTTTCACTTGTTCTTATACAGGAAAGGCTTCTAGTCATCCCCTCTCTCCACAGTTAAAGCTTGCTCTTGCTTTTAGATACTACACATCCCATTTTAAGGAAAAATCAAATTATTCCTATGTCTTCTAGTGTTTTAATTAGGAACTAGTATTGTATTTTGTCAAATTTGTCAATATCTGGCAAGTCTCTAAAACTAGTCTTGACATTCAACACAACATAATAAATGGATTCAACTGCCATAAAAAACAGCACTAGAAAAATCAAACCGAATGTACCTAGGAGCACCGTCTTTCTCTGTTACACAATGCCAGATTTAGTGGCAAGTGAGCTGAGTGTTGACAGTGATGATGTTGTTCCCCTTCCATCCCCAATAAATGACAAAAGCTGAGAAATGAGAAACCTTAAGATTGTTCCTAAAGTACCACACTCACACTAGGTGTGCTCTTGTCCCAAGTCTATTAAAGACTGTGCCCAGAGGTTGAA
Organism: Pseudocheirus occidentalis; assembly: GCA_028646575.1. NCBI lineage: Eukaryota > Metazoa > Chordata > Mammalia > Diprotodontia > Pseudocheiridae > Pseudocheirus > Pseudocheirus occidentalis. The sequence goes on from CM053601.1 coordinate 19,969,280, forward strand.
GAATCTTAAAGTCCCTTTAAGAACATCACACGCACACAAAATAAAAGAATCTAACATAATCCTGTAAGTAAACACAACTTTATACCTTATAAAGCTGGTGATGTATACATGCACAAAAGTCGCCATCAAATACTGACAGTCAAATCTGTCCATTATTCCTCCATGCCCAGGAATGGTGTTTGCAAAATCCTTCCGAGCAAAAACAAAATGCGAAGAAAAATTAGTCACATCCTCAGACAAGCACAAGAGTTTTGTCAAGGACGAGAAAAACGCTATCGTGATTTTCTGCCAAACATCTAACTAATTTTTCAGCATATAAAGTCTACTCACTACCTTTTCAGTTCTTGGAAAGGACTATACAGATAGTACACAATCATAAACAGATTCAGTTTTTTCCTGATAATTTAGAAAACCGGCCAAAACCTCTTCCCAGTTACATGGTCCGTCATGGCTGTGGGGCAATGAGGTGCAGGAATTCAGGGGGAGTAGAAATGATGGAGCACTGAGCTAAGAGTGGGGCTGATTGATTTATTCAAGTGATAAGTGACAAGACAGCCAAGCCATCAATCTCAATCACAGACTAAAGGTGAAAAGTTCTTGGAACTCATGTGCGGTTCCAGAGGAAAAGGGTTCAAATGGATCTAAGAAACTCAGTCATGCCTCAGGAGATGTCTGTAAATTAATCAAGCTAGATCCAGAGACAGAGCAAGTGTAGCATTCTAGCTAACCCTCTTAGGAAGGAACTGCTTGGTGAGGAAGGGAGAGAACAGGGAACAGATTCTCCACTTCACCTCCTCAAAAACAACACCTACACTCACACCGACACACACACACACATACACACACACACAAGAGCGCACGTACATGCACACACACACACACACACACACACACACACACACACACACATGGATTTCTCTTCTGCCTACTGGTGTCCCAGCTGAGTCCCAGCCCTGTACTGGGGGCCTGGAAAAGAACCTGCCCTACATCTAAGGGAAACTTCTCAAGCCCTCAACTGGGAGAACACAGCTTCCTGCCATGAGGAGCTATGGGCCACTGAGCTGCCACCTGTGTTCCCTAAGCTCCAGCCTCTTCCCAGGTACTAGTAGGAGAGTGAGGGTCACCGATGTTAAGGGGATGTTTTGTAGCAACTAGTAAATCCCCATTTCTAAAAGTGACTCAAGGCTGGCTGACTACAGTGATTCTTGGCTGATACTCCAATTCCACTGGGCTCCTGCTAGAAGCCTGTGGGAAGGATTGATTGGGACGTGAGGCTTACTTGGGAGAGGAGGAGGTGGGATAAGGATGCTTAGAGCTTACATGAGCTACACAGAGGTCATTTTAGCAACTGCAGAATTTTGCAATGCTTCTATCATTTACCCCTAGCTCTTGTAATAACAAAACACAATTTCTCTTTGCTCATAACCGCAGTGTGCCTAAGAACTCCCTCTCCACTTTGAGGTCCTGCAGTACTTTGCTGGCACCATTCACCTGGTACTTAGCTTGTGATTACATACAGGTCTGGTCTCCTGTCCTACACTGTAGGACTGCCTAAGGGCAGACAGCCAATTTCTAGCAAACTGCCAGAACATCACAAGGTCAATCAACTGAGTCCCCGCCTTCTGTGGAGAGTCTCCTTGGTTTCACTTTACTTAGTTCAGTCACAGGGAACAGCTCGGCAGTCACTGCTTTCCATCCTCTCATGTCCAATCTCACTGGACCCAGGGTAGCAAAGCCACAAAAGCCCATTATTACCAAAGTCTACCAGCCTCACCAAATATTACATGCCAGGTGCACACTAGCCCTAAGCAGTGGGGCCACATGAAGCAAATAAATGCCTTTGTGATGTGGGGGATCAATATCTGTACAAGCCTTGGAATTATTACTTAGATCCTTAGCCTGAGTATATGTGAAGCCCCCAGTGCAGGTCATAACAGACACCCAGAACAAGGACACTGAAGGCAGCATAAGATAGTATTATTCTTTAGAGACATAACAGTCTTTTCCACTTCCAAATTAGACATAAGAAACCTATACTAGCTAAGTGAACTAAGGCCTACCTTTCATGACATGATGAGCCCCATATAAGTCAGCTCCACAATAGGGAGTAGAGCTTGTTAGACCCGAAGAATTACTCACAACAGTGGGGGGTTTTGTTGCTACCAACTCGAGGACCTAGAGAAATTGCTTAGTGATATATTACCATACTTATTCAATGTCTGCAAATATCTTTGCTGCTTTCTAGTAAAAGGCATTTCCGTTTGTTCCTATTTGCCTCCCTGTGTCAACCTCATCAAATCCTGACCCTGTATTTGGGAAGAGAGTAGCCGAGACATGGAATGTTTGGTGTGGCTTACAGAAGTGGGTGATGATGAACCCGGGGGGTAAAGGGAAATGACCTAGCAGGGAGCAGCCAGTCCTGACTCTAATCTAAATTTGTTCCAGGAAATATAAACAATCAGAGATGAAAATCTGGCAGTGAGGCCACCAGGCTGCAACAGGGATGAATCTTCTATCGCCTCATCCCACTCAACTCTGCCCCAGCCTCCAAATCTCCCCTTCAAGCTGGGCTGGAAGAACATTACCTGGTTACCACGAAAATTAAAAAAAAAAAAAAAAGACTGGAAGTGGCAGAGATGAATTCTGCCAACACACTCGATGTATGTATGATACTTTTATGACAACCTTTCACTCAGTTAGATGACGCTTACAGATTATCTGGCATATCTGAGAGGAAAATAAAAAAAGACAGTGCCTTTCTTCCAAGAGGTTTAAGGGATGCAGCCGAGGGAGAAACAGTAATTCCAATTCCAGCCACGATCACAGATTCTGTTCTGATATAAAATGCACACACTCACCTTAATTTTAAAAGCCCTTTTGAATCCACTAGCAAAGAAACCTCCAAAAGGACCAATTAAAGATGCAAACGTTGAAAGTGCAATGCTGTGTATCTGGAATGGATACAAACTCACTGTATCCTGAAGGAAAAGAAATAAGCTATCAGTCACACACAACCCCACACAACACTTGGAATGTAAAAAACCCAGAGCACGGCACACGGCATCCATCTCTGCTTGGGTGCTGGGGAGCATGTGGTGTCCAGAGTGACGACTTTATCAGTGGAGGGGCTTCTGAAAGCAGAATCTCCCTATACCAATCTGCAATATATGCTAAGAAATAAGAGACATGACCAGGGTCACCCAGCCACCAAGTGCCAGAAGCAGAACCTGAACCCACATCTCTGACTCCAAGGTGAATGCCTCATCCTCTGAGTCACAGTGGTTCTTGTTCTTTTGTAACCTTAGAATAAAGGTACAGAGGACAAAATGTGGAACTGAGCACATGTGATGGCAACCCCTGGGATTCTTTAAAATGAAGCAAAACAATATTGAAAAATATTGAAAAAAATTATTTGAGAAATATTAGCAGTTTTTGCTGTATTTCACGCCTATAATTAACTAACTTAGAGCTAGTGGATTAACATAACCTGCTTCTACTGAAATTCCTCTCATCTGGAAAAACAAAGGGTCACTAAATATTTCTAACACAAATATATTTGAGCTAAATGGAATTTACACTTAAAACCCAAGGCAAGGGGCAGCTAGGTGGCGCAAGTGAATAGAGAACCAGCCCTAGAGTCAGGAGGACCTGAGTTCAAATGTGACCTGGACACTTGACACACTTACTAGGCATGTGACTTTACGCAAGTCACTTAACCCCAATTGCCCTCCAAAAAGCAAAAACAAACAAACAAAAAAAACAAACAAAAAAAAAACCAGACAATTTTCTAAGTAACTAATTCCTCAAGATTAGTTAGCTTTCCATTCAGTTTACTATTCACTCTATTCTCAAGGTGGGAGAAACGATGCTCTTTCAGAGACTTTCTATAGGAATCATTCATTTGAAGGCTAACTTAATGATTCTAAAACTGACTTTCTATTTTGGTCTCTCTTACCCATCTCAACACTCCCTTCAAAAAGGGAGGTACAGAGTAATTCTGAAGTTGGAAAAGTTCTGATGGTTCACACTCTGTTACAAAGGAATTCACTTCACTTCTGTATTCGATTGGACAAACAAAGTATTGATACTTTGCTAAGAAGTAGGCAGCCTGAAAAACAAAACAAATATCTATTGAATGTCAGGTGTTATCATAAAAACCTACCTTCAATTCTGTGTCAGAAAGACTCAAGTTACAATAGTTACACTTTCCCATATTAATTCTTGCTGCCAAGTAAAATTCAAACAGCCATTTTCAGGCAATACTATGTGCAAGGGCCTGTCCTGCACAACACAACTCTGAAAATCAAACTGTCCACAAGAAGGTAAGCGGAAAAAAAGAATGGACCACAATTAGCTGCGTTACAGAGTGTGGGCGCAAAAAAGAGCAGAAAATGTAGCTTCTTGCCCATTTGACAACGATGGGTGCGGAACGTGGACATCTACTGTGAGTGAGACGTGGCTGATAGGGATACTTCTGTTATACTTTTTTCTTTCCTCCTCAGTCTTTGTTACAAGGGCTGGCTCACTGGGTAAAGAAAAGTGCGGGACACAATCTGGCCAAGGTGCTGCACTTTGGGGAAACTCCTAGGCAAGATCAAGGTAAACTCTTGATCTCTCCTCTCTCTTCTCTGTCTGTCATCTCATCACTCCACGAGTTAAATTCTCACCTCTGTGCAACTGACTCACAGACGCACATTCTCCTTGTCCTTCTGAATCCACACTGAGAAGTATTAGTGATTTCCAACTGCATGTCCTCTGGGCAGCTCAATATCATTATTTCCAAAACAGAACTCATTATCTCCACCCACACATTTTCCCAACTCCTGTATTACTGTCAAAGGCACTGCCATGTTCCCAGCCATGCAGGCTCACTACCTTACTACTCACTACTCAACCAAACTCATTCACTCCCACATGTAGCCAATCTTTTACTAAATCTTAATGTCTCATCTCCTAAGTCCCCTCCATTAACCCTCCCTTCTGCTCCTCCCCATTCCTCTTCAGCTGCCTTCCCCCATTAGGAGATAAAAAAGCTCACTGAGCACACAGGCCACCTTTATTTTTTATTATGTTTGCATTCTCAGGGCTCAGCACACTGGCTGGCTCATAGTAAGTGCTTAAATTCTTACTGATTCAGTTCCGTATTCCCTTTTGGATGAAATATAAGCTCTTCCAACATTTAAATCTTTTTACAATCTGGTACCTTTTTATCTTTCCAGTCTTTTTAATACTTTACTCCCCTCCTTGGATATTCAGAGATACAGCCATACTGTCCTATCTGCACATGTAATACTCCATGTTTCATCTGTGTGCCCTTCATGGACTGTTTCCCATGCCTGAATATACTTCCTTCCCACCTCAACCTCTTGGAATCCTTGGTTGGTGGAAGCAACCATGGAAGGTCAGACTAATTTTTCCCTAAAAGACAAGTGGTCTGTGATCCTAAGGAAAAACCACTGCCATCACTTCCTACTATATCAATAGCAATCTGGGAAGTTTGGGACTCCTTAGGCTACACATACTCTGCTGACTAGGTATCCTACCATGGTAAATGCAGAGAATCAGGTGGAACTGTGTGCATTTGAACCAATGCTCTAACCTCAATGTCCTCTCCATGTGATCATTAAGTAAACCTTCTGATAAAAATGAAATTGTCTACGAGTATCACTAGCTATTTTGATTATAGTTTGTAAAAAAAAAATACATATTTCTGTGTGTGTGTGTGTGTGTATATGTGTGTAAAATAGTTTACAGTCTGTATTCTGTACATGTACAAGTTGTCTCCCTCGGTGGAATGTCAGTCACTGAAGGGTAGGGGCCATTTCATTTTGTATCACCAGCACAGTGCTTGGCACACAGATGTCTAATACACAGATGACCGACCAATGTAAATCAAAAGATAAGGGGGAAAAACAAACAAAACAGTCATTCAGTTAACACTGTCCCAATTATAAATTCTGTAAGTTTGGGGGAAAGCATAAAAATTGTAAACAGGGATTATAGATTGATTTCACAACGAATGAGAAACTAGTCTCTCTAACCCCCAAAACAAAACAAAGCCAATGAAAAATATTAAAAAATCTTATTTTCCAATAGTGTAAATGAAAGATCATTTTCGTGTTCTCCATTCCAAATAAACTTCAATGAATTATCCCCCTTTCATCCTCACCACTTAAGAAACTAGAAGAGATTTACTTGGTTGGCATTACGAAAAAAAATGCTCTATCACATATTTTATTTGGTGAAATATACCTTTTCTTCTCCAGTCATTTCCTTCATTTGTCTCACTCACCTACCTTAAGCCAAAGTGGGGAGAAAAAAAATAAAACAAAACAAAACAAAGGCATAAATTGGATTTAAAATCCCACTCCTGGCCTCCAAATATTCATCCTGATGCAAACCTTTGCTTAAAGTAGAAATAAACAGAACAGCCTCTTCAGGGGCCACGTGAACATACTTAAATAAGCACTGATCTTCTCTCAGACACAATGAAGGAGCCAATTCTACATGTTACATATAAACACTCATCCTAAGGAGCACTAACAAAAATTAAGAGGTCTTAAAACATAAGCTACTATCTTCAAACATGAATATTAAATTATCAGATACCGCTCTAAACTTAAACCTGATACCAAGAAATAACATACAGACATGCTGAAGCTAGTGATAAAGCTAGAACTAATTTTCAACAGTTTACACTAAAAAAAGGGCTCCTTGGCATATACAATTCTATTTATAACTTTAAAGAGTAGTTCAAAAGTAATGATACAATTTTCACCTAAAACACTTAAAATATCCATTTTTGAGCATTTTTTACCCAAAGCTTACAACTGAAGAAATGAAATATTTTAAAATCATCTAAAATGTTCAACCATTCATGACTTGAAGTGTACGTTAATTATATAACCAATGGAGTTTTTCTGCAACTTGGCTGATTATAACAGTATACATTTCCACAAGTCAACTGGTCATATTAAGAAAAGACACAGCTACTTCTGTCTTAGCTGAATTTAGGACAACATGCATAGCTTTTACATATGTGCTTTCAAACTTTCGGTTTTTATCCAGATACGATACATAGAGGAGTAATGGAATTTAATAACTTCACTAGTATTTTCTAGTTTAATTTATTCTGATTCAGAACAGATGAACAAACCTACTGTAATTCTACAAAAATATGAAGGGATGTCCAGAAACAAAAATACTCACAACGAATCCAAAAACAACTGTGGAAAAGAATCCTCCGATGAATCCTTCCCAAGTCTTTTTAGGAGACAGCTAACAGAGGTCCCCCACCAAACAAACAAACAAAACAAGGTAAGATAAGTTAGGAAATAGATACTTAAAAGATAAACATCAATGAATCCTCTTCTGAGGCTCTTAGCAACTTAAACATTTGTTAGCTTATCCCCATCTGGCTTCATCATTCATATTACTCTGGTAAGCTCACCTTTCACTTAAAATGTTTCACCCTCGTAATTTACTACTACTCTTATTGAATTTCTTATATGAGATACTCAAATGTTATTGGTTCATGTTTTTAAGTTCCTGTAACATAGGTCTCATATCCTTGAATTCTAACCTCTCTAATAAAATGATCCAGGTCTTCTTTTCTCATATTTATATTAACACATTTCTTACAGTGATAGATGACATATGCCCAATATGATATATATATATGTATATATATATATTAATCACAGTGAATACTCAAGAAATATGGAATATTATTCAGCATACTGAATTTTTAAATTCTGGGTTTGTAATACCATAATTTCCTAAAAGGACAAAATACTTTCTTAGCTTTACAAATGTGTTTTTTCTAAGGGTTTTAGTACATCAGAACAGGAATTTCATATCCAGCATTCAATAAATGAAACTATCTTGCCAATTCTTTGGTAAGCCTACAAAGGGTTCATCACAAATTGGTAATTAATTTTAAAGACTAAAGTTACACCTTTTATAACAAAGAGGGGAAGGACATTTATTTTGTAATCAAAGTCCTAACGATGTAGACGGGTTACCAGGGCACATTAAAAACTATGCTGAACCTATGTATTGTGGAATGTAATGATGAATAGACATCTTCCTTTCCTTCGATGGCCTTACCACCCAGTAGGGAAAAGACATCTACAGAAATATGAAGTTCAAAAGAGAATGACATCACTTTCAGAAAAGTGGCACAGAGAAGGTTTTCATGAATTGATCAGTGTTCCTTGACTACTTATTATGGGCCAGTCACTGGGCTAAGACATTGTCCTTGTCTTCAAAGAGCTCACATCCTAACAGAGGACACAACACATAAAAATAGTTACAGGGAACATAAAGATAGGAGAGAAGGGAATGTCAGAGGGGAAAGTTCTAGTAACTAGAGGGAACCAGGAAAGGTTTCCAAAAGACAGTGACGTATGAAATCAATCTTGAAGGAGGGCAGGGATCCTAAGGAATAAGCCAGAGGCACGGCAAGCAGGTCAGTTTGGTGACAACATGAATGCAGGTAGGATGTAAGCTTTCAGAGGGCAGACAGGCACTGTCAGTATTTGTATATTTATTGTGTAGCACGTGTTTAATAAATGTCAAATGACTAAGTTGCATCTTTCAAGATATGAGTCAGCCAAGACAATCTTATATTTAGGTCCACTAATATAGTCATCAGATAACACAATGTAATTAACCCTAAACATCAGGGTTGGATACTGCAGCTTTATTTTAAAATTCTGATTTACCCGTTACACTCCATTTCTTAGCAGTTTCGTGTCTGTGCCAGTCTTGCAGTAATATGCTTATGTTATAAAACGCAGCTCATTTTTGCCTTGGAAGGTCCCAATTTAGTTATTCACACTGACTGCCGGATCAAGGAGATTCAAGAAGAATACTTATTTCTGTGATTTAAAGGTAAAGGCCCTCACACAACTCTTCCAAACAACTACACAAAAGCTGTTTTCCGGAAGAGGAAGAGATGGGAAGAGATTGAGGGGCTGGGACAGAGCGCGGAGAAGCGGATGAGGAGAGTACGGGATTTCACGGAAGGCGTATAAACAGCCTAAAGCACACATTTCCTAAATACCCAGTGTCTCCTCTACCGCTTCTAAGCTGCCTCTCCTCCCCCAACAGTTCCCAGAAACTGCTCTCCCAACTGTCAACAAGGTCAATTCTTTGTCAAACACAAAGGCTTCCACCCTGTCCCAGCCTCTCCTGGGTTTCATCTCCCTCATTCTTTCTGAGGGAAGCGATGTGGCTCACTGGATACAGCTCTGGTCCTGGAGTCAGGAAGATGTGAATTCAAATCCAGTCTCAGACACTTGATAGCTTTACGATACTGGGCAAATCACTTAATACTATTTGCCTCAGTTTCCTCAAATGTAATGTGAGCTGGAGAAGGAAACGGCAAACCGCTCTAACGTCTCTGCCAAGAAAACCCCAAATGGGGTCCCAGAGAGTGGGACAAGACAGAAGCGACAATCCTTCTGAAGGACTGATCCTGTCAGTCGGGACCCTTTCTTCTCAGAGAACCCTGCATATTTTGGGTCTCTTCCTGATGCCTTCTGGTATCCGTTGTCAATGGAGGTGAAGCTAGGTTGAGAAAGGAGGTTACCTCATTCCCCAAAGCTTCCGCTATTCAAAGTTCAGCGTAAAAAGTCACTACACCGTTACAGCTTTGGGGGCTCAGGCTGTATAGGCTTCACCTATACCCTTCCTCAACAGGCTTCGGGCGTCCCCGGCTCCCGGCTTCAGCTTTCTCTGGGAGAAACAGCTGCACAGAAAACTTAAGACACAGGGCTTGCTTCTTGCTACTTTCTCTTAGGCTTG
>CM053601.1:19979589-19995818 GCA_028646575.1 Pseudocheirus occidentalis
ACCCCAGGACCACCACTCAAGACCCCGATCCAGATCCAGGCCGCTCAACGCAAGAGCCCTTGGCCTAGATGGGTCGCGTCAGCCCCCCTGCTATCTGCAGGCTGAGGGCTCTGAAGCAGCCCAGTGGAAGCCGCTGTGAGCGGCAACAGCCGCCTCCCGCTGCCTCCTTGGCCTGGGAGCAGTTTGGCCGGACCCGCTCTTCTCCTCCCCAGTTAGCAAAATCCGACCTTTCTCTTAGCCTTTTTGTCTTCTGGCCTGATAAATGTGGTAACTCTGCCTCCAGTGCAGCCCATCTGCTCTCCTATAGCCACGGCTCCCGCTCGATGCCCCAGGGCCTGAGCCGGCTGGGTTTCGGCCACAGGTCCCAGACTTCTGCGAAGAGCCCCGCCTGCTGCGCTGCCTGTAGCAACAGATATGCTTTCTGTCTTGTGGAGAGTTTTGGAGCTTGAAAATCTGTTTAGCGTCCCATTTTATGAGTTTTTTAGCATGTTTGTGTGGGAGCTGTGGTCCTTTGCTGCTTCTACGCCCCCATCTTGGCTCCACCCCCTCTCAAACGACATTTTAACACATAACGTTAGAAAACAGGATTACATGTGAAACTGTAAACGTCTATTACATATGGAAGTTTTTTTCAAGTATATGGGAAATTTTTGCAGCTTTAAGAAAACCATACTTCTTTATTTCCCTCTCTGAACTTCCTTCTCTGTTCCTTCATACTTTATAAATTCATACCTTTTTATTATTTTATTTTTATTCATAAGACCTGAGTACAAATCCAGCCTTAAACATGTATTGGCTGCATCACCCTGGGCAAGTCACTTAACTTCTCTCTGCCTAACTTTCCTCATCTGTAAAATGGAAATAATGACACCCACCTATCAGTGAGGCTCTTATTACCTGCCCACATCCCACTCCCAATGGAAGCCATCCTTTCTAATAAATAAGTACAGCCCAAAACCAAGCAGACAAGTTGGTCGTGTCTGAAAATGTGCTTCATTCTGCACCTCTATGGCAAGAGGTGGGACACTTCCTTCCATTTCTGAATGGTCCATGGTTAAGTTGGTGACTCATGACACTTGGTCACTGAATAGAATGCTTACTTCAATCTTACATGAGTTCAGAGGTCTTTTCTTTCTTTCTGGCGTTACAGTCACTTTAAAGAAGAGCAAAATTCTATTATATTAATGTGCCACCATTTATTTAGCCATTCCCAACAGATACGGCATCTAATTTGTTTTCTTTGATTTAAATTTCAAGCATCAGTCCTCTTTTCTTATTGAAGGGATAACTTGATTGCTACAGAAATCTCTCAGGGATCTGTTCAGATTTCAGGACATCCTTCTGCAGGTCAATCCGCCCCTCTACAACACGTCACTGTTCAATAAGGCAGCATTCCTCACAATCCTCCGACAACCTGCTCCGTGATATTTTGCAGATGTGTTTGTATTCCAAGATGGCACTGCTTTTGGTTCTCATGTCTTTCCATTTGGCAAGAAGATTAAAGAGGCTGAGTTGCTTTGGGATTCTTTTGGTCTCACTGTGGTAATTGTTTTATATCAATTAAATTTCCTTAGGAAATACTAATCATGAGAGGCAATTCCTTTACTTTTATCATCTCATGTTATAAAGTCAATTATTTAAATAGGTCAGGTTTGTACGTGGTTATCTTCATTTTCAGCAGAACGTAAACTCCTTGAAGTCGAGGATTATTTTGCAATTTTATTTTTGTCTTTATATCTTCAACACTAAACAGTGATACGAGCATCATAGGATGTACTTAATTTTTATTGTGACAATGTTCCTTTTAATCTGTTGTTAGCTCTTGTCTTTGGACTATCGTAAGCTGCTTAAATCACACATGACTAATTTTTAAGTTGGAAAATCAAAGACAAAAAAAGACTGCTAGGAAATTAAATTTCAATTATAGATTACAGGTGTATATTAATTTTGAGACAGTAATGAGTTTCTGGGTCCCAGAATTTTTTCTGTGCATTTTTTTGGCTACAAAATCTACAGATTGTTTTTACTGTTGTTGTTAACGCCCTTACTTACATAACTAAAATCCGAGTTTAAATTACTGTTAGGGTTCAGCTTCCTTTGGTTTGTAGCATTCTACACCTTCCCGTATTTCTTGGTATTTTTATATACGATATTTCTTATGGCACAATAATATTCCATTGCATTTCTAAACCGCAGTCTGTTTTGCCATTTCATGTTAATTTGACATGTAGGTTCTATTTTTGCTGCAATTAAAAATGCTACTATCAGTATTTTATGCCAACAGGTCTTTTATTCCTTTAGACAACTGGTTCTGAAATGACTCTCATTTTAACAGACACTTCCTGTAACAGTACATTTTTTCCTCTGTGATGACGTTCAGTGCTTCCACGCCCAAAGCCTCCTGCCTTACTAATCCAAAGCCTTACTTATAGCCATATTTTTTTGAAACATTTAAAAAAAATCACTTTCCAATGAGCTTTGCATCACAATGTAAGCCTTCCTATAAGAGAAATACAGTTAAGTAAAAGAAACCCATGAAAAGTGGCCACTTTTGAAAACTGGTAGCTCCCTGGCACCTCTAGCCCACTTCTTCCCTGCCAAGAAGGACGTGGACTTCACCTGTCACTGGTTCTCCTGCTGACGGATGCAGGCTATGGCAAGGCTTCTAAGTACTCTAGAGAGTCTTTGATGTTTTTCATTTTTTATTTTTACTATCAAAAATATTTTCCTCCATATTTGTCTCTACTTTCCCCATATCCACCTTCCAAATGAAATCACTGAGTAATCAAGGAGTGTGAGGGTGGGGAATAATAGAAAAGGCAGGATCTTCTTCCTCTTCCTCTAGCTTATATCACACGATTCCTGTTTTCTGGGACCTAAAACTACCACTGTAACAGATGCTCCAAGTCTGAGTGCAGTCTTGAGCTATGACTTTTGGGACAACCCAGAAGCCTGGCCAGTACCAACCATGTTTCAACGGCAAAGCAGTGATCAACCCACTTTGTGCTTAAGCAAGAGGATTACTGTGAAAGTAACTGCCACACACTTAACTTCCGCTGCAGAAGATGAATGAGAAGACTTCTATTAAAGAACATGGAGTCAATCATATCAATCAAACCTCTCTTATCCACAAAAAAAGAGAATTTATTCAGCTTTCAGCTGACCTAACCAAGAGGTCTGTCATAGGGGTGGGGAACCTGCGGCCTAGAGGTCACATGTGGGCTCCTAGCTCCTCACACGTGGCCCTTTGACTAAATCCAAACTTCACAGAACAAATTGGTTTGGGCTGCACTTGAGGACCTAGAGGACCACATGTGACTTTGAGGCCACAGGTTCCCCACCCCTAATGTTACTAAAGCACTAAGCAATTTCTGAATTTTGTCGTTCGGTTGTATCCAACTCTTCATGACTGCATTTGGGGTTTTCTTGGCAAAAATCCTGGAGCAGTTTGCCATTTCTTTCTCCAGTTCATTTTACAGATGAGGAAACTGAGGCAAACAGAGTTAAGTGACTTGTCTAGGGTCAAACAGCTAGTATCTGAGGCCAGATTCAAACTCAGGAAGATGAGTCTCCAGGTCAGGTACTCTATCTACTGTGCCACCTAGCTGCCCCAATTTCTGAGTTACCCAGCCTCATTCAGTTACATGCCCTATAGCAAGACCATAAATACTCACTTCCATACAACTATATAAAAATATTTCCCCTGAGTTTCCAGTTTTTTGCCACCACAAAGAGAGCTGCAATAAATATTTTTGTACATATGGGTCCTTTCCTTTTCCCATTTCAGTTAAAAGACAGCTCTACAAGTCTCCAACTGGAAGGAGATTATCTACACACAGAGAAAGATTTAGAAAAACCAGAGTTTAAATGGAGACTGAAGCAACACATGCTATTGTTCTTTCCCATGTTTGGTTTTGTTTCTTTTCTTTTCTTTTCTTTTTTTCCCTATTATTTACTCCATTGGTTACAACGCTTCTATACAACCAGACTATTGTACAATGTGAAAGTGTTTGCAGATCCCATACATGATTGTATGCCACCATGGCGGGGGAGGACAGGGAGAAGGGAGGGGAGAAAATCTGAAACTCAAGTGATTCTGTAAATGAATCTTATAAACTAAAAGTAAATAAACAAGTCAATAAATAAAAAAAAATATTTCAAGAATTCAATGAAAGGAAACACATCATGAGAGGCCATCATTTAAATTAACGAAAAGTCTAAAACAACCAAGAAGTCCTTGCAGATGAGCAAAAGAACTTAATGTTTTAAAAAATTGATAATGAAAAACGTGGTCAATTGGATCTACTAGGGTTAAGACAAAGGTGGGGAATTTGCAGCCTCATGGCCACAAGAAGCCTTCTAGGTCCTTGGGTGTAGCCTTTTGACCCAGTCCAAGTTTTACAGAACAAATCCTTTTATTACAGGGATTTGTTCTGCGGAGTTTGGGTTCCATCAAAGGACACCTGAGGGCCTCTAGGTTGCAGGCTCCCTACCTTGGTTTAAGATGTAGTGATATTCTACCACCAGTAAAACTTGATCAGAAAAACCCCAAAACAAACAGAGATGCACTCTGGTAAACAGTGACCAACACTACTCTCAAAGGCTCTGTTTAAACAAAATTTCAAGTTACCTAGCAGTACAAACTCAATACTCTTAAGCTATCGCCATTCAGCCCTGCCTTTATTCTGCTAAACTGATAATAATTTCACAGGGACTTCTTACCTTAAAATAGGTTTCATCCTTTTAAACAGTAGGACTGCTTTTCCAAAACCTAGACCAAAGAACTGTCCTCTCCAAATGTTAGGGGGATACTTCAGAATGGAAGCAAAGGAGCAAGAAGAGAGTGAATGGAAAATGTGAATGAAAAAGAGTGGGCAAGTCCTCTGAGAAGCATCACAGGGTGAGAAAGAGCCCTGGGCCTGGAAGTCAGAAGAGCCGGGATCAGAGGGTGCCGAACACACACTGGTGGGGAGCAGCAGGACAATCATTCTCCCTCTCCCAGTTTCAGTTTCCTTGTGGAAAAAAATGGGAACAGCAACCGTTCTGATTACTGGAGGTTTAAATAACCGAAATATGCAGTGTGTATAAATCTTAAAGTACTATGTGCTTACTGCTATTACCTGGAAGCTAGGAGGGACCCTCTCATAATTACCCTTAGTGTTTATTTGGTCTCACTCCACCTCCTAACTATTCTATTATCTGTCTACTGACTTTAGTAAAGTAGGGATCTGGGTATAGAAATATGGGCCACTGAAGAAGGAAGTCACATGCATAGGCAGTTACTTTGTGCAAGAGATTTAAAGTATTTTCACCTTCCTTTGTATGTCTTTCTAAAAAATTAGTTGTCAATACAAAGGGCGTCCTAAGTCTTTTCTAGAAAGTCTGGATTAATATGTAGTAATATAACCATTTTTCGAGTAATTGCTGAAGTTCAGAGGTCAAATAGGGCCGCCCCCCCCCAAAAATCCAATTAATCTGTATGTATAAATGCAAATTTAAAAAATCATTTCACAAACAATTCTTTTTCAAAATTACATACTTTGTAAAAAAAATTTCAACTACTAATTTCTAATCTTAAAATACACATTATAGCATTATTTTAAAATGTTTCTAATGATCTTGGGGAAAGTATTTAATGACTCCATGCTGACAGTATGTAAATCATACTTTCTACCTCCTTAGTTTCTAGACACCACTTCCATGGGGGCATGACCTTGTTACCATAGAAACAATTCCTACCATGGAACTAGTGACTTCCCCTTTAGACCATGAGCACTGACCAGCTGTCTATACGTGGAATGAGAAATTGGAATGAAATGGAAAGATGACATCAGGATTTACTACAAGATACATTTGATATGCATACACCAACCACAATCTGGAAAAGGAATCTCTCTTTGCTTACCTGCCAGATAGAGCGCAAATGATATAAATCGATGGTAGCGAATAAGGAATTGAAGTTGCTCTTCTCTTTGAACAAAGGTAGCAAAATAATCTGCTACTGTCTCTCCATAGAAAAAGTAGTTCACACACAGTAAAAAATACCTGTAATATAAGAACTATCAGCCTAGTTTTCTTTGATGAATATGGTCATCAGACACCCTCAAAAGAGCTAGCTTATACATAGAATAATACAAAAGAAATCAAACAAAATGTTTAAAGAGCTCACTCTATTTAAAAAGTAGGCCCTCAAAATGTGCTCAACAGGGCTGGCTCTAACATTTTATGTTTTCATTTCAAGGTAGCCATAAAAGCAAGCTATTACAATTAATGACTAATCAGTAGCAGTTAGCATGTATTTTTAAAACAGATTACAATTCAATTTCAGAGATTTCTCCTGGCTGTTTTAGTAAAAATCCCTAAGGGTACAAGCAGAGATGAAGGGGTTCGCTCATTCCTTTTTCCAACACTGCCTTTTAAAATCTGAAACTGCTCTCTCTCCAATGGCCTAACTAAATTTGGTCTCTGGAAGCTCCAGTGAAGCAGCAGGAGAAGGGAAGCCCGTGGCTCTCTTCTGATGTCACGCACCCCATTTTCTCTGCCAAAAGAGCTGCTCCAAACTAACCCATTCAAAGGCACTACAGGTTTCCTGGACTACAAAGTGCTGAATTCTCTTCCCCCTTTCTTTATCCCTACATTTAATCTATCCATAAATCCTGCTATGTCTCCCCTTGGCATCTCTCTCAAATCCATCTTTTTTCATGTGTACTGCCTCTTTCCAGTTTGAGACTAATCTTCATTAAACACCATTATTACCATGCTGCTCAAAAACCTAACAAGCCAGAACTCTGGCCTTCAAGGCTCCCAATAATCTGACATTCACACCTTCCCCACCAAGATATGCAGTGTTATTGTTCAATACCCACACTGCTTGGCTGGTCTGGTGTACATCTTGTCCACTGCTGCTTTCCCACCTGGAGATGTCCTACACCTCTGGAAATCCTGCCCACCTCTCAAAGCTCTGCTCCAGCCCTGTGCTATTCTTGAGGCTCTGACTATTCACTTTAATCTTTTTCCTTCCCATACATGTCCACATATTCTCTATCAACTTAATCAGGGATCCACGTGAAGGGGGGTGTCATATACTTCCTGCATGGCACCAGGCCAGGCACAGAGCAGACTAAAGAAACACCTGATGACTGACATAGCAATGCCTCACTTATTCAGGACAATGAAATTATTTTAGGATTTACAAGGAGCGTTCTCCTCTTTGTACCAATGATTACCGGCAGTGGGATTGAAATTTACTCATGCTAAGGCATTAAGAGGAATGAGCTCTAAGTACTGTGTTTTAATACCCTTTCTTATATCAGTAGGCACAGCAAAGGGCACTTCACTTCCCTGGAGAGCACAGTTTTCTTGAAGGATTGGTGGGAAGTAGGTAGCCTCAACAGAGTCAATACAGAAGCCGCCTCACTACCAAGGTGATGATCGCTCACCGTCCTCTCCTTACACTTCCTCTCTGCACAAGAGGAAAGGAGGACCACAACACTAATATAGCATGGCCAACAGAAGTCACTTCCAATAGTGGTCTGACTTACTCAGTCATGCTAACAGTCTGCAATTAACTTAACGGCTTATACTGCAGTTTAACTACGTCAGCACTTACCCTAGTGATCTGCCCGTGCTACTTTATATAATTCTGTGAAACAGCTTTGATTTGGTACAAAAGTCCAATTGTGGCTTATTTAGCTAGCAAGTATCCTTCTCTAGGTTTTCTGAATGTCAAGTGAAATAACAGAGTTGCAGCTCTGATTTAAAATAGCTATGAAGTACTGAACCTCACTTCCTAATCAAGTTCACATTTTACAGATAGTTTAAAGGAAGGGGAATATCTTGGTGCATAGGCTTAATATTAGTAGGAAATTTAAAACGTCACTTATGACCACACAATATATGACTATACGTAAAGTGTATAATGTTAAAAGTTGGCAAATTGTAGAAACATTAAATTTTGCTGTCTTCAATCAAATAAAGGAAAATAAGGGAGCGTAAGCAACAAGGTCATTGTCTTCAGATGTAATATGAAGTATAAGAAGGCTTCTGTGACTTGAATCTGAGTTGGAATAATGGGACTAATAAAGAATTAATAACAAATATTCTTTAAGTACAAGAGTAGCTCAGAGAAATTAAAAGGTTAAAGGGGGTAGAAGGAGAAGACTAATGAAAGCAGAAATAAGAAAACAGGATTGGAGCAGTGCAAGAAAGAACCAGGCCAAGATGGGGGCAGCATGGGGTAGGGGAAAGACAGGGTACACAAAAAAGGACAACTCAACTAAAAAAGCTGAGAGTACATTCATAATCAATCAGGAAATGGACTTTACTTGAGAAAATAATTTTCTCAAATTGATCTCTTATTATGTTGGTAACTGCCCTTCAACAGATCATAACCCATCCAAATGTCTGTCCATCCTAAGCAATTCTTGTCCATTTACTCCTCACTTTTGCTTCATATTACACTGAAACCAAAGGAGCTATCAGCTCTCTCTTGTTCTTGCCTCAAATAACCTATTTCCTTCTTCTCTCATACGTGTTTTGATTCTCCTTTTTGATTGCTTGTCTGTAATGTGATACAGACTATGCATACCTCTGGTGTTTCTTCACTGCCCTCTGGGGTAATTCTCTCATATATAATTCTCAGAAGACCATTACCTAACAGCTATAAAACATTAGGAAAACATAGGTAAGGAGAGGATGGGTCTTTCATAAAAACGTGAACAAGAGCAGAGCTCAGTTGCCTTTGATGAATTTACAAAGTACTTTGTTACTATCTATGTACATATTTTAAAAACATATCTATACACACATATATCCTTATATATGAACTTATGTGTGTGTATGCACATATGTACTAATGCTCTATAATCTGTCTATCCAAATGCATATCATAGTCTGCACAAAAAGCAACCTTCATCCATTTGAGTTTCCAAGTGAATAGTTACATCAAACTTGTGAGTAGTTTTTTTGCATGTCATCCAAAAGGCCCTTCAATGTTTGATGCATTCAGTGTAGTGTCATCTGTAAATGGGAACACCTGAAGGATATCACCAACTAAACAAAATCCCTGTTCAGCTTGAACTCTCAATTGGATTTCTTCCATGAAAGGAAGCACCTGGTTATTCTTACCCTTATCTGTTACTAATACAGAAAGCTGAACAATTTCCTATCATTTTATCTTTCAATGAATCTTGTAAAAGTGTGACCTGTGCCTGAGACATCTTAATGGAGAGGAACCTTTAAATATGGCAGTTTGTTCTATCAATCAAATGTTCTCTTACAGTAAAAACCAATCAGCATAGTGGGGTCTCATATCCTCTACATCTTTCAGCCAATTCTGGGATTATAAAGGTTTGAGTTCCCATAGAATATCACTTCTGAAGTCTGCCTATCTCGTGCTAAAACTAATCAAGAATCCCCTCAATGTGTATACTTATGCTTCTCACTGAAATTTTATATAAATGGGAAAGTAGACATACATATTAGTGTTTACTAGTGTTCCTTAAGTGATCAGTTTTGGTTAGTAACAAGACGTTTGATTCTTCTCCCCCTTTGGTATCCTCTTTCTTCTCTCTTAAGAACAAATCCTTAATGACCTAATCATTGTGTTGCCTCCAATATCCATCTCCTCTGTGTACACCTGGTATGATACAGTTGCCTTTTCTGTCTGTGTTGCTTTCCATTCTGTTTCTGTATCTTCTATAAGCATGTCTGGGAATGTGATCTGAGAGTCAAGTGTGGGGGCTCCAACTGTCCTTGAGAGTGAAAATGTGTTATGTTCATTGGTCTCCTTTAAAGTGATACTAGTAATTTTTCATCATTTTTTTCTATAAGATTTTACAAATGAATTTATTATCTTAACTCGTCTTTTCTCTTTTGCTATCTCTCTACTTAGCAAGTCATTTGAGTATTTGATATGAGTCAGTTTTTAAGCATTTTGGTTACTTTTATAGCATTTAACTTACAATTAAGCTTCCATATGAAATCACTATAATTGGTATCAATGTCTATTCTTAATCTATTCTTAAAATGGATTAACTCAAATAGGTCAGGTGGCAGTTGCTTTAATTGTATGTCCTATCTTTATTTTTGTTTTCTTACTTCTATTCATTTTAATCTTTGTTCTAAGAAGTTGGTTCTCTAACTCTATATAATTCATTTTGGGATAATTCCCATGTTGGTAAGTTGTATCCTATTAAAATATAATCAGTTTTTGTTACGTTACTTTTTGCTTGCCATTTCCAAAGCCTGAATTTTTCTTAAAGAAAGTGTTCATAATGTGGAAGCTTGTGAATTCTGGCTGTTCTACATGTATCTGACATCTGCTGTTTCTTTCTCCTGGTTCTGCATTTTCCAACACTTTTCACTGTTCTCCCCTATTTCTACCTCTGCACTGAATACCAATGCATCTACTGTCTTAATTCCGAGGGCTCCACTGAATCCTTCACCTTTCCATTTTCTGTAATTCATTTGTGATTAAGCTGCAATTATTTTCGGGGTGTTCTCTTTTGTTGTTGTTGCTGCAAATACTTATCATAAGCACTGAAATATAAGATTGACCAAATGTCCCGTGAAACGGTGTTTCTTGTTGCTTTCTGAGGCAAATGATAAAACTGACTCTGCCATAAGAATCTCTGAGCCAGCCTTCTCTTTAACTGCAGCTTGCTTTCATTTTATGGTTTTGTTTATGGTGAGATTATCAAGTCTCATACAATCCAGATCTTTTAGTCTTTTCATGATCATGATCATCAGACAAGGATCTGCCACGTAGACTATGGCAGTACTCTACCTAAAAACTCTCATTTGTGGCACCCATGCCCCCTTCCCCACCACTGTCCCTCTAAATGTACAAGGGGGCCACAAAGGACTGAAAGCCATTTGGCATTTTCCTTTCTTTCATCGGCTGCCATGGCCCAAGAACTGAGGCTCGTAAGATCAGCAGGCCAGTCTATTGAGGATGAGCCTTTCTGTGCTTAGCTAGGTTAGTCCTCAGAGGACAGTCTAGTGTTAGTCACACCTGAAGTTCTTCCCTCAAGACCAGACCTGCCAGGGGCTGCACTGTGTAGGCATAGGCTTCATGAACTTAAAAAGGAGGCAAGAAAGAAGAAAAAAACACCAAGGAAAGAGAGGTAGAAGGCATGTTATCAAATATGTCTTTCTTAGCTGTAAAAGGCTAGAGTTACTAAAGCAAAAGGGACATTATACCTGCTTAACTTTTCTTTTTGTTTACCAGTGACATCTGCTTAAAAAAAGATAAGTTGGGATTGTGTGAAGTCAAAGTTTTATCTTTTTTTGAAAGCTTGTCCTTCCACTATGCCAGACTGTTTTAAGAGAAGATCAGATACTTAAAGGTGCCAGGTTATCAAACTGGCCAAAATCCCAAAGACTGCTCTTTGATTTCCACATTCAAGGTTACAATTAATCACTTCAAATTTGCTATTCGCTCCTCTATCATTATATGGTTGATCAAACTATTCTTTCTTATAGAAAACTTTTTCAACTAGGAAAATGTAAAGGTGAAAAGCATCTATTATTCTGAAGCCAAGTGAACAATGACAATAGAATGTCAATAATTAGGGAACAATCCTTTGTATCTCGAGTTTAAAATGTTAGCACCTTATGAGCAAACTATACACCATTTTGGATGTCAGCACATCTGAATTCCAGGAACTGCTTCATATCTGCATTTCATCGACATGTCAAAGATTTGTGATTTTAGCAGTGTGGATAAGTTCCTCAACCAACATAAATTACAATCCACTTTTTTCCTTAAATAGATGATCTTTGTCATTTGGTGTCAGTGACAAAGTCTGCCGTGTGATGGCTATACATCTCTCTAGACTTAGATAAGTTGTTCTTTGGCCAACAAATTACATGTCTGGGTCCACAATGGAATCATTTCCACTTTCACAGGACCTGCCAGAATTTGTGCTGTTGGCAAGGTCTTGGGGAATCAGAGGCTGACCCTCCATTATGAAGATTACTAGAGTACAGGCTTAGGCTTATTAGCCAGGAAAAATTCAAACACCATTAGTGTTTAGTAAATACCAAGGAATTAGGATTTGGTCTAATAATCTTTTCATGTCTCCCAAATTGCAGATTATCCTTCACCAGAATCCAAATATATGTATGTTAAAATGATAATGTCAGTTTCTAGATCCTGGATTTATACAAATTTCAGTTTTTCAAATAAAAAAACTTGTGACTTACCAGCTCAGGGTTCTAAACCATGGTAGCTCATAAGAACGATAGACTCTGTACCCTATGGTAATAATTTCATGGAAGCATTTCACTTGAATGCCCAATACCTGCAATTAGGAGAAAGACATTTTAGTTGACCATGATGTCTAATCCTTAAGAGTAGGAGATCAGAAATACCACCCAAAATTAAATATTTTAAAATTCCTCTCAATATTAGAATAATGGGAACAGTAGTCCAATCTAGCATTACATAGCACTTTAAGGTTTGCAAAGCATCTTACCTATTTATTTCATCTGAACCTCTCAAAAGCACCCTGTGAGTTGGGTACTGTTATCATCCTCATCTAAAGAGGAAGAGACTGAGGCTGAGGGAGGTCAAGTAACTTGTCCAGAACTGCACAGCTATTAAGTGTCAGAGGCAGAACTGGAATTCAGGTCTTCCTAATTCCAAGGCTGGCACTGGAGCCACTGTTGGAAGCTATTATTACTGGAAACTTGCAGGTTCACCAAATTCCAATAATTTAATATGGAATTCCTGGAAATGACTACTTCCTAAGGAGTAAACAAACCATTCTCTGGGCTTAAAGAGTAAAATGGTGCTAGGCCCGGTTGAAAATATACCTAGTATTGAAGAAATTTAGCTTTATTCAAGGAAAGCATTGGTATTGTCTTTTCTTTTTGGAGGGGGGAAGGGAGGGCAAATGGGGTTAAGTGACTTGCCCAAGGTCATATGGCTAGTAAGTGTCTGAGGCCAGATTTGAACTCAGGTTCTCAGGACTCCAGGGCTGGGGCTCTATTCACTGCACCACCTAGCCACCCCTGAATTGGTATTTTTTATGGGTAATGAGAATAGACCAGACCAACGAGTAAAGGGCTTAATTAAAATTTCTCAGCCTGTTCTTAGAACTGAAGATTTCTTCACCTTTGCAAACCTGGCAAACTTCAGCCTCTGTACATAATGGTTTTATTTCACTTAAAGTCATATTTTTTCCTTTATTTCTAAAGTGAAGTTGTTTTTAAATTCCATATCTCAACTAAATTGAGGAAATAAGAGTTTCTGTCCATACCTGGACCATGAGTTTTCTAATAACCATGTCCTGGAGTTCAAGTGTGGGCTTTGAAAGGGTAATAGCTTGAAAAAAAAGTTGGGAGTAACTGTTTAAAATGTTCCATCTGTCCCTCCCTTCCTCCCTCTCTCTCCTCCTCCTGCTGTTGTTGAGGTTCTTCAAAGCAACTTAGGTAATTATTTTTACCCTAGGCCAATATAACATATTTCTATAACCAAACAGGCCCACCCAGCTGCCCACCAAGTCTGTAGCAAAAGTGAATTTCCAAAGCCATTCAGTGTTCAGTAACAGCAAGTGAGGGTGGTTCCTCTTCAGAAAAATTTCAAACTCTATCTTAAGCTCAAAAAAATCATAACTTTTTTCCTCTTCCCGTTTTGACTAAAAAAAAAAAGTATGATTGCATGTGTTACTTGAAATGCAACATCGCTGCTATCAATAATGTATCAAGCAGGGGCGGCTAGGTGGCGCAGTGAATAGAGCACCGGCCCTGGAGTCAGGAGTACCTGAGTTCAAATCCGGCCTCAGACACTTAACACAAAAAACTAGCCGTGTGACCTTGGGCAAGTCACTTAACCCCAACTGCCCTCCAAAAAGCAAAAAATAATAATAATAATAATAATAATGTATCAAGCAGCAGAGGGAAGCAGTAAGTGTCTTTGTTGCAACTATTCAACTCAGCCTTTGTAAGGAGAAAGCAGCCATTAACAACCCATAAATGAACGAGCATTGCTGCATTTCTATAAAACTTAACTTAGAAATGTAAAAACCATTCTTTGCTCATGAGCCACAGAAAACAGGCGGCTGGCTGGATTTGGCCAACTCCTCTACTAGAATGGATTCTCCATCTGGGCAAGCACCAAGTCAGAGCTAAACTCTGAAATTTCCTCCTACAGCTATCATCCTGTTCTGCATACAGCACCTGACTAACAACTGTTTGCTGAATTTACATTGCTTGAGTGTCATATAATGTATATCACAACTTCTATGGGTATCACTCTCTTTACTTCTAAAAACAAGATGTTGGACTATACGATCTTTTTCAGCTTTAAAAGTCTGCGATCTATCCCTATCTGACATTAAACACAATGAACATCTAATACAAAGAAGCCCCAAAACTTTAAGACTATGACTGTCCTAGAAGTCAGAACACAATTGTGCGCTAACACAAGCTATGCTTCCATCTTAACACAAGAACACATCTGCACCAATAACAATGACAGATGGTCCTCGACAAATCACTGATCACAAACGCTTCACTATTTTGCACACTGAGTGTCTAGCTCATAGAGGAACAGCCTGTTCTGGACAGAGACACAATAAAGGCCTCAACTTACTAAACAAGTTCAAAATTGGTTCATATATTAGATGTTCTGAACATATCTTTCCCCCACAGAAAAGAAGCTAACTTGATATTTGACACCTAACATACCACATTTGCAATGAAAAATTTTTAAATGCTGTCATGAAACTAGTAATTTAAGACAGAAAACAAAAAATATTTTTAATCAATGTCTGTTCCCTTTATTCCCTTAATGTCATTCATTTCCACAACTTTACTGATCACCTTTATACAGAATATGATATCTACTGCCACATGAGTGGCGTAATCACAGGATGAGATGGTGGACATAGAGTGTAACCTACGCCATTGACTGGAACATTACATCAGTGAGATCACAGTATTTGGCAACCTTCATAACTGTACGAAATCATAATACAATTACAAAAATGGTGCAGTAAGGCAGACAGCTACACTCCCTGACAGCACTACAGGCCTTTAACACTAATTAGCATCTAGCCGATTTCATTTCCCAACAGCATATGACTTCAAGTCGATGTCACAGCAATCCTGCAAACAAGAGTATGAACTCAGCATATTTCCTAAAAAGACATCAACACACAATGGTTTAATATCTTGCTCAAACAAGTATTGGAATGACCTATTTTGAAGCTCTTGCCTCACATAACTAACCATTTACACATGCTGAAAAACAAAGACATCGCACAGAAAATGTATCTAGCCAACTTACAAGCAGCATCAACATAAATGATCCCATGTAGATGATCAGGAAAAATAATGAAATCATTGTCAGAGTAAGAATTCCACGAATCCACCAATTTTTCCACCTATAAAGAAGACATCAACAGTTACCATTTAATATGCTCTCAAAGACATTTACTTTGTTTTAGTTTTAAATTCTGTAAGAGTAGGAATCTGATCTAAACAATTCTTCATAATTCCCTACAGAAGTTACCATAAATTCATTATTACTACTCATAGTAACCCATATCCAATAACAACAGGAAAAGCCAGGAAGCATGAGATTAGGAAGTCAGACTGGTTATTAATATTGATAATTAAGTTGCTGAGTGAAATTATTATTTTTCTCATGCCCCACAGAATTTGCCCAATTTATTCCTCTCTGTAAACCCCCAAATAAATTCCATATTTACAGGAGATGAAGAATCCTACAGAATCATCCAAACTGAAGCCACATGACAACACCCTTTACTCCCCTCCCTCCAGTATCGCCACCTCATATGCTTTCCTTCCTTCCTTCTCCCAGAGGAAGAGGCATCACTATTTTTACCTGAATCCCCATTTCTAGCTATTCCTGCCTCTGCTAGGATCTTGCTCCAGCATTCATCTCCTCTCTATCATGCAACTTCAATGCCTTTGGGCTTTGTTCTTGACTCCTCCCTTTCTTCCTTACTCCTTAATTTTTTTTTCACATTTCCAGTCCTTAAAAAGTCTTTACATTGAGTCTTCCACCATGACTCTTTCCTTCCTGGCAATATAGTTTCCCTCCCCATTATCTGGTTACTTTCTTACTTTTTTTTTGCCTTTTTTTTTTTTTTGCTTTTTGGAGGGCAGTTGGGGTTAAGTGACTTGCCCAAGGTCACACGGCTAGTTTTTTGTGTTAAGTGTCTGAGGCCGGATTTGAACTCAGGTACTCCTGACTC
>CM053601.1:19996318-20012262 GCA_028646575.1 Pseudocheirus occidentalis
GACAGAGAGAGAGAGAGAGAGAGAGAGAGAGAGAGAGAGAGAGAGAGAGAGAGAGAGAGAAGACTTCTTAGTCACCAAAACACTGAACTTCCTCCTACAGTGAACTCCCTCCTCCACCCTTAGCTTCAGAAATGCCACACTTTTCCTGGTTCTTTTCTTACTTAACTAATCTCCAAATCCTTGGCTGGTTCTTAGCCTCCTCCCAGCCACACCTTGGCAAACCCTATCGTGGGTACTTCCTCCATGTCTATCCACTGGCCCTCTTCTCTCTCTACATTTGTTCCCTTAATCTCATTCATTTCTAAAACTTTACTGATCACCTTTATTCAGGTAATTCTGTGTCTCTAACCCTGAATTCTCTGCAATTCCCAATGGCCAACTTGTCTAGCTGAATGCCTCACAAGCACCTCAAAATCATTTCCTAAAACAAATTTATATAGTCTTTCCCCTTACTACACTTGCTCTTTCTAATTTCACCATTTCTGTCGTTTACTCAGTATTCCAAATTTAAAATCCCGAGCCCTATGTGCACAGCTTTTCCTTGTACTTTACTTTTCTCTTTCCCCTCACATATCCCATCGATAACAATAGAATTAATCCTTTCTTCAGTCTCTCACATCCACCTTTTCTCTATTCCCTGTGCTACCACCATAGGCCTTTTATCACCTATTTGAGTTATTGCAGTAGCCTAAATTCTTTCTGCCTCCACTTACCCTCCCTATGATCCATACTCTGTACCAAACGTCTTTCTTCTAGTTCCTATATTCAAAAATCAGTGAATTCCCTAGAGCTAAAATTCCTTTATCTACAATTCATGTTCTACATTCTGACATTAGTCTTATACTATTCTCTGTCCAGTCTATGCCCTCCACCAAGTCAGAACATTTCATCATCAATCACAGATACTTCACACTTTTTTTTACCTCAAAGCTTTGGATTGTGCTGTTTATTCCCTCCGGGCCTCAAAAGTCTCTACCTGTTGCATTTGCGCTCATTCTTTAACGCCCATTTCAAAGGCCAACTCATTTATCTTAATAAGCGCCTCTGATCCACCACATTCCCAGTCATTAATAACCTTCTTTCCCCCACTGCCCAGAAAGTATTCAGCTTTAGGCTGTTATTTAAGATTTCAGCTCATAAGATCATTCCAGCAAACAGTCTAGGTGGATAGGAACACCGGCTATGTTAAAAAGGGTACGAGAAAGATGGCGCAAAGGCAGGACAGATCAAGTAAGGTCTCCCACACTATGAGTTGAAATGTCACTTGGTGGGCAACTGTTTTGAACAGCAAAGGAATGTGAACATCTGGACACATCAATCCTGGTGACCTGAGGACATATAAAGTTTAAATGACTGGTCATGGGTCATACAGCTCTGACATATCAAGTGAGATGGAAATCCAGATTTTTCTGATTCTAAGGCTAGCACTTTATCTTGAATAATTGGCTATAATGATCTCTCAACAAAAAGAAAGGACCTGAACCCTGAAGACAGCCCTGTTAGTCACCTGAGGAGATATACTGGGCAGTACACTATCCATTAGGTAGTCACTCTCCCTCGAGGAAAACCCCACCAATCTGTAATTAAATCCTAAATCAGGATACCCTACTATCCTGGGCCTGTTGCTGTCAGGAACCTGAAGCCTTGCTTAAATCTTGTTAAAAAGTCAAGCTCAGGGGATTTACTGAGACCTAGATTTACAAACAGTTGAGACTCACTGCACATCTCTGAAGACCACAAGTGAGCATTCTAAGGTGGCAGGACCAGCAGTTTGCTGACACAGGTTCCTTCTGCCACCCACACCCCAGCAGCTCCTGGTTAGGGAGTGTAAAGGGTCTGAGCTGTGCTGTTAGTGCCTCTTAGAGAAGGTGGGCACCTGAGCCCACCTTAAAATGTTCAGGGACTTGGGAGTGCCTCATTTCATCTCAATATTAAATTGAACAAAGAGAGTGTTGAGTTTAGTGCCCCACCTACAGCACAGAGAGTTAAATCACTGCCTGTAAGCTGTAGCCAATGCAGACAACAAGGCTGCTTGCTGGTCTTGAACCTTGGACAGAGGCGTCAAGAACAACAGGCAGGGCGTGCAAAAAAGACAACAGTGAGCATGAGTCTGAGCAGGAATTCCCAGTACCCAGGGATACCCATCTTCCCTGTAGGAAAAAGGCTGTCTAGCACTTTTTGTGCTAACAAAGACCTGGAATCAAAGAAGATGCTCCAGCTGGGGAACGTAGATGAACGTAACAGTATTACTGAGTCATACGAAATGACAAACAGGATGAATACAGAAGCACAGACAGATTTACATGAACAAAATGAGACAAGAAAACAATGTGCACAATGTTTACAACAACATACATTTAAAAAACCCACAAATGAAAATGAATGTTGTAACATTACAAAGAAAAAGCACAGCCCCAAAGAGAAGATCTGAAGATGCCTCCTCCACGCCCCTTGGCAGAGTTCTGAGGTGCACAAGTGTGGAACACTGCTTATGTAAGTATTTAAGACAGATCTTGCTGAATTTTTCCTATTCCTTTAACAAAAGTTAAATTGATTAACAAGTTAATCAATTAACAAGTTAATCAATTTTTCTAAAAGAAAAATCTAACTTCAAAAATGGACTAAAGCTGATGACTTAAATGACTGACCAAAAGACTAAGTGAAAGCAGTGGGGGGGAACCCATGGCTCCCTAGCTTCCTATTACATAAAGCAGGAAGAAATTAGTTCAGTTTTCCTTCCCCCTTGTCCCTCTCTCCATCCTTTGGTTCTCCTAATGACCAGTATTCTGACACAAGAGAAATAGAAATGTTCTAAAGTGATGTGGGTTTTCTCCCCTCAATGAGAGTATTATCTTAAAGAATAGCAGCTAGTTTTTCTTTTTACATGAAAAAAGCATTTTACGAAGCAAATGCCCTTAGTCCTGACGTGATTAAAGCCCTTACTCTTTCAATGAGATTTTCTCCATGCCAAGGAGCTGAGAAATGAGAGCAGCATGCTTACATGCTTAGAAATCATTTTGTTTCTTTACCCCCAAGCTCTCCAATCACTTGCCATTTATTTGATAGGCAGTTTTGACAATAAAACTTGTTTAAATATCAGAAGCATATGGGAGAAGTATGAAAAGAACAAGAAGGAAATTTAACATACAAGTTTAACATATGGATTTATTTGAAAGAGAGAAGGGATTGACAATAGGCCACAGGGGAAAAATCTAAAAAATAAGTAGACACAGGGCCATTCAAATACTTGACGAGACAATTTCTTGGACCCCAAATGAAATAGTAACTGATACGAAATTCGCTGGTAACTTTAAAAGGACTAAAGTGACATAAGTTGTAAACTGAAGCAGTAAAAAAAAAAAATAATTTATATTTAACATATTGCAAGGGAGTGAAGCTATACGATAGTTTCAGTTAAGTGATAAAAGGAATTAGCAAACTTTGGGGGGAGTTAGGAAATGTCTCATTTGAAATTAGACTAGAAAAGCCACTAAACAGTATATGCGTTTTCTGATATCACCCCCAAGCAATTACTCTTGAGGGAAAAATCAAATCAAAGGTCCCTCACATATAACAATATCTAGAGTAGCTTTTGTTTTTCCCAATGGTTAAGAAAGAACTGGAAGCGAAATAGAGCCTCATCAACTAGGATATGGCTAAATACATTATGGTGCATGAATACCACAAATGTTCATTGTTTCCTTTGTTTATGTATGAAGGCTTTAGAGAAATGTGGGAAGACTTGTGTGACCTGATAGAGAAAAAAAAGAACTATTTATGTAACATCCACAACATTGTAAAGGAAAATAACCGTAAAAAATAGTCTAACTCTCAATGTGCAGCCAACTTTGGATCTAGAGGGCCAACAGTGATGAAGCACACAACAGCCCCTTCTAGCTGGGATCCCAGACCTCTGCTGAGAAGTGAGGCAAATGGGCAGCTCTGAACAGGGCCGGTGAGTTTGCTTTTTTTTTTTTTTAACACTAGTGAGGATTTGGGGATGAATGATGAAATGATGGTGATGATGGAAAAGCCTTTTTAAAAAAGGCATTGATCTTAAAATTGAAAAACATATACATAATATGGATTTTGGCCACCAATCTGTTCATGTGACCTTGAGCAAAACAGCTGAAGCTCTCTGAAGTTCCATTCGCTCATCTTAAAATGGAGAATAGGGAGGAGGAAAAAGGGGAGAAAAAGGAAGGAGGAAAGTAATATTTTAATAGTCAACTCAATGTTTTGAATTGTAAGGTAAGTGGCCTGATTCTGTTCAGAGGATGAATCATATTAAAGTTATGATTACAACCATAAGCAAATTCCTTTTGCAGAAACAAACCTGTTATACAAACCAAAGAGTTAATGAAGTATTAAACATTTATTCAATCACACCTTGCAGATAAGCCAGACAGAGCTTTCTGAAGCACTTCAGGGGTTCTGTCTGAAGATGGTGGAACTTCTGGAATGTCAGAATCAGTTCTGGAATCCAAATCTCCATATTTATCATCAATATCAGTTTCCTAAAAGAAAAAAAAATTAAGTACATATTAGAAAAGCGGAAAAACTGGAACTATAAAAATGAGCTGACATTCAGTTACTTATATAACCTTAACAAAAAGACTAGCTAAGAAGTTGTCTGAAACAACTAGAAAGCAGTTATGTTATAAAAATGTGATTAGTACCCACAAGATGAAGGACCAGACATCTTCTCCAATATAAATGACCTTTAAAATCTCTCCAAAGTAAAATCATGTGCAAAAAGTAAAGCAACTTCACTGTCTCCACAATCTAAGAAGACACCAAGAAATCTAATTAGGTAACAACCCAACAAACTAACAGCAGATGAAGTTAATCCTGAATCTCAAATATATTCTTTCCTTCAGCACCCCTGTTCTGGCAGGACTACACAAACCAAATCACAGAAGAGCAACAGCACTCAATTCTTCCCTGCCTCCCCCAATGCTGTGAAGCAGAGGTGGATAAAATAAAACATAAGATAACACAAAACAACACAACATAAGATAGCACAACAGCTTTCTCTGCATGGAACAGCAGTGTTCTTGCTGTGGCACAGCAATGCCAGGTCAGAGAACTAAAGAATAGAGAGAAATGAGGAATCAGTATGTATGTGGGGACTAGCATCTGGGTGAGGCCAGTTCTGTCTACCCAGAAGTCACTTAAGGATTGTGAGAAGTAAATTACCCACCCAGTATGTGAAAAGGCTCAGACTACTGAGGTCTCAAAGGAAAAGGTTCTAAAAGAGAAGAAGATCTCTATTAAAACACAACATTCTCTAAAATAAGATATGCAGAGAAAAGTTATGGGTTATAGGTCTCCAAGAAGAACATACACACAAATATGCATACCAAAATGTAAGAAATAAAAAAATACCCAGAATTTCTGAATACAGAAAACAAAAGTGCCACTCAAAAGAATCTACAGATCATCTTCAGAAAAAAAAATCATGTTGCAAGCTCGAAGATACAGTGGTTATATTTAAAAATTCCAATGACAATAAAAGTTGCAATCTACCAGGAGAAAGATCTTGAACTATAAAGGAAATTTGAACAGTACAAGATTATTTTGCCCCTACCAGAAATTGTAGAAGAGAATGGGATATGTTCTGAGGAAAGGAGCTCAAGAAGAAATTCAAGATGATACACCCAACAAACCTAAATCTACTAAGTCTAAATGAAAAAAAAGTGTTTAATAAGTGAGAAGTATTTGAAGCACTGCTATAAATCAAACCAGATAGGAGTGAATTATTTGCTTTGTGAAACATCCAAGACAGCAGAAATACAAGTAGGGCATACAAATACAACAACCAAATAAGGCACAAGCAAAAGTAAATAAATTACCATGGAGTAGGGGAGACTGAAAAGAGAAAAACACACACTTAGGGTGTTTTAAACCCACCATCAACAAAACAGCAAGAGATTTCATTCTAAAAGTACATAAGGAGAAAAGAAAGAAAGCATACTTAAATGGAAGAATTAATGGTGGCAGAATAGTTTTTTTGGAATAACTTACAACATGAACCTGCAAATGAATCTTAACCTGAAGAATGAGAAGGGAGGAAGAAATTAGATGGTGTGTAAATGAAATGAGGTAAACTAGAGAAACAAAGTCTGAGAAATGCAATTTAATGACAAGGCAGTTGCAAAACAAATCTGTTCCAAGGCTCCTCAGTGGGCAGGAGGACCATGAAGAGAGATTCACTGAAGTTTTTATAGTAAAGTGCAATGACTATTTTCAGATGTTGGGGGATTCCAGTGCTTGTGGATGCTGATTGGTTACATCTACTTGCATCCTACTACAAGCAAGCTAGTCAGAGATACAATAACAAATGATTTCCTTAAATCACATGATTTACAGAAAAACTAAATTTGGCTCAGGGACATAAAACTTTAGCAACTATACAAAATGTCAGTCATGAAACAAAATGGAATCAATGTCATTCTCTCAGTGGGATGGCAGAACACACCCTAATCAAGTCAAAAGTAGATGAAGGAAAATAATTTCTGTAATCCCTCAGGAAGAAGAGTACCTATTGGAAGATGGGATAAAACAGAGGGATCAAGACAGAGAAAAAGAAGGAAGAAAAAATCTGAAAGTGGGAGAGGGTCCCACTGAGGAAAGTTCCCATGGGGCATGAGAGATAGTTTATAATAGGAAATGAGGATCATACAGTAGTTAGAATCTTCTAAAATTTGGTGCCTAGACTACAACCTCTGGGAGAATGTTGTGCCTCCATGAGACATCTTGTCTCGAGGAATTAAGAGGGCGTGAAGCCAACATGGAGATTTCACAGCAAACAGGTAAAAAAATAATCATGGGCGGTACAGTGGGTAATAATGAGCTGCACTGCTAGGGAAATAGGACAGTCTCTGCAGTGAGACAATGCTTGAAAAAACGGGACAGACAAGAGCTGCAAAGCAGTAACAGACACTGTCTGAAAGAGGGAACTTTAAACGGGAACCTTGGAAGCTTTATTTCAGTAAGGACACAAAGACTATAAAGAAAGAATAAAAAAATACTATGACTCAAAGAATAAAAGTCTAGAATAGACAGAAGGAAAAGAGAAATAATGAGGAGAATGAGGGAAAGAAATATGCTCAGAAAACAATACAGAAAATGAAAAAGAAAACTAATGAAAAAAGGAAAGGGAAGAGAGACTTTATTTACTTGGCTACTCAACTAGGAGTAAAAAAAAAGGAGGAAGAATTAGATAACTAGATAAAAAAAAGGAATCAGCAAAATTTGGGATAGGTAGGGTAAGGACAAGAGAACCAATAGGAATAGGCTACCTTACAGTAGATTAAGTAAAAATAACTGAAGAGGAAAAGTACTCTCTTTACAAAGGAACAAAGAAAAATCCTAATTTTGGGGGGAAAAAAGTTAAAAGACAAATGGAGGAAAATGTAAACCTAACTCTTATCACTTTACATTTGAGAAGATTTAGCAATCTAATAAAACAAAACATAGGAACACAGTAGTTCCGAAAACAAGATCTACAATGAAAAGCAAAGACAAATACAGAATAAAAATGGCGGGGGGGGAGGGTGTGTGGGAATATACTAAACATCAGGTAAATCCAAAAAAGCAGACCTTATTCATCATTTTATCAGACTAGGCAGGAACAAAGATTCACAATATAAAAGAGGAAACTACATTATGCTGAAGGGAACCCTAGACAACACATGAATAATACTAAATTGAGATGCTCCATATTCCTTAATAAATTGATAAAGGGAAAAATAAACAGAATTACAAGAAGACAGAGACAGTAGTACAAAACAGGAGATTTTAATATTCCTTTCTGAGTTTTCAATAAATCAAAAAGAAAGAAAAGGGAAACTACTGAATTGAACAAATTGCTAGAGAAACTAAAACTAAAAGACTAGTGGCATTTTAAAGACGGGTCTGATAAAGAATACACAACTCTTAAAACACTGACTCATTTATTAGAGCACAAAAACAGTGCAAATAAATGTTCAAAGGCAGCAGAGTAACAGAAGAAAACAGAAAGCTGCCACTTTGGTGTGGGTCCTCATCAGATCACCCCTGGATTACTCCAGTGGCCTGCTCATGGGCTGACCCACCTCAAGCCTCTCTCCATCAAATCCTTCCTTCATTCAGGCACCAAAGTCATGTTTTTTTTAAAGTACAGGTGTGAGATCATGCCATCCTCCCATTCAATAAACTAATAGCTTGCTACTGGCTGCATGGTCAAATACAAAAACTCTGTTCTGCACTCAAATTTTTCATACCCTAAGCTACTCCTACCTTTCCATTCTTCTTATACATCACTCTCCACCACAGTTTTCCATCCAATGACAAAGGCCTCCTGGCTGTTCCAGAAAGAAGAGCCTCCATCCTTCTTCTCTAGTCACCATCATGGCTGTGCCCCATGCCAGAAACTCTCCTTCCTCATCTCGGCCACTTGGCCTCCAACTAAAGCACAAAGCTCCAAAGGGAGCCTTCCCCTAATCCACCAACTCTGGGGCCTTGCCTCTCTTTGTCATTTCCAATTTATTCTGCATATAGCTTGTCTGTACAGAGTTGTTTGCTTGCTCCCTTTTCCTGTTCGATTCTGGGCTCAAGCACATTCCTGTCTTTTGCCTGTTTTTGCATCCCCAGAAATGAGCATTGTACCTTGCGTACAGTAGGTCGTTAACAAATGAAATATGTACTGACTGAAATGGAGTCTCCAAAAAGAAATTCCAAATGAGGTCAATGGAGAAATTTTAAAAAACAGCAACAATTATGTGGAAGTGAATGATGATGAAACAAAAATTTCTGTGAAGCAGCTAAAACAGTTCTTGAAGGAAAATTATATCCTTATAAACATATATGAACAAAATAACAAATAATTAATGAACTGATTGGGCATTTTAAAAAATTAGAAATGAAACAAAGAAATATAATTTAAGCACGAAAGGGCTATTAAAATTTAGAGGAAAGAGATAAACTGGAAAACCAAAAAAAAATCTATAGAAATAATTAACAAACAAAACTGAAAGCTAGTTCTCTGAAGACTAATGAAATGGATAAACCTTTAGTCAACTTGATTTTAAAAAGCAAAAAAATCTAAGAAAAAGAAATTCATCTGGAGAAACAAAACTTCTAAACTATCAAAAGAAACAATGAAAACAAGGAGGGACGAAGAAGAAATAGCACTTCTAAAGCCTCACACTATATCATGAAGCAGCAGTTATCAAAGCCATTGATACTGGTTTAAAAATAAAGAGATCTCTCTACAGGGCATGCTAGTAAATGTTTAACAATCAGTTCTCCAAAAATACTCAGGACATAATTAAATTTTTATCTGTATTAACATCTTCTCCATAAGTTTCTTAATCCTATACAATAAAACAATGAATCAAGTCCTAATTGGTAGCATTTGCCAATCTCTATGTTGTAAACGCTTGCATTGAAAATTTAATAACCGGGATTCCCCAAGGCAATACTGCCAGCTCCAACATATATCTGAGTAAATTAATGAAAAAGACTAGAAAAGGAAGAGTCAGAAACAATGGAATTCAATTCAGCATCTGATATACCATAAACCATAAATTACTTGGACAAGAACTCCCTATTTGACAAAAAAAATGCTAGGGAAAACTAGAAATCAGCCTGGCCTAAATCAGTGTTAGGATCTTAGACTAATAGTACATACCATATTCCACAACAAATTCTAGATAAAAATGTCATCCAAGGCCATTTATAAAAACAATTACAAAAGCAGGTCATACACATTTTATAGCCACAAATAACAGGGTTATTCTTGACCAAAATAAAGAGGCGATTCCAAAGGATGAAATGGATACCTTTGACTTCATGAAACTGATAAGCTTCTGTACAAAATTAATATGCTATCTAAGATAAGATACTTAAGGTCAAAAGCCATTCCTCTACAGATAATAGTTGTCAAAGGATATAAACAAACGGTTCTCCAAGAAGAGTTACAAACTATTCCCAAGAATTTTCCAAATCACTAACAATAGGCAAAATGCAAATCAAAATGTCCATGAGGTTCTTCTTCATACGCTATATATTGGCAAAAATGTCAGATGATAGAGTTAGTGCTGTAGGGGTTGAAGAAAAACACAAAAGCACATCCTTGGTAGAGTTAGTAAATCTGTGCCACCATTTTAGAAAGCAATCTGTAAATATGAAAATAAAGAGCCTAAAGTACACTTTTGACCCTTCTGACCCAGAGATTCCACAACTAACTTATGTCCCAAAGAGGCG
Organism: Pseudocheirus occidentalis; assembly: GCA_028646575.1. NCBI lineage: Eukaryota > Metazoa > Chordata > Mammalia > Diprotodontia > Pseudocheiridae > Pseudocheirus > Pseudocheirus occidentalis. The sequence goes on from CM053601.1 coordinate 20,006,570, forward strand.
TCTGATAAGAAAGTCCCCCTTCCCCTCCCACACCAAAATACCTATAGTAGCACTTTGGGAATTAGGAAGAAAGTAGTTCAGGGAATGGTTAAACAAATTGTGGTATATGAATATAAAGAAACTTTATTGTATTGTAAGAAACTGCAAATAAGATGAACGCAGAGAGACCTGGAAAAATACACATGATCTGACAGAGTGAAATAAGCAGCGCTAAGACAACAACATACATGACGCCAACAACGTCAACAGAACCAAGAATAAGATTAAAAGGGAAGGCTCCAAAAACAAGTACAACTAACTCCGGAGAAGAGACCCGGAGGAGACGCTCTCCCTCTGCTTCTTCCCAGAGGCGGGAGGTCAGCGAGCCAGCTACAAGTCAAGCACTTTTTCACTTCTGAAATCTGGGGGCCAGTCTTGCAAAATTCTCTTTTTTTCTTAGAAATATTATTCGCTGAATGGGAAGACTTTCTGTAAAGGGGTGAGGGGGCCTGTGAGAAAAATGTTTACAATGTTAAAAAACACTACTATATATACATATATATTTTAAAAGCTTATTTTTACCAAGGTGTATCTAAACCATAAAAATGAAGTAAAATTCATTGTTTCGTCAGCTTCACTCCGAAAATAAATGCCATGAGAATCATAATTGACCATCTTGTCACTTGAGCTGGAAATAAATGTTCTCCTAATTTCTCACGTGGTCTCAATTCAACTTCTTCACTCGATAAAAGCAGAAACAACAGCAGAATACCCCCCCCGCCCGCATTTTCATAGAGCTATATGTTTTTCAAAGCACTTTTATGTTCACTAGCTAAGGTGACCCTTCCAACCTCACTTTCTGAGGCAAACAGGCACAATTTACAAATGAAGAACCCAAGATCAAAGAGACTGAGCTACCTGTGAAAGAAAGAACACAGCAAAATTTAAGGCATCTAATAAACGGTCACTATGTATCAGGTACTGTACAAAGCACTTTTTACAAATGTTACCTCATTTAGGCCTCCCACCTGGTAGGATCCTAAGCTGCCCCAATATTCTAACTTCCTGATAGGCCCCGCTGAACAGGAGCCCCATTGCCCCTCCCTAGCCAGCCCCCCTACACACACACTCAGTAACCTAACTTCCTTCACATATGCCTCACTGCTCACTAGAACAACAGCTGTGTCCAGGAACTCATGTTTCTTACAGAAACAGCAGGCGTGTCCATGTGATGGGATGCCAGCCACTGCCCCAGACCCTTTCCTCTTATTTCCCACAGAAACAGCACAACCACAACTACATCCATCTAGTCTAAGACAAGACCACAATATTCAGCCAATCAGAAAGCAGCACCACCAGGATCCCTGAGCAGGATGTGGAACCCAAAACAATGAAAGGGACCTTCCCTAATTGGGCACTTCGGCAGTAATAGAAAAGAACTGACCTAGAGTGTACTTATGACATAGAGAGGCTTATTACAATATCATTATGATACATACATACACCCCATGAGGTTTTTCTGTATACGTTGTGGGTAATCACATACTCTGTTCCACTGTGGCTGGGACCCCTCCCCTATTACCTAATCCTTAACAAACCCCTCCTGCCTTTTTAATACTCATAATTTGCTAAATAACTACATAGACCTTTACCCTATAAAAATCCATCTCGCTCTCTCTGAAGTAGCTAGTTCCTTTTGGAACTTAGCCCGCTTCATGAGAGGCCTCAATCTCAATAAATGCCTATACTTGGACTGGAGGTGGTCAGACTGAATTCTTTGAGACAGCTCTACCACAACACTTCATGAAACCCCAACAGTTTTTGGCGTCCCTGGGTGGACAGAGCCACAAACACTAGGAGATCAAAGCAAAAAAAAGTTAAGTCTCGGTGACACAGCTAGTCTGTGTGTCTGAGGCCAAAGCTGAACTCAGGTATTCCTGACTCTAGGACCAGGGCTCTATTCACTGTGCCAACAGTTACCTAAAGCTCACATTCGGCTTTGGCCACTTCCTTCTGGTCAACATGGCTTCCAGAACGAGAGGCAAGCTACTCATCCCCCACGCAGTAACTCCAGCAAAATCATGCAGTTCATATCAATTAATAATAATAATAATAATCCAATGATGAATTCAACTTCATTAGACAACAGAGACACCCCTGAAGATGCAGCACTCTGAGGGTCAGGGCGCTAGTCACCATGCTACTAGGATCCTTTGTTTCTGCATGTTCTGTTCCAATGATCAACATGTTTCTAGCCAGATGCTCATTTGTATGATAGAGATCTCACAGCACTAACTGGGCTCATTCTTTACCATTCTTTTTATTACTTTTCTTGAGATTCTTGACCTTTTGTTCTTCCAGATAAATGCAGTTCATTTTTTCTAGCTCTATAAAGTAATCTTTTGCTAGATTAAATGGTACAACATTAAATAAGTTTGATTTAGGTAGAACTGTCAGTTTTACTATATTGGCTCAATCTACCCATGAGTAATAGTTCTGCGAATATTTAGTCTGTATTTCTGCAAAGAATATCTCATTCATATAGTTCCTGCTAGGTGTGGACTGCTATAGACTCCCAGATATTTTAAACTCCTCTTCCCACAGATTTAAAAATACACACACACACACACACACACACACACCCACGAACACTAAGGACTTGGATGGATTTATTTTAAAGGTTCCAATTTTGCTGAACTCTTTCATTTTTTTTAGTTAATTCTTTAGGATTTTCCAAGAAAATTTTATCTATAAAAAGTTGATTGTTTCGTCTTTGCTTATTCCCTTGATAGTTCTTTCTTACCTTATGGCTACAGCATTTATAGTACAGTGGTACCTTGACATATGAGTCCACCAACTTATGAGATTTCCAAGATATGAGTTGTCACTTGGTCGATTTTTTGCTTTGAATTGCGAGCCAAAATTTGAGGCATGAACCACTGCCACTTGGCGCAGTGAACACCACAACCCAACACCTACCCAGCATCCCTTGCCTCACTTGTTCAGTCAACGTGTTTACCTCACCAGTGAAGAAAATTAAGTTAAGTGAAAGTAAAAAGGATATTGTAGCAATTAAGTTCAGGGATAAAGTGTAGCAGTAAGAGTGTAGTGAGTAAGTGAACGAAAGCGACCCAGCACAATACAAAACTCCTCTAACCTCCTCCATCTCTCTCCTCCACTCTCCACCTCCGCCAGTATCTTCTTCGAGTCGTCTGATATCCAAGGTAAATATACACTTTATAAAACCAGTTCATTTCTTTACATTCTCTTTTATTATGTTTTTAGACAATATTTGTTATTTATAAATATTTTTTATTTAAAAACACATTACAAAAATACTGGGGTGCCACTTTGGAGGCTGGAATGGATTAATGGAATTTCAATTAAGTTCAATGAGGAAAATTGATTTGATATACAAGCAAACTGAGTTACAAGCTCAGTAATGGAACAAATTAAACTTGTAAGTCAAGGCACCATTGTACTATGTTAAATAGAAGACATAATGAGCATCCTTGTTTTATCTTAATGGAAAGAGATCTACATTTTTCCATTATATATATTTTCGTTTAGTCTTAGATACATTTAATGCATTAAATGAAGATTCATTTATTTTTTATGGTGTTTAGTGTATTTTTTTAAAAAACAAACTGATGTTAGATTTTGTCAAAAGGCTCTTTTTGGGAATCTAGTAATATAATCAAGTTGTTTAGTCATTTCAGGCATGTCTAAATCTTTGTGACCCCATTTGGGATTTGTTTGGCAAAGATACTACAGTGGTTTGCCATTTCGTTTTCCAGCTCATTTTATAGACAAGGAAACAGAAGCAAACAGGATTAAGTGACTTATCCAAGGTCTTATAGCTAGCAAGTGTCTGAGGTCACATTTGAACTCAGGTCTTCTTGACTCTAGGCTTGGCACTCCATTCACTGCAGCAGCTAGTTGCGCCCAATATAATAATTTTTTAAAATACCTATGTTATTAACTTGTTCGAAACGTTTTAATGATATTGAAACAACCCTGCAATCCTGATATAAATCCAACCTGGTCATAATGTATAAGCTTTCTAATACGTTGTTGTAGACTATTTGTTAACATTTTATTTAAATATTTTTGCATCAATTAATTGGGAATATTTTCTTTCTTGGCTGTTTCTTTCAAGTTTAGGCATCAAAATCAGATAGACAGATATATAGATAGTCAGACAGATAGGTCATAATAGTTTTAAAATGGTCTCTTTCTATTCTTAGATGAAGTTTATGTAATCTTGAATACTTGTTCTTGGGATGTCTGACAGAATTCACCTGGAGGTCCAATTGGTTCTGGAGTTTTTTCTCTTGGGAGTTCATTTGTTAATAATGCAACTGATTTTTCGAGTCCTGGGTTTTAATTTAAGCGCTCTATTTCTTCTTTTGTTAATATCACTGTTGTATATTTTTGTAAATATTCCTCTAAATTATCAGTTTGTTAGCATATCATTGGGCAAATTAATTTTCTTTGTTTCCTCTTAAATTGTGATTTTTTTTCATTTTTGATACCAATAATTTGGTTTTTATCCTTTCAAAAATAACACTAGCTAATTGGTTATCTACTTTATTAGTTGCCTTTTTTTAAAGGTTCTACTTTTATTTATCAGTTCAATGGCTTAACTGTGCTATAAGTTATATAATCTTTCCTTTCATTTTAAGAAAAGTTGATTTGGCTCTTTTTCTGACTGGAATCATGGCAGGCGTAGAAGAAAAGAAGAAGCTACCAGCTGTTCCAGAATCCCTTCTGAAAAAGCAGAAGGTTTTTGCAATACTGAAGGCCAAACGTTTGAAGAAGAAGATGGCTATAAAAAAGCTCCATAAAATATGGAGAAAAGTTATCTATGAGAAAGCTAAAGCCTACCAGAAGGAGTACAGACAGATGTACAGAAGTGAAATCAGGCTGGCTAGAATGACACGCAAAGCTGGCAACGACTATGTACCTGCTGAACCCAAGTTAGCTTTTGTGATCAGAATCAGAGGTATCAATGGTGTTAGCCCAAAGGTCCGAAAAGTATCGCAGCTTCTTCGCCTTCGCCAAATCTTCAATGGCACTTTTGTTAAGCTTAACAAGGCCTCAATTAACATGCTGAGGATTGTGGAACCATACACTGCATGGGGTTATCCAAGCCTGAAGTCTGTGAATGACTTGATTTACAAATGTGGATATGGCAAGATCAAGAAACAAAGAATTGCCCTGACAGATAATGCCCTTATTGCAAAATCTCTTGGTAAATAGGTTATCATCTGCATGGAGGACTTGATCCATGAGATCTACACTGTTGGCAAGCACTTCAAAGCTGCCAGCAACTTCCTGTAGCCATTCAAATTATCTTCTCCATGCAGCAGAATGAAGAAAAAGACTATACATTTTGTGGAAGGTGGAGATGCTGGTAACAGGGAAGACCAGATCAACAGGCTCATTAGAAGAATGAACTAAAGGAGAATTCACCGTCATTATTTTTCTAATGGTCTGTTAATAAAAATGCCTATCACAAAATTGAAAATAAAAAGTTGATTTGTCTTTTTTTTTTAGTTGTGTGTTCAATTCACTGATTTGTTCCTTCTCTTTTTTGTTGTTGAAAGAATTCAGAGATATAAATTTTCCCCTACAAACCCTTTAAATGCATTCCATAAGTTTTGGATGTTGTCTCATTGTCATATTGTTTGATTAGGTTTGGTTTTTTTTTT
>CM053601.1:20012362-20025020 GCA_028646575.1 Pseudocheirus occidentalis
AAACTTCTGCTAAAATATTTGTTGAATGTTTATACTTTTAAGTGATTTTGAGCTTACAGGTTACTACAGATTTCATAAAGTGTTATGCAGACATGCTTTTCCCATTCTGCATTTGCAAAGCCAATTATCTGAATCCAAGTATAAAATTCTATATTGATATCTATTAAACTTCATCTTATTAAATTGGTCAGTAATTCTATAGCATTCCAAGCTATGCCTCCCAGCTCCATGTCATGTTAACTAGCACAAGGCCAAAAGCAAGTATCTAAGGGAATTTCATAACATTAATGAATTAAATTGCTAGTCTTTTTGGATTTGGTCATTCAACTAGTTCTGAGACAACCTACTTGTACACTGATTTAGCCTGTGTCTTAATATTTTATCCATAAGAATAGCATGAGAATTTACTGGATGGGGAGGTAGTGTTTTGTAATCAGAGATCATTTTTATATGTATTGCAAGTAATCTGCCACCTTACTAAAACTAACTTAACAATAGGTAGAGGGAAGAAACAACCACATGGACTTTCTCCACAGTGATGGAACTGGAAAGGCTGGGTGACATTAGGTTTTATCAAATAATAGGAAGAATTTAAATAAGGAAAAACAAACTACCAAAAGCTTGAGCTTTCTTCATTTTCCTTACCCACCCATACTGCATGATGTTTGAAATCAAGAACTCTAAATGTGATGGTTACTTGAACTGGATACAAAGAAATAGGTTGGTTATTCATTGCAACAAATAAGAAAGTACAGTTTTCTATGGGCCAACTGAATTATAGAGGGATGCTTAGAGTGTTTATCAGTTAAAGAGAAGATGAAAGATCTTTTCATTAAAGTCTGAGAGTTTAAGAAAAAGGAAGAATGTGCTTGGAGGCTTGAAAAGAATGGAAAAAGTTTGAGATACTCACTGTAGGCAGAGGGCTACGAAATCACTAAGATCAATGATACTTGGAAAGTACCTGGATTTTAACTGTTTTAACTGGATGCCTTAAGGATCTATGCTTTCTCTGGAGGATGACTAGACAGAGATCACAACCTTCTGTGACTTGGCAAGACCATTTGAGACAGTTGCAGTGGCAGAAAAATTCATCTCACCATGGCAAACCCTATGAGATAAGCCTCTCCACATCTGGCTAATGCTGTTTGTGTGTGTTTGTGTGTGTGTGTGTGTGTGTGTGCGTGTGCGCGCGCGCACGCATGTGTGAACACACGCACATGTGCACATATATATGTAGGCAGCTGGTCCCTTAAGAACCCAGGATCACCTCAGTACCACAATGAGGAAATCAGAGGAAGACTTCAATAGAAAAGTTACAATTATACAGCATAAGATTTTAGTGGGTCAAATTTTGCATGTCTTTTATATTTTCCAAAAATAATCCACCTCATTTAAAAAGGGAGAATTACAGAAGTACAGAAAATTCTGTACTCAACAAGAGTACAGAAAATATCCACAATACAAGGAAGCTTCATCATACTCCAGAATTGCCTACAGTCATATTTACCTTTGGAAATCTGTTAAATCCACCATAAGGTAATACATTATCTTTTAAACAACTGTAGCTGGAAAGGGGTTCAGGTCTCTTTAAAAGAAAAGGGTTTATATGAGGGTAAAGATGATTGCTATGGAAACAAATGAATGTAAATTTTATTTTTCACCACATCCAAGAAGCCTCCAGTTGCAAGGGAAAAAAACTATCCACCACCAAAAAAAAGGACATATTTTTTTAAAAAAAAGCTTAACTGGCAAGAATATTTAAAGTTATGGGGGAGAAGGGACGGGGAATCCTCCAGTAAGGGTTCCAAATATAAGTGTGATTATCTTAGAATGCGTATCTTTCTTCTTTCTGTTTCACTACAAGGCAAAAAAGGACATGTACAAGGTCGAATAAACACAGCAGAAGTCTTCTAGATGAACACAAAGGGCCAAGTAGGACTATACCAAAATAAAAAACACATGATTTATAACTATGATTTCAGAACATGCTCAGTCAACTACTGCTTGTGAGCCATGTGGGAAATGAGACCATCTAAAGAAGAAGCTGACTGATGTGTCCTATCTCATGTTCACTCGAAGGGATATAGTGCTTAAGTGGAATGGGGGGAGAGAAATCAAATGAGCAGAAATGACCTATCATTAAACTGTTTTTTTTCCCATTCCCCTTTTTCAAACTGTTATTTTGTTCTAGTCAGGTGCTGGAATAACTGAATGGCCAAATTAAACACAGAATGAAGTAAATACATTTTAAGTGTCAATTAAAAGTGTGACACGTAACACAGCATGGAGAGTAATACCCAGTCTTCAATGACAAATGATCAGGATCTATGGATAATTCACAAGCTTCAAAACACACCTAAACTTCTACAAATGTGCAGAGTCACAGTAATTAAATGTTAAAACAATTATGTCGTCTCCTTTTCACCTTTTCACAGATTCTCTTGAATGTTTATATACATATACATACATACATACACACAAGACACCATGTACTATAAAAGCTTTTTTAGAGCAATAGAACCTGCCAAAGCTTGTGTTCCAGGGTCACAGTCTTTAAGAAATCATAGTTACCTCCCTATCATGATAGGAAAACAAAAAAACACTAATTCTCCCTTCTCCCAGCAAATTTCAACAAAAGGTCAACTTCTCTTAAAGTGACAAAATACATCTATAAAATGTAATGGTGTTGGGGCCACATACATAAAATATTGCTATTGGCGATGTAAATCATTTTCCAGAAAAAAAATGCATTACCCTGGCAACACAGTGCAGCAAGGATCATAAAATTGATCCTTTTATGACCATATAATCTTTTATGACTGTTAGGAAATATATTCCAATGACATAATTGAAAAGAAAAAAAAATTTCAACAAGGGTGTTTATCATTCGACTATATGTTAATAGGAAACTCTTAAGAGAACTGTAACTACAGACAGACTGATAAATAACAATGTCCTTGATGTACTTCTAATAGAAGCCCTGGGCTCAGCTTAGATGCTACTCAATACAAGATAGTTTCTTGCATTAGCTCCCTTCAAGCTACTCTATTTTGTAAATACTTCATAATGATGTGTGTGTGTGTATTACTTTCAGTTCTGGAGGACAAGGAAAGTTTAGGAATGTGTGTGGGTGTCTGTATTCTTAAGCACAGTGCAATGTCATGTAGGAAGCACTTAATATTGCCTTATGCAATTGTATAAAATAACAAACATTAAGACTACACATTACTTTGGGAAAAATCTATCTAAAATGAAAAGTGAATAAAGGAGAATCAGCAACAATTTAGAACAAAAAACCATAAATAATGGGGAAAGTCTATTAGGTCATTAAACCAGTTGGAATCTCTGGTTCTGCTATTTCCAAAGTATAAAGAAAGTCCCTTCTATGCCCCATTCTCTTCTTATCAAGATTATCAAAAGAGAATGCATTGCATATAATGGACATTATTCTTATTCAAAGTAAAATAAAATCCAAAATTTGGTTACAATTAATTGTAAATTAATAATTTTTACTTAAAACATAACAAACTTTAAAATGAGAGGAAATATCTCATACATATGTGTGTGTTTGTGTGTGTTTTATGGGTGTGCCTGGGCACTCTATTCAGACTTATATAAAAGTACAACCGTAGGGCTTTGAAGTGATTAGTGTTATTGGTAAGGCGTCGCTTATACTTCCAAGGATAACTGACAACTTAGGTCCTCTAAAGTTTGCAAAACTTGACATCCCTCATCTCATCTGAACATCACAACGGACCTGGAGGGGGGGCGGGGGCCTGGTCTCTTATTTCGTGTTCTGAAATTAAATTTAAACGTGACTAAAATGAAAATAATGTCAAGAAGGCCAGTGCTTAAATCTCGTCAAGCGCAAAGCCCCGGAAATCTCACAAGGAGATCGGGGCAGTTCACCTGTCAGGTTAAATACGCTTCGCGGGTAGAGAGCAGAGCTGCGGCACCAGCCGAGCCCAGCTGCGGAAACCGACGCGAAGCTGGAAAATTACAAGGCTGTCACGTGTGTCACTGAAACCCGCAACATCGCGCTCGATCAGAGGAGAGAGGAGGCAAAGGGAGAAGGGCACCAGTCCAGCCCAAGTGCCCGCACCGGCGTCACCCTCGTGCCGCCGGGCAGGCTCCGATCACCTGGGCGAGCTCGGGGAGGCCCCGGGGGCACGCCACGGACCCTGCTGGGAGACCGCCGAACCTTACCCGCTCAGCCTCGCCACGCTGGGGGTCACGGCGGGAGCCAGTCCACGTAACGCCCCCCCGGATCACCCCCGGCCACTGTCGGAGGCACAGCGAGGTGTCCCAGCAAGATAAACCCGAGAACGCAGGGGGAGCTCAGAGAAGGATACAGAGACGCGGGGAGGGGGACAGCCAGAGGCCGGGTGGGGAGGTATGGAGGGAAGGGAGCAGGGAGGCGGGGTGGGGAGGAAGGTAGGGGCCAGGGTGGGCGATCCGTAAGGAGGCGGGTAAGCAGGTAGGGGCCGGGGGGTGGCTAGGCAGGTAAGCAGGCAGCTGCGGGGGAGGCAGGCTGGTAAGGTGAGAGGGAGGCCAGATAGAAATGCAGGCGGGGGCCAGGCAGGAAGATCGGCAAAAAGCAGGTAGGGGCCGGGGGGAGAGGCCGGTAAGCAGACAGGTAAGCAGGCAGTGGCCGCGGAGGGAGGCCGGGCAGGGAGGGAGGCAGCGGCCGAAGGGTGAGGCCGAAGGACCACCCCAGGCAGCGGACGAGCCCGCGCGGGCCGAGGGTCCCGGCCGGCCTCACCTGCGCCCCAGGTGGGCCCGCCCCGCCCGGCCCTACCTTGTCGCTGGTGCTCTCCGCTTCGTGGTCGCCGCCAGCGCCGTCGCCTTCGCGGGCCGCCGAGGCCGCCGCCCCCGGGCCGAGGCCGCCGGCCGCCCGGTGCCTCAGCTCCAACATCTTGCGCTCCCTCTCGCCCATGCCTCCGTCCCGGACACCTGGCCGCCCGCACCCCGGCCGCCGCTGCTCCGCTCGCCGCCGCCCTCGGAACCCCGCGCCTAGAGCCCCCGCGCCATGGAGTCCGCCCCGCCGCCGCCCGGGCCCGGGATGGAGCCGCCGCCGCCGCCGGGGTCACCCCCGAAACGGCATCAACGAGCGGGCGAGCGCGCGCCGCCGCCCCGGCCTCCGCGAGTGACAGCCCCACGCGCGGGGGGCGAGCGCGGCGAGCCCGACCCGGCGGGAGACGCGGGAGACGCAACGCGGGAGGGGAGAACGCGGCAGAGGCGGCGCGGACGGACGTTAGCCGGCGGCCGCCGGTTGCCAGGTGAGCGTCTACACGTAGAGGCCCGGGTCGGAAGGGAAGAAGCCGAGGGGCGGGGAGAGGAGGAGGCGGAGGAGGGGGAGGGGAGGAGCGTGGAGGGCTTGGGCTGCCCGCGCTGTCCTCGGCCGCACTATCGGCCCCGACCCGCGGCCACCGCCCCCCGAGCGGCCCCGCCCCCTCCGCAAAACGTCAGCCTCCTCCCCCCCCAGCCCCCGTGCGGCACTGCAGCTCCGAAGCTCCGCTCACTCCGTCGAGGGGCGGACCGAAGCGGAGGCCCCGCCTCCAGACACGCCCCCTCCCCTTCCCCGCAAAGACCGCAGAGGGGGAAGGTTCCCAACGCAGAGAAGTGGGGGACGAGAGGCTTTGGGGCTGCTCGCCTGGCACTTGGGAAACCCTGAACTGCCCAGGCTCAGCCCCCGGCGAGCGTCAAGGCACAGACCTCCCCAGCGCCCGGGGCCGCATCGGGGAGCTCAGGGCTGGCTTTCTTGCCCAGAACCCGTTGAGCAGGAATGACTTGAAAGGCTCTGTGGGAGCTGACCCAACCTTGAACGTGGGGAGGGGAGGATGCTGCTCCGAGCTTCGCAATCACAGCCCGGCTTCAGCTCGCCCAGCCGGGAAGAGTCGCCCTGAAATTAAGATAGAGGTGCCTGCAACGTTCACCTTGGAGCGGAGGAGGAAAACGCGTCCAAGTGTGCCCGGGGAGAGCCAGATGCAGATCCTGGGTGACCCTGGCCGAGTTACCTAACCTCTCTAAGGCTCAGCTGTTTCATCTGTAAAATGCAAATACCGCAACTCCGCTGGCTTGTTTAGAAGATCAAACGAGAATATTTATGTGCGTGCAAACATACCTATATGTGTCTATATGTACACATGCTCATGTATATATATATGAACACACACATATGTGGGTATACAAACACACATGAACTCTTGCAGCCGTAAAGTACTATGTGCATTCTCTACAAAATTGCAAAAGTGGTAGGCCTAAAGTTGATGTTTGACGACGTCTGTCCCCTGCTCGGTAAACTCCAAGTGGCTCCCTAGTACTTCTAGAATCAAATATGAATTCTGTCATGTGATGCAATTAAAACTATTAGAGAGGCTTCATAGACACTTTAGTACATACGAACTCTGTTGTTTCCCCACACAATGAACATTGTATCTCCTGGATGTGTTGCCACAGGCAATCCAACATTTCTAAAGACATTTCTTCCCCACCTCGATGTCTTAGCACCCATAGTTTCTTTCAAAGGTTACCCCTAATACGAGGTCTTGTTAGATCCTCCCCAACAGCCAGTACTTCCCCTCCCCCCAAAAAAAATACCTCCTACTTAGGATTAAGGACAAAATCTGTGATTTCTTTGGTATGAGGGATCCCAGTGATCTCATTTCTCACCTGACTGAACTACTTTGAGATTTCTCTGACTGTTTTCTTGATCCCTCCTGCCCTAGGAAACTCATTCTTGGAATAACCTTATCCTGTATGAGCTCATCAGCTTGGGCACTCTACCTCATCACTACCCTCTGCTTCTCTGATTGGAGGATAGTGCTTGACTGACTTTACCAGGAAGCTCATTATTGGGATAACATAGTCCTGCAAGCTGTCATCAGCTTTTATGCTCCAGCCTCATCACTATCCTCTGCCTCTCTGCCAAGAACTCCAGACCTGCATTTAAGGAGAGAGCTCAGCTCAGACATCTCCTTTCTTATCTAGCTGCATTACTAGGAGTGTATGGGTGTTCAAGGAGTCCTAGCAGCTCTGGTATTGAGGGCTTGCCAATCCCCTTTCAGGATTGCTCATCCACCTTTGGTGTCTACCTGGCACTCAATCCTTACTTGTGGCTCCTAGAAGCTGTAACATGCATGCACAGCAGCCACACCCTAATAAATTGTCTTGCCAGATGGGCTAAACCAAGTTGAGGGTAAACAACAGGCCACAAACTGTCAGTGAGTTAGCCCAATGGCTAACCCAGGCACGTGAAATGGACAAGTGAGAATAATTTGTTCCACCAACCACGAAGGTGCCAGAAGCAGGGGATGCTCTGTCTTTTGTCTTGCCCCTGGACCCAGGAAGAGAGAGGGAGGAACACCTTTATGCACCTCTGCCTCCTTTAAATCCAATTCATCCATGAGTCAAGACATCACCCCCGTGATGTCTTGTGTCCTCCAAAAGCAAAGGACAAACAGAACAGAAGTGAAAAGCAAGCATTACTTTGGGACTTCTCCCACTGACTTTTCCATCATGCCCCAGGGGGCTCATTAGTGGGTACTTTTCTTCTCCTACCTTCACTTTTCCATTTCCTTTTATGCTTCATCTTCAGCCATTGATTGTAAGGGTCTTGAGGGTGGGACTTTTGCTGAATTGTCTAACTCTTATGATGTTTGTTGTTCTTATAATTAATATAGTCAGTTATAGTTCTAGTTTTCCTCAGCTGGAACCAGGCATGCATTCTTCTTACAGTAGCTGTGATAGGTAGTAATGAAGGACTGTACCAAGGGAGTTAAAGTGGAGACAGGGAGAAAGGGCTGGATTTGAGTGTGTGTGTGTGTGTGTGTGTGTGTGTGTGTGTGTGTGTTTGTTTATCCCCAAACCCTTCCCACTGTGCCTGGAACAGCAGCAACAAAAAAAAGCTTGCTCAGTGTTTATTGATAATAAGGATCTGTCTCTATGGAGGGTAAACTCCTCTGGCAAATTATAGTTTTTTTTTCTTTTGAAGGGGGAAGGCAGAGCAATTGGGGTTAAGTCACTTGCCCAAGGTGACACAGCTAGTAAGTGTTAAGTGTCTGAGGTAGGATTTGAACTCAGGTCCTCCTGACTCCATGGCTGGTGCTCTATTCACTGTGCCACCTCGCCGCCCCAGAGGAGCAGATTTTCAAATCTCTTTTCCTTCTGGGCAGCAAGAGGAACATATGTTATGAGCTGCTGGGGAGGGAGGGAAGAAGGGTGATTGCTAGACCCCTTCCCCAGACCTATGAGCACATTGTGCCTTTGATCTTAGGTGTGAAAGCAGTGCCCAGGCAACCTGTTGATTTCAAGAAATCCATCTGTTCCCCTCAGAGACATCAAAGGTCCCACAGGCAACGAGAGTCAGTAGCAGAGTCCACAGAAACAGTGACAGCCACTATAATGGTCATAGCTGATGAGAGAGGAAGCACATGCAGGCAGATGTAGAAAGAGTCAGCGAAGGATGGTGGTAGCTTTAGAGATCACCCCTCATGATGGAGAGAATACCAACTAAAAGCCATTGCTTCTCAGAGCCTGGCACCTAAAAGGACTTTTGAAGTTGGGACACAGTCTTTGGTTACAATAGGAGTGTTCTGTGCCTCACCGCCATTTTACTTTTGGCTTGAGCCCACTCTTTTTAGAAGGAGTTTAGGGGGAGTGTGTTTAGGGGGAGTCTACACCCTGATTTGGGGAGGGGGTTGTTTTATACCAACTGCTGTTGCTCTATCACCCTAGTAAAGGCCCTTTTCTAAAAACTAGTCAATGTCAACTGGCTAATTGGGGAGCACATAGAATAGGGAACTCATAAATTAAAACCCCAGTCTCTCAAGGTTACCCCAAGAATCATGAGGGGGTGTAGTAGTCATCTGAGGTCTCAATCTCGGAGTTTAAATTTGGAAGGTGTTCCTAAAGTGGAGTGCCACACATCCATGGCATTTAAATCTCATAATGTGTTGTGAGGTATTAAGGTACTATTCTTTTTTTTTTTTTTTTGGAGGGCAGTTGGGGTTAAGTGACTTGCCCAAAGTCACACGGCTAATTAGTGTGTCAAGTGTCTGAGGCCGGATTTGAACTCAGGTCCTCCTGACTCCAGAGCCGGTGCTCTACTCACTGCGCCACCTAGCCGCCCCAGTACTATTCTTTTTTTAAGGAGACATTTCGGGCCCAAATGGATTAAGCATGCTTGAGGTCAAATAGCAGAGTCAGGGACATAAACCTAGATCTTCTGACTCCAAATCCAGTGTTCTTTTCTTTTTTTTTCCTAATTTTTTTTGTCTTTATTAATTTGTTTGTTTACTTTTAGTTTACAAGATTCAGTTCCACAATCCCTTGAGTTTCAAATTTTTCTCTCCCTCCCTCTCATTACTAACTCCCCCCACCCCCATGGCAGCATGCAATCAAATATATATATATCTGCAAATCCAGTGTTCTTTTCTATACAATTACCATAAATATCTCCAGGATGCAACTTGCCTCAAAGTTGACACTAACAATGTGTCCAGTTAAGCCCATCTAATGTAAAAAAGTTAGTCACCATGATTGTACAAAACTTACATTACTTCTCTTCCAAATGCTGTCATAGGTGGGTGCAAATATATTCATCTGTAACTACAAGGTCACTACTGCCTTGACACTGACATATTGAAAAGGACAAACAGGAAAGGAGTCCTGACTAGAAGGAAGAAATATCAGGGTCATGGCTAGAAGTAAAATGATGAATCAGTAGTTTATTACTGTGAAAAAACCCAACAGATGGGCAGAGATAGGGAAAGGACGTGTTGCTCAAAGGTCAGGAAATAATCTTTCCATATCAGTCCGAGACATTTGAATCTGGTGATGAGTTTGGATCACCAAAGTTTTATGAGGAGGTGGAGAAAGTGGGCAAAGTACATAAAGGAGAATCAGATGAAGAAATGGTAAATAGATCCTATTATGGTTCAAGGTGGGGTTTATCCCAGGGAAAAAGAAAACTTCATCTTTAAAGCTTTTTTAAAACACACATAACTGAAACATTACATTATTTTAAAAATATATTTTATTTATATGTTTTGTTTTTACATCATGTATATTTTAACATTTCTAATTTTATGCTCCCTCCCACATACTCCTAGAGAGCTATCCCTTATAACAAAGAATTTTTAAAAAGGAAGAAAAAACAATTTTGCCATTCTAATATATAAAGAAAAGAGGTCTGACATAATATGCAGCATTTCACACACACGATTTCCAACCTCTACAAAGAAGCTGAGGGAGGTGTCTTCTTTATATCTCTTCTTTGGGGCCCAGTACAATGATTACAATTTCCCTGGATTTGGTTTAGGTTGTTTTGTTCTTTTCGTTTCCTTTGTTGAAGTCAGCAGTTATATGAACTGCATGCTCTGAACTTATCTCTCAGTGCCAGGCAGGCTAGATCTGGTTCTATCTCCTCCTGAGGGTTCTAGGGTACCTTGATAGTTTGGAAGGTGACTTCTTTCTTCCATTGGCTTGAGCCCCCAATAACCATGTTCTCCCTATTTTGGGGCGCCAGTAACTAGTGTCCCAATTCCATGTAAATGCCTAACACTGACTAGCTTTTACAAAGAGATATTTATAAGAGATATAGCAAGAATAAATGTGCAAACATTTCCCACAGCACTTCAGAAGTATAATCCCTCTTATATCACCTGGGAAGGGGAAGGATTGGGTTAAAAACTAGTTCCTATATATAGCATTGGTCATGCCAAGTTCATATCCAAATGTGGCATTGCTACCAGACGAATCCTTTGGCAGGTCTGGGATTCCAAAGGTCGCTCCCAAAGATTATTCCTGGCTTCTTGGGACATAAATGCTAGATTGACTGTAGACACCTAACTTGGATTCTAACTCCCCTGTTTCTATAATTCATACTCCTGACTCAAATCTAAAAACTCTACTTCCCTGTACCTAAAATATGAAAGCACAAACTAAAAGACCAAAAATGTAAGCCCATTTCTCAACTAACCATAAACCTTTGTTGGGGAAGGCCCCCACATCCCCCTCTCCCTTACAGCATGGTTTTCTCACTGGAAACTATGAGTGAAGGAAGAAGTCACTTCAGTCTCCTAGATACAATGCAATAAAGAGATGGCTGAAATTGACTCAGGCCTTCAGTTTTGACAAAACAGCCAAACAGTCTCTTCTTAATCACGTGGTAGCCAACTAAATCAGTTACAGAATGTCCATACATATACTCCCCCAATAGATCATCACACTTCTCCCTGAAGCAATCGGTAGATGGCCTTTGTAACTTCCGGAAAATCTCAGGCTTCCAGCCCAGGCTCAACAGCCAAGTCCATCCCATCCTTTGCTTTCCCGAGGCCCTTGGGCTACAGGAAAGCAACTCTGAGGGGTTTGGGGTGGGTCCAGCTGGTAGATTTCAGCATTATTTCCAGCTGAAGCTAAACAGCAAACCAACACCTGTGTACAGCTTACTCTAAGCCCATACTGGATACCTAAGCCCAGCTCAAGAGACAGCAGTTTTTTTGTATGTTTAGCACTTTTAACAGAAACTGAAGCTATCCCAGTCCCAAACAGTGCCCCAAACAAGCATAGCATAAAGGTTACCCTTGAACCATTTCAGGCAGGGTCTTGTAAAGACTAGTACCTGGAACCTGTTGTTTGTTCTTTCTGGAAGAGGATCAATGACCTCAGGAGGGTATTGTCTTGACTTGGATTTAAGTGAGTCAGAGCCATGCAAAGTTATCAGCTTCACCCTCTCCTCCAGTCATCAGAGTCCAGTGGCAAGATCAGAGGAGACAAGACAGAGTGGGAGACCTTGACCTTTCTAAGCTAAGGTTTTTCCCAGGTCTCAGTTTGTCTGAGGCAAAGCCCATTCAATAATTAAACATGAGGCAAGAATTGAGGTAAAAGATGGCCTAATTGACCTTCAGAAAAGAATCAGTCTGGGAGGGGAAGACCCTCAGAGTTTCTGGCCAGAACAGAAACAATTGCTATTTACACTCACTCTGAGCCAAAAGTCTTGCTATAAAAGAAAGGAAGGAGGTGTATTCCAGTCTGAGTAGTCCCTGAAACCTGTGATGAGAACCGAGTACAAGTTTCCCCAGAGCCCAGCAGCAGGTGAGAAGAAACCCTAGCAGAGTCAATAGCAAGGAGATGGCCTGTAGTCCTGTAACAAGAAAGAGCCCCCATTCAGGATCCAGAAGAGAAGCAGCCACCAAGCAAACTAGTTCCCTATATTTAAAACCATAGCATTGGTCATGCCAAGTTCATGTCCAAACATGGCCTTGAGCATAATTGTTCATCTTGACCCAAGCTCAGGTCTCTCAGTGAGCAAACCAAAGAAAACTTTGAATACCATGACAAAATACCTTGGCATGAGATGGCCAGGTTATAAGCCACAAAGAGGATAGGGACCCTATAATAAGTCCATGTGAAAACAGAGAAAAAAGTGGCCACAAAGACTGTAGGAATACCTGTAGGAAACGAAACGGATACAGAACAGAAAAAAAAAATAGGAAAAATTGGCAAGAAAAATTGATACCCTAGGACAGACCATGAAAATCCTTACTCAGGATGTGAATTCTCCCCAAATTAAAATGGGCCATCCCCCTCCATCCAACAAAACAAAAAATAATGATTCAATAAGACAAGAGATACTAAAAGAAAAGACTGAAAAAAA
>CM053601.1:20025520-20037601 GCA_028646575.1 Pseudocheirus occidentalis
GCTTTACCCTGCCCCAATTAAGTTTCAAAGTTTCAGCTTTCACTAACCGTCTCTGACCCCTGCTTTAGATTTTCTTTGAAGTAGACTCACGCTGAGGCTTGGGAGGCTCCGCTGCTCCTCGTGGCTGCCCTGGGGCCTTGCCTGGGTGCAGCTGCGCATTTGCGCTGGCCGTTCTCTGCACCTCTCGGTCCTGCTCCTCAGCCTTGGCAGATGTGGGGGTGCTGGAGGCTGTAGAACCGCTGCAGGCTGGCTGCAGGGCTCGGCTCAGCTCCTTCCCACCGTCCCAGGCCTGGCCGCAGTCTCGGCTTCCGGCTGTTCCAGCCTCTGCTCCGGTGGCCGCGCTGAGCCCCTGCTGCCGAGCTGCCTTCAGCGAGAGCTGTGTTCTCTGGATTTGTGTGAGTCTGAGAGTCCTAGACTTTCCTAGACGTTGTCTGGGCTCGGATTTTCTGGGTGTTTAGGGTGGCGGTGTGGGAGCTGCGGGACCTTGCTGCTTCTACGCCGCCATCTTGGCTCCGCTCTCTCTCATTAATTGTTAACCAGTCTGGTTTTACCTACTCTTCCAAGAGTAGATAAGCATTAAGAAGCTTCTTTGGTTTCTGAGAGTGCCACTAACCACATTTTGTTAATTATTTTCTAGCCATAACTAATAAAATAATTGTTAATTACCCAGAAATTGGGACACTAGTTACACCCCCAAAATAGGGAGAACATGATTATTGGGGGCTCAAGCCAGTGGAAGAAAGAAGTCACCTTCCAAACTATCAAGGTACCCTAGAACCCTCAGGAGGAGATAGAACTAGATCTAGCCTGCCTGGCACTGAGAGATAAGTTCAGAGCATGCAGTTCATATAACTGTTGACTTCAACAAAGGAAATGATAAGAACAAAACAACCTAAACCAAATCCAGGGAAATCATAATCATTGTACTGGGCCCCAAAGAAGAGATATAGAGAAGACACCTCCCTCAGCTTCTTTGTAGACATGAAACAGGAGATCAGGAGGAAGGTCAGTCAAATTGAGAATTATCTACATAGAGATGATAATTGAATCATTGGAATAGATGTTGAGATCACCAAGAGAAATAGTATACAGGGAGAAGGGATGAAATCTAGACAGAACCTGAGGGTATGCACAATAAATGGGTACAACCAGGATGAAGATCCAGTCAAGAAGACCAAGATTGAGCAGTCAAACAGATAGGGGGAGAACCAGGACAGAGTAATGTCATGAAAGGCTAGAGAGAACAGAGTATCAGGAAGGAGAGGGTGATTGACACTGGCAAAGCCTGCAGAGGGATCAAAGAAGGATGAGGATTCAGAAAGTCCATTAGATTTGGCCTTTGGACATTTTTGATAACTTTGGAAAGAGAGGTTTTGGTTCAATGATGAGGCTGGAAGTCAGAATGCAGAGAGTTAAGATAAGAATGAAAAGAAATGAAGCAGAAGTCACTACTGTGGAGCTAGCTCCCTGTGGGTGATCCCTGAGGGCTGTTGGATTATCTGATGATGCCATCAACCAGCATTTCTGTGAGATGCTTTCTGAGGGCTTCTATAATAGACAGAGGAATCTTCCTAGATCTTTCTCCGGATGGTAGGGAATTTGTGAGCTGAATCCTGTGGGTTGTACCTAAAGTGCATCCCACATCCCACTCATGCAACAAGAACATACTCATTCTCCTGCTAAATTCCAGTCTCAACCGATCCTTCTATTCTTGTGGTCCCCAAATCAAATACCTCAGGGTCCAGCTCAAAGAGTGAATAGTTGGTGATATTCATTGGCATTTCTTGTGTCTACCCTCTTGTAAGCCTTTGCACATTCTGCATGGACAGTCGAAGTGTGCAAGTATCATGACCCAGCTTGTTACACAGCTCTTTAACTCTACCCCATCATAAAACCATATAGCATTGAGTAATAAATCTCCTTTAATGAGGAGAGATTTTTTTTATCAATGAGGAAATAGGCTTAGAACCTCTGGCTATATTACAAAAAAGTATTAGCTCTAATTGATAAAAATCTCTTTAAGTGATAGTGATTGGCAGGAGTTTGGTTTGGAAGAAGACCTACTGAACACTGGAGGATTTGGAAGCATGGTTTATTACTCACAACTCAGGAGGGTAAAAGGCTGTGCTCAACTCAATGCAATTGCAAGCAAAGAAGTACTTAGCACCTTGTTTCAGCTATTTAATTATTTAGCACCTTGTTTCAGTTCAAGTTTCTTTTGAGCCTTGCCCATGATTATATCAAGTCTTTGTTAAGAAACAGAAACTTGTGAAACCCACAGTAGGAGGGACTTGCTGGAAGACAGGAACAGGAAGGAGGTAAGAGGTGGACAGAACAGGGACTAATGGCTATATACAAGGAGAAGCCCAAGTTGGGGAAGAGCAGAACTGAGAAGGAAACACTTGTGGTGGCAGAGTTGAGAAGCAGAAAACTTGTGGTATCTCGGTCCTCTGTTTGTCTGTTCTGTGTGTGTTGATTTGTGCTTGTAATACTTTGTACAGAAGCCCTAGGACCTTACTGGAAGCCTTGAAAGAGGATTTTCTTGTTGTTGGTTTGTAGAAGTCCTAGAGGAGGGTTTTGGAGGTCCTTGGACTTTACTGATGATTTGTGTTGACCTCTTGGACCTTGTTTGTGGGTCTGTGTTGATTTCTATGTTGATGATTTGTCTTAACTTCTTGGACCTTGTTTGTGGATCTCTATTGATTTTAAAGACAAATAGTGAATTGATGATGGTACCAGCAATGTGTATGAATGTTGTTTTGGCTCTGTTAATCTTTGTCTCCCCAGAAACAGAAACTACAAAGGACTTGAGGTGGACTGGACACTGTGAGCTTTAATATAGAACTGGATGAGAAGCTGGATGAGGAGCTGAGAGCTGCCTACCTGTGAATCCAGGTAATAGCTGGGTAAATTCAGGCAAAAGCTGAGACCGTGGAAGGAGGAACCTGAGAATGAGATTCTCGTGGAACCTGAAAGCCATCCTTGAGTCAAGACCTCTCCTTGGGTACTTAGTGCTGACTGAGATAATGATTTACTGTGGCCTAGGGGTGGAAGAACTTTGTACTCTGTACCTTGTATCTCTTAAGGATGATCAAGTTGAGGATGATTGGAAATTAATCTCCAATCAAGAAGAAAGAAGACTTTTTGACTGAGAGATTGCAACAATGTGACCTAGGGCTGGGAGACTTTGACCTTTGCAGTTTGTGTCCCATAAGGAGGCTTGCTCTGGATGATATCTTTTGTTTAAAACTATGTGGCCACTTTGGTGATAAATTGTTATGTTCTAACATTGTGAAGGCTGTACTTCAATTACTGTGGAAGTTTTGCTTTAGTTTACTGCTGAATAAATAGATAGTTCACTATACTGTATGATCAAAACCTTAAAGCCATTCACAGTAGTAATCCTCTGGAAAGCTGTTCGTGCTTGGCTTTACACTCAGACCCATTGATCAAGTAAGTAAGACCTTGCCAGACTTAGAATGACAAGAGTGTGCTCCAGTCAAAATCCCTGAGTGCTTCAGGGGCTGGACTTTATAGGCCAGGGCAAACATAGGATTGACCCATGCCAATGTGGATCAATCAGCAAGGGAGGAGTGTTCTCAGGCCATATATGGAGAACTTTAAGTGTGCCACAATACAAGGAAGAAGTGCCAGAGAATAGGAGGCATCAGAACAAGGAAGTAAAGAGTATTAACTAAGTAAGAGGCATTGTTACTTCTGGACTGCTAGGCTGGTTTCTACCCAGGAAAAGCTTCTGGGATTTTCACGTTTCAACAAAACTTGACTAGACTGTGCTATCAAAACAGGCCTGGCAAATGAACTGAATGGAATCTTCCAGATGCCCAAGACAGATGCACAAATAAGAGGGACACCATTGGGCCTCAGCCAAAGAGCCTGAGGAGGGAACAAAATCTCAAGGAGAAATTTCCAGGTTCCAGCCATAAAGAAAATAACTAACTGCTTGTCTGAGGTTCCCCACATCCTCTAAGCAAATAAATTGAAGTGGTAAATACATGAAATGGAAACAGAAATATGGGTATGGATAGGGATACAGATACAGATAATTCTCTTTGACCAAAACTGAGTGACCAGAGTCACGTATTCCAGGCCCTCATTAGAATGTCTCCACCTCTCATTCATTCTCTCATTAATTGCTAACCTATCAGAGTTTATTTCCATCCTTAGGAACATCCACTCTTCTAAGGGCATATAAGCATTGAGTGGATTCTATGAGGGGGTCTTTGGTCTGAGAGATGACCAAATGACCATCCTTTTATTAATAATATGCTAACATTATTAAGAAAATGATTAATTACCCAGAAACTATGTCTATCAAACTTTTTATATGTCACAAGAGACTAACTAGTCTTAGTGTTCCTGAAGCATAATGATTTCTAGATAAAATATGATAGATCTTCTCAACTCAATACAATTAGAATGGAGCATCTAACCAGTGAAGGAAAATCTAGCAGGATTCTGTCTTCCAGTATATAAATTGAGTAAATCAGCCAATGGTTTATTTTGGCAGAAGAAACACTTTTGGATGCATACAGTGACCCAGGAATAACTCAACTGACCAGAAAGGATAGTTGGGAAGTCTAAAAACTTTGTATTTACTTCATTTGAGGTCATAGACCTTTTCTCTTAAGCCCATGAAAACATCAGTTTCCAGGAAATAGTATATAATAAAATTTAGTAGCTGGGGCAAAAGGATTAAGAGAGAGACTAATATGCTGGGGTTGATTCTGCTCTGAAAAACACATTTATCCTTTCTGCAGTGAAATTTCTTCTATATCCTGCACCAAGCTACATGACCTAGAGAAATAAATATGCATAATTATTTAGAAAGGTTCTAAAGAAGAAGGGGGAGGAGGGATACCACAGAAAATTTTACCCTGAAATTTAAAGTCTTGCATTACTTTCAAAGCAGGATCCCTAGGGACATGAAGCATCTAAGCATGCAAATTTATTCAAGCCTGGTTTTGAGTATTGAGTTTGTGCCCATAACCTCCTTGCATAATTAATTATTTTAATAATAAATTTGTAGTCCTTCTGCAACAGGCTGTTTATCTGGGATGATGAAGCATTGCTATGAACCCACACAACCTTCAAACTTAGATCATCCTGAAATGCTCTTTAATCACGCGAACTCAAAGTGAATATTCCATCTGACCAATTTTGTGCTGAGATACAGCACATGCTAGAACCTGTGGAGATTTTGTACCAATTTCATCTGGAAAGAGCTGCTCATTAGGGTTTCAAACTGTTGAAATAGGGGTTTGGTGCATGCCCCCACCACCTAAAATTGGGGATGATGTCCTATAAGACAGGAGATTTTGGACATTCAAGGACATTCTGCTTGTCCTAATTGGCTCTAATACAGAATTAGATATATTTTTAAGGCCATCTGTCTGACAGTTTCCTTCCTTCCTTCCTTCCTTCCTTCCTTCCTTCCTTCCTTCCTTCCTTCCTTCCTTCCTTCCTTCCTTCCTTCCTTCTTTTCTCCTTTCTCTCTCATTCTCTATTTCCTGGGGGTTCAGAGATAATGAAGTCATTTATTTGCAGCAGGGATACCACTTAATAAGCTAGGAAGGACATGAAGGTCCCAGCGAACACTGGGGGAGGAATGAAATATAATATAACTAGCCTTCAGGTAGTGGGGGGCCTAGGAGGTTGAAACATCTCTCCTGTCTACAATTAACTCTGTTTAGTTATTTTTCAGTCATGTCTCACTCTCTGTGACCTCTTCTGGAGTTTTCTTGGCAAAGACACTAGGGTGGTTTGCCATTTCCTTTCCCACAACCATTGACTTAGTCCCCTACAAATTGTGCTCCCCCAATTTTAGAAATTCTATCCATCCCAGTTTAATTCAGTAACTTAACAGATTAGTTTTCACAAAGAAGTATTTATTTCAAAGCCATATCTAGCTAGAACCAACGCACAAATATCCCCAACACCTTGAGGGCATAATTTCCCCTCCTTGAGTTCTGAGTGGAAGGGAGGGGAATTATTTTCATGGCTCAAAACCAATTCCTAAATAGCATTAGTCTCATTAAATTCCAAGTCCCGAGCTCCTCTGGGCTTTTGTCTTGGGAACCTGGCTTCTCGGGCTTCCCTGCTTGGCTGGTTGCAACCTCTTGCCCGGAATCCTGGGCTCCAAGTTCCCATGGCTTGAGTGCTAGAGTTTGAGGACTTCATTCCCTTAATCCTAGAACTAAAAAGGATAATTGAAATAGACTAGTACCTCAATCCTGTTTCTTGGAGACTGAGGGCCTAAGAAAAAGGGTAAGGTGGCTCTTCTCTCACCCATCTAACAGTTTGGTACCCATGCTGTGAGTGAATGAGATCTTTACTACTGGAAGCCACCAGAAAGAGAGAAAGTGACTGTGCCTCTATCAGGTAAATTTAAAGATGGAGCTGAACAAGCCAACAAAGAGAGACTGCTCCAACCTAAGAGGTAAGCAATGCATAGTATCTTCTCCCAGAAGCAGATTCCTGGTATTTCCTACACAGGTGCCTCTGTCTTAGGCATGTGAGCCTGTTACAATTATATATAAGGTATTTTGTAAATCATAATGTGCTACATCAATTCAATTAAATAAGCAATTATTAAGCAGTTATTACATGCTTAATATTTGTTCAATAAAGAGAAAGGATAGAGAACAGGACTAACATAGATAAGCATGTGGAAGTTGTCTGTGGCTGCCTGACAAAAAAACCTTCACCTAGGCTACCAAACCCAACAGGAAATCTGAAATCCAAACAAAAAACATATAATGAAGTAAAGCAGGAAAGTAATAACTTGTATTGTAACCAAATAGTAAGTGTGCTCAGTGCTCATTAAAATAAGAGGGTTAGATCTCTTAAGTTTTACCCTTTCCAAGTTTCTCTGGTGCCCTAAGGGTTTAGGGAGGTCTCTCATTACTGCTTACTGGCTAGAACCCCACCAGTTTCGTTCCCCCAATTTTAGGCATCTAAGCACCCCAGTTTTTTTTAAACTATTTAATAGTTGCATTAATACTGCTAATTTATCATTAGTCACATTATTATTAATAGTCACATTATTAATACTTCCAGGGTATAGCAAGAAAGAGAGATGAAGATTTTTGCCCAACACCTTGGGAGACAATTCCTGAACATTTTAGTCTCTGTAGAGGAGATGCAGATTAGGTTCGTCAGTTAACTCAGTTCCTACAAGTTGCAATTTGCGTCCCCAGTCCCTAGCTTCCCGGGAGTTCCCTGATGGCTGACTGCAACATCTGGCTTGAAGGTACCCATGGTGTGAGCTCCCTTGACCTGGACTCTGCTCCCTGCACCCAGAACTGCTGCCACAAATCATGTGGACTGGACAGATAAGGAAAGGCGTTTACTTTTCCAACCCCAAGTGTATTTCATTTTCGGAGGGTGATGGGCTGGGACAATAAATCACCACTATATCACTGACAATACGTTAGTGTGTGTCAGAGGTGGGACTCCAAGACTAATTCTCTTTCTGCTAAATTCTGAGGTTCCTAGTATAAAAAGGATGGTGAGTAATAATGATGTAATTTTTTTCACTGATCTGCGTTCCTTTATTTGCCCACCGTCATTCCAGCAGAGGTAGAAAAACCAAAGAAACCTCTTTGGTTTTTCATTTGAGTCTTATGTTTGGTAATTGTTTTTGATGATGCATGAAAGACTAGAATGCAAAAGAAATAGAAAGACCTAAGAACAGGATAAAAGGAGAAGTTTAAGAATTTCAAGATGCAACCTTGGGTAAATCACTTAACATCCTCTAGGGGGCTTAGTTTTTTTGTAAAACCAGGAATTGTATCACACAGTCTCTGTGCTGCTTTTCAGCTCTACAATTCCAGAATACAGTAACAATGTTTCTAAAAGCAAAGCTGAATAGGTTTGGAATGGAAATTTATAGCTGCCTCATTGCTGTAGTTCAAGTGGATTCTGCTACAACATTTATGATGGCTGCCATGAAGACCGAACAATATATTTGGTTCTAGGTGTTTCTCCCCATTGTGTGCATTGGCTTCTAGAAATAACCACCTTTGACTTCTTAGCTCTAGGAAGCTATTCTTTTGCTTGGCACTGTCAAGAGCAAGATCCATCTATATAAGCAGTTTACTAGTTTGTGTAATGTGTTGATGACGCTGAAGAAACCTAGAAAACCTAGGGAAATTGTGATCCATGGTAGCGATAGGCATATAGACCCTATTTTGTGTTTGTCATTATATATGGAGTGCCCTCCAAACTTTTTTGATAGTGTACCCTTTTCTGTAAAGTGTTTTTGACACTTGAACCTCAGACTCTTCTGAACTGGTCTAAGGAGAGAACAATGCATGAAAATGCAGAATTTGGTACAGAAACACATTTCTTTCATTTACAAGTAAAAAATTTTAAGGATGAGATAGATTAAACAAATAATATTTTAAAAATTTATTGACAAAATTTTTTACTCTCATGAAAATGTAATATTTATAATTAATAATTCTTAGTGAGATAAATGTGATTAAATACACTTCATTATTATAGAAAAATACTTGTGCTCTGGGGGGCAGGGAAAACTTGAAAACAATGGTTGTTCATTAGTCATTAATTAAATATATACTATGTACCAGGACTATGATAAGTGCTGGGAACAGAAAAAAGGACAAAAATCATCACATTTTAATGGGGGAGACACATGAAAACACCCATATATATATAAGCTATGATAAAGAATAAGTTGGGAGAAATCTCAGAGATAAGGCATTAGCTCGGAGGAGGAATAGAAAAATCCTCTCACAGGAAGTGGGGCTTTTTAAAAGATTCATTTTTTTTAATGTAAAAGAAATGAGGGGGCTACAGGAAAAAAAATTGGAAAAGACATGAAGGCTGCAGAAAGAATTGGAAAGGGCATTGATCATTTGACCAAAGATGTACAAATCTTGCCCAAGCAACTAACTCCCTCCTAATTACTATGGGAAAAGTAAAAGCTAACAATTTCATGAGACAAGAAATATTAAAACAAAGAAAAAAATCTGAAAAGACAAGAAAATTGAAGTTATCTCATAACAAAAAGAACTGATCTGGGAAACAGATTGAAGAGAAAATGTTAAGAATCACTGTATTGCCTGAAAGCCATCACCAAAAGTAATAGCCTAGATAAATTTCAAGAAATCTTAAAATTGCTCATATCTCTTGAAACCAGAGCCCAAAGATGGTTGTTGGTTGGTTGACCTTCATTCTTGAAGAGGACCAAAATGATACCATTATGTTGGAGTCAAGGTACTGTGTGTCTGACTGTGGCTGATCAGACCAATATGAACTTGAAATACTCTACCACAGGTGGGATACAAATAGTCCATATGAACATTTGGGGTAGAAATATCTCTAGATTTACACATCTAGTGTAAATGTTTCTTCTCTAGTGGTCACCTCTTGAAATATGTCTCAAAATGAAAATTCCCAACAACATTACAGCTAAAATCCAGTTTCCTAATCAAATAAAAAAAATACTACCAGCAGCCAGAAAGAAAAAAAAATGCAAATAACAAAGAGACACACAGAAGGATCCCTTGTGATTTTTACAGCCGCCTGTATAATGGGGTGGAGAGTTTAGAATGCAATATTCCAAAAGATAAGGGAATTTTCTTGTTTACAGGCAAGAATAATTTACTGAACAAAAATAAGTATGATTCTACAGGGGAAAAATGAATTTTTAGTGAAACAAAGGACTTCAAACCATTCCTGATGAAATTGATGGGTTTCTAAGAAACTTTGACATTTAAACACAAGACTTAAGAGAAACAAAAAAGCAAACACAAACAAAAGAGATAAAGTACTAAACAAGGAAAAACTGTTTATGTTCTAATATAGGGAGATGATGCCCATGGTCCCTCTGAATCCTGTTATCAATGCAACAGACCTGTGCAAACAAAGAGGAAGGAGTGGGGAGTGGCTGACACTTGAACCTCAGACTCATCTGAACTGGTCTAAGGAGAGAACAATGCATGGAAATGCAGAATTTGGTACAGAAAACACATTTCATTCAATTAGGAAATAGAAAAAGGGGAGAAAAGGCAATGGAGAATTAGAGGAAGGATAGATTAAGGGAGGGATTGGTCCCAAATCAAACAAACAAAGAAACAAGACCCCAAAACCCACCAAAACCCAAACAAAACTAACTCTAAAGATATGAAAAAAATGTTGTTCCTCTTTTTGAAGTGACAAGGATTTTGAAGGGGTGCCAGAGAACTGGAAAATGACTGAATAAGTATGTAAAGGTGAAGTCCTATTGTGCTATTGTGATTTAAGGATTTATAAAGGGGATTATTTCAAAGAAATATATAGTCATGTATGAATTGATACAGAGAGAAATAAATAAAACAAGGAGAACAATTTGTGCATTGATTTACTTAGGAACTCTCATCAACATGATGACAAGCCATGATTCCAGAGGACTGATGACAAGATTCACTATTCACTTTCTGATAGAGATTTGGAATCAGAGTTTTGAATGCGAGTATCTCTTATCAATCAGTCCTTTTGGACATAGCTAATAAGGAAATTTGTTTTGCTTGACTATACATACTTGTAAGAGGATTTTTATTTCTCTTTCTTTTTCTTTTCTTTTTCTTTTTATTTATTTATTTTTCTTTTTGCTTTTTGGAGGGCAGTTGGGGTTAAGTGACTTGCCCAAGGTCTTGCCCAAGTGTCTGAGGCCAGATTTGAACTCAGGTCCTCTTGACTCCAGGGCCGGTGCTCTATTCACTGCGCCACCTAGCCGCCCCTTTTATTTCTCTTTCATTCTCAAATTGGTGATGGAGTGGGGGTAAGAGTCAAGGTAGATTTTTTCTGATTAAAAACATTTAATTAAAAAATTGTTTTTAACTTATGGAATGAAACAAACATTTCTATAACATAGTATAATAAAAAAGATGATTACACATGAAACTGCAAATGTATTATGTACAATTTGCTATTCTTTTTAAATACATAATAAAATTATGATGTAATTTTTTTCTTTTTAAAGTTAAAAAAAAAGATGATCCCTATGTAACTAGCTGAAGAGAAGGACATGAATGCAAGAGATGCTATGGAGAAAGAAAGAAAATTTGACTACTGGAATGAGTGAAAGGGAGGAGTCAGAGATGCAAATTTGGACAATTGAAAGAATGATGATGCTCTCTAAAGTAGTGAAGGTCAGAAGAGGGGTGGCTTTGGGGACATATATAATTAGATGTTTACCTTACAATAGGTGTTGCTAAAATGCCATATGACAGAGTAGAACTCAAAAAAGATTATGGGAAGTTAGAATACTGGCCTGAAATTAAGAATACAATGTTTTATGTTGAGAAATACAAAGTACTTACATTTGAAATTTTTTTTTAAATCTCTTTTGCAAATATAATATGGGAGAATGTATTCCTAGATAGTTCAATGCTCTCCCAGGTTACCTGCCAAACTTACAGTCTATCTGAATCTACTATCTGGTACTTTGTGGTGATGTTACTTTGTCAGATTCCTCTGTTGATAGAGGATCTTGCAGTTGGTACAGAAGCCCTGGGACCTTACTGCTGGTTCAGAAGCCCTGAAAAAGGATTTTCTTGTTGTATGTTTACAGAAATCCTGGAGGAGGGTCTTACTGACATTTTCAGAGTTCCTAGAACTCTACTGATGATTTGTGTTGATTCCTCAGACCTTGTTGTTGGGTCTGTGTTGATTTCACAGGCAGAAAGTGAATTGATGAGGATGCTGGTAATGTTCGTGAATGTTATAGTGGCTTTGTTAAGCTTTGTCTTCCCAGGAACAGAAACTGTGAAGGACTTGAGGTGGACTAGACATTGTAAGCTTCAGTATGGAACAGGAACTGCACAAGAAGCTGGACAAGGAACTGAGAGCTGTCTGCCTTTGAACTCAGGTGACAGTTGGATAGATTATTGAAGGAGCTGGGTGCATGGAAGAGGAACCATGGAAGCTGAGAGCCTGCCTTGAGTCAAGATGAAAAGACCTCTCCTTAGGTATTTAATGCAAACTGAGAAGATCGTGATTTACTGTGGCCTAGGGGTGGAGAACTTCAGCCTTTACATTTAGATGGTTGAGTTA
>CM053601.1:20037701-20050374 GCA_028646575.1 Pseudocheirus occidentalis
AGACAATGTGACCTAGGGGTGGAGAACTTTGACCTTTGTACTTTGTGTCCATTAAGGAGACAAGCTTCCTTAAGGATGATTGAATTAAGGACTTACTAAATGATTGAATTACTAAATGATTGAGTTACTAAAGGAATATACTTTGTTTAAAACTATGTGACCACCTTGGTGAAAACTATGTGGCCATTTTAGTGATAAGTTGTTATAGCATAACATTGTGAATGTATACTTTGATTTCTGTGGATGTTTTGTCTTAGTTTGTTACTGAATAAATAGAGAATTCACTATACTGTGTAATCAGAACCTTGAAGCTGTTCACAGCAGCAGTCCTCTGGAAAGCTGCTCCTGCTTGGCTTTATACCTGGCACCTGCCTCTGCAGGTGATATAGCCATTCCGTCTTGTAAGCATAGCTGGGGGAGACCTGGAAAGAAAAAAAAGCTGTTGCTATCAAAATCCTTTGATGTTCTCCAGTGGTTTAGTATCAGAAATGCTTTTGATCTGATCATTGGAACTGACATTAAATAAGACACATTACTAACTGTTAACTAAACTTCCTGCAACCTAAGGATCATGTCCTCTTTTCACCTTCTCTGTAGCTAAAACTTTTTGAATGTGTGAACTTCCTCCAAAGTTCTATGGATAGACTTTTTAGGGGCATGGGCTGGGGAGGAAAGTGGGGGGGTGGTCTATGAACTTAGATGGGAAAAAAGTTGTACCTTTATTTCAATATGATTCGATTCCTTTGTCGTTCTGTGTATATTACTTTGTGGATTTAAGAACATAATTCTGAAAAGGGGTGCATTGGCTTCACCAGACTGCCAACGGGCCAAATGACACAAAAATAATGAGAAACCCTACCTGTATTGAATTGTGAGTTTCTAGAGAGCAGGGACACTTTTCTATTAATATTTCAAGTGCTTCGGACAGTGTTTAGGAGAGTAACCATTTACCATATTCCCCCGATACCAGCCAAGACTATTGCAAACTAGACATTTGAGATACAGACCTAGGGCAGTTTGGATTAATTTTGCCCCAGGAACACTGATCTGGGGAGCTGAACCCAGGGCCTGTCCAAAGTAGACTTTGTGCTCTTTTTGCTGTTATTATATTCTGTTCTGTTTCTATGAGTCATGGAATATAATGAGTATCTCTTTCCTCAATCACTTTAAATTACAAAAGAAAAAGATTAGAATTTTAAATAGTTCCAGGAATTTGTTCACTTTTATATATCTTATCTAATAAGGCACTTAGTAGGAGTTTTAATAATTGCTAACTGACTAATAAAGTACTGTTTTCTTCTTTTTTTGGTACTGTTTTCTTTAGTCTAATAGATGCTAAAGACCTTTCTTTTCCTAAAAATTACCCCTTTCCTGTCTATGAGCTTTATGGGACTTAACCTGATCTGACCCAAACTCTTTGGGGCATGCAGCTTAGGAGGAGAGACTTTATTTATGCCATCTGTGAAATTGTGAGTAAACATGTACTTCACCTTCTGAGGGGGTGTGTTACACTCTCCAGTGGATGAATGAACTCCAGTGTACCTGTCTGGTTGTGTTCTCTGCTGACTTATTCATGTAGTGGTTAGCCAATGCTCTGAAAATTCTTGCAACAGGCCCTTTCAGGCAAGAACAATATAAGGACAATTTTTAGAGCTTTGGTGGAAAGCTCTCAAGATTCTAGGGAACCTTACCTTGGGGCAGTTTTACTTCTTTTCATTATCATGAACTGTTTGCCCTTCCCCTCCCCCTTTAAACTCCCTTCAGAACTGCTTCATCCTTCCTGAGAGAATTGCAAGTTCTTTTTAGCAAAAAGGACTTTTCACTGGAGCTCTCAGAACTGGGCTATCACCTGGTTGGGCTTTTTTCTTTTTTTCTTTTTTTGTCCTGTGGAAGCAGCTGTTACTGCTATATTTCTGACACAAAATTCCACACCCCTCCCCCTTTTTTCTTTTGAAAGTTAGTGGAGACTCAAGTAAATGTCCAGTCCTCTATCTTGGTATCACCCTGAAGGCACCTAGATTTTAAAGACTATTCAATTTTCAAAGTTACTCAACAGATATACTAATGAGTATTATCTAAAATATGTGACTATTTTTTTTAAACATGTGTAACAGCAATCAGTTTAGCAGACTTAGGGCTAAGTATGAAAGATATGAGCTCTGTATGGAAAGTGTGAGCTCTGTATGGAAGGTGTGAACCCTGTCCACTATTGAGAAGGTGTGAACTCCCCTATTGGTGGAAAACGGCTATAGGCTGAGATAGGAGGCCAGTGCTGTATATAAAGAAGAATTCTAGAGACAGAGACACAGAATTGGAATTTTCCTGGAGAGAAAGCAGGATTGTCTCAGCATCTGGGAGCTGGGCTACTGGAAGTGAGTTGGAGTTTTCTTGAGAGAGAGAGAGAGACAGAGAGAGAGAGAGAGAGAGAGACAGACAGACAGACAGACAGACAGAGAGAGAGAGACAGACAGACAGACAGAAAGACAGACAGAGAGTGGGAGAGTTTCTCTCCCAGGATCTGGAAGCTGACTGAGAACTGAGATGGAGTTTTCCTGAGACTAGAATCTGGTGAGGGCCACCCAGAAGGCCGATACTCCTGGGTCCTAGGGCCAGCTGAACTGCTGGAGGACGGAAGAAGCATGACCAGGATAAGATTCTGTTTGTTCATGGCCTGGTGGATCCTTGAGTTTCAGGCAAGAGAAATGGTGAAGGATTTGAGATGTGCTGGATCCTATGAACTTCAGTGTGTGACAGGGACTGCCCTGAGGACTGGACAAGGACCTGGGAGCTATCTACTTCTGAGGACTAGATGAGAATCTGGCAGCTCTCTGCTTCTGAATTCTGGTGACTGTTTTGTGGATTCAGGAGGGAGCTGGGACCATGGAAGGGGATCCAGGGAATTGGAGAGACCACCCAGAGTCAAGATGGAGAAAAGGCCTCTCCTTGGATGAAACTGAGGATTGCTGGACACCAAGGGGTGGAGGATTTGTGTGGTTTTCTAATGATTGTATTTAGTGACTGATTGAGTTAATGTAAATGATTGAATTAATGCCCCATGTGTGGAAGATTGATATATAGTTGCCCCATGGATGGAAGTTTGATTACTGTATTTTGAACTGATTGAATGATTAAGTATTGATTTGCCCCATGAGTGGAAGATTGATTATTGTATTATGAATTGATTAAATGATTATTGATTTGCCCCATGAGTAGAAGACTGATTATTGTGAATTGATTGAATGATTGCCTTGATTTGTAATGGAATAAACAGAGTGTTCACTATCACTGTGTAATCTGAACCTTGAAAGCCGTTCACAGTAGCATTCTTTTGGGAATCTGCTGGTGCTTGGTGTTACATGTGACTTTCAAAAGTTTGACTATTGCTTTTGCAATATACAGGTGCTGCCCAGACAGGCTGACACACCATTTTTGTTTAAATGCCATGAAGGTTCTTTGATAATACTCAGTTGATCAACAGTTATTTCTCCACATAGTGGTAATGGAAGTAATATGCTAAAGACTTGCTCCATGCAGGCTACACTAATTTTTTTCTTAAGAAGTTTTTCTTTAAAACTATCCTTAAGACTTAATTGGCTCAGGAGACTAAAGGCTCAGGCCATTGACATCGTTTCTTGGTGCTATAAATACAAAAGCCAGATGACAAGAAATCACCTGATTCCTATCTCCAACTTTTTTGACCATCAAACCAGAAGCATGGCCAATACCAGCAAAGGGAATTTAGCTAGGGAAACTGTGATCTGTATGTATCCCTACTGAAGATTCTTTCTCTGTTCTGAATAACTTTCTCTGCTGGAGTTGAGGAAGTCGCTTTTTTAAAAAAGTTTAACATTTTATTTTCCACCCACAATTACATATAAAAACAATTTTAACATTCTTTTTTTCTTCTTCAAATTTTGAGTTCCAAATGCTCTCGCTCCTTCCCCTCTTCCCCATGGAGAAGGCAAGCAATTTGATATAGGTTATATATATGTAGTCGTGAAAAACACATTTCTATGTAAGTCAATCTGTGAAAGAAAATGCAGACCAAAAAAATCCCAAGAAAAATAAAGTAAGTGCACTCAGGCTCTACCAGTTCTTTTTCTGGAGATGGACAACGCTTTTAATCATAACCTCCTACAGAATCGTCTTGGATCATTGTATTGCTGGGAATAGCTAAATTATTCATAATAGACCATCACACAATATGGCTGTTACTGAGTACAGTGTTCTCCTGGTTCTGTTCATTTCACTTTGCATCAGTTCATATAAGACTGGAAAGACTTATCTGTTTTTCTGAGGGCATCCTGCTCATTATTTTTTAAAGCATAATAGTATTATATCACAATCATATACAACAACTTGTTCAGCCTTTCCCTAATTGATGGATATACCCTCAATTTCCAATTTTTTTTTGCCACCGCTAAAAGGGCTGCTATAAAGATTTTTTACACATAGGTCCTTTTCCATTTTGGTTTTTTTCATTTCTTTGGAATAAAGACCTAATAATGGTATGGCTTAGTCAAAGTATGTTCATGGTTTTTTGGTCTCTCCCTTTGCTAATTGCGCATGTTTTATGAGTAGGGCAGCTAGGTTGCCCAGTGGGTAGAATACTAGGCTTGGAATCAGGAAGACTAACTTTCCAAATTCAAATCTGATCTCTGGCACTTACTAGCTTCGTGACCTTAGACAAGTCACTCAACTCTATTTGCCTCAGTTTCCTCATCTGTAAAATGAGTTAGAGAAGGAAATGGCAAAACTACCCCATTATCTTTGCCAAGAAAACCTCAAATGATGCCATGAAGAGGCACCATAAATGATTAAACCAGAGCAACAACATCAACAAAAACACCACCACCACCACTGTTTTATTCTAGCCTCTATCCTGAGGTACCAGACTGGCCTGTTTCAGGTCTGACCTACTACAAACACATAGAAACTTACAAGACACTACAGTCATCGAGATTAGAGTAAAAGGGATAAAAACTGGATAGAATGCTGGATCTGGAATCTGGAAGCTCTGAGTTCAAAACTGCTTTCTTGCATTTGCTGTGTGGTCCTGGTTAAGTTACTTAACCCTTAATTGCCTGTTTCCTCAACTACATAGTGGGGATAATAATAGCATCTACCTTGCAAGGTTGTTGGGAGGATAAAATGAAATAATATTTTTAAACACACTGAGTATGTATCCTGGTACACAGTAGGTACTATAGAAATTCTTTTTCCTTTTCCCATTCCTCTAAAAGGTCTTCCATATTTACCAACACAGCTTCTTGGGAATATGTAGTTTAACCCGTGTTTATTTAACCTAATTATTGAAACTACTTTGCCAATAGCTCCACGGTAGATGACAGAATATTATAGAATAATCCTATTATCATGTCCTCATAGAATAGTCCTATGTCCTGAGGAGACATTTGGATGGTGATCTGCACTCCTTCTACATGATAATATGAGTAACACTGGGAGATCTATGTTAGGCTTTTGTGGCATTATTCAATTGCAGGTAGACTGTGAAGATCTGACTTCAGTGGATAAATCTGGGAATTCATTCTATCTGCATAGTACTAAGTGAAGGGTAAATTTAGTAACTCTGGGTTTTTTCTGATCCTGTAAGTCCCTGATTTAAACAATCAAAATGGATAACTGAAGTCCCAAAGAGGATTGTTAGGCCTAAAGATTAGGTGACCTGGTCTAATTTAGTAACAGTGTTCAGCTCTTCCTTTCACCTTATACATTACTGAACTAACCTCTGCCTCTATTTCTCACTTATCAAACAATCAGAAACCCTAAACAGAGCCAGATTTCACCATCCCTCTTAAGCTGTAGGATAGTAACTAGTCTGGGTTGTTTCTTTTGCCCCCCAGCATCCCTGCCTACCAAGCCAAGCTGTCCTCCAACAATATTTTTTTCCTCTTCTTAGAGGATACAAAAGGTACTTCAGAGACATACCTTTATACAAACTGGCAGGCGTCAATTGTTTTTCAAATGTTTTTCAAATCTATCAAGGTAAAATGGCAAACAAGCTGATGATGCCTGAGGTTTTTTTCCCCCTTAGTATTTGAAAAGATAACCCATAATAAAAATCTTAACATTGATAAATGTTACGGTTTTCATAATCACAGTTTGATTATAATAAGGTCACATATTTGAACTAGGAGCACAAAATCCATGGGGCAGGGGTGGGGGCAGGGCTTTGTGGGTGGAGGGGATCCTTAAAATGTAACATAGTTTGAATATTTAAAAGCTAATAGGAATTTTGCCCTAATTATTGCAATGTTTCTGTGAAATAGCTAACGCAAATAGGAAATATGCAAAATGTTACATAACTCTATGCAAATTAATACCACAAATATTGAGTAATTGTGGATTTGCTTCCCACTCACCTCTGTCCTGTATTTTAAAACAGAACAAACAAAACTGGAGTTCAGAGCTTCTCATTGACTCAGAAATCAAATCCATCTTAACCTCTAATTATCAGGTCATTTCAGTTGATGTCTGTCTAAATATATTATAAATCAAAATGAAATTTATGAACATTTTGGAAAGGGACAGGGTCAAGGGAGAAAATAGAATAAATGGGGAGCTGGACAGGATGGAGATAAATATAGTTAGTCTTTCACAATATGACTACTATGGAAATATTTTGTGTAACTACACAAGTACAACCTTTATTGAATTGCTTGTCTTCTCAATGGAGGTGGGTGAGGAGGGAAGAAGGGAGAGAATCTGGAACTCAAAGTTTTAAAAACAATTGTTAAAAAATGTTTTTACATGCAATTAGGAAATAAGATATACAGGCAATGGGGTATGGACATCCATCTTGTCCTACAAGAAAGTAAGGGGACCTTAGGGGGGAAAATAAGAGAGGGCAGATTGGGGAAAAGGGTATTCAATATGCTTGCCATCTTGGGGTGAGGAGCAGGGAAGAGATAGGAAGAAGGTCTATAACTCAAAATCTTTGGGAAATGAATGTTGCAAACTAAAAATAAATAAATAAACCCCAAACCAAAAACAAAATTTACAGTTGTCTGTGTTCACTCTTCATAAATACCTTAGTTAGGTTTTCTTATTATTTTTGAAGTAGCTTTTTACCCTTGTTCATATGTTGTGTGTGATTCCTCCTACCTCATTCTCAGGTTTTTAAAAAAAATATTTATTTTTAGTTTTCAACATTCACTTCCATAAGATTTTGAATTCTGAATTTTCTCACTTATCTCTCTCCTCCCCCACCCCAAGATAGTGTGTAATTTTATATAGATTCTGCATATACACTCATATTAAACCTATTTTCACATTAATCATATTGTAAAGAAGAATTAGAACCAATGAGAGAAACCAAAGAATAAACCAAAAGAAAAAAAAGAGAGGAAAAAAATATGCTTTCATCTGCATTCAGACTTCTTAGTTCTTTTTCTGGATGTGGACAGAATTTTCCAATTGTGAGTCTTTTGGAATTGTGTTAGATCCTTGCATTGCTAAGAGTTAAGTCTATCAAAGTCAGTCATTGCATACTGTGGCTGTTACTGTATACAATGTTCTCCTGGTTCTGTTCACTTCACTCAGCATCAGTTCATATAAATCTTTCCAGGTTTTTCTGAAGTCTGCTCATCATTTCTTATAGCACAATAGAATTCCATTACATTCATAAACTACAACTTGTTCAGTCATTCCCCAACTGATGGACATCACCTCTAATTTCCAATTCTTTGCCACCACGAAAAGAGTTGCTATAAATATTTTTGTACATGTGTGTCCTTTCCCCATTTGTAAGATCTCTTTGGGATACAGCCTTAGAAGTAGTACTGATAGGTGAAAGGGTATGCACATTTTTATAGCCCTTTTTCTCTCCAGAATGGTTGGATCAGTTCACAACTGCACTAACAATGCATTACTGTTCCAATTTTCCCATATCTTCTCCAACATATATCATTCCCCTGTTTTGTCATGTTACCCAGTCTGATAGGTGTGATATGGTACCTCAGAGTGGTTTTAATTTTCATTTTTCCAATCAATAGTGATTTAGCGCATTTCTTCATATGCTTATAGATATCTTTAATTTCTTCCTCTGAAAACTGCCTGTTCATATATTTTGACCATTTATCAATTGGGGAATGACTTGTATTCTTATAAATTTGTCTCATTTCTCTATGTATTTTTAAAACGAGGCCTTTATCAGAGACACTGGTTATAAAAATTCTTTCCTAGTTTTCTGCTTCCCTCCTAATCTTGGTTGCATTGGCTTTGCTTGTGCAAAACCTTTTCAATTTAATGTAATCAAAATTATCCATTTTGCATTTCATAATGTTGCCTATCTCTCATTTGGTCATAAATTCATCTGTTCTCCATAAATCTGACAGGTACATCAGTCCTTGCTCTCCTAGTTTGCTGTAACTATTAGCCTTTATATCTAAATTATGTACCCATTTTGACTTTATTTTAATATAGGGTGTAAGATGCTGGTCTGTGCCTAGCTTCTGCCATGCTATTTTCCAGTTTTCCCAGCGGTTTTTTTTTGTCTAATAGCAAGTTTTTATTCCAGAAGCTGGAATCTTTGGGTTTATCAAACAGTAAACAACTTATAGTTATTGACTATTATGTCTTGCGTACCTAACCTATTCCACTGATCCACCATTTTCTTTCTTAGCTAGTACCAAGTAGTTTTGATGATTGCTGCCTTATAATACAATTTAAGATCTGGTATGGCTGGGCCACCTTCACTAGCATTTCTTTCCATTAATTTCCTTGATATTCTGGACCTTTTGTTCTTCCAGGTGAATTTTGTTATTAATTTTTCTAGCTCTATAAAGTAATTTTTGGTAGTTTTATTAGTATGGCACTGAATAAATAAATCAGCTTAGGTAGAATTGTCACTTTTATTATATTAGCTCAGACTAACCATGTGCAACTTATATTTTCCAATCATTTAGATCTGACTTTATTTGTGTGAAAAGTGTTTTGTGACTGTGTTCATATACTTCCTGGGTTTGTTTTAGCAGGTAGATTCCCAAATATTTTATAATGTCTACAGTAACTTTAAATGGAATTTCTTTATCTCTTGCTCTTATGTTTTGTTAGTAATATCTAGAAATGCTGATGATTTATGTAGGCTTAATTTGAACCCAGGGTTCTTTGATTTCAAGCTTACTGCTCTATCCACTGCTTCACCTAGCTGCCTCAAGAAGAAAGGCAGGACTCCAGAGCTGAGAATGAAAGAAAGTAGTTACTACTCAGCAGAATCTCTGAACTCATCTTGAATTGCAATATAGGGCTTTTGGTAGCTACTGAAATCCACAGCTCTGGGTTAATAACATCCAGTCAACCCAATGGAAAAAGGAATTTTTCAACTTCCTAGAAAAGCCTTTCCTTCACTCTTCCAGTCAGTTGGGTGCCCTAAGTTCTCTGTTCCTTATCTGTTTGTTTGTTGCCTTTATATATATGCTATAAAACCTTACTGGCCAGCAGCAATTCTAAGCTTGCTGTATATTTTATTTGTGATTTAGATATAGAGAAGGATTCCTTATTTTAGGGAGATGAAAAGTTGGGACAAAGTAGACAAATGGTATTAGAACACACAAGGCTTGTACAAGATTCTGGGATTCAGATACTTCTTGAAATAAATCATAATGGGGAGAGAAGAGCAGACTGCTAGGCAGCGAATCTGAAGTAAGCATACTATCAATTTTTTGCCACTGGCTGCCATTTTTGGTAGGCTGGCTTAAAATAGAAAGCCACTTCTTTGTGGAAGGAAGGAGATAAAAGAAATAAATCTACAACTCCATGAAGGAGCTGTCCTCTCTCTTCTTCCCTCCAACTGCTCTTTCTATCACTTCATTCTTTTTTAAATTGATTTGTTATTTACTTTTAGTTTACAAGATTCAGTTCCAGAATCCCTTGAGTTTCAAATTTTCTTTCCTCCCTCTCCCCATTCCCTCATGGCAGCATGCAATCAAGTATAGGATCTGCAAATATTTTCACATTGGACATTAGTCTGGTTGTATAGAATGGGAAAGAGGAAACAAAACCAAACACGAAAAAGAACGATAGCATGTAGATTGCTTCAGTCTCCATTAAAACTCTGTTTTTTTCTAGATCTTTCTCTGAATGTAGTCTATCACTTCATTCTGTATTGGTAGCCCACCTGCCCTGTGTACTTCGTAGCTATGTCCACAAGTCTCACGTTTTTTCCCCAGTCTTACTGCATTACCTAAAGGTATATGCATTAATAACCAGCAAGTAAGCTTGTCACTTTGACAAAGTTCTCCCCTTTTCTTCATTCTCTTCAGTTTCAACATTTATTCCAAAGTTTCTGGATGTCTTTTTGAAATAAGTTTCTTCTTTCTATTGCACCCCCCAGCCACTGTTCAGATTTTGAAATATTTTCCCATTTAGCCATAGAATTTCTTTGTTATGAATATTTTATTTTAAAAATTTTTTGTTATGAATATTTTAAAGGAAATATTTTAGATTTCTATTAATTTTTACTTTGTTTTTTATTTTAATATTCCAACTTCTATTTCAAATTTTGTTTAGTTTAATCTTTATTAGACTATCTCTCTCCCTCCATATTTTGTTCCAATTTTAAACTGTTTGTATCTGCAAAATATCTGTTTAAATGCTACAGACTTTGCATTGTGTGATTTGGTTACCAGTTCCCATTCGCTAATGAAATGCTGTTATTATCACAATGCTGCTGCTTTGTCAAGGAGGTAACCTCAACCAAAAGGATGGGCAAAGTTTGAGGAATGTTCCACGGCCCTTCAGCTGAACTTTTTATGCCATAGATGACTGGAAAGATATGTTAATGTTACAAGCTTTAGTTCCCTGGACCACTAAAGTATTAAGAATGGCTTCATTGCTTTTTAAAGGGAAAAAACTAGGCTGTGAATATATCAATTGATGCTTCAAAGGCTTTTTGACAGATTCTAACAACCATTTCTCTTAAAAAAATGGGAATAAATGGACCATTCTTTAATATGTTAAGTGGCACCACTAAACCCAAAAGCC
The DNA here is from genome assembly GCA_028646575.1 of Pseudocheirus occidentalis. Taxonomy (NCBI): domain Eukaryota; kingdom Metazoa; phylum Chordata; class Mammalia; order Diprotodontia; family Pseudocheiridae; genus Pseudocheirus; species Pseudocheirus occidentalis. The sequence continues at coordinate 20,048,706 of CM053601.1, forward strand.
AGCTTTGGGTATCACAGAAATAAATTAGAAGCTATGCCAATAAAATAAATTAAAGATGCCTATTAGCATTACAGTTATTTGACATAATGCTAGGATGGCTTGCAATAGCTCTAAACCAAGAAAGAAGTTTTTGAAGAAATAAATATAAACAAAGAGGAAACACAATTATCTCTTTTGGAAGATTACATGGTCTGTCTAAAGAACCTCAGAGTCAACTAAAAATTAATTGAAACAATCCATTTAATAAAATGGCATAAAATGAAATAAACCCGCAAAGCCATCAGATTTCTTTATATTTCCAGTAATATCGAGCAGGAAGACAAGAAAGAGACACTCCATTTGAAACAGCAATAAAATATATTTAAAAATTTTAAAAGTCCACCCACCAAGACACACACAGAAATCATATTACATTAATTACAAAGCATTATTTAGAGAAATAAAAAGAGACCTATATAACAAGAAAGATAGTTATTCATACCTGGGTTGTATCTTGATAAAATGATAATACTATTGGAATTTATTTGCTCATTCAGTATTATACCAATCAGTCTCCCAAGGGATTGCTTCAGAGATCTAGTAAAAAAAAACACCCAGAATTAATACGAAGGAACAATATTCTCAAGGGAAGGTCAATCTGAAGGTCAATATTCTCAAGGGAAATATTGGAAAAAAAAACATTGAGGAAGGCAAAGGGCCTAGCACAGGTATGGGGAACCTGTGGCACTGAGGTCAGATTGTGGCCTTTTAGATACTTAAGCGTTCCCTTTTGACTGAGTCCTGATTTTATAGAACAAAATTTGGATTTGGTCAAAAGGCTACACTTAAGAATCTAGAAGGCCTCAAGACTTCAGGTTCCCTACCCCTGGTCTAGCAGTACCAAATCTTGAATTATGCTACAGTTACAGAGTAGGTCTAACACTATTACTAAGTTAGTTCAGATTTTTCATGTTGGATAAAATGAGGCATTCGGAAGCATTGAACAGCTAATGAAAGCTGGCTTACTTTGCTCTAACATAGCAAGAATCCACTACAAGGATATAGTGACATTTAGCTTCCATGAAACTGCTACTTTGCCCTTGTCATCAGATATTTACTAAGTAGGAGGATCAAGCAATCCATTTAGGTGAGACTTTTTTATGTCCTTAAGTGACCAGGAAACTGTCAAGTGAGGCAAGGGCCAATCAGGTCCCATGAACAACTTTGTTGACTTCAGGGAAATGGCATCCCTGTGATGAAGAAATAAGGAAACCTTGATTCTATCACTGCTATTTCCATGGTGGCATGGTCCTAAGAATCTTATAAGGGACCTTATGTGATTTACATCCTTTTAGGATATCATTGTGCTATAAGAAATGATAAGCAGGAGGATTTTAGAAAAACCTAGAAAGACTTACATGAACTGATGCAAAGTAAAGTGAACAGAGCCTGGAAAATGTTTTACACAATAACAGCAATATTGTATGATGAAGAACTGTGATTGACTGAGCTATTCTCAGCAATGCAAAGATCCAAGGCAATCACAAAGGACTCATGATGCTGCCTCTAGAGAGTGCACTGATATTGATTGAATACAGACTGAAGATTGCTATTTCTGCTTTCTTTTTTATTCTTTTTCTTTTATTTGAGTCTTCTTATACAAAATGACTTATATGGAAATATTTTACAT
>CM053601.1:20050874-20069722 GCA_028646575.1 Pseudocheirus occidentalis
ATTATTGACATAATAATGAAAGTGGAGAAAATCATGTGATTGTGTCAATGGATGCAGAGGAGGCTTTTGATGAAGTTCAGCACTGGCTTTTGTTATATGCCATTGGAGGTGTTGGTGTGGAAGGATTTTTCCTTAAATTGGTGAGCAGTATTGATCTGGAACCACCAGGAGGCATTATTTCTAATAGGGATAAATTAGAAGATTTCTCAGTAAGATCAGGCATGAAACAAGGATGCCCACTGTCACCAATATTATTCAATATTGTGTTGGAAATCCTAGCAATAAGAGAGGAAAAAGAAATAGAAGAAGCCAGAATAGGGAATGAGGTAATAAAACTATCTCTTTTTTGCAGATGATACGGTGATATACTTGGAAAATTCAATTAAAAAGTCAGTTGGAACAATAATTGTAGTAAATTAGGAGGATATAAAGTTAATTCACATAAATCATCAGTGTTCCTATATGTCACAAAAACTCTGCAAGAAGAGATAGTAAAAAATACCCCATTTAAAATAACTGTAGACAATATAAAATACCTGGGAATACACCTGTCAGAACAAACCTAGGAACTGTATAAACAAAATTATAAAAAAACCTTTTTATGCAAATAAAATAAGATTTAAATAGTTGGAGAAATATGGATTGTTCACGAGTAGGTGGAGCCAATACAATTTAAAGACAATTTTACCCAAATTAATTTAGATATTCAATGCCATTCCCAATTAAATTGCCCATTTTTTTTACTGAATTAGAAAAAATTCATCAATATATGCAAATCATGTTAAATTTGTTGGTAAAACTTTAAAGTTAACATATCCACATAACCTCAAATTTACCAGTAACATTTGGTCTTCAGTTATTCTAACTACAAATATCTGGAACTTGTTTGATATTTACAGATCACAGGACCAAAAATCTCTGACAGCAAAGTCTAAATGGATTTCCCTGCTTCAGCACATATAACAAGGGTGTGAGTTTTGGTTACTATGTGATACAATTTATAAGTTATGCTCCTTTGATCTTTGGTTGGGTTTGAATGTGACCTCTGGGTTCCCCTTTGCAATTTTGCTTCCTGCTATTGCTACTTTATACTGGCTACTTACAAACTTCCTATAATGGCTAGTAGGGGAGTCATGGTCAGGGAGACCAAAATGAGATACGATGTTACACACATACTTCCTTCTCTGCTCTCCTCCTGTCCCTACTCTGGTACCCATCCTCCTCAACTGATGCTTGCATTATTGCAATAACTTGCCCAAGTCTCCCTGCCTTAAGTCCCTTTCCAATCCAGTCCATCTTCCACTCATTTGTCAAATTAATTTTCTAATACACAGATCTGACTATGGCACACCTCCCTCCCATTCATTAACGTCTAGTGGCTTCCTAGAATCTCCAGGAGAAAATATAAAACCCTCTGTTTGGCATTCAAAGCCCTTTATAACTGGATCCCTACCTTTCCTTCCAGTCTTCATACACCTTATTCCCATTCACATACTTTGTGCTCTAGTGACACTGGTCTCTTTGCTGTTCCTTGAATGTGACACTCCATCTCCAGACTCTGAGCATTTTCCCTGGCTGTACCCCACACCTGGAATGCTCTCCCTTCTCATCTCTGCCTTGTGACTTCCCTGGCATCCTTCAAGTCCCCTCTAAAATCTCATCTTCTATAAAAAGCATTCTTAATGCCCAATAATGCCTGTGTTTCCTCTCTGTTGATCATGCTTCATTTATCCGGAATTTCCATCCATCTATCCATCCATCCATCCATCCATCCATCTATCTATCTATCTATCTATCTATCTATCTATCTATCTATCCATGTATCCATCCATCTATGTATCCATCCATCCATCTATCTATCCATCCATCATCTATCTATCTATCTATCTATCTATCTATCTATCTATCTATCTATCTGTCTGTCTGTCTGTCTGTCTGTCTTCCTTTCTATCTACCTACCTACCTTTTTACCTTAATATCTATGTCTGTTTGTGTCTATCTATCTATATATCTGTCTGTCTGTCTGTATCTTGTCTGTGTATAGCTGCTTTCATGTTGTCTTCCTCATTAGATTGTGAATTCCTTGAGAGGAGGGGATAGTTTTGCCTTTCTTTACATACGCAGCACTTAGCACACTGTTTGGCATACAGCATATACTTAATTAATTCACTACCATAATTTGAGTCCCCCGAGTTGACAACTTGGGAATTATCTGCTCTAACTTCCCCAAACTCACCCTACATACATATTCAGTCACCAAATCTTGTCATTTCCAATTCTATTACATCTCTTATATATGTCCTCTTTTAGTATATTACAAAGCTGTTATTCAAGCTGTTTGGAGATCACACTGGAAAACATAGTCACTACTACAGAAAAGAAGAGGATATGGGGCCTAAAAAAATCCAATAAGTTGCGTTATCAACATTGATCAATCTTACAAGATTGATCCTCAAATACCTACCTGACTTTGCCAGTTTAGACAGAATGGATTGAAACAAAGCTGCTATTTCTTTTGCCTGATAATCCTGTTGACAATACCTATTCCTGCAGGAGCAGTTGTTACTATTAGCAATTTGTAATATAGGCCCAATGCAACACAAAAAGCAGAGCTTCCTAGAAGGCATTCAAAATAGTATACAAATAAAGAGCCTGAGTATTCAGACTGATAACACAAATATCCACAAGGTGGTGCTATTGTCACAAACTATGGAGCACAACTTTTAATTTAAAACATCACTAAACTCTGGATGCAATGTTGTTATTTTCTATGTGTATTAGTAAATCCCATATCATGCTTTTATATCGGTCAGTCGACAGTGTAGGAAATTATATTTTTCCCTTGACTGATTATATATATTGACTATATTATATATCATATATAGAGACTATATATGTCTATTTAAATATGTCAATCATGTTTAAAATAGAAGAGATAATTACTTTGCATATAGGATAGATTTAGATGTTAAAGACACATTAGAAGTTATATAGAACACCCTCTCTTCATGGGAAAAGGAAAATGTTACTGACTGAGGTGAATTGACTTGCCCACGGTCATGTAAGTGATAGAACTGTGCTCCACTCCATCTCCTACTTAGTTGACTTCTTAGTTGGATCTTCCTAAAGTGTATGTCTGACCATGTCACTGCCAGCTCCTTTCAATCAGCTTCAGTGTCTCCTTATTACCTCCAGGATCAAATCTAAAATCCTTTGCTTGGCTCATAAAGTTCTCCATAACTTGGTCCCTTCCTACCTTTCCAATATTCCTACACTTTTCACCCTTCCCCATACCCCACCCCACCTCCCAGTGCAGTGTAATCCAATAACACTGAACTCTATGAAAAACTCCATCTTCTTACTGTGGGCATTTCACGGGCTATTTCCCATGCCCGAAACTCTCTTCCTCCTAATCTCCACCTCCTGGCTTCTCTGAATTCTTTCAAGTCCAAGCTGAAACCCCACATTCTTCAAGAAGCCTTTGCAAATCCCCCTTACATTTTCTCTGTTGACAATTTTCTTTTTTTCCTGTACATATCTTGTTTGTTCAAAGCTATTTTCCTGTTGTCTCCATATTAGAATGAACTCCTTAAGAAAGGGGACTATATTATTCTTTAAATTCCCATCCCTTAGCACAGAACCTGGCTCATAGCTGGCATTTAATAAATCCTCTTGGCTACTAGTTGATTAATTTTTAGACTGACTCCAAAGTAAGCATTAGCAAACCCTATCATGCCATAATTATCTTTCAGTTTTAAAAAATTCTAAGGAATTATAATATACAAATAGTCTCTATCCATCTGAGTCTTCTGAACTCTAAGGTAATTTCTCTACCTATTCTTCCACATTGCCTCTCATGTAACACATTAGAAGTATGCAAAGCATTTGCATTTATTATCTGAATTTGCATTCAGGATACCTGGGATCAGATCCTAGCACTGTCCCTTAGAAACCTATGTGATCTTAGACAATATAGTTAAGCTCTCTTGGCCTCAGTTTCTTCATCTGTAAATGATGGGTTGGACTAGAAAACTTTTTAGATCTTTGGCCTGATTATCTCATGTAACCCTCCCCCAAACCCTGTGAGTTAGGTGTTAATACCACCATTTTACAGACAGGGAAGCTGGGACTCAGAGAAAGTAAGAAACTCTCCAGTATTACACATCTAGTAACTAGCAGAGATGAGATTCAGACTCAGTCTCTCATGATTCCAAGTCTGGCATTCCCTCCTCTACACCATGCTGCTTCTCCCCTCTCCCCTTTTTTGGTCTAGGGCATGAGATTTCATTGGTCAAGACATTTTCTACCAAAGGACATTGGCACCTGCTTTGTAATTATTATTCTCAGAGGGTTGTCTGAGGATGCTAAGTGACTAAATGTCTTGCCCAGAACCATATAATTAGAGTGTATCAGACCATTGGTCTTCCTGACTCCAGTACTGGTTCTCTGCTCATTCAATATGCCAGGAGGCCACTCTTAATGCTCTAAGAATTGCGCAAATCAAATAAGTATGTTGTATGGGTTATGCAAGCATGGAGATCATTAGCAAGTAAAATAATAAGAGAAGAGCAGAGAACCAGAAGATCAGTTGAATGTCTGGAGAAAGACCAAGAAATTGAAATGAACCAAAAATAAGATGATCAAACTTCTACCTGGAAGAAAATGAATATCTGAAAGAAAGTGACCACTGTGAGTGAGCCACCATCATGACTGGATAGTCAGGTGGAAAGCCCTGCACCAGGAGCCAGGAGACCTCACCTGGATCCTAGTCCTAGCTGTGACACTTGAGAGCTCTATGATTCTTAACCTCTTTGGCTTCAGTTTGCTTGGCTGTAAAATAGAACCAATATATTGCCTGTTTCACAGGGCTGTTAGGAGGAAAGTATTTTATAAATACATTAAAGTATAATAGAAAAATATGAACTATTATTTTCTATAAAATGTGTGGCAAAAGGAATGTCAAATGGTGTAGGATTAGATTATCTTCAGGGCTCTTTGTATTCTGTGATACTGAACTTAAATTTCATTAATTAAAAATTATGTTAACATTTTATGTTTAGGGGAACCATATGCATTCATTGGCTCAATTTTTTAAAGTAATGAGTCACGATCACATTGTGCTCCTTGTAATGCAGAAGCAAACATTTCAGACATCACACTCAGAACCAGAGTTTATTTATGTACAAACTTTCCATATATAATGCTTCTCCTCCTCCACGTCCTCCTTGTCCTCATCTTCATCTTCCTCATTCTTCTTCCTGTTCTTGTTGTTCTTCTTGTTCTTGTTCTTGTTCTTCTCCTTTTTCTTCTTCTTCCTTCTCCTCCTCTTGGTATTTAAAAAAATATCACTACCAGACTCCTCTTTCTCCTTCTCCTCTGTGGGAGTAAGAGAGTGATTTCTTCATTAGAACTGAACTGAGATAAGCCTACTTACTTCAATACATACATACTTGAACTAGCCACATTATGAAGATCAAAGTAGATTATTTGTAAAAGTGCTTAGCAGAATGCCTGGCACATAGTAGACATTTAGTGAATGATTATTGTCTTTCCAGTTTAAGAATGAACTGTGCAGTCCTGTTCCCAGAGGACAGATAATGAAACGCATTCTTCTCTCCTCTCAGTAGAGATGAGTGGGATACAGGTGCAGATTGGTATCAAATTCATATATTGTTTGGTTTTGTTCAACTGTTTCTATTCTTTACAAAGGAGAGAGAGGGGTGAGAGAGAGGGGTAGAGAGAGGGGAGAGAGAGAGAAAAGGAGGAGAGAGGGTGGTAGAGAGAGGGAAGGAGAGAGGGGGGAGAGAGAGGGAGAGAGAAAGAAAGGGAGAGAAAGAGAGTTTGGAGGAACAGCTGAGTAAATAAGTGTGGTATAAAGACAAAAGGCACCAATGGAACATAAATAAAGATAAGTTTCTGTCCTTCTTCTCTTGATGCACTCTTATGCTCTTTTATCATCTTTGGGCTGCTGACTCCCAGATCTCTATAACCAGCATGAGATTCTTTTACAATTGATTTCCATGTTATTAACTGTTTATTGGACACTTTGAATTAGACACCCCATTGTTATCTCCCACTCAACATGTCAAAAAAAATTCAACCCAAATTCTTCATTATCTTTTCTCCTATATTGAGCTATTTTCTAAACTTTTCTGTTTCTGTTCAGGAAGCCACTGTTCTTTGCTTTTTGGAGGGCAATTGGGGTTAAGTGTCACAGGGCTAGTAAGTGTTAAGTGTCTGAGGCCAGATTTGAACTCAAGTCCTCCTGACTCCAGTGCCGGCGCTCTATTCACTGTGCCACATAGCTGCCCCAGCCACCATTCTTCTAGCCATACAAATTTTTAAATTTGATGTCACCCTCAACTCCTAACTCTACAGGACTCCAGATATTCAACCAGCTGCTAAATATTGTTTTTTTTTTAAACATCATTACAACATCTCTTGCATCTATTTCCTCTTCTCTATTCACATATATGCTACCCTGTTTCAGACATTTACCAGCTCTAACCTGTTCTATTACAACAGCCTCCTAATTAGTCTTGCTGACTCAAGTCTCTCTCTACTCAAGTCAATTTGGGTAAAATATACAGTCTTACAGCCAAAAATACATTATCTTGAAAAATTAAATATATTATTACAGCAAAAACAATGGACCTCTAATGAAATAATTTTGAAGAATTTTTATGAATAGACATAAGAAATAACTTTTAAATACAAATACAAAGGTTCAGAGAACTCTAGAGTGGTAAATTTATTTGAACAATTGGAAGGTGTTGCATGATGATGCAGTGCTAACATTCTAATAGAGAAGAAACAAATGTCGCTTCCAAACCTTGATATATTCAAAGGGTGCTGAAGGAATTAAATTTAAAAAATACAACAGAGATCTTGGTGGATATGTGTGGAAGGAATTAGTTATGTTTGAAGGATTTTAAGAGGGGAAAGATGGGAGGGTAAAAGTTCCATTCTATCAGAAAGAAGGTGTGAAACATTCTATTTATCATACTTGAGCTTTATGAGAAAAAATATATTAAAAACATGAAGAAAGGGATGGGAGGGAGCAAGCATTCCATGAACTTCACTCTTATCTGAAATAGACAAAGGAGAATTGAACACATAACACATAGTGTTCAACACATAGTGTTGAAGTAAGGGGATGGGAAGGAGGAATAGGAAGGTGGAGGTGCTAAAAGGGAGAGAATAGCTGTAAGCAAGGAAAAAAACTTTAATGATTCGGGGTGGGGTACTAACAGAGTGGGAAATTAAGAGTTACTATCTAAGGGGTTGTTGGATTGCTGGGTAATTTGAACTGATACAAGATGAATTGAGTAGAACCAGAACAATACGTAGGACAGCAATATTGTAAAGAAAATCCATGTCTCCAGAGGACTTATGATGAAGGATGATACCTACCTCCTGGCAGAGAGATGAAAAACATACATTTTTGGACATGATCAGTGTGGATGCATTTTGCTTGACTTTATTTATTTATTACAAGGGTTTTCTCTCAGATTTTAATGAGCAGAGGGGACAGGAAGGAAGAAAAGAGTAAGGGAGGGGAGGAAGAGTTAGTAACAATGATTTAAAAAAAGGTCATAGCAATATTTAAAAAAAATACATAGAAGAGAATATTAGGAAGTTCAGAAAGAAGCACAGATAAGCAGGACAGTTTTGAAAGCAACATGGTAAAATGTATTATTATTATTTTTTAAAAAGCAAGTGGTATAAAACAAGGATTTGTGGTTCCACATAGTACCTTTTTTGTATTCTGTGTAATCTATGGAATGCTTTTTCTGGCATTTAAATTGAGACTTATTTTAAAACCCCCTGGAAAAACTATAAATTGTTATTTTAATTGTTCTTAAATTTTTGCTTCTTTTCCTAAAATCACTTACAAAATCTTGTAAATTCAACTGTCACTGCTTAATAACTTTGAACTTAATATAGACCTAGAAGGCAGACTCTTTATTTTGCATTTTTGCCCAGAAAAATCTGCAGTTCCAAGTCTTTTTCTTTATGATTGGGTCTGAATGTGTTAATCAATGTTGCCCTGTCATAGCCTTTGACATGAAAAAAATGCTGACCAGATTTTAAATCATAAAAATATGCCCATAGTAATAGCTCCATTTTTTGCATAATATTTAAATCAATTAATTGATTTCTAGTTGCCTGATACTGTTATTTCAGTTACAAAATAAACGATACATAGTTCAGCAAAGTTGAATCAATTTTAGTTCATTTGGGCTATAAGTCTGAAACCAATTAAAATCTGCTTGTTAGCTTGAGCTTAAACTCCTAGGGGAAGGACATTCACCTTTTTGTTAGACCTTCTTATATCTTAAAGAGTTCTGGGAAAATAAATAAATAAAACAGCAGAAGAGCAGAGGAGCTTGTGTGGAAAAATCAATTTACAAACCTAATATGCTGTATAAGTGATTTGTTATCATTAGTTATAGCAATATAACATGTAGGATAGGAATTGGACCTGAAATTGGATAGGTGAGGGAGCTCTCTGTGAGGAAGTTCCTTTCTCAGTGCTGATTATCACCTTCTCTGTAATTTAGAGAATGCGAGTTGCCTAGCAGCACTGGGAGGATAAATGCTTTGCTCAGGGTGACACACTTGGTATGTAGCAGAATCTCATCTTGAACCCTAGATTTTCTTGGCTCAGAGATTAGCTCTTTATCCATAGTATCTATCTCTCATAATAAATAGTTATATGATGATACATATACTAAATAGTTTATCATTATCTCATTAATTTAATAATACCACAAAATGGTTATAACAGTAATCAATACACTAATTAATATATAATAATGTATAAAATAAATAAGATCTACCTTGGTTTTCTGTATACTTAATATTCCCCAACTGATTGATGGCCATATTAACGAACAATTTTCAAAAGAAGAATTCCAAACTATTAACAACCATATGAGAAAATGCCATAAATCACGAAGAAAAGAAATCTACATCAATCAACCATGAAGTTTCATTTTATACCCTGCAATCATCAAAGATGACAAAAATAAAAGGAACTTTCAGTCAATATTGGAGGGGGCGTGAGAACACAGGCAAACTTGCACATTGTTAGTGGATTTGTGGAACAGTACAAGCATTTTGGAAATTATGCAAATAATTCAGAATTATGTTAATAAGGCTACTAAAACCCTCACATAGCCCCTGATCCAGAAATTGCACTACTAGGCTTCTTGCACACACCTAGGGGTGTGTTGGAGCCAGCTTATACTGGCTCAATGACCCAATTGTTAAATTTTCAGTTCAAGCATTTATGCCTCAACAAGCAGGAGATGCTACAAAGCAGGGCTTTATTTATTGTTTTGTTGATTGTCTAAAGAAAATGATGGAGAAAAAGTTAATAATGTAGATTGAACTGAAAACTGTCTCCTGTACACATTTCTTGCCCCTCTCTTCCATATCTAGTTGTTCAATATTTACCAGGGCAGTGCTACTTATACCCCAAAGAGGCCATTGATAAGAAGAATTTCTCTATATGTACACCTGAATATTTATAGTAGCACTTTTTGTGGTAGCAAAGAATTGGGGAAAAGTACAGGCATACCTTGGAGATATTGTGGATTTGGTTCCATACCACAGCAATAAAGCAAATTTCGCAATAAAATGAGTCACACAATTTATTTTTGCTTCCCAGTGTGTATAAGAGTTATGTTTACACTATATTGTAGTGTATTAAGTGTACAATAGTATTATATCTAGACAAACAATGTACATGCCTTAAATAAAAAACATTTTATTGATAAAAATGCTAACCATCCTCTGAGTCTTCAGTGAGTCAAAATCTTTTTGCTGGTGGAGGGAGGGGCTTGCCTGATGTTGATGGCTGCTGAATGATAAGGGTGGTGTTTGCTGAAGGTCGGGGTGGCTGTGGCAATTTCTTAGAATAAGACAACAATGAAGTTTGCCCCTGCCACTGACTCTTCCTTTCATTTACATACTTAGAGGCCATTATAGGGTTATCAATTGGTCTAATTTTAATATTATTGTGTCTCAGGGAACAGGGAGGCCAAGGAGGAACAGAGAGATTGGGAAGAGCTGCTTGGTAGAGTAGTCAAAGCAGACACATTTATCCATTAAGTTTGCCATTTTATATAGGTGCAGTTTGTGGCACCTGAAAACAATTACAATAGTAACATTAAAGATCACTGATCATGTATCACCATAACAGAAATCATAATAATTTAAAGTTTGAAATATTGCAAGAATTACCAAAATTTGATGCTGAGACATGATGTGAGCACATGTTGGAAAAATGGCACTGACAGAATTGCTTGATACAGGGTTGCTACAAACCTTCAGTTTTCAAAAAAAAAAAGCTATATCTGTGAAGCACAATAAAGCAAAGTACAGTAAAATGAGGCATGTCTGTAGATAGCCATTGGTTGGGGAATGGCTAAACAGACTGCATTATAGGAATATGATGTAATGCTACCATATTGTAAGAAATAACATGCAATGAGAGAAAACATGGAAATATTTGTACAATCTGATGCAGAGTGAAGTAAGCAGAACTAAGAAAACAAAATAAACTGTGTCTACAATATAAACAGAAAGAACAGTCACACAAAGAGCCAAAAGTGAATGTTGCAAAATTATAAAGAAGCAGGCATAGCTCAAAAGAAGAGATATGAGAAGGCAGCCACACTTCACCCCTTTGCAAAGGTGGGAGGTCCACAAGTGTTGTGAATTACTCTGTTGATCAATTATGATGATTTTCTTTTTTCTTTTTGTCTTTTAAAATGTTACTTGTTAGAGGAGAATCACTCTCTGGGATGGGGTAGAGGAGGGATGCAGGAGGAAATTATGATGATGTAAAAAATCAAAAGACATCAGTAAAACTACTTTAAAATAATACACAAGATAAATTAATAATATAGTTACCCTAAAGTGTCAATAGAATTATTAATCATAATTCTCACTTTGGCTTTCTGTGTACTTGACATCAGCCAGTTTTTTTTTTTGGAGGGGGTAAGGTAAGGCAATTGGAGTTAAGTGACTTGCCTAAGGTCACATGGCTAGGTTTGGGTTAAGTGTGTGAGGCAGGATTTGAACTCAGGTCCTCCTGACTCCAGGGCTGGTGCTCTATTCACTGCACCACCTAACCTCCCCATTAGCGAGTCTTGAAGCATTTACCAAAGGGTTACTGCAGTTAACAAACTGAGAAGTATAAATAATGGTTATTTCAGAATACACTTTCCACTGTGGTCTCTGGGTCGCCTTGTTCATAATTAACAACTTTCTTATTGTCTTAAGTTTTTTTTTCGTTCTAACTCTCTCCATCTTATGACTTTCACTTAGTGGAGTTTTTCTCTCCTATTGAAGCTACATTCCAGATGACCCTTTCCAGTACTAGTTGTACTTCCACTAATGTCTCCTTCTACCTCAGTGGTTTTTGTGTTGGTGATAAAATACTCTTTGATCCTGGTGTTCACTTACAGGCTCTACCTCTCCCACTATTACTCAGTAGCTTCTTTTAGGTACATTCAATCCAAATTTATCACTAAATCTATCATGTCTTAATAACTGTTATCCACCAACTCCCAAGTCATTCTTCTTCATTTATCCATGGACTCAGTTCCTAAATCACAATCTTTCTCTCTATCCTAACTCCTGCCATCCATCTAGGAGACTTTAACATTTGTATTGACACTTCCTCAAACACCCTCTTCCCAGTTCCTGAATTTATGTATTTCCTCTGATTTATTACTCTATTTCATCTCTGCTGTACACATAGATATGCTCAGTCTTATCCACAAGTATTCTTCTTCTATGTTTATGAAAGTGGAAGTTCCTTTATCTGATCATAATCTTTTATCATTCATACTTTTTAGTTAACTAATCTCTACTTTTTGACATTCATTTCCATAAGATTTTAAGTTCCAAATTTTCTCCTCACCTCTCCTCTCCGCTCATCTCAAGGCAGTGTGTAATTTCATTTAGGTTCTACATATACATTCATATTAAACCTGTTTTTATATTAGTCATGTTGTAAATAAGAATTAGAACCAATGGGAGAAACCATGAGAGAGAAGAAACAAAAAAGAGAGAAAACAAATAATATGCTTCGATCCTCATTTAGACTCCATAGTTATTTTTCTGGATGTGGACAGAATTTTCCATCATGAATCTTTTGGAGTTGTCTTAAGATCCTTGCATTGCCAAGAATTGTTAAGTCTATGAAACAGAGACATCACGCAGTGTGGCTGTTACTATTTACAATGTTTTCCTGGTTCTGTTCACTTCAATCAGCATCAGTTCATGTGAGTCTTTCCAGTTTTTTCTGAAGCCCACCTACTCATCATTTATTATAGCACAATTGTATTCCATCATTCATTCTTTCTCTCCATCTCACAACCCTTAATCCTATTATTTGTCTTCATATAATGTTTAATCCTTCCATCCATTGGCTCTCTACAAGTTATGACCATTGTACTGACTACACTCTTGGCTCCTTGGCGAATCAATATAATTCTATGTTATCTTCTACATTCTAATTCCTTGACCATTTATCCTATTCCTGATCATGCCTTGCCACTTCCCAGTCTTGGATCATTCCTATCTTTGCTCCTATTTACATGTAGCTGAACAGAATTGGAGAAACTCATCAAACCATGCTAATTTGGTCCACTACAAATTCATGTGACATTATCTCAAACGGATCTTCCTGCCTCTCTAATGAATTCACTATCCCTTTCACCACCACATCTATTCCAGATCTTTTCATCCCTCCTCAAGTCTCCCCTTCTCTTCCCATTTTCTCAACTGATGATATCAACTCATCTCTCATTGTAAAAATTGTCTATTTTTAAAGACCTCTGCCTTCATTCCTCCTTCTTGCCTCACCTTACTCACATATCTTTATTATCTCCTTTTCCACTGGTGTTATGTATGAAGAGGTGACCCTTCTCTTTTCCAAAGCAAACTCCTCCACATGTACCCTTGATCTCATTCCATCCTGTCTTCTGTAGTAGAACGCCTCTTCTATCTTGCCCATTCTCAAATCTTCAAGTCTTTTTCTATCTCTTGCTGCTTCTCTGATGTCTGCAAACAAGTCTATTTCTCCCTCACCTTAAAAACAAAATACAACAACAAAAAACCACCCTTCACTCAATCCACTGATCCCCGTTAGCAATTGTTACAAATGTCTCATTCTATTTATAGTTTAACTTCTTAAGAAAAGTTCACCCATTTTCTTCTAAAACTTCTGCATTCCAATATCATCATTCAACTCAAACTTCTCTCTCTAAAGTTACCATTGATATCTTAATGCCTCATCTATTGATCTTTTCTGAATTCTTATTCTTTTCGACTTTTCTACAATCTTGGGTACTATTGGTCACCCTTATCTCCTGGTTATTTTCTCCTCCATAGGTTTTCATGACATTGTTCTCTTTTGATTCTCTTACTTGTCTGACCATTCCTTCTCATTATCCTTTGCTAGATCTTCTTCCACTCACTAAGCATGGCTATCCTCCAAAAGTATGTCCTGGTCACTCTTCTTTGTTCCCTTTATACCAGTGGTTCTCAACCCCTGGGTCATGACCCCCAAAGGGGGCCACCTATTTCCAATGGTCTTAGGAACCTAGTCACCGTTCCTCTATAGTCTCCAGGTGGGTCCGCCCACATGCAGATATGCCCACATACAAATATTAAAGGGTCGGCATTAGGAAGGATGAGAACCACTGCTCTATACTGTATCACTTGGTGATCTCATCATCTCCCATGGGTTCAATTATTATTGCTATTCAGATAATTTTCAGATATGCTTATCCAGCTTTAATTTCTCTTCTGACCTCCAGTCTCACATCACAAACTGTCTCTTGGATATCTTGGATATGTTCAAAAATATCTCAAACTCCCAATGTCCAAAATAGAGCTAATTATCTCCTCCCTTGACCCTGACCCTGCAAATTCTCCTTTCTTCTGTGCTTCTCCCTATTACTGTAAAGGGTGCAACCATCTTCACAGTCATCCAGAGTAGCAACTTTGATGTTATCCTTGACTCTTCAACTGTACTCATAACACATATTCAATGTGTTATTTACAGTTATTATTTCTTCACAACACCTCATACACACATACACACTCATATGTGTATGTGTATATATATGTATACATATATATGTATCTGTATGTATATCCCCTTTCTTCCTCCCTCCCCCCTCTTAACTTACTCAGCCTTTATATTGGTGCAAGTGTTCATCACTTCATACCTGAACTATTACAATAAGCTTCTGTTTGGTATTACTGGCTCATGTCTCTATGCAGTCCAATCCATATTCTACTCATTTGCCAAAATGATTTACTTAAAGTGCAAGCCTGGCCATCACCTGCATCACCTGCCTTTCCCCACTCAATAAACTCTAGTGACTATGCATTATCTCCAAGGTAAAATATAAGATACTGTTTTCCTTTTAAAGCCCTTCATAACCTACCTTTCTATTCTTTTAAATCTTTTCTCTCTTCCACATACTCTATGTTCTAGCAACACTGGCCTTGCTGTTCTTTGAACAAGATACTGTCTACCTCTTAACTTTCTGCCTTTTCTCTGGCTGTCCCTCATTCCTAGAATGCTCTCATTTAACTTCCACCTCCTAGCTTCCCAGTTTTCCTTAAAGACTCAACTCAAATCTCATCTTCATCAAAAAGCCTTTCTTGGTCTTTCCACCCTCACTGCCCCCAGTCCTCTGAGAATAGCTTCTATTTACACTGTACATACCTTGCATATACACATTTTTTGCAATGCTTCCTCCCTATTTGAATGTGAGTTCCTTGAAGGCATGGACCATATTCTTGTCTTTCCATTTATACTGTTATTTCATGCTCCTTACTGCATTCTTGTGTGAATCTTCTCATGCTTTATTTATCACCTTAGCTATTTCTTATTGCACAGTAAAATTCCATTACACTCATGTACACCAGTTTGATTAGCATTTCCCCAGTTCATAGATATCTTTGTTTTCAATTCTTTTCTATTATTAAAGTGATACTATAGTTTGTGATATCTGAACATTTTCTTCCTACTTGAGGCCTTGGAGTATGAACCTAGTAGTGTAATCTCTGGGCTAAAGGATATGCTTCATTTTGACTTTTTGCACCATAATTTCCAAAGTGGTTGCACCGATTCACAGCTCTACCAACAATGTACTAGTATTCCTATCTTCCCTCAACCTCTCAAACTTTGCTGAAGCTTTTAATTATCTCAACATTTTTTTTGCCAGTTCTCTGGGATTTTCTGAGTAAATTATGTCATCCTTAAATAGGGGATAATTTTATTTGCTCTTTAAATATATTTACTCTTTTTTCGTTTCTTGTAGCTATTGCTAGTTTTTTTTTTCTAGAACTATAGAGAATAGTGTCAGGGTAGTCTTGCTTTACTTCTCTATTGGAAAAGCTTCTGATGTAACTCCATTGCAGGTGATGTTTGGTTTTGGTTGTAGGAAGATACTTTTTATGATATTAAAAAATCCGTCCCTATTCCCATACTTTAAAAAATTATATTTTGTAGGATTTTTTTAACATCAGTTCATTTTACACTTTTTCAAAGCCTTTTCCTCTATCTGTTGAGATAATAATATGTTTTTTGGATGTTTCTGTTTTTAATATAATTAATTTTTCTGATTGTTTTCTTAACATCAAACCATCCTTGCATTCCTGGTACAAATCTAATTTCATCATAATGAATGATTTATTAGATAACTTATTTGTTATTTGTTTGGAAATAGTTAATTTTTTAAAATCAGTATTCATTAGTGATATCCCTCCATGGTCTAAGTATTAGGAATAGATTTGTCTCCCAAAAGGAGTCTGATAGAGTCTTTTTGTGAATTGGTGAAAACCACTTTGACTGGCATGGCCTCAGATTCCCAGGAGGCATGCATGTTAAGGCTAATAAATCCTGAGAGTGGGCATTTCATTCTACTCCCCTCATCCACTTCTTGCTGAATGGCACAGCTAAAGTTAGATTCCCTATAGCCCTGTCCCTTGTTCTTCATTCCTTGTTAGGCATTTAAAAATATCCTAATTTCCCTGGTTCTTACTGTAATATTATTCTTCGCTATGGATTACAGGACAGTTTCCTATTGGTGCCAGTAAGCCTTTTGTCTAAAACTATCTAAGGCTGGACCCTGAAGGACTCTTGGCACAATTTGGAAGCCACCCCAATGTGTGCTGGCCTCAGCTGAGAGCAATGGGGACCACACATTAAGGCTACTCCCTTTTGGCATCTGCTCTCCTCCTCCCCTTGTAAACAGTAATAAAGTTTTGTTAACTACTGTCTTTGTGTAACTCTCCTTCTCTCCATCCAAACTTTCCTGCATTGCAGCTTACTTTCACAATTTTTGAGAAAAATGTGTATTGTATTGGTACTAGTCTTTAAAAGCTTGATAGAATTCTCCTGTGAATTCATTAGAGCTTCACAAATTTTTCTATCCACTTTTATGAAATCAGATTAAGATCTTTATTTGGTCTTCTGTTGAGTTTGGATATTTTATATTTTTAAGCATCTATCTTTATTACTTTCATGTTCACACTTTTGTTAATATATGACCGTGATTAATAGGTTCTGAAATTTTGAAAAAAATATTCCAGTTTTGTTGTGATTTCATCTTAATCATTTGCTATTTTGTTGATTTGATTTTTCTGTCCCCTTGATTTTAATATAAAAAATCAATTTTGATATTTCTTTCCAAGAATTAATCTTTTGTTTAATTTATAATTTCCGTATAGTTTTTGGTTTCTAGTTCTTTCTCTCTAATTTTTAATATCTTTTCTTTGGGTTTATTTATGGATTTCTAATTTTAAGAAGCTTATATTCAGTGCATTATACTCACCTTTTCTTTTTTTTAATGCTTGTTTTATAGATATAAATTTCTCCCTGAAAACTACTTTAGTTACAACCCAGAAATTTTTGCATGTTCTTCCACCATTATAATTTTCTTTTATGAAATTTATTTGTTCCTACATTTTATTCTTTGCCCCATTTATTATCTAGGATTTCATTGTCTGTTTTTTCCGGCTTTTTTGTGTGCATCCTTAACTGATTACTCTTTTTATTCATTTATCATTTGTAAAGGATGTTTACTATTTCTACCTTTTAATATTTATTTATATGATCTGGGTGTATTAATGCATGGTCAATTTTTATGAATGTTTCATGTGGTGCTGACAAGTAAATATATTCTTTGGCAGTCCCACTAAGAAAATGTAATAATTCTAGTTTCTCCAGCAAACAGGTCAATTTATACTTTCCTTTTTATCTTTCTGTCAGATTTGTCTAAAACTAAGTGACAATAAAGTTTTCTGTTATTATTGTGTTACTATGTCTTCTTGTAATTCAGTTTTTTCATCCTTTATGGATTTAAATACTAAGACATTTGGTGTGTATAAGTTTAATATGTATGTTAGTCCATTGTCTTTGGTCCCTTTCACCATAATCTAATTTCCATGTTTAACTCTTTTAATGTTGTAAATTCTTGTTTTTGTTTTGCCTGGTGGCATTATTGAAATTTCTTTTTTGGATTCATCTGATACATAGTAAATTTTGTTCAATCCCCTTATTTTGATTCTGTGTCATTATTTCTTAGGTTTTTTTTTTAATAAAGAGCAGAATTGTGGGGTTTTGTTTTCTGATTCGATCTGTCATTCTTTTTCTTTTTTATTGGATTGTTTAATCCATTCACATTGAAATTTGTGAGTTAGGCTTGTATTTTCCACTATTTAACTCATTTTTTTAAATAGAATTTTTTTTGCTCCTTTTCCTTCACAAAGACAGTAACTTTCTTCAGTTATTTTTTACTTTATCTACCTTAAAGCAACCCTATTTCTATGGGTTCTTTCCCCCTTAATTCAAGTCAGTAGACACTTATTATATACATTCTACATGTCAGGCATTATTTTACACACTGGGGATTCAAAGAAAGGCAAAAAACAAACAAAACAACAAAAAACAAAACAAAACAAAACCCAAAACGAAACACAACTCCTGCCCAAAACAAAAAACAAACAAATAAAAAACCCAACAACAACCCAAATCCTACAGGTACTGCTCTCAAGGAACTCTGTCTAACTGGGCATGATAAAGGGTGAAGAGAGAAACAGCATGCAAACAACTATACAGAAAAAAAATATTTAAGGTGCAGCTAGATGGTGCAGTGAGTAGAGTGCTGGCCCTGGAGTCAGGAGGACATGAGTTCAAATCCAGCCTCAGACACTTGACACAAAAACTAGCCATGTGACCTTGGGCAAGTCACTTAACCCCAATTGCCCTCCCCAAAAAAAAACAACAAAAGAAAAAAATATTTATATACAGGATACTTGGAGATATTCAACAGAGAAAAGCACTAGCCTTAAGAGGGATTAGGCAGAGCTTCTTACAAAAGATAGGATTTTAACTTGGACCTAAGGAAATTCAGGGAAACTAGGAAACTGAGATGATGAGGGACAAAATTCTAGGTATGAAGGACAGCCAGTTAAAAGCATGGAGATGACAAATGGGATGTTTTGTATGAGGAAGCAAGGAGGCCAATGTCACTGGGACATTTGGGGGAGTAAGGTATAAAATACAGTAAGGTATAAAATAAGACCAGAAAATTAGGAAAGGTTATGAAGGGCTTTAAATGCTCTTCACCTTCAAGTCACCTGCCATTTGTCACCTCCCTTTCTCTATTTTCTTTGAGTTCTCTTTACCACATGGAAATAAAGCTTCTAAGACAACTATTTTTGTGTTCTTCCTTCCTTCCTTCCTTCCTTCCTTCCTTCCTTCCTTCCTTCCTTCCTTTCTTTCTTTCTTTCTTTCTTTCTTTCTT
>CM053601.1:20070222-20094924 GCA_028646575.1 Pseudocheirus occidentalis
AGGATATTTTGGTTTTGTGGCACCAGAATCATATGCCACAAATTGTTTAGCCCTTCCACAACTGTTGAGCATCCTTTTGATTTCCAGTTTTTTACCACCACAAAAAGAGATGCTATAAATATTTTTTATGTATAGTTCCTTTTTATTTTTTCTTTTATTTCTTTAGGATACAGATCTAGTAATGGTACTGCCTGGTCAAAGTGTATGCATAGTTTTACAGCCCTTTGTGGATAGTTCCTAATTGTTCTCCAGAATGGTTGGAGCAATTAATTATTATATCCATTTTTTCTTTCATTCCTTCCAGCCTTTATCATTTTTCACAGATGTGAGTTGACACCTTTGAGTTGCTTTAATTTGCCTTTCTCTAATCAATAGTGAAGGGCAGCTAACTGATGTAATAGATAGAGTGACGGACCTGAAATCAGGAAAATTCATCCTTCTGAGATCAAATATAATCTCACACGCTCACCAGCTGTGTGACTCTGAGCAAGTCACTTAAATCTGCTTGCCTCAGTTCCCCCTCTGTAAAATGAGCTGGAGAAGGAGATGGCAAACAACTCCAGTATCTTTGCCAAGAAAACCCCAAATACAGTTATGCAGAGTCAGACTAGACTGAAACAACTGAACAACTATCACTAGTAATTTAAAGCATTTTTTTCATAGATAGCTTTGATTTCTTCTGAAAACTGCCTATTATATCCTCTGACCATTTATCAATTGGGAAATGGCTCTTATTTTTATAAATTTGACTCAATTCTATACTTAGTATACATTTGAGAAATGAGGCTTTATTATAGAAACTTGCTTTAATTTTTAAAAAATATTATTTCATTACCTATGGTGCTTTTTAACATAATGTAGTTTCCCTAATTGTATCTTTTATTTAGGCCTATTCTTGCTCTTGCTTTGCCTGAGAGCATGATTGTGATCCCTCCCTTTTTAACTTCAGCTGAAGTATATTAGATTCTGCTGCAGCCCTTTAGTTTAACTCTGTGTGTGTCTTTCCATTTTAAGTGTGTCTCTCATAAACAATATATTATTTGATTCTGGTTTCTAATCCTCAGTATTCTTTTAATCACTGTAGATTTCTGTTGTTTGGCAATCCATATGCAAAGATCTTTCTCTTGACAATAAAATATTTGGGAACTGAAAGTGAAAAGCACAAAATTATGTCCAGGAAAGGATTTTTAAAATGTAGAGAGGTATCTAAAAAAACAACCAATATTCCATCTTCCATACTATTAATTGAATCTTTATTAAAAGACAGAATTAGCATTAAAGAGAATATTAGGGATTTCTGTTCTGATTTCCTCAAGGTTTTGGGAGAAAAATATGAAACAAAAACTAACAGTAAGTGTGCCTCCTAGGTAAAAAGTTTAGGTTGAAACCTTTTGGCATATTCAATCAAAATTAATTGAAATAATAAATTCAGTAAAATTACAAGATACAAAATAAATCTACATGTCATCAGTGTTCCTTATATTAAATTAAACCAAAGAGGAAGAATAAGAAAGAGAAAATTCCTTTCCAAATAATTATAGAAACTATAAATTCTTTGGAAGTGTACTTATCAAACCATACTCAGAAACTATATGAATTCAACTACAAAATACTTTTTATACAAATAAAGACAGACTTAAACAATTGGAGAAATATTAATTGCTCATGAGTATTTCGAATCAATATAATAAAATGATGAATATCTAGATTAATTTATCAATTTAATGCTGTCTGTACCAAACAACTAAAGGGTTATTATATAGAACTAGAAAAATGACAACAAAATTAATCTGAAGAACAAATGAAGGAACAAGTCAATAATCAAAAAAGCAGTAATGAAAAAGGTTGAAAAGAATGCAGTTTATCAGTATTAGGTGCACAACATACAGAAGCCAATATACACAGCAGTATAACGTCTTGATAAACTCAATGACCCCAGTTACTGGGCAAAGGACTCACTCTCTGACAAAACTCCTGGAAAACTGGGAAGCAGTTTGGCAGATATTGAGTATAGGCCATCAAATTATACTATGGGCCAAGATAAACTCCAAATGTACAAAAGATAAACTCATAAAAGGTGACATAAGCAAATTAGAGGAGTAATGAGGAAATTACCCTTGAGATCCATGGAGAGGGGAAAGAGTTCATAAATAAATGGAAAACAGAGAGAATTGTAAAACATTAAATGGATAGTTTTGATTATATAACATTAAAATACTTTGTACAAATAAGTCCAATGAAATAGAATTTAGAAGGGAGGGAACTGTAAGAAAAATCATTAATGTAAATTTCTTTACTAAATGTCTCATATCCAAGACATATTAACATCTGATCCAAATTTATAGTTAAAACCATACTCTGGTAGATAAATGGTTAGGGGAGGTGAATAGACATTTTACCAAAAAAAATCCAAGCTATCAATGATAATATGAAAATAACTAATATGAAAATCTGTTTTGCAAGACTAGCACATGTATAACAGATAAAATTTTTTGCCTTCACAATGAGGGGGGAGGGACAGAATCTGGAACTCAAAAATTTTTAATAGGATCTTATTTTTTGCAATTATATGTAAAGACAACTTTAAACATTCATTTAAAAAAATACTACCCTTTTATTGTTGGTTACATTAATACATATTTTTGGAATAAAATAATGTATTTCCATACCATAACATAACAAAAAGATGATTGTACATGAAACTGCAAATCTACTATGCACAACTTGCTATACCTTTTAAACTTGCACCAAAATTATCATGAAATTTTTTCTTTTTTCTATCCTCCCCTCCCCTGCCCTAGAGATGTCTACCATTAAACATAAATAGATGTGCATGTGTGTATATGTATGTACGTATATATACATATATAAAATATATATGTATGTACACATATAAAATACACACAAATATATATGTAAAATTATTGTATAAATACTTCTATTAATCAGTTATTTCTCTGGATTCAGATAGAATCTTTCATCATATGTCCTTTATTGTTAATTTGGGTATTTATAATCATCAAAAGAACATTCACTCAAAGTCATTCTTAAAACAGTATTGCTGTTACTATATACATGTACTTTCAGTTATGCTCATTTCACTCTTCATTATTTCATGAAGGTCTTTCCATATTTTTTCTAATATCATTGAGCTCATCATTTCTTACAGGACAGTAATATTCCATCATAAACATATACCACAACTTATTCAGCCATTTCTCAATTGACAGTGATCCCTACAATTTCCAATTCTTTGCTATCACAAAGAGAATTGTTCCAAACATTTTAGAACATATAGGTTATTTTCCTTTTGTCCTAATCATCTTTGGATCTAGACCTAGTAGTGGTATTGCTGGGTCAAAGGATATAGGCAGTTTAATAACTCTTTGGGCATAATTCCAGATTGCCCTCCAAAATTGGTTGATGAGTTCATGATTCCACCAACAATGAATTAGTTTCCCAATTTTTCCATATCCCCTCCAACATTTGTCAGTTCCCCCTTCAATAATTTTGGCCAATCTCGTAGGTGCAAAATGATATTTCAAGGTTGCTTTCATTTGCATTTCTCTAATCAATAATGATTTACAGCATTTTTTCCATAAGACTATAAATCATTTAATTTCTTCATTGGAAAACTGCTTGTTCATGGCTTTGACCATTTGTCAGTTGGGAAATGACTTGTACTCTTATAGATCTGACCAAGTTCCTTATATATTTTTGATTTGAGACCTTTATCTGATAAACTCCATACATTTTCTTCCCAATTTTCTGATTTCCTCTGATCTTGGCTATATATGTTTGATCTGTACAAAACTTTTTAATTTAAAGTAGTTGAAATGATATATTTTGTACACCTTTGCTTTCTCTTGGTTATTTAGAAATTGTTCACTTATCAAATCTGATAAGTGATGTGTTCCATCTTCTTCTAATTTTCTTTAATATCTTTCTTTATATCTAGGTTATATATCCATCTTGACCTTATCTTGGTAAATGATGTAAGATATTGGTCTATGCTCAGTTTCTGCCATCCTGCCTTCCTGTTTTCCCTTCAACTTTTTTTTTTACCAAATAATGAATTTTTATCCTAAAATATTAAGTCTTTACACTTGTCAATTGTGAAGTTATAATGTTTGTTTGTTGCTGTAAATTATATGTCTACTCTATTCCATTGATCTTTCATTTAAAAATTTTTTGAATTCCAAATTTTCTCCCTTCCTAAAAAAGATAAAAATTTAAATAAGTTATCTATGTTCAATCATGTAAAAATATTTCCCATATTAGTCATATTGTGACATAAGAAACAGATAAAAAACCACCATGATAATAACAAAAAAAGTGAAAATAGTCTTTGGTCAGCATTCAGACTCTATCAGCTCTTTCTCTGGAGGTGGATGGCATTTTCCATCTTGAGTCCTTTGGAATTGTCTTGGATAGTTGTGTTGCTGAGAAGAGCTGTTATTCATAATGGAACTAAAAAAAAACCAATGTTAAAAACATTTTACATGTAATAGGAAAAAGAAAGTATTTAAATAATAATATGAAAAATTAGACAAATATGAATTAAAGCAACTCTGAGGTCTCATCTCATACCTACCTGGAAAAGATGACAAAAAGTGGAAAATGACAAATATTGGAAGGCCTGTAGGAAACAGGTACCCTAGGGCTCTGTTGGTGGGAATGTGAAATAGTTTACCTATTCTGCCTGAACCATGCCCAGCGAGTTATCAAATTTTGCATACCCTTGAACCCACTATTAGGCCAATATTCCAAAGAAATCAAAATAAAAAGCAAAAGTCTCCAATTGTACAAAACATTTTAGCAGCTCTTTTTGTAATAGTTCTCAATGTGAAATTAACCTGGCATGTCATATATTATTGTGATGGAATACTTTTGTGCTACAAGAAATGATGAGCAGGATTGTCTCAGAAAAACCTGAGAAGACTTATAAGAACTGATTCAAAGTGAAGTAAACTGAGACAGATCATTATACATAGTAACTGTTATATTGTATGATGATCAACTGTGAATGACTTAGCTGTTATCAGCAATACAATGATACAAGATGATTCTGAAGGACTTATGATAAAAAATGCCATACAGAGGTATCTAGGTGGCAGAGTGAATAGAACACTGGCCCTGGAGTCAGGAGGACATTAGTTCATACCCGACCTGAAACACTTAACACTTACTAGCCATGTGACCTTGGGCAAGCCACTTAATCCCAATTGCCCAGCCTCCCCCCCTCCAAAAACAAACAAAAATACTATACAATTCCAGAGAAAGAACTGATGGAATCTGAGTGCAGATCAAAGTATATATTTTTTAAAACTTCATTTTCTTATTTCTTTTTCTTTTTTTAGGTCTATATTCTCTTTTACAACACGGCTAACTGAAAACATTTTGTATAACTGCACATGTATAATCAATGTCAAAGTGCTTGCCTTCTACAGGAGGCAAGAGGTCAGGTAAGGAAGTAATTTATAAGTCAAAAATTATAAAATTGTTTTTACATGTAATTGAGAATAAAATAAAATAAAAATGTTATAAAAAAAGAAAAAAATTGTATACCTAACTATAGAATGACAAAACAAATTATGACATATTTAAATGTAATATTGATATGTCACCAAAAATAACAAATCAGACAGTTTCAGAAGAACCTGGGAAGAGAAATAGGAACTGATGAAGATTTAAGTAAGCAGAATTCAGACCACAACTTATATAATGACAATAATGCTATAGAGAAAGCAACTTGATCAATGCAATCATAAGCCATAAGTCCAAGGGACTGAAGATGAAACATGCCACCCAGAGAGATGATGGACTTAAAATGCAGAATGGGTTCTATTTTTTTACATGGTCAGTGTAGGTATTTGTTTTCCTGTAATATACATTTTTGTTTTGAAAGTTTTATGGATTTTTTTTTAGTAGTTCAGTTATGGTGAGGGAGAGAGAAGAAAAATAACATAAAATCAAAAAGTCAAGCAAAGAACAATAAAGAATGTGACTCATTTACATATTCTTAAGAATAATTTAAATCTCATTCCAAAGACTTTACATCAATCGAATCATCCCAGAGTAAAAGAAAATACATCTGCTCTTCAATTTTCATGATTATTAGAATTTGGTTTATCACCAGTTTATTCTTTTATAATTTATAAGAAAATTTCTCTTTCTACCTCTCCATTAAAGATTTGATTCATTTTCTTGGCTCAATACAATACTTCTCTTTGCCATCATTACTGAACCAATGACTATGTTTGATAAATAGAAGACACAATGTGATTAACCTAATAATTATTTTAAATTACATTTTGCTCTTCTTCAGGTATTGGGTGCTTTAAAAAAAAGGAAACAGGAATGGAATTAGAGTACCTTGATATTACAAGGCCTTTATAGAGTGAGCATATGAATTTTAAGTAGTCATCATAATTGGCAGGAATTACTCTATACATACTGTTGAAACATCCCAATTTTCTTACTATAGTGAATGTCATTATGGTCACATTTACAGCATGAGCTATGGAGAAGAGTAAAAAAATTTAAATCTTTATGGCATTTTTATGCCCCACTTTCCTTTTTGTTAATCATATTTTGATTAACAGATGGAATTAGTACCTACTAGGACAAAAGCATTTCCTGGCTTAGATCCTCAGCCTGTCTCTTTTTGTTATCCTCTTAGCTGCTAGCACCTTATTCTAAAAAAAAAAAAATTACCTCGTATTTATTTTGTACATGTTTTTAATGTCGTGATGTGTGTATCACCTCACTTTCCTCCAAGTACGTAATCACAAGGCTAGGAAGGGGCCATTTAGTTGTTTTGTCTTTATATTCTGAGCATATATAACTTTGTGCGATGTGTAGTGGGCATTTAGTAAAAATGTTTGTTGAGTGACTGCCTCAAGAGATGGTTGGCTACCCCTACATAAATGCCATTAAGCAGAAGCTGGATTGCTTGTCTATAACATTATGGTGGGGATGCCTTTGGTCTATAGGTTGACCTAAAGAGATGCTGAGGCCAGTCCCAACTCTCAAATTCTGTCATTCTTATTGATTAATGATAGAGACAACAAACAGTTCTGGGGTTTTTTTGAGTTTGCAACAACAAAAATATTAAATGCTTCTAAAATATCTAGCTGTTGTTTTTTTTCGAAATGAATGACTTGGGACTTCTGGATCACGTGCCCAAAGATTGTAGGCTGGATGTTTCTTTCATACCCAATTACTCTCAGAAAAACAAAAACAACAACAGGCAACAACCTCAAAGAGGAATTATTTACCAGAAGTAGAGTAAATATAGCAACTTGCCAGGATAAGAAAGCAAGAAACCCAATAAGGTACCAGTGTTCGTATTACAAAAGGAAATAGGGCCGTGTGTGTGGCTGCTCTAGGCCTGAAGGAAAGAGAGCTTGGATACAACTGGGGTCACACCTGTCCCCTTGGAAGCTACTTGGGACAAAGACTGAAATCAGTGAAAAGTCAATTTCCCAAAGTGGTTGGAGGAGAAGACAGAGTTGTAGGCCAGCCTTGAGGCTAAAGTATTCATCTATAATTTAGGCACCTACATGGCATAGAATCCTGGACTTCGAGTTAGGAAGAAATGAGGTCACAAATACACACTGGTTGTATGATGCTGGCAAGTCATTTAATCTATTTCTGGCTCAGTTTCCTTATCTATGAAATGGGGTAGTCATAGCAGCTAACTTACTGGGTTGTTACAAGCTACAATGAGAGAATGCGAGCTAACAGAGAGAATACTCAAATTAAAAGGATGAGTAGCAAGACATTTAAAAGATGACAAACCTCCCCCAAACAAATATTGCAGGACAAAGGAAATTGAACTAAGACCTGAAGAAACAACAGACATTGTAGATTCCTAAGAAAGCATGAAACAACTTCAGGAGGTCTCAGATTACATCAAAAGAGAAATTAGAATTTTGAGAGCTAAGCTATGGGTAACACATGGCAGAATTCATGGCCTACACAGTAGAAATAATTAGGAGAACAGAAAGCTTGAATATATAATGGTGAGTCACTCCCCAAAGAGGGAACAACAGATTCATAATGCAAGCATGTTGAAGTGAAAAACAATCTAGAAGGAAAATACAGTAAAGTTCAAAAAGTACATGATTTCTATGGAAGAAAACAAATTAATCTTATAGAGACAACCTAAGGATAGTTCTTGAAGAAGAATATGACACTCAAAAAACCCTGTACACAACAGGAACACCAGAAATAATACAAGCAAACTCAAGAGTTTCTGAATGCAGAAAACAAAGAGCCAAGTGGAAAAATTCACACATTGCCTCCAGGAAGACAACAAGAACAACAAAAACCACAAAAAAAGAAACAAACAGGCCTCAAACTATAGGATAGAATTTAGCAATTTAATAACTCGAATAAGAGACAAAAAATTCCATAAAAGTCTGGGAAAAATAATTTCAAATGTAAAGGTAAAGAAATCCCAAGATAAGACTACTCTGAGCCTATAAGAAGATATAGAAGGGAATATTCTGATGCATTCCAAAAAGCAAAGGCATCCAAGTTTGTAATGTTAATGGAATTTAAGATCTTTCCTGCCCATTACAAGGCCTCAGGTGAAGCCCATTAAGTAAAAGCTTGCTTAGGAGAGGTTTGCTTGTAGGAATTATGCTAATTTCTAATTAGGCACTGAGTCATGAGGGTTGTGATGCCTTCTGGTTCTGAGAAGTGTACATGTATAAATATGTGTGTGTATATATGTGTGTATACATATATAAGTGTATATACACACACTTTTATATAAGTGCATATATGTATATATAAGTGTATATCTACATATACATAAGTGTACATATATACATACATGTACATATATACATACACACACATAGACACATACACACACTGACTTGATATTTTGCTTTGGGGGCTCACTTATGAGGAGGATCTTGTGATTCCCTGGTCCAGATTCTGAATGGCCCCATGTTCAGACCTCCCTGACTGCTCAGATGTAAAGGCTCTCTCGATCCAGGGATGTAGGTAAAGTGTAAAACTGATTGAGGCAGTCAGAGCCCTCTTTGCTAATCTTTATTTCTCTGCTTGTATTTTCTCTGAAGTTCAGGGTACTAACTTTTCCCTTAAAGTAGTGGATGTAATTTTTTAAAAAAAGATTGTTGACCCCTTAAACATTTCTTTCTTAGTAAAGCAGATCTAAGAACCTGTCCTAGCAGCCATCCTGAGTATGCCAATATGGTTACCACTACAAAGGTGCAACCGCTAATATCATACCCTGTAAACCTGAACCTAATCATAAATGAATAAGATTCCTATTCAACAAAAGAAAGGTATCTAAAACATTATCTATCTATCTATCTATCATCTATCTATCTATCTATCTATCTATCTATCTATCTATCTATCTATCTATCTATCTATCTATCTATTTATCTATGTATCCATTCTATCTCTCTATCTCTTTATCTGACAAGGGGAAATTTCTACCATGGGGCAATGCCTTTATTCTCATTACTTTCCTCATGAGTTGATAATTTTTAAGAGGGAGGTACAATAAAAAAGGGACAAGATGCACATCGAATTTATCTAGAAGAGGATAGTCATATTTGGCAACCGAAAAATTTCATTTCAATATAGAATACAGAGTCTACAATGGGAATTAATAAGCATATTGACTATGAAATGAAGAATAAAAGTTCAGAATAGGCAGGAGAGGAAGAGAATTCATGAAGAGAAGAAAGTAAAGAAATTCATGCTAGAAAAAAGCACAAAAAAGAAAAAAAATGACAAACAAAAAAGATTCAGAGAAAAAGGGGGATGGTGGTGTTTGAATTAACTACTAGTTGGATAGGGGGGAAAAGAAAGGAGAAAAAGAAGCCAAAATTATATGACTTTTCAAAGGAAGAAAAAAATCATTTAGTAAAATTCCAATTAGATTAAAGAGTAGACAAATACGAAAAGGAAGAAATTAAGGGTTTGGGCAAGGTAAGAAAGCCAATGGGAATAGGGTTGTTTTATGACAAACTATCAACATAAAAGAGAAAGAAGAACAAAAAAAAACCCTCTCATTTTGTGGGAAAAAACAGTACTACAGGCAAATGGAAGAAAATAAATCTAACTTTCATAACTTTCAGTATGAATTAATTGAAACAATCCAATAAAATTGAAAAAGAATGGATAGGAAAACATCCCATAATCTGTTGTTTACAAAAGAAATCACAGCTAAAAAGCATAGCCATACAGATACTAAAAATGAAAGAGTGGAAAAAATTTGCTTTGCATCGGGTGAAACAAACAGAAAAAAACCCCAAGAGTTATAATCATTCTGTCAAAGAAAATAAAAATTTATAATAAATAAGAAATAAGAAAATAATATTATGCTTAAAGGAAATATATATAGCAAATCAAGGTTAATATTAAATTTATATGCTCTAAATAGCAGTTTCTAAATTCATAAAGGAATTATTAACTTAATTTTAAATAAACTTTGATAATAATAATTGTAGGATATTTTATTGTCTCATAGTTAGAGAAATCTAATAGGAAAATTAGCAAAAACAAGTATAGAACTGAACAAATTTTTTGCAAGACAACAATTAGAAATTAGAGCTTCAAGAATGTTGACACTTTCATGATCCAACCATGAAAGAATCTATCAGCTTATGTATTTATCTATCTACCTAGATGAAGAGATATGTTTTTTAGCACCATATGGCACTTTTACAATAAAAGATCACGTGTAGTGGAATAAATTGCAAACAAAAAAATATAAAAGTGCAGAATATGCTTTATAGACCACAATGCAATAAAACTAGTAATCAATTCAGGAAGTACAACCAAAAGACATAGCCCTAAATGGAGACTTAATACTGAAATATTAAATAACATACGGGTAAATGGGAGAAATCTTTCAAACAATTAATAATTATGAAAAAGATAGTTCACATCTATACCAATCAAACTTCCAAAAGAATATTTTATAGAACCAGAATAATAATGACGTTCAAACAAGTGAGAGAGTCAAGAATCTCAAGGGTAATAATAAAAAAGGAAGGAGAAAACAATCTAGCTGTATCAGACCCCAATCTGTATTACAAAACAGCAATAACCAAGATTATTTAGTACTTTTTTAAAAAAAAAAAGTCTGATAAGGGAAACAGATTAGGTATGCAATATACAGAAGCAGACAAAGTGTTATAATATTTGGCAAACTTGCAGTCCCCTCCTACTGAGGGAAGAATTCACTAGTTGACAAAAACTAATGGGAAGACTAGCATATTGGCAGAAAATAGGTTGAGACTAATACTTTCAACTATGCACTAAAATAAGCTCCAAATGGATATATTTTACTTGGAGAGAGTGAGTCTAGCAAAAGTGCCACATTTCCATAAATACATTACACTGATCATCCAATGGGCCTCCTGACATAAGTCTTAACTTTTACCTGAACTTCTATCCTTGTATTTTAAAACGTGTATTTTCAATTAAAAGCATGTATTTCTTTCCCTTACATCTCCCCTTCCCCCCAAAAATGAAAGAAGGAAAAACCAAACACATAACCAATATGCATAGTGAAGCAAAAGAAATTTTCCCATTGGCTATTTCAAAAAATAAAGATCACTTTCTTCATTGTGATTCCATAACCAAGGACATCAAGACATGCTTCCTCATCAGTCCTTTGGATTCACTGATACAAGAGTACTTAAATCTTTTATAATTGTTTTTCTTTATAATATTGCTATTGTAGAAATTATTCTCCCGGTTCTCACTTCTCTCTGCATCAGTTCATAAATGTCTCAGTAGGTTTCTCTGAAACTGCCCTTTTCATCATTTACTATGGAAAATTAATATTAATTACATTTACATACCAAAATTTGTTCAGCCATTCCCTAATTCATGGGCACCACCTCCTTGGCTTCCAGTTCTTTAGCAGCATAAAATGAGCTGTTGAAAATGTTTGTGTGAGTTTGAGTCCTTTCCTTATTTGTTTGATTTTTTTGGGAGGCATAGGCCTAGTAATCTCTTAATTGCCAAATCTGATTACCTTTTCTCAGTCCTTATCCTTCTTGACCTCTCTGAAGCCTTTTGTCCATCATTTCCTTCTCCCTTACGCTCTTCTTGCTAGGTTTTTGTGACCTTTGTCTCTCTTGGTTTTCCTCCTAACTGTATAACCACTCTTCTGTCTCCTTGGTTGAATCTTTATTCATATATGCTCCCTCATTGTTGAGTGGGTATGGGAGGGAGAAAAAAGAAGCTTCTGTTAATCTGTTAATTAAAAAACACTTGTGTGTGGTAGGGAAACAAAATTTTGCATATACTTTCAGATAAGGGCACTGTATTTATTAGATTTTCTTAACTGTTTTACTTTGTCACAAGAGACCTTTCATAAATGAAAAT
Organism: Pseudocheirus occidentalis; assembly: GCA_028646575.1. NCBI lineage: Eukaryota > Metazoa > Chordata > Mammalia > Diprotodontia > Pseudocheiridae > Pseudocheirus > Pseudocheirus occidentalis. The sequence continues at coordinate 20,082,616 of CM053601.1, forward strand.
TCATTTGAATTACTTTCAAAGGAAGTAATTTGTAAATGTATGTAATATAAAAAGAAAATACATCAATAAAACAGAATGTCACCTAAAAAATAGAGAGAACAAGGAGTTGTACTCAACATAAGATCTGAGCCTGGGTGACAGGGAAAATGGTGGTATTTTTCCTTCCTTCCTTCCTTCCTTCCTTCCTTCCTTCCTTCCTTCCTTTCCCTCTTTAGAGGAGGGAAGTCAGGGCAATTGGGGTCAAGTGACTTGCCCAAGGTCACATGGCTAATAAATGTTAAGTGCCTGAGATCAGATTTGAACTCAGGTGCTCCTGACTCCAGGGCCAGTGCTCTATTCACTGTGCCACCTAGCTGCTCCAATATGGTGGTAGTCTTAGGGATGTTAGGGAGCGGGGAGGGTTTTTGAGGAAAGATAATAAGTTCTATGTTGGACATGTTGAATTTAAGACGTTTAAGAGATTTAGATTAGATTTTATTTACATATAGTTTGTGTAGTCCAAAAGGCATTTGGAGATTTGAGACTGGAAGTCAAGATGAAATTAGTTAGGGTTGGACTAGTAAATTAGACTCATTTACATTGAGACAATAATTAAAACCATAAGAACTGAAAAGGTCATCAGGTGAAATAGTATAGAGGGAGAGAAGAGAACAATTAAATGCCAGCTTATGAAGGAGCTCACAAAATTGTGTATTGTGACATTCCAGCCTGAGGAAGTAAGGGCCCCTCTGGCTCACCCAAGCTTAATGTGCCTTTTGAAGTTCCCACCCTATATGGTCATCCTGAAGCACTCAACTCTCTGTATCCAAAATTAAGGAATGTTGGAACAAGTTGCCTTAAGTTTAAGAGCAAGGTTATCTTGAAGTTCAGGTCATCCCAGCAATAGGACAACCCAAGGTCTTCCTGAGTCATGGTGACCTGAAAGGACACCACATATATAAGATGTTTCAGGACACTAGCAGTCATGTTTCTATTAAACTTGAGGACTTCCCTAGCTTCCCTGACTTCCTTTGTGACTTGGTTCAAATCCCACCTTCTTCAGGAGGCCTTTTATAGCTCTTCTTCTCCCATTACTACAATCTTCCCTTGGAAATGACCCTCCCTTTACCTTTGATCTCATATGTGTCTTGTTATTTTCATCTTGTCTCCCCCATTAGAATGTGAACATTTTGAGGGAAGGAGCCACATTTTAAATTTTCTTTATATGCCCAGTGTTTAGTACTTGTTGACTGATTGAGTGACTCATTTGCCATATCATGGCTATTGTTTCTGACCTCATTAGTGTGGTAGATCAGGTAGCTTGGGCCCAGAGTGAGTGCCATCCAGTCCGTTACCTCTCTATTCCTCTGATTGAGACTCATCAAGAATAGATCACTTACACCTAAATACTCCAGTATACATTCATCATCCTTCTTTATGCATCCCTCAGACTGCCATATTTTGGTGGGCAGAGTCCTGAAAGAAGTTCCCTTCCCAAGGACATTGGCACATACTACATTTATGATATAATGATGACCAGATTAGATGAATCCACAAAAATGGAGGCCATGGTTAGATGTTGCCCATTTGAGGGAAAAGGTATAGGAAAATCAACATTAAGAAAATCTAGTATCTAGTCTAATTGGTCACATTTTGGGTATTACAGTGAATGGGGAGAATCCAAATGATTCTAGCCACAGACAATTGAGAATAAGCTACTGCTATTTGTTTTCCACAAGGAAAAATGAAGCCTAGAGCCACCTTGGACTTTGGAAAGGCTACATTCCCCACATAGGGATATTGATGGCCCTCATTTACTAAGTGTCCCCTGAGTCTGCCTCTTTGGATGGGGGTGGAAGGTGGGACAAAATAAAGTACCCTGAAACACCTAAAGTAGGTCTTATAGTAGTCTCTCCTTCTAGACCCTTATGTCTCCATTGAACTCATGTTTTTGAATGCCTCTGAAGATAAAGAATTGATTAAATAGAACATTTCACAAGCACTCAGAGGTAGCTTGACCAAATGGCCACTAACCTTCTGGAGCTTCAAGCTACCCAACAAGGCCACCCATTATACTACTTTGAAAAGTAACTATTAATGATGACAAAGAACTCTGCTGGGGAATGGTTAAACAAATTGTGGGACATGAAGGCAACAGAAAAATCAGGTGCTATAAGAAATTGTGAATGTAATAATAATTAGCATTTTTATAGCACTTTAAGATTTACAATGTGTTTTATTATGTCATTTCATCTGGTTCTCATGAAGATACTTCCAGGCAAGTGTCTTTATCATCCCTGGGAAACTGAGACATAGAGACTTTAAGTGACATGCCAAAATCACACAGCTAATCATTGCTTGAGATAAGATTCAAGTCTTCCTTATTCAAAGTTGAGCATTCCATCTACTTCATCTAGTTGCTAGGCACCAACATTTGATAAGTACAGAGAAGCATAAAAGATTTAAGTGAACCAATGCTAAGTAAGCACATGAAGATAGCAATATAATGAATGACTCTAATGATATAATGGAAAGAACAATGATCACAAAATAAGTAAAAATTAATTTAGCAAAATTGTAAAGAAGAAACTCTGCCTCAACCAGAAGATATGAGAAGAAACCTTCCCTCAGCCCTATTCTGATATAGAATTAAGAACTGAGGGATTGTTGAGTGTGGAACACTGCAGATAATGTCATATTTATTTGATATGTAGCTAAATATTTTCCTCATCTTTTAAAAATTTTTTGTAATAAGCAATGCCTTTCTAAAATAAAACATACTAAAAAAAGAAAAAAAAAGAAAAATAGTCACTCACCTACTGTTGGCCCTAGTTGCTTGTGAATGGGTGACATAGGGTTACAATCCTTTATCCAGATTTGCCTGTTATGAGTTGAGCGATGTTCTCAAAAGATGAGTAAGATATGAGGCCTTAATTGTTAAATGGAAAAAGTACATTCAAGATTATATTTGACTGGATTTATCAGATTCGTGAATAGGTTTTAGTTCTGCCAGAGACTGAGACCTCTAGTTCTAGATTATAAACTTAACCTGCTCAAGTAACCCATGAACCCCTGCCTTGTCCATTAGGACTTGGTTCCTGAAAAATGTGGCTTTACCAAATTTACCGACTGCTTTGCCCGCAGCAAGGGAAGGGACCTCATTAGTCTGGTCATTGGGGGTACCACCAGTGGGGTACCAGGTGCCCCCCAATAGGGTCCTGGCAAGTCCCCCAGTGGCCTTATCTTAGGCTATGTGGTTAGCATGTGAGATAATACTGAGTGAGGGGGTGGATAAAAGCTTCAGCTTTATGTGCTGTTCTCATGAGAGCACACTTAAATTTTCGGTGTGAGCATCTACAGCAAAACATAATAGCAAACACAAATGAGGACTTGACTTATTACTTGGTTGATTATCTAGACTTATGATATTGCTGTAGGTAGTTAAGTCTACCACCTTATCAACCACTTTCAATGAATTAATCAATAAACCTTTATTAAGCACCTATCTTGTTCCAGGCACTGTGCTAAGCACTGGGAATACAGAAAGAGGCAAGAGATGATCCCTGCCTTCAAGGAACTTACTGTGGAATGAGGCAACAAGATGCAAACACACACACGTATATCTTAAGCTATATACAGGATAAACAGGAGATAATTAATAGAGGAAAGGCACTGGAATTAGTAAGGATTGGGTTTCTGGTAGAAGATGAGATTTTATCTAGGACTTAAAAAAAGCTAGGGAGGTCAGTGGTCAGAGTCAAGAAGGGAGAGCATTCCAGGCATGAGGGACAGTCCGAAAAAATGCCCAGAACCAAGACATGAAGTCTGTGGAAGTCTGTGGAACAGCTAGGAGACCAGTGTCACTGGGTCAAAGAAGATATGTTGTCGGGTAAGGTGTAACCACACACACACACACACACACACACATACACACACACACACAACTAGGAAGAGAGGAGGGAGCTAGTTTATGAAGGGATTTGAATGCTGAAAAAGAGCATTTTGTATTGGTCCTGGAGGTGATAGGAAACCATTGGAGTTTATTGTATAGGGGTGGCTTGATCTGACCTGTACTTTAGGAAAATCATTTTAGTGACTGAATGGAGGCTGGATTGAAGTGGAAAGAGACTTGAAGCTAGGGGACCCATTAACAAGCTATTGCAATAATCCCGGTGTGAGGTAATGAGAGCCTGTACCAGACTTGTGGAAATGCCAGAGAAGCGAAGAGAGTGTATTGGACAGGTGCTGCAAAGCTGAAAATGATAGTTCTGATCAATAGATTTATATGGAAGATGAGAGAGAGTGAATAATTCAACTCCGAGGTCGTGAGCCTGAGGGACTAGCAGGACCATGTCGTTCTCCACAAAGGTTTGAGCTTGGGGGAAAGAAAATGAGTCCTGTTTATTACATATTGAGTTTAAGATGTCTACTGGACATCCAATTGAAAAATGTCTGAAAGGTAGTTGGGGATGTGAGATTGGAGGTCAGCAAGAGTTTGGGGCAGGATAAATAGATTTGAAAATCATCAGTAATTTAATCCATGGGAGCTGATGAGATCACCAAGTGAAGTAGTATTGAGGGAGAAGTGTTGACACCTAAGTAAGGCTAGAGGATGTGGTCTAGAAGATAATGAGAGAAAGAAGGAGTAGTCAAATTGGTAGTTGGACAGCCAGAAGAGCTGAAAACCTAGAGAAAAGGGAGTATCAAGAAGGACAGATGATTGACAGTGTCAAAAGTTGCAGAGAGGTCAAGGATAATGAGGTTCAGGGAAGAGGATGTTGGATTTGAGAACTAAGATCATTAGTAACTTCGCAGAGAGCAGTTTTGAAGAAATAAGGTCAGAAGACAGATTAGGGGCTCAAAAAGAGAGTGAGAGGAGAGAAAGTGAAAGAACCTCCCCAACTGATAAATGGTCAAAGGATATTATCAGGCAGTCCTCAGAAGATGAAATTAAAGATATCTATAAGCTGTGAAAAAATGCTCTAAGTTACTATTAATTAGAGAAATGCAAATCAAAACAACTCTGAGGCATCACATCTCACTGGCCAGATTGGCTAAGACGACAAAACAGGAACATGATACATGCTGGAGAGGATGTGGAATAATTGGAATACTAATGCACTGTTGGTGGGGTTGTGAACTGATCCAACCATTCTGGAGAGCAATCTGGAATTATGCCCAAAGAGCTATAAATAAGTGCATACCCTTTGACCCAGCAATACCACTTCTAGGGTTATATTCCAAAGAGATCAAAGAAGTGGGAGGAGGACCTGTATGTACAAAAAATATTTATAGCAGCTCTTTTTGCAGTGGCAAAGAATTGGAAATCAAGGGGATGCCCATCAATTGGGGAATGGATGAACAAGTTATGGTATATGAATGTAATGGAATACTACTATGCTATAAGAAATGAGGAGCAGACGGACTTCATAATAACCTGGAGAGACTTATATAAACTGATACTGAGCAAGAAAAGCAGAACCAGGAGAAATTTGTACACAATCACAGACACAGCATATGTGTGATGACTAACTTCAATAGCCTGGGCTCCTCTCAGTAATGTAAGGTTATAAGACAACTCCAAAAGACTCATCATCAAAAGAGATATTCATATCCAGAGAAAGAGCTGTGGAGTCTGAATGCAGATTGAAATGAACTACTTGCTCTGTTTCTTTTTCTTGTTTTGTTTTGTTTCCTCTTTCCCACTGATCATTCTGTTGGCTATAATCCTTTTTTACAACCTGACTAATGATTAATGTGAAGATATTTGTAGATCCTATATTTGAGTGCATGCTGCCATGATGAGGGGGAAAAGAGGGAAGGGGAGAAAATTTGAAACCCAAGGGACTACGGAACTGAATGTTGTAAATTAAAAGTAAATAACCAAATTAATTTTAAAAATAAAAAAAGAAATGGAAAGAACCTGTTTTAGGCAGTCTTTTTGAGGAGTTTAACTTCAAAGTACAGAGGAGAATATCAAATGTTTCACAAAACACATCCTTCTTCCTTGTTGGCCCCCTGCATCATTGTCTCTGACAAGGTCTACTGGGTTTTCTACATCTGGTGCCATCCTCAGAGAGTTGGCATTGTTGAATGTTGGATTGGGGTTTTGAAGCAACACCTTTATCATCATTTCTTGGATTATGGCGGATGGATGTCTAATGTTGAAGAAGCTATATCTTTGACAACAATTTGCCCTTGAGGGAGGAAGGCTTTAGTGTTTGGTGGTTCCCCCCTCCTCCCGCCATTCAACATTCTTCCAACCTTCCCTAATTCTATTGAGAGCACTACCAAGATTCCAATTCCTCCAGCTCAAGACTATGACATCCTACTTGACTCCATTTTTATGTACCCCACACATCAGACTTATAGCCAAATTTAATAATTCCTATTTTTACAATGTCTTGTAAATATAGCCTTTTCTTCTCACTCAGCCACTACTTCAGTACAGTCCCTCATCACCTTTCACTTGGACTTTTGCAATCGTCTTTTAGGTAAGTTCTCTACCTCAGTTTTCTTCCTACTATGATCTGTTCTCTACTTAAGCTGCCAAAGTGATTTTCCTAAACTATGGGTCTATCTATGTATGTTATTCTCTTGCTTGATGAACTCCATTGACTCCCAGTTACCTGCAGGAGCAAATAAAAACTCCTCTATGGCATTTAAAGCTTTTCATGAAAAGACCCTTTCTTATTTTACCGGTCCTCTTATACTTGGCTGTCCTTTATATGTGACACCAGTCTCCTAATCCCATGCCCATAGACTGCTCTGGCTGTCCCCCCTACTAAGAATGCTTCTACCTCTTGATTTTCCAGACTCAGCCAAAATTCCATGTTCTCTAATTTGGTCCTCTCTGATTCTCTCTGTCTGTCTGTCTGTCTGTCTGTCTGTCTCTGTCTTTCTGTCTCTCTCTGTCTCTCTCTCCTTCTCTCTCTCTCTCATCATATACATACACACATATATATTACACAGTACACATATGGCTATACATACACAAATAACCAGATATGTAGACATACATGTATAACTATATATGTAGTTATTTGAATGCTTCCCCCATTAGAACATAAATATGCTTGATGGTGGGGATTATGAACTATTTATTTTGTAAATCCAGAGCTCAGCACAGCACCCAGCACACTTAGCAGATGCTTTTTTGATTGACTGCAATAAACAAGAATACCAACTCTATCAAAGAATTTAGATCAGACGTTTAACAGCTGCTATCGGGGAATAAACCAGAAGTTTTTTCTTTTTAAACAGAGCACCTACCTAGTTACAAGCTAATTGGAAAATTGAGTGGAAAATTGAGTTGTCGAGACTGAATGGGCTTTTTGATCTGGATTGTTTAAATAGATACGATCCTACTAGAATTAACCAGGAAAATTGCCAATGGCCCTTCCACTTTTTGGACTGTATTCGTTACCTGATGAATTTGAACAAACAGTTTAAACTAATCAGACTTTAATCAAAGAGTAGATATGGAAGGATGCAAGAACTTAAGTAATATCAGAGTCCTAAGTGGAAAAAAAAAAGGTGTAAAAATCCAAAAAGACTATGGGGAGCAGTTTTGTTTTTTTTTTAAGCAAAAATCATACTGAAAAATTTGTCCACAAGAGGGCAATAGTAGTTCAAATTTCTCAAAAGTAAATCCTTGTAATATCTGATGCTCAACTACAAATAACCTGCTTCGGAGAATAATAGAGTGTAGCCATATCTAAGAAATAAATTATATTTACACATGCATGTTTATACGTGTACATATATGTGTATATAAATCATAGGAAGGAATCAGTTATTTAATTTGGTAAAATTCATAAATGAAACTATTATTAAAAGAATTCAGAACCAAAAAAAATCACAGTTTACATGTGCTATTTATATGTACATTTAAAAGTTATTCATTTTCTTTAATTTTCAAGAGGTTATTTAAACTAAACTGAATTGGATGCTGTTAACTAAAAATTTTAAAACCTTGCAATACAGATCCTTTATTCCCTTTATAATGGATAGTATCCCCAAAACAATGTCCATTTATTCCAATACTTTAAAGCATGTAAATTCCCTGGAACCAGAGTTGTCTTCACGGAATACTTTAAACGTTACATTTGCTCAGCTGAAGGTCTACATCCTCTTTCTTCTAGAGATCACTTGTTTCTCCTGACCCTTAAGTTCCTAGAGATAATACAGTCTTACTTTCGTTTTCTCCACTTTTCAAAACTTTCTTTTGCAGACAGAGCTAATACAATAGTCTGAAAAATACTTCCTCTCTCCCCCTCCCCCTCAAAAAGGGTGGGGAAGAAAAAAACCCTTCAAGTTTAAAATATGTGGTTAGTTTGAGAGAAATGTCCTCTAGTTAGGAAGACTTGAGTTTAAATGTTACCTCTGATACATTCTGGCTGTGTGACACTAGGGATGTCAGATGCCCACCTGCCTTGGTAGTGGTTTTTTTTCCCCGCGAGTTCCAGCCTAATAAACTCTCAGGTCTTGTCTAAAAGTATCTACTCAACAGTTTGTTTCCAGCACAGCAATGGACATGCTTGTTTGCCTTCCCCATTTGGAAGCTTTTTGCAAAATGCTGTGACTGTTTTTTAATTGCAGGGATGATGCTTAATGCTTGTCGGGTTCAGATCTCTGCCTCAGCACACAGTCCACTGCTTTTTTTATAGCCCCTTATCCTCCGTCATTGTTTTCACCCCTTCTAGCAGAACGCAGCTCTAAGTTGGGAAGAGCCCACAAGGCCAGAACAAAGAATTCTACTTACTTCTTGGTCGCACTGCATCTCTGATCTCCCCTTCTCCTCCAGCCCTCTCTAAATTCTCTCCTTGAGACCGCGCTAGTTATTAGCTCGCAGTGACTGCGGTTCCTGTCAAGGGTACCCCAAGAGCGCTAGAGTATTTTGCTAGGAGAAAACAAAAACTTCTTTCTTTTTCTCTCCCGCGACTCCTGGAATCGTTTGGGAGACTGGATGCCGTGCAATGTCGGAGAAGTCCAGAGTAGCTAACTCCTATTTTTAGCTCCTACCTAACATTTCTAAAGTCCCCAAAGAAAACCAGCGATTGATTAGGGTATTCTGAGGGTATTCTGCTCTCCTCCCGCTTCTCTCTCTCTCTCTCTCTCTCTCTCTCTCTCTCTCTCTCTCTCTCTCTCTCTCTCTCCCTCCCTCCCTCCCTTCCTCTCCCTCCACTAAGCATATGGACTAGAGAATCTAAAGATTTTTAAAGTGTGTGTGTGTGTGTGTGTTAGAGTAATATTTGGATATTTTCTTTACATTCATAATCGAAAGAAATCCTAAATTTTATCTCAAGGTTACTGAAAATAAAGGTGTCCTTTTTGTCCCCCACCAAGTTCACTGTCCTCTTGAAATTCAGAAACCCTGATCTAGAGAATGAAAACAAAATCAAAATTATTTAGGCATTTCAGACCGAAAAGGTTTGCCTTATATTTCTCTATCGCTGCACAGATTTGACCTCTGCATATAATGATTTAACCCCTCCTAAGCCTCCAACTTTTATCTGTGGGCAACAAGCAACTCCAAGGAAGCCTTTGACTTTGCACAGAAGAATAGCCTTTCAATCTCGTTTTACCCTGACTGAAGCTGCTTGCCTTTAAAGGAACGATTTCATTAGGAAAGCTTTGCTTTCCTAAGCTGTTCGTGTTTATTCTCATACCCTAGACCAGGATCATAAAAAGGCGATCGACTTCTCAGACATTATGGGTTGGATGGGCTGCGTGCCCTGTGTCAATTCCAACAAGGCCAGTCCTGTATGGACCAGCAGGCTAAAAAGAGAAGTAATTTCTTTTACTCCTCAGAGCAACAAAGAAAATCTTGGAAGGCATCTCTACCATCAGTTTTTACACTCTTGCAGTTCCTCTTCCACCTAGGAGTTTGTCAAACTGCTTTCATTACCTTCCAGCTAAGATGCAAATCATTGACTTTCAAATGTAAGCTCCTCTGCTATTCCGTCCCCCCTTCATATTATGCGCACACACAAACGCACATGCATGCACACATATACACATATTTGATGGGATGGAGGCAAAACCATGGGTTACATTTAAACTCCTTTGGTTTTGCTTGGTACTGCCAGATTTTATTAGTAGCATTTTGTTGTTTTGGGGGTAAGAAAGTCCTAAGTCTCCAAGGGCATTTGAAAGACAATGCATATGACAGTTCAGACTGTCAGAAGCTTTTGAAAGACAATGTATAGGACATCTCTTGACTGTCAGTAACAGGGCCAACACACATCAGGATTCAGGGTCTGCTCCTTCTGAACTGGAGTTGCTGTGTGTGTGTGTTTTTTTTAACCCTTCCAGTTAAGAATGAGTCTTGTCTTCTTACAGGCATCTGGCAGGGAGACTCACCAAGAATGCCCAGATGAATATCTTAGTGCCTAACTTTTTTTTAAAAAAAAAATCCCTGCTTGGATATAATTAAGCAGATTAAATAACAGCTACAATGAAAGGAAAAAGAAATTTATTCGATATGCTCTAATATAAATGATTTTTCCCACAGTCCTACAGTTATATGCATTTCCCATCCTCTCTATTCTTCCTAAAGGAGCCGCATAAATTATTGTAGTCATAATTAATAAGTTCTGTTAATTTAATTATTTAAATTAATTATAACTAGGAGCAGATTATTACAGGTAATTATTTATTTTCATCAGTTTTACTCATTTATTATCTGGGTTGTCTTGAGTCTGTTAAGAGACTTACTGATTTGAAGTTCGCTGAAGGAAAAATGCATATTTCTGCCCCAGCCCAAAGCCAGGACCACTGAAAAGTCAACTAAGAAGCAAAGTTTGTTCTTGGAAATTGCATCCATTAGGGACAAAGCTTGGCTATATCTTTTCCTTAATTGGGTTAAGCTTAAAAGCCCTCATCTACAAATTCACTGGGAGTGAGGAGGGTGGAGGTGGGGGACATAGAAGACAGGAGGAAGCAACCACTAACAGGCCCAAGACTTGGGTTGATTAAGGGAAGACCACGTAAATTACAGGTGCTAAGAGGAAAGGCAAAGTTTCCTTTGCAACAAAAATCGAGAAAGCTCCCCAAACCTCCAGGAGGAGCTCTTCGGCATGCTTGGACTGCCTCCTGACCACCTCCCAGGCCCTGGATCTGGGACACTCTCAGTTTCTAGGAAACTTCCATCTGTGGATCCTTGTCCAGCCCTTCATAAATACAGACTGGAAATGTTAACTTGGAGATTGGATGCCATTTGGGTCTTTTTTGGAATACTGTTATTCAAACTGAAGAGAGCAAAGAAAAGAACTAAAAGTCACACTACCATCTTTTTAAAAATTGTGGTGAGCAGAAGGAAGATCAGAAAGAACAGACAAAGGGGACTGCTTTGAAAGCTATAGGTTGAACTTATTACCTATTTAAAAAAAAAGAAAATCAATGGGTATTCGGCTTCAGACACTTAACACTTACTACCCCTGTGACCTTGGGGAAGTCGCTTAACTCCAATTGCCCTCCAAAAAGCAAAAAGAAAGAAAAAAGAAAAAGAAAATCAAGCTGAGCATAATAATAGAAACCTTCAGTTTCGTGTACAATACCTTTTTTCTACTATGAATGCAGAAATGCCCATTTTTTTGTTTTTTTAAATCTAGAATGATAAAAACAAAAACGGAAGAGTCTTTTGACTTTTTCATTTTTAAACACATACATTTCTACTTTTTATCAGGGTGTAAATACTTTTTTTAATTTGAAAAATGGGAAGGATTGGGGAGTGTGAGGAAATAGGAAAAAGATAATTCTATTGCGAACTCAAGATTGCAGAGTAATGAAGAAAGAATACAAGAAATATAAAAGAAAAGAGAAAAGGAATGGAAAAGAGCAGAGAAAAGAGGCGAGAAAAAGGAGCCCCTCCTAAGATCAGGTACATAGAAAGTAGATGGACGCTACCAAAAAGGAGGGCGGGATCTTGAGATGGACGTCAAAGCAAGAAGTGGCAGAGCAGATGCTGAGCCCTCTTCTATGTCTCTCCTCTGTTTAGTTCAGATTTGGATAGGAAGACAAAGTCCAACCAAAGGTCCTTTCAAAGGTCTTTCGTTTATGAAATTGATTTCAATTTGACCTGAATCGATTTGCTTTGCTACTGACTCTATGGCTTCATTTAAAAAGCTGGCGATCACTCTTTACTCCCCCACCCCCTGCCGCCCCCAACAACAGCTGGCCATTCACACGCACGCAGGAAGCTTGTAGATCTTTTGACTGAACCTTTTCTCCCTTCCCGCTGGCTCCAGACATAATGGGGAGAGCTACAGTGCCCTTAGCTGCTGGGAATTCATCGCCCCCCCCCCGCCCCGAATCCATCCGGAAAAT
>CM053601.1:20103368-20119502 GCA_028646575.1 Pseudocheirus occidentalis
TCTCTCTCTCTCTCTCTCTCTCTCTCTCTCTCTCTCTCTCTCTCTCTCTCTCTCTCTCTCTCTCTCTCTCTCTCTCTCTCTCTCTCTCTCTCTCTCTCTTTCTCTCCCTCTCTCCCTCTCTATTGGGTCTCCTTATCTCGCCCAGGCTGGAAGCGCCCCATCACTGAAGGTCTGGATCCCACTGCTGAGCCTCATAGGATTTTTCACCTTGGTTTCTGCCTGGGCGGGGTAGCCCCTTCTCAGGCAGCTATTAGGGGCTTACTGTGCCGGTGCGGGACTTACTTTGGACACCTACCCACTAATGTAGCTCAGAACTCTCCAGCTCAAGCAATCTACCAGCTTCAGCCTCTTCAGTAGCAGGGTAACAGGCGTGTCCCAGCCATGCCTGTCTAGGTCCCCGATCTAAGGACATCAGTTATGAGATGGAGCCCAGCTACAGCTGAGGTCTGCTCAATCTCTGATGGACCGAAGCCCTGGCACTCTCATCCTATTCTGAAATCAGACGTTGGTTTGTTACTATTTATTAGTGATAATAAAAGGGGATTGGGGAAAGACAAAATAAAAAGCTCGTGTTTTAATTTCATTCCTTTCCGATAAATGCGTGTTAAGGTAGATGTTGGGAAGTGTCGCAACCACTCCCAATCGGAAATATAAGAATCCATTTAGTTGCTGTAATTGAATTTGAAGTGTGTTTTTGTATCATAAAGAATACTAGAGAATATGTAAATTGTTTCCTTTTAAGCTAATAATCATGGTATATTAGCATCTTTAACCTTTATTAATTTATATAAAAATTCGGTTTGTAAAGAGAAAACCTCCTTTGCTAAACCAGTTCAATGTATGCACTTTCTGTTTTAAAAGGATAAATCAATTAAAACCAGTTCGAAGTCGTCTGTTGCCTCTAATGAAAGGAGGGATACAGATCATATGATCTCATCAGAGATCTCTAATAAAGCTTACTGAAAGAAAAAAAATACCATTTCAGATCAGTTTCTTTAGCGGATTCCCAGGGGTTCTTTAATTTTTGTTGGGGGGTGGTGGTGGCGAAGCCACATTTCCAGGATATGTGGATTAGGAAGATTAAAGAAACCCAGCCCCGTCCATCAGGTTCCTTTGAAAGACTCCGAATGGTGTCTTATGTCTGCAATGTCTAATTTTTCCCCGATTGCTTTCTCTTCTCTCCCCCTCCCCTCCCCTTCTTTCGGAGGACGTCCCAGGAGGACTCCGGGAAGTACTCATTTCCATATATCTGAGATAGAACGCTCAGTCAAACACAGAGTCGGAGGAGCAGGCAGCCCGGGCAGGAGCGGCTATGGTGGTAGCATCTCTTCCTGCGTTTAACATTTTTCTAGGGAAAGAGGAGTGACGCAGGTTGATTTCATTTTACTTGCGACTTGGGGATCGGGCAGACAGGGACACATCAAGGAAACCCACCTTGACAAGAAACAAGCTCTGATACAATTTAGGACTCTTTTTCCCTGACTTCTTTTAGGCAAATGATAAGAAAAAAAATGAATACATTTATCTTTTTTTTTTTTAAAGGTTAATGAACTGGAGAGAGGGATTAAAAAAGGGGGGGGAAGAGAAGAAAAGCTTTAAAAATAGATTCTCCTATCAAACTTTTCAAAACGTAGAAAGTACTGCTGGTTTATTTATTTATTTGTTGTTCCCTTCAGAAATGAAAGTAGTAGGAAAATTGGAAATGGATGACAGGAAATATTGTACAACCTATTTATTAAGTACAGGAAGAGTAAAGATTACTGATTTTCCCCACCCTTTTAGATCTGTTCCCTAGACGTTCCAAACTATTCACAAGGTTGTTAAGCATCTCATAATGAAAGGGTGAAAAGGCCAAAGTGTGGGATGTTTCTGTGTTTGTGCATTAAAGTTAGTTGTTTTTAAGGAGATTTTGCTACGAGAATTTTTTTTCTAGTGGCATTATCCATCATAGTTCACATTATTACATCCAAATAGTAAGTACAATTTTATCCTCTTCTTGGTTTTGAGACAGATCTAGAGGAGAGGAGCATGTTATTCTGAAGCCATTTCCACCATTCTCACAAAATAGGTCCCAATTTTGCTAGATTTAAAAAAAAATTCACTCATTCTGAAAAAATCATCGAACCTCTTCTTACCCTACACCTTACTATCAAAATGATTGAAATTGCAATAAGAAAATAAGAATGCACAACCCAATCTAAAATACATCTGCACTGAAAAACGTTTAAAAAGTGGAATAAAGAAATGAAGTTGACTTTTGTATAAAGAACATAGAGACCAAATTCATCCTAAAACAAAAGCAAAAGATGCCTCTTAAATCTCCCAAGGACATAACATATCAGGAACTTCAGCACCTTTAAACTGAGACCATCTGCCATCGTGTGTGACCTGCTGGCCAGGACAGCAATACTTCAGTCATGTATAGAGAAGTGGAAGGGAGGTGGGGAAAAGGGTAGTACATAGATAACCCGGTGGGAGATGTGTATCTGTGAATTAGATTAGGATAGTGCTATCAGAACAAGTTGCTTTGTGTTTTCTACTCCAGCTGATGGTCTCAGTTACTTTATAGTTAATTTACTCCGGGGAGATGACCAGACAGTCACTACTTGCAGTTGTCATAAAACCGGAATGGGTGGGGGGAGGCAGGAGGAAGGAGTTTCACTTAGTGAATTTGCTTTGGTTTTGTCAGGTGTATTTACAAAAAAATAGCTTATTAACATGAATTCAAAGAGTGGGCAAGAATGATTATTTTTTCTCTCTTCAATTTTGTTTCAAAGGAGAGATCCCTGGATGGGGAGGAGCAAATTCAGAAGTAAAGGTGATGTTAAAAACAAAATATAAATAAGATTTAAACATTTTCCAAAGAGAATAAATTAGACCTTGCAAGGAGGAGAATAAGAACCTATAGCCATTTGGGTCCAGAATATTAATTAATATCTGTAACATACATAATATATAATGTTCGGATCAGGGTTACCTGCCTGTCATTTGGTTTTCAAATGCTACTGATTAAAGAAAAGAAGAATCACACGGAATATGTGGTCTCTGTTAACACACACACACACACACACACACACCACCACCACCACCACCACCACCACCACCACCACCACCACCACCACCACCACCACCACTACCACCAGTCTTACTGGGCAGTGTTGTGCAACAAAAAAAGAAAAAGAAATGTTTGTGTTGGGGGAGAGGTGGGTCATTGCTTGCTCAGTTAGATTCCTGGGGGAGGGGTGTGGGGGGTGGGAGGGGAGACGGGAATGGCTGGGTTAGGAGTAAAGACATAAGGCAAAATAAGTGCAGGCTCCCTAAGTATCTCTCAAGGTCATCCAGGCTGGTTCTGAATACGAGGACAGACCCTATGTTGGAGCTCAATTTACTTCCCATGTGGAGGCTTCACTGCAGGTAAGGAAACCCCTTCTCCCTTGCGAAAACCCTGTAGCGTGCTTGACGGTCTTCAGAACCAGTGAGCAATGGAGTTTGTCTTTACTTAGCTAGTGAAAGGGCGAGTAGTGAAAGAGGGGGTGCTTTCGCCGACCTCTGGAGTTGAGACAGGCCAGCCTCTCTTCCTCATTCTTGCAGCGCATGAGTGACTAAGAAGATATAGAAAATCTTTTGTAGGTCAGAAGGGCCAGGGCCGTAGCCATTTAGGAAGATGAGCTGTGCTCCTGTTTATTGCGTCTCTCTGTAGTTTCCACCGTCTCCACCACCACCCTCGTCTCTTTGACCACCACTGGGATCATAATCGTCATAGACTTCCTCAGAACCATTACCATCCATCCTCTTCTTCTCTATTATCGTCTTGCAGGCTCACAAACGCACACTCAAGCTTATTAGAGGTCAGTGAAATTCTGACTAGGAACTCCTAGCAATCAGCACTTTAGGGAAGACTAACTCCTTTGGTAATCATTGACAATGGGCTGGGTAATAATGCCAGAGATAAGTAGCAAATTGACTCTATCACTTCTATTTTACGTTAATCCGAACAGCTTGGTCTAACACAAGCATTCTTCCAAGCCTCTCCTCCGCCCCCTCCCCCAGCCATTCAAACTTGATTGAAATTCAGTTAGTGCGTGAGGTGCTTCCGCTCCCCACCCCCCCATTCCCATTGGAAAGTGTGCATTTTCTCCTCAGAAAGTTTGCAATCTTCACTGAAATGTATATTCTCTGGAATTTGACCCTTTCAGAACTGTAGAAAATGATATATAAACTCTCTTTCCTAATGTAAAACTTGGTGAGAAAAGTTGGGGTCCTGAGAGGACAAAAAGTTCTCTTGAGTTTTAGCCTGGTGGGTTTTCCCAGATTTCACTTTTCCCAACTGCCAGGAGAGGTTCAGTGAGCGCCTAGTTCTCTCAGTCTGCTTTACTTTTGGATCCTAAAGAGATCGCCTTTCCTCAAAGTGCGACCAGGTTTTGTGAACTGGTCTAGGCATGTCTTTCGGAATCTATATTCCTAGGCGTCAAGACAGCAGACTCCAGCAGTGACATCCACCCTGAGCTGTTGCTGCTCCAGGGTTTTAAGAGCGAGCAAGACGTAAATCAGGAAGGGAGAGATTGACGGCAGGGTATTATTTCAAGAGAAGTCTCCTTTCTCAGCACTGTGGACAGATTTGGGAGGAAGAATTTTACAACCAGTGAAGAACTACCCTCCCACTCAAGTTACAGGCTATACAGGCAAAATCAAGCGTAAATTTGAGGATTATCTGGTGAATCTGATTACTGTAGAAACCTCATCTGCATAATTTAGGGGAGGAGGGAATTCCGTTTCTTTAGTCCAAGAGAAGGATTTTATTTAGGGAGAGGGTGGAGAAGAGCGTCTGAAATAATGAACAATACTCGAATTTACCGGTCGGCAAGTTATAACTGTGTTATTACTTGAGACGAATTTCCCCTCATCGTGAAAACGAGAGCAAGGGGTTTTGGGAGGGCAGTCAACCAGCGAATTTCCGAAGATAGTTAACCAAATCACATTCAGTACTTTAAAAAGACGTCCATTGACTCCCTCTCCCCCTATTCATACCACAGCCATCTTCCCTCTCCACATTCCCTTCTCTTGTAAACAAAGAAAAAAAGCTAAACCAAACCTACGGACAGAGAAAGACCTATAGACGTTACTTGCAACACGCTACACCTATAATCCTTGCCCTTTCGGAGGAAAAGAGTTCACTTCCCCATCTCCCCAGATAAAGACTGAATACCGTAATCACACGGGATTAGGCTTCCTGTTATTTGTTGTTTTTTTCTATATTGTTGTCATCCTTGCTGTACATCAGTTTTCTTGGCTTTGCTATCTCATCCTGTATGTGTACATGACAATTTTAAATCTTTTCCTAAATTTCTCGTGCTCTCCCCACAAGACCATATTCCATGTATTCATAGAGGCTGCATGTCCTAGAAATAGTGAATCAATGTCAGAATGACCCGAGTTAAAGTTTGGCCTCTGACACATTCTGGCTGCATGATCCTGGGAAAGTCACAGTTTCTGAGTCCCAGGAACCTCTTTCATATTACACATTGCACAGTAGTTGCCGATCTGCTTTGGTTGGTATGGTTTCTCACTGGGAGAAGAATCATCATCATCATTCTTACACCAGGGAAATCATAGGTTCATAGTAAAAGTAAATCAACATCCCACAATTTGTTTATCTATTCTCCAACTGATGGGCTCCCACTTTGATTCCAGTTTCTTACCATCACAAAAAGTACTGTTATAACTGTTCAATGTAAGTGTGACTCTCTTCCTCTGTCATTGACTTTTTTGGGGGAGAGGGGAGTAGGTACATGCCTTGCAATAAAATTTCTGGGTTAGATACCATTCTAGTCATCCCTCACTCATAATTCCAAGGTATTTTCCAGAATGACTAGATCGATTAATTCATAGCTCCATCAGCTGAGCATCAGTGTGCCTGTCATTCCCCAGCTCTTCCAACAATGACAATTTCTGTCTCTCATAATCTCTGTCCATTTTGTTGTGTGTGAAGTGAAATCTCAGAGATTTTAAACTGTATAGTTCTCTCATTGATAACTGGAGCAACTTTTCATGTAGGTGTTTGTATGAAATTCTTTTGAGAACTATTCTCAAAATGCATTTGGGATGCTTTTAATTTGGGCTGAGAAATTTATTCAGAACCACAAGGCTGATAGAGGGAGATCCAGCATCAGATCGCTCTCTTACTTAGTGCTGAATGTAGCCCTGGACATAACTGCTCTAAAGAGATCAGATTTGTTTTTGGAAAATGAACATGTGGTGAGACTCAAAGACTATGAATTGGATCTACATCATAGATCTAGAAGTGGAAGAGGTCTTGGAAGCTTGGAAGAGGGGAAGGAGAAACTGAGAAATGAGTACATCTTATTTCTTAAAACTGAACTTCTTTGGAGGAAAGGCAAGTAGGATTAAAGGTGGACTTCTCTATAGCAAGGCAAGTAGGATTTAAGGTGGACTTCTCTATAGGAAGGCTTTTTTTCATGTCCAGTTACAGGAGTTATTTTGAAAACCATGGCATCATTAATACGGGATGGCATGAATATGAAAAAGAAGAAAATGTTGTATTGTTGTAGTCATAATTTCAGGAATATATTCATGGCTTGCCTATGACTGAAATGTTTTCCCTCAGAATCTTCAAGCCCCACCTCCTTCCTGAAGCTAAAAGTTGTTCATCCCACAGGATATAATATACACTCAGTATCTGATTATATGCAGAATATGGAATAATATATGTGACGTATTTATATACTAAACTTCCAACGAGTTTCTGAGAGAAAGAGAGAGAGAGAGAGACAGACAGACAGACAGACACACACATAGAAACAGACAGATACAGAGACAGAGGCATACACAAAAACAGAGGGATAGAGGTAGGTATAGATAGAGACACAGAGACAGTTACACACAGCTACAGAGAGAACAATTTTAGGTTAGGAACTAAGATAAAGCATTCTAATTTATATGAGAATTGGGAAGATAACCTTCTTTTTCAAAGAACTGTGGAAAGGATGGAGGAAAGGATGAGGAGGAAGATACCAGTAGAGGATGATTTTAGGTTGGAGGAAGAGAGGGAGTGAGGGAGGGGAGAAAGTCACACACACAAAAATCATCCTATAAGTTATAAGAGTCAGCTATTAATTAAATGGAAAGGTCTTAGTGGCTTATTTTTCCAGGACTGAATGTTCATTACATGCTAATTGAGGAAGATAGATTTTATTCCTTTTCTCTCCTCCCTTTTCCCCCCAAATTCCCTTCTGAAGTGTCTTTAACGCTAAGGCGGGTGAGAGAAGACAGATCAACTAACTATAGAAAGAGTTGGAAAATATGGCCAGAAATTGTGGGTCACCACTTCTCTTTGGTTTCTGTCCTTCTGGTGCAGTCATTGTTGGGGAAGACAGTTTCTGGCCATTAGGAGACTGCCAAGAGGTTTCTAGAGCTAGTGCTGTTGAAATTTGACCAAGGAAATATGAAGGAAAAGGGGAAACAAGTTAACTGTGGTTAGCCTCTGGAAGGGTTAGACAGTGGAAAACAGAAAGATTTGCATTTCCTACAGGAGGACTGAGGTAGCAAATGCCGACATAGGGAGTCAACAAAATGTGAAAGAACAAGAATTAAACATTAAAATCATATGAACAGCATATAGTGGGTTTGAGTAGGCTATACCATGTAAATAATGAGGAAGCATGGAGAAGTAGTAAAATACATGATCAAGAAATTGTAGTCTAGACAATATATTCCATGTTCTTATTTTCTTGTTATATCTCTCTTTATATTTAGGTCATATATCAATTTTGACTTTATCTTGGTAAATGGTGTAAGACATTGGGCTATTCTCAGTTTCTGCCATTACTGCTTTTGCTCAGAAAAGAAAATGACCAGGCAACAGGGAATGAGGGTGATTCCAGGTAGGGTGTGCCACTGTTACTCTCTCAATGTTGGGGGAAAGGGAGGAGGGACTCTAGTAAGTTGGGTGGATCATTTGTGAAGAACATATGGAAAGACATTTGAGTATTTGAATGGGTTGAAATTCCATGTTGAACTTGGAATTAAGAGACTGGATTTCAGTCCTGGGATAGTATTAATGAGGAAGCCAAGTACCAAAGTGGATCAAATGCTGGGTCTGGAGTTAAGAAAAACTTCAGACACTGACCAACTGTATGACCCTGAGCAAGTCACTTACACTCTCTGGCCTCAGTCCCTCATCTATAAAATGAGCTGGAGAAAAAAACAGCAAACCATTCTAGAGTCTTTGCTAAGAAAACCCCAAATGGGGCCACAAAGAGTCAGCTATGAGAGAACAACAAAAATCATTGAGCTAGATCTGGAAGAGACTTTTACACATATTCAGCTTTCTCATTTTTCAGATGAGGCCCAGAGAGGGAAAGTAAGTTTTCCAGGGTCACAAAGGGAGTATATGGTTTTGTCAAGATACAAATTCAGTGTTCTTTCTACTACTGTACTATCATTGGACATCTCAGGCTCCATTTCCCCTAGAATGGAGATATTGAATACCTGCCTTGTCTATCTCAAAGGGTTGTTGTGAGGTCAAAATGTAGAATATGAAGGAATTGCTTTGTAAACTAATATGTCACCACATAGAAAAGAAGGGAAAGAGTTAGGAATCAGAAGATTTTACAGCAAGAAGAAACCCTACAAAATTTTTTTTTAGCCAAAGAAAAACAACATTTATTAAAGATTCACCATATTGGGCAGACTTTTTTTTTTTACTGGTATAAGATATTTTTTCATTTATTTATTTTCTTGTTTACATCATTCATTTCCACCAGATTTTGAGTTACAAATTCTCTCCCCATCTTTCCCTCACCCACCACCCGAAAATAGCCCTATCCCACTGTATAGCCCCTCCCCCAATCTGCTCATCTGCTCTCTCCTATGTCCTCCCCAATTGCCCCTCTGACTTTCTGGTAGGGCAAGATGGATCCCCCTACCCCAGTGCCTGTATATCTTAATTCCCAGTTGCACCTACAAATCTTTTTTATTCAACTCTTTCCTTTTATAAATGTGGCAAATGAGGTCCAGGATGGTAAAAGAACTTGACCAAGGCCTCCTAGGTAGGGAGTGGTAGAATTGGAATTCTCCATTTAGTGTTCCAATACTGAATGTAGAGTTTCTTTACAGTATGCCATGATTGAAAGAGTCCAGATTAGTTGGTATTTGGATCAGATTGTATTTATGCATAGAAGCCAAGAGGAATATTTTACCAAGGACACATGCTTGGATATAAGAAGTGCCCCAGGATGCTTTTCAGGTTTTCTAGTTATCTTTAAGTTTAGGCTTGATTATCCATCTGTCATACTCTTGCCTGAAAGAAGGGGGAATAGGATAGATGATTCTTGAAAGTTATCCTATCCTTTGACCTTACATGTAACTAGTCCTTGGATAGCTGTAAACAGATAAACCTTGTGTATGTGAGAAAGAGATGTGAGCAATGAAAATATATTTTTATGGTCGAAATGGGAGAAAAAAATCAGAGCATCATTATAAATTTATTCTTTGGGCTATAGAATAGTTAATTTAAAAGGAAAAAAAGTTAGCATAATTGCTATTTGTGGTAATGTACATCACTCTCCTGGGCACAACTATTTTATTACGCATGTTATGGCATACATAGCAAGCACTTGCTAAGCATTTAAAACAAAACAGAATAGCCTGTTAGGTGTTCTCTGACCTCCTCCCGACTCCATCTAAGGACCTGCAAGCCTGAAATTCAAAGCCTCGTTCTGGAAAATCTACCTGTGATATTTACTTCTTTGAAAAAATTGAACTCTGAGGTTCCCCCTCAAATGTAGACAATTGGCAAAAAAAAAGATAAATAACAGAATAAATGTTGGAAGGGCTTTGGGAAAATTGGTACACTAGGGCACTAAGTGGAAATAGGAATTGGTCCATTATGGAAAGCAATTTGGAACTTTTCAACTGCCCCCTTCCCAATTCACTAGACTATGTATACTCTTTGACTCAGCAATACTGGTACAAAGCCTTTACACCAAAGATATCAAAGAAAGAGAAAAAGGACATATATATACAACAATACTTGTAGCAACTTCTTAAAATTTTTTTAAAAAGAGGTTAAGAAACAGAAACTCTAGAGGTATCCATCAATTGAGGAATATACCTACCTACCTACATACATACATACACATACATACACACATACACATGCATACATACATACATACATATGTATTTCCATATACAAATAAAACAGGAAAAGGAGATTATTTATGAAGCTGTGAATCTGTATTATGAACGTTTTTTTCTTGCGAAGTGTGTCCAAATGTTACTACATCATCATGATTTCTAGCAGAATTTCCTTCTGAAAAAATAAGTCAATAAGCACAATAAGAAAGCATGATAGGTTACAGCAACCTCAAATCCAGTTTAAAATGTTATTTTCAAAGTTGTCCTGCCTGATATATGAAGATTGATATATGGTTGTAATGTGATATTATTGTGCTATAAGAAATTATGACAGGGACAGCTTTACACAAATCTGTGAGACTTATATGAACTAATGACAAATGAAGTGACCAAAATCTAGGGAACCAATTACACAATAATTACATTGTAAAGACAAACAACTTTGAAAGACTTAAGAACTCTGATCAATGCAATTACTCTATAGCCATAACTTTATAGAACTGATAATAAAACAGGTTAGCTATCTCCTGTCAGAGAGGTGATGGTCTTAAGATACAAAATGAGAAAACATGTTGAGGTATGCTCAGTGTATGGATTTATGTTTGATTATGCATATCTGATGCAAAGGTTTTATTTTGATTTCTTCATATTGGAGGTAAATGGGTGGAGTTAGAGAAATAACAGGGTTGCAAAATGGGGGGAAAGAGTTAAAAAAAAGAGTCAGCAAAGTGTTTAAAAGTAGACAAAAGAGAACAGAGTGAGGGTCAGTAGGTAACACAGACAAGCAAGATAACCTTGAAAATGACATCAAAATGAGCACTTCTTGGCTTATTCGAGCTAAGATCAAGCATGTACATTAAAAAAAAAAAGCAAACTGCTCATAATTCAGATTTGTATCTTCATGTGAAATAAATTTTAAAAAATTTTGCTTTGTAAATGAGGTACTTATCTTATTTGGTGTTAGTTAAGTTGAGAAAGAAAACACAACAAATGAAAGAATGGAAATAATGAAGCTTTTATTCTGGTTTCCTATTTTGGTTTTCTCTCTCCCTCATAAACTTTTACTTTCGAAAGAAAAGTCTGGGTAAGACAGAGTAGGGAACTTTTTCCTATTTTGACTCAGTGCTCTGGATCTAGAACAGGGACTTCAGAAGCTGTTGCTTTTTACCCTCTTTACTTTTTGGATAAAGGAATGAAACTTGCCTAACATCATATAAGTAGCCAAATGTCAGAGGCAGGATAGCAATCCAGGTGCTCTGATTCCAGAGACAGTGCTTTTTTTTCACTGTCTCCTCAGAATTACCTCGCAAAGAACTCATTTCTAAAGTGTGTGTGTGTGTACGTGTGTGTATTTGAACAGAGATCTCAAAAAAGGCCACTAGTGGAGTGTATCTAAGGTTACTCAGTTATATCTGACTTTGTGAACACATTTGGCATTTTCTTGGCAACTGGAGTCATTTCCTTCACCAGTTCATTGTATAGATGAGGAAACTGAGGCAAAAAGGGTTAAATAACTTGCCCAGGGTAAGAAATAAAAATGAAACCTTTGAATCAGATATGTATAATCAGCTAGTGAGTGTCTCAGGCCAGATGTGAACCCAGGAAGATGAGTCTTCTGGACTCCAGGTCTGGCACTCTATCCACTGTGCCATTGACAATTCTCTTCTATCCTGTTTTAGCAGGGATCCAGTCTGTCAGTTAGTGTTTATTAAGTTCCTACTATGTGCCAAACACTAGATTAATTTTCTTTCTTAGCCCTTTTTGATCTCCCCATCATTCCTGATAACCATAACCCCAAAGGACGAACAAAAGATTCCACAGAGAAGTACATATTTTATAAGTTCCTTCAGTGTATGTAAACATTTTGTTTTCACAGTTGGAAAATCTGAACCGTCTATCCTGAGAGAATTTAATGTTAATTCAGAAGGATAGGCATGTGCTGGAGAAAGTAGAAACATTTCAAGTCTATTTCTTTATTGCAAAGCTTAGATTAATCTGCAGATTCATTGATGTGGGAACTCTCTCCAAACTACCTCAATCTTTCAGATTTTTGTTTGTGTCTTCCTGCCCAGACCTCACCAGGAAGTACACCCGGCATACTGGGATTCTCTTTCTTTATTGTGTTTATTTAAATTGATTTTGGGGTGGTGGTGGTGGGGAAGCTTGAGACATACCTCCTCCATGAAACAACCCAGCCAGAGTGTTCTCCCTCCTATAATCTTCTTAACACTCTGTACCCCTCATATGCACTGATTGCATTCTAATTTGTTTCATTGGTTTGTGTGTGTGTGTGTGTGTGTGTGTGTGTGTGTGTGTGTGTGTGTGCTCGTGTGATCTCTTAGCTTGGAAGTTCCGTGATAGTAATGACTGAATTGGTTTTCATCTTTGTGTCTCCATGAGCACCTAACCAGTGCCTTGCAGATGGTATATAGTCAATTAATGTTGGAAAAAGATTGAAATATATATAGGCATATGTGCTGTTCTAAAGTTTTATATTTGTCACCAATATATATAAATTCTTAAGTGCACATCACACTTAGAAAGAGAAAATACTATTTCATTATTAATTCTTTTCTGTGAGGCAATTCATTTCTAGTAATTTATTTTTGATTCCCTCTGTTTCCCCTCTCATTATAATCATGAGATTCTCTTGTCCTACCCTGAAAGCTAATGGAACTCAAAAAATGGGAAAATAAAAACATTTGTGTTCCCCTAATAGAGGTAAATCCTGCCGAATGCTTTGGGAAGTTGGGACTGATCCCAGTGAAACTTCATTTGTTTGGAGAATTGAGGAAATTTGTCATTGTATTTAAAGACCAATTAATTTGCCCTGGGAAGCCCTACCTCCTTTGGCAAAATATTTTTTCCTCAGCATACTTTCTGCCCTATTCCTCCTCATTTTATTTGCTGTGAGAAATTCTTTGGAAACAGCTATCTTGCTGAAGAGGGGGATGCAATGCTATTGGTCCCAACTTCCATTTGGGAAAAAAGCAGAGCGTTAAATAAAGTTGTCAGAATCTCAAGAAAAAATGCCTTCTTATCCTTCATGAAATTTATAGTGAACAATCCCATTATTTAAGGGTGCAATAAATAGGTTGTAAGGTGATTATGGAAAACAATCTGAAAGAGCAGCGCATTCTCCTCTTTCAATGGTATTGGACTAAGGCTTTTCTATTTCTATATACAAAACGCAGTAGGAAATCCAAGTTATTCAACAAAGATATTGGGATGCAGAAATCATTCTACATGTTTTAAAGTCAGTGCCTAAGCATTGCTCTCAATCAAAGCATCCATAGTCCCAAGGACATGATCTGCAAATTCACTTAACTGAAGCTCACACAAATAACCTATCATGTGCAAGCTGCCTGTGCACAGAGACTTGGAAGTCTTAGTCCAAGGGTTGGCTTTCAGAAGCATGAGCAGGCTAACTATGAATGTGGGCCTCCCCTGTCTTCAGCAAGGCTTTCCGTTGCTTGTTCACTCTTCTTTTTGGAGCATTTGACTTTGATGAACTACAATATCACTATGAGTGCTTATTATTTTTCTGGGATATTAATGTGAAACTTATGCAGTGAGGGGTCTTCCCATTCATAGTTGCTCCCAATCCCTCAGTCCTTGAGGATGTTGTTAGAGTATTATATGGTTGCTTGAATTTTGATAACCAAAGAATGTCAAGAGTGACTGTATCACAGGGTGATAGAGGTTTGTCTGACTTTGGAATATCTTTTCATTTGCAAACTTAGGAGAAGGTTTTGGTTAGAATCTCTCCTTATGTGTTGTTTCTTCATTCCCCAGTTGGACCAGATGCCATATCCCCTTTCTTTTTGTTATGTCACACTTAAGAATTGAAATAATTATCCTCACTTATTGTATCATTTTCTCTCTAGTATAAATCCTCCTTCTTCATCTATTCCTCCTCTTTCTCTCCTGTTCCCTTTACTCATGTCACCCCTCACTCCTAAACTCTCTTTACCTCTTTTCTACTCTTTCTTTCATTTATGAATATGTGTATATGTATATATGTAGTGCTTATGCGTTAGACAGTTCTTTATTATTCATTTTCCTTCTTGCCTTTCCCCTTTCTTCTTTGCCTCATTCCACCAGGTGGGTCCTATGTGCATGTTGGGGAAAGGTCCACCAGCTGTCTGCAACATCAGTTACAAATCTCTGTGAGTGACTCTAACATACGGTCGCGAACAGAGTTAGTAGTTCAAACTAGCTGATACTGAACCACTGCAATGCTCACTCCCCGCTGCCAGCAGCAAGCAGCTCCAGGGGAGAGGAGCTTTGGTCGATCAAAAAAATAAGAAAATAAAAAGGGGGTAGAAGACCACAGTTGTTTATTTTAAAGTGACATAGAGATGGAGACAGAAAATATGAGTAACAGATAACATTTCCCCAGCTGTCCACGGGGATCTTTCTTAGTTCTCCTGTTTTCTCGCTCAGTCCCTTTAAATTTCGACCTTGCTTCCGTTTGAGGGTGGTGGTTCACTCCTGTAGCGGAAGGGATCGGTTTGTAACCCAAAACTCAAGGGTGACAGGAAAGGTAGGCAGGAATCGTTTGCCCTTCCAATTCACCGGTCCCCTGCTTCCTTTGGGCGTGTGAAGTGAGAATCATACAGGCAAATCAGTTCTATTTAGGAATTCCCAGGTCAAGACTCTTTGGAGAATTGGACTTTTTACAAAAAGAGATGGAGAATTAGGAAAGGTTGAAAGCTTCGATAAATGGGAATTACATTCATCTGCGAGTAGGACCATCTCTTTACTGCACCTCCCCCTTCCCGCCCCCATCAAATGGGTGGGAGGGTTGGTTAGCTGGGGACTGAGCCTTGAGGATTACGCGTAATCACCGAGGTGACTCTGTTCTTTGTTTTGCTGGGGAAAAAAACAACAAACGAACATAAAATCACAGACTCAACCGATGTATTTAATGATAGCCAGTCCTGTTTGTTTATACATAGTTTAATCCCCATTACAAATCCATCCGCTCTTTTCTGTTGCTGTATTTAACTCATCTACTCACAGACTTGGAAGAATCTTTTAGTCTTTCGAGGTGACCTCTCTACACAAAACGTACAATAAGTGATACCTTGATGTGGGGCGAAGGTGGTGGTGGTGGAGCCGCGAACGCTTTCACACCAGACATCATTTTTCTTTCCATCTTCCCAATTTCATCCCCCCACTAATGTTCTTAATGGTTAATAAAATGTAGCTTGCGAATGTAATATGGGGACGGAGCCATCCCAATAACTGTCACAAGATATAAAGGGGAAAATGGACCCTGTGATTGTAAAAGGGCTCTATCACTGGACTCTATTGCTTGCAGTTTTGGCGATGGATGTACTAAAATAACCTGTTAACACACAACAAAGTGCATCCCTATAATAACCTCCTCAATCATTTATTAAAAGTCGCGTCAAGCAAGCCCTTATAATTCATCTTTATGCAAATACATCAATGTCAAGCCATTAGTGTATTGCTCAGGTTTTTATTAAAGTGCATTCTTTTTAATTCAGCCCCGTAAAATACGAGCCCCATTGCTCAAGAATTATAGCAACTATTACAGTAACATATGGGCAACATGCACTCAGAAAATAAAAACCAACAGATAAAATGGCAGGGTCACAGCGGGAGAGCAAACACTTAACAAAATGGCAGTGGGCTAATAGATTTTTCTCCTAAGGTCCTGGGAGAAGGGTGTCTGTTACAGGCGTTCAAAGGAGAGAGAAGAGAAGGCAGAGTCCCTAGGTCTGCCCCACTGCACTGCCCTGCCTCCAGCCTCCTCCAGATCCCAAGAAGCCTTCATGATCAGCTCTTTCTCTTGTCCAGACTGACTCCCTGGGAAGAGGGGACCAAACCACAGTTCCGCAGCTCTGAATTTTTAACTCTCCCTGTGTCCAGGTATTGGCTCAGTCCTGGAGTTTCTGTCCTTCCTGTAGTCATCAGAATTTGCACATTCATAAAGGAAAAAGATGA
>CM053601.1:20119602-20144161 GCA_028646575.1 Pseudocheirus occidentalis
CCTTCCTTCCTTCCTTCCTCCTTCCTTTCCTCCCTCCTTACTTCTGAATTTGCTTTCTTTGTAAATTTTGTTTAGCGAACTAAACAATAAACAAATAAAAAAATTAATGTATAGAGAACAAGAGGATCTAATAAGAAACTAAACCTGTTAGTACAGTTTCTCTCTCTCTCTCTCTCTCTCTCTCTCTCTCTCTCTCTCTCTCTCTCTCTCTCTCTCTCTCTCTCTCTCTCTCCCCCCCCCCCCCTTTCCCTTTATCAAGGCCAACTTGGGTGTAAATGGAAAAGGGAGCAATTCTAAGTAACCGCTTAAATTTAAACAAAGGTATGACTGGACTCCCTAAACTCCCTTCCAGCTCTAAATCCTCAGATTCTCTACTGAAAAGCTTGCTGGTGCATTCTGGGATTGCCATTATAGGGACCCTCCCCTATACCTCTTCTCAGTCCTTCCCCTGCCTTTCCACGGAGGACTGGAGGGCGCTCCACTGCAGTGCCTTAGGCTAGGAAGGTTCCCCACCCCAACTCTAGGAACACTGGAAGCTGTAGTCAAATACCCCTCTGACAGAAGACTTTGGGAAAGCTTCTCCCGTTGAGTTAATTCAACGTCTGACTAATAACAATTTTTTAAGCTGTGGGAGCCTCTGAAAGTAGGATGCCTTCTGCACCGGCTCCTCACGGGGCAGCCTGCTGTGTCCTCGGCCAGGCAAGATCCAGCCTCGCCTAGGGGAAAAAAAGAGGGTCTTAGGGAAATGTATAAGAAGAGAAATGCAGGCCGGTCAGGCTTCCTTTCTGGTGTTGTTTCTCTTTTTATATTCGGCCTGAGCTACGGGGAGGTGGGAGGGTGGGGGTGGGGGTGGGGGAGAGGGGGGTTCCCAACATTCCTTCAGCTACTCTGTTGCTATCCAGGACAACTGTGCTTAACAAAAGAAAGGGGAAAAATAGTTGCATAATCCACACAATAAAGTAAACAGCATCAAATTCAGTTTTTTATTGTTCTCTCAACACCCAGTTTACAGAATGGAAAAAAAAAAAAAAAAGAACCCCAGCACATTTAACACCCCATCCCAAGCCGGAAAGGCAACATGACGGACCAAAAGCAGAGGAAAGAAAAAACATCAGAACCATGTCCCAGATTTAATGAGAGAGTTGCCCAGATCCTCATCACCCAGCATGGTAATTGAGCAGATCTATTAACTTGTTACACTAGATTTGTTTAAAGAGACTATTACACAGTCATTTAATCAATTTGTTACACTGGAGGTCCTGACTTATGAGACACTTGCCTTATGATTCCTTAATGACTGAATTAATTTGTTTTAATAAAACCAACATTGTGTACAAGTACATTTCTCGAAATGTAATTTTGGAGACAGAATAGTCCAATGCTTCATCTGATTAGGTCTTTTCTATGGTTTATCAAAGTCTGTAGTTTCCGACATAGCTGCTTGTATGGAGTATTTTTCTTTTTTATAGCACCATTAATTTAATATGGATCATTAGTTCTTTATACACATGCATGTTCTGACAAATGTACCCAATGAATAATGCACCTAATGTGCTTGAGCTCAAATGCATCACATCATAAACAGAGACTTCGGCAAAAGAGCAATAATGAAAAAAAAACAGCACAGACACCCATAATTGTGGTTATCATGGGCAGAAGGCTCCTGTACCTCTCACTTTATTACCCTAAAGACTTGTTTTACAGATCAAGAAACATTTGTCCCCAGATTACAGCAGCATAACAAACTGGGTCTAACTATGGAGAGAACACAAATAGATTTATGGTGAATTAAAGTTATCTCGAGAGCAGATGTAGGACAAGAAAATTGGTTTTGCTCTTGATGGAAGCTGACGTGTGTGGAATAAAATGTAAATAAACACAAGGTCCCCAAGAAAAGGGACTTGATGTTATTGATTATGTAGAATAATTGGGACATTACAAATGTTAATGTACTATGTTAATGTACTACAAATAGCTGGCATTTATGGTGTGGCTTTTTTGTAGGAAGTTTCAGGGTCTGTGAAAAACCATTTGAAAAATGGGATTGGAGTTGCTGTGCAGTAAAAATATATATAAGTAGAGGGAGTGATTGGAATGTTATGCTTCTGACCAATAACCGATATAAATGATAACTGAATGAACCCACTATAGAGATATAAACATTTCAGCTAAGGGAAGCAGAAGGGCAGAGGGATGATCTCACATTTTTGTGGGCATAAAACAGCCCTCCGTAATGTGTGTAACTATAGAGAGAAGCCAAATATTGACTAAATAGCTCAACAAAGATGACAGGAAAGACAAAAAAGTGCATATTATTTTTTAATAAGAAGATGCTTTATAAATCTTTCTGAACACTGAGGGACATGGAAGGCATTTTAACTGGATTTCATTTTAAATAAAGGTTCCAGAACACACACATATTAACTGCATATTTGAATGCTTTCATGCCCTCCCTTTAGTGTCCTTTGGAAAATGAAATGCACACAGGGTGATGAATGACACTTTTAAATGAAAAATGTGGCTATATCTGCTGCATTAAGGGTAATTATGACTATTACACACCAATGAGGCTCAACTTTCAACTGTAGGAATAAAAAGCGATCTGCTATCTTAATAAGTACCCTCCCATTTTTCTCCCTTCCCCCTTCCCCAACAACAACAACAACAACAGAAGACTCAGAGTCCATTCCCTGACCACACGTGAGCAGGTAAGATTTGCATTTGGAGGGTCAGAGGATTAGGATGTTTCTTCATTTCCAAATGGGTGTGTGTGTGTGTAGTTATTTTTCTGTATTTTTCTTGTTTAATCTTCATGCGCATTTCTGAGATCAGTCTGGCAAACAGACACAGTTATGCTTGTAACATGTTACATCATTCATTTGACAGGAAGTAGATAGTATGGAACGTGTACTAGAGTTTTGTCATTTTGAAGCACACACACCTGTAAAACAGAAAAAAAAAGAATTTTCAAATATCTTGGAAGTCTCTAGCTTTGATATTTTTTCAAACTCCATTGACCCTTCCCCCTTACATGGTTATTTGGTAATTTCTTTGCCCAAAAAAGCAAATTATAAAATTAAAAAGGAGTCTTATTGAATTAAATAATTTTCTTTTGGTTCAAACATCTTAGGAATGGATTTCATTTTTTAGTACAACTATAAGCAAGGGAAAGATGGTCAGCCACAAGCAGGAGGATTTTGTGGAAGTCTCTTGATTTTCCCCTAATTTATTCATCTTTACCTTTTTGCCTTTCTTCTTGATCTTTCAGGACTCTGCCAGCTCTAGCACCTGGGATTCATTTTAATCCAAATGAGTTTTATTAATTTCTTTTTTCTTTTAAAAGCAGTAGATCTAAAATATATTTGCTATTTATTTTGAGGTAAATGGCTTTGACCTTTTCCTCATTTCAGCATATGCTGCTCGTGACCTATTTGAAGCCTATTTAAAGTCAACCCACATTAAACATTTGAGGTCCCAAGGCCAATTCAAGGTCATTTTAATACCTGCCAAAGGTTAATTAGATGACTGTATTAAAACAAAAATAGACTTTACTCAACTGCATCTTAATAAGTATAGACAAGTTCACCTTACACTTCAAAACTGCTTTTTTTTCTTTTAGAAAGAAATAAAATAGCTCTTGTAAAAATCAAACCAATTTCCCCTTCTATTCATTACAGCAGTTATTTAACTTTTTTGGTTTTTGGATTATTTCTTATATATACCTTTTCCCCCCTTCACTCATTTAGTTGCAACTGAAGCCCCTAAGTCCTCTCCTCATTGGTGAAGATAAATCTCCAAGAAGGGCAGAACAGAGTTGATGAGAGAGAGAGAACAGATATTGTCACTTCAGACTTTCAGGTTTTTTTAGTGTCCAGGGATTCTTCTGGTCTCCAACATGGAGAGAGAGGACACTGGGGATTCCACCTTCTCTTCAGGGCTATGAAAAGAGAAGAACTCTGGGAAGACAATGACTTAGAGCTTATTCCAAGAATTTTCTCCTTTGAGAACTGGGACTGTTTCTCTTGGTGAGCTGAATTATTTCATTCTCAGTGGGAGAGCTCCTTCACTCTGTGTATATATTCTGTGTGCACATTGTCTGGCATATATTCTTGTATTTATACTTTGATTTCAGTTTTGCTATTCATTTGGATAAATGAGTTTCTTTGCCATTTAATACGTATATGCATTATGAGCTAGTGTTTGTGAGAAGGGAGTCAAGCCTTGTATATAAAGCCCAGGGCCACCTTTCCTTTCCTTAAAAAATACTAATAAGGAGTTTAGGATGAACCTTAAAATTATATTCCCAAGACATTTAAGGAAGGAGATGGATGTATTTCTTGTCCAGTACTCCCTCTCTCTGAGCAGGGAAGAGTGGTAGCTTCTGGCCCCAACCTCCTGATTGGCAAGTGTCAAAGTCTCCCTTGGAGAAATATGAGGGAGAGGGATTAATAAATTAATAGACATATTGCTAGATATGTCTATTTTGACCTCCATGAAAATCTCACACATGCCATCCCATGCTATCTGTGGGAGACAACCATGTTACAGGATCATGACAAAAGTAGAAGCTTCACAGACACTATGTAGTACTGAAGGGAGCAAGAATTCATGACTTTTCACATTTCAGTGGGATTAACTCTCACTAGGTTCCATATTGGATTTATAGCATTGTATTTGGTAACATTGAAATATGAATAACTAGCTTGATCCTATAAGTGAGTAAGTTCTACCAGGCAAGTAAATGAGATGAATTGGGAGCAAGGCAGAGAAGCAATACACTGAAGAGGAAATTGACTGATGAAATAACTTCATGGTCTGTAAGGGAGTTAAACTTTTCAGAAGCAGCTATCACCCTTAGGGAAGAACTTCATAAGGGTAATGGAAGAATCTAGAGTCAGAGGACCTGAATGCTAATTAGATCTCTTTCACTTACTAACTCTATGATTCTGTGCAAGTCCCTTCATCTCTCAGATTCCAGGTTTTCTCATCTGCACAGTGGAAGGAAACAGTGATGTGGTGGTTAAAGAACTAGGCCTGGAAGCAGAAAGATCTGTGTTCTAATACTGCCCCAACACTAGGACCCAACACTAGGACCTTAACCTTTCTGAGGGTCAGTTCTCTGGTCTATAAATGAGGATAATAGCATCTATTTGGAAAGGTTGTACATGGGATAATGTATGGAAAGGACATTTCAAGTTTTAGTTAGTAGAATTAATACTCACACAAAGAACCTGAGTTCTGAAGTTAGAGGACATGATTTTAAATTCTGCCTCTGACACTGATAACCTATGTGGCCTTGGGTAAATCTTTTAACCTCTCTGTGCCTCAATTTCTCTATCTGTCAAAAGAGGCAGTTGGAGAAAATGGTCATTTTCTAAATGTAGCTTTCTGTGCCTTTAATTTTGCTTCACAGATTTGTTGTGATGATCACAAGAGGTAATAAATGCAGTTCACTTTGCAAACCACGAAGTGCTGGAGTGATGGGCAAATTGCTTCTTATTTACACTAATTTTGAGAAGAAATCACTTTGTGTTAGCAATGGTCATGCATCTTTGTTTGTACTGATTCTAGGCAGATTCAGGAATCTGTCCTCAACCAGATGAAACTAGATTGAACTGGTTTTTCCATATTTAGCACTGTTGTGTAGTTTCTTTCATTATATTTTAAATTGTGTGATTTTAAGAAATGGTTGAAAATAGCTCTCAATGAGCACACTTCAAGGAATATTAGTGGTATTGAAGTGAATATTGGTGTGGTAAATTCAAGCATTTCATAGATTATTTAAATCCACAATGGAAAAAAAAAGATCAGTAGAACTTGAAGAAAATGTGATTAAAGACAAAAAAATTCCCAGAATGGAGAAATTATTACTTAAAAAAAGTCAACCCTAAAGAAATAAGTTAAAGAATTTGCAGAGGGTCCCGACAGTTTGAGAGGTTGTAACTGATTTTTCTACAATGTGTTCTAAACTTCTTGGTATTAGAAGAATGGTTTCTGGTTAGAAAACCAGTAAAAGCAAAACAAAACAAAATTGCTAACCATTGCTATGAAGAAAAAATTCCTGTTATAGACAAGACTTTACAAAGACTAGAGAACTGAAGTTTGAAAAAGAAGGTAATTTTTACTAATGAAACTCACTTTTAAATTAAAGGCTATATAAAACCCATAAGCTTAGATCTGTAGGATATGGACTTTTCCATCAGACTATAAAACATTTATCCCACAAAATGTTTCAAGAATTATTTTTTCCCTTACAGTGGGGCTGTTAAGCCCTGTTACCACTGTTGGAAAGTATTCTTTTCTTTCTTTTTTTATTTTTGGAAGGGGGAAGGCAGGGCAATTGGGGCTAAGTGATTTGTTGAAGGTCACACAGCTAGTAAGTGTTAACTGTCTGAGGCTGAACTTGAACTCAGGTCCTCCTAACTTCAGGGCTGGTGCTTTATTCATTGCACCATCTAGCCATCCCTGAATTCTTTAAACATTAAAAAAATATATAATTACACTTTATGTTAATATTAATTTAAAAACTGAGTTCCAAATTCTTCCCCTCCCTTCAGGCCCTCTTCTACCCACTGGGAAGGCAATCAATATGATATCCACTATAACAGTGATCATGAAAAGCACATTTCCACATTAACCATTTTGGAAAAAAAAATAAGAAAAACAAATAGAAAAAAAGTGTGGTTCAGTCTTTCCTTCTTCTCTCTATTTCTTCTTTTCTCCCTTCCTCATTCCTTCTTTCCTTCCTTCTTTCTTTCCTTCCTTCCTTCCTTCCTTCCTTCCTTCCTTCCTTCCTTCCTTCCTTCCTTCCTTCCTTCCTTCCTTCCTTCCTTCCTTCCTCTTTCCCCCTCCTCTCCCTTTTACTCGACAGCAATAAACACTAATTTTTCCCATTAAAATTGATGACCTTCTATAAATACCTTAAATTCTGGAGGTAATGACACAATGGCTCTTATGGTTATTTGGGTAATTTCATTACATATCAGGCTACAGAGGAGGTATTTTGAGACAGTATCTCAATTAGGATTAATCAGAACAAGACAGATATTACATTGTTGGATATTTGAAATGTTGAATTTAAGATTTTTCTAAGGATATTTGAAATGGTGAACATCAAAACACTATGGATTTTATATGTCTGTTATAGCTGCAATATTGAATTTGAATACCACTGTGGTAGGTGGCTCTAAATAATTTACTTTATATACACTGGAGTAGGACTGATTGACCACAATATGCAAATTTATTCAAATGACCTCAGAAAATCATACTGAGCCAACAACCCTAGTATTTCTTAAGCAGGCTGTATAGCATTGACTGTAAATACTTTGGCTGCTTACCTGATAGTAAATTCATAATCATAGCAAATAACACTCTTCTCCCCACCCCCTTGACAATCCCTCACAAAAGCTGTACCTAATTAAGGTCTAAACTAATAGTTTATTTATGAAATGAACAATTCTTAACCATTTATGGAAAGATTTCATTTAGTTTTTTAAATAAGAACACAGAAGATTAGATTTGAACATTGTGTTTTCTTTTTCAGTCCCACCTCCTTTGGCACTATGGCTCTTTTTAGAGGTTGAGGTAGTCTGGGGACAAGATTACGCTGGCGTGAAGTAATTACTCTTGTTTTTTTCACAGTGCAATTAAATTGTAAGATTCTTGTGAAAAAGCTAACTGAATTAATTGGATCCATACTTTTTTTTCTTTTGCTTTGTCTTTCTATGGCTTAGGTATGAAGACCATGTTATTCTCATAGAAGGAGTTTGGTAAGATTGCTTCTTTTCCAATTTTTGTAAACAATTAATGTAATATTTAGTGTTTGATTGAATTCACTTGCAAATTTATCTAGTTCCAGATCTCTTTCCTCCCCCCACCTTTGGAAGTTCCTTTCAGGCTTTTATATTGCTATTAAAAATAGTCCTTTCTTTTTCTATTACATGTTTAAAAGTTTCAATTTAATATGATCTTTCATTTTAAATCTATTTTAGTATTTAATTATGCTTTTTGATTTGTTGCTTTTCTATATTTCATTGTTGTGTGCCAAATTCATTGATCGTTTCTCTGTCATTTTCATTAAACATCCAATTTTTCACTTGTAGGATTATCTTTAATTTTTTAAGGGTAAACCTCTCAGTTTTGAGTATCTCTTTTGACTTTTAAAATGTTGTATCCCAAGATCTTCTGTTATTCCCATTGTGGGACCTTGGTGTTTGAATGCTTTTTTTTCCTCCCCTATACTTCTATCTTTAATTCGGGAATTGTAAATTTTGACTGTGAAATTACTGGAACTTTTTCTTTTGGGGTCCCTTTCATGTTATTGGTTAACTATTTCAATCATTACTTTTACTTCTGATTCTAATAGATCTGGGTAATTTTATTTATGCCTTTTTGAAATAAAGTGTTCAGTGCTTTTTAAAACAAATCATGATTTTCAGGGAATCTAATGATTCTTAAATAATCTCTCCTTATACTGTTTCCTAGGTCAATTGTTTTTGATATAAAGTCCTTTATATTAATTTTTTCAGTCCTTTTATTTTATTCTAATATTTTTTGCTGTCTTATGGAGTCATTGATTTGGATCTATGCTTCTTTTCAGGATACCATTTTTTGGGTGAGATTTGCCACTTAAAAAAAAAGCTAATAGTTGTTCCAACTGTTTCCTTGAGAGTTTTTATTTCTTAAAAAAAACCCCCACAACTCTAGCTTAAAGTTTTTCTAGGTATTCATGTAACCTTGTGGAAATCTATTTTCCTGCTTTGGATATGTGCTTTCAGTTATTATTATTTACAATAATTTTTGATATTGGATAATGACTTTACAAAATTACATTTCTTTCCAGCTTTTGTTACTAAATTGGGATTTTGTGCTGGGGTCAGGGTTTACTGACTTCTGTGTTCTTGTGTGGAATGGATGGCTCTGCTTGGTTTTGCTATCTCATGGCAGTTTTAGGTACATCAGAACCCTCAGGTCTGGACTTTCTGTCTGAGCCTTGCATTACTTTGCATTGGTTGTTGCCTGTTGCCTCTCTATAGAGCTTCCAAGTTCCTTCACTGCAGGGGCTTTCTGAATGCCCTGGGGCTTTCTCAGGTGAGTCTTCTGTTCTTGTTGCCTCAGGACATAGAGTCTTGAAGGCTCCATAAGTCCTGCATTCTAGTGATACTGGAAGTTTACCTTGCCTTGATTATGGCTTTGCTTGGAGGAGGCTGAACTGATTTTTATACGCCTATGGTATGGAAGAACTAACTATGGTTTCTCAATCCTCTTGTCCATTATTTGGACTGGTACAAACTTTGGGGTTTTACTGGGGAAAGCTTGGGGGAGATAGATGTCATGCCTTCAGTGTCATCAACTACCTTGAAAGAAGTGCTTTTCTCATTTATCTTTTGTTAGACTTGTTTCCAGGTTGAAAAGGGGGCAAATTGAAGTCTTCTACTGTTGTGGTTACTATCTATTTTCCCCAGTAATTTCCTTAATTTTTTTTTTTTTGCTTTTTTTTTTGGAGGGCAATTGGGGTTAAGTGACTTGCCCAAGGTCACAGGCTAGTTTTTGTGTTAAGTGTCTGAGGCCAGGCTTGAACTCAGGTCCTCCTGACTCCAGGGCTGGTACTCTATCCACTGTACCATCTAGCCACCCCAATTTGCTTAATTTTTCTTCAAGTATTTTAATGCAATGTTAGTTTATTATATTTGGTGTTTCTAGTTATAATTAGTTTTCCTATTCATCTCTTTAAATAATTAAAAAATGTTGCTTTCTCTGAGATTGTGTCCATTGCCCCTGTTTTAAAAGAAAATAAAACATGTGACTTTATTCAGACCAACACATTTTGTCTTAAAAGAGAAAGTGGAAACCAGGGTGGATAGGGGAAAACATTTGGAACAACATGGAACTTTTTTTATTTGCTAATTTTGTACTAAAATTTTTTTTAAAGACATTTTAAATGATGCCAAGTGGGAAATGAATCTTTAAAATGTACAATTTCTTTAGAGAAGTTTTAGAACTAAAGACTGATTTAAATGGAAAACTATGGAGAAAGTAGTTGACAAAACTATTCATAAAACTTTTATTCTATTTATATCAACTCAATATTCTCGTTCTTAACAATTATGCTTGGATTGTTCATGAAAATTGCATAGGACAGAACCTAGTTTTTATCTCAACTGATTTCCCTGTTAACTATTTTTTACAGCACATATAGGAAGTATAAAAAATCCCTGTAGCAAAAACCCTAAAATAGTTAAATACATGGCTTTTTGTGTTTTATTGCTATGTTTGAAATATAGCAACTTTATGAATATCAAGCCATTTATTTTGACTGCATCTTTACATTTGTTCTCAGATTGCCTAAACCACTTAAATATAAATAAAATGAAGGCAGCAGAAAGAAGGAAAATGAATAGCAGACAACTTTACAAATAGTGAAATGTAAATTGTTTCTGCCTTTATTTAGGGTAAATTGATGATATTAAAACTTTGTATTAAGGAATACTTTTATAATCATAATTGTATGGTATACTTCTTGAGACTGTGTATTCCATAGATGTGTATGGTATAACATGTAAGGGTAATGATGAGACACTTGTTTCTATCACTTTGGTTTTGTGAAATCGTGATATACCAAATACACCATGCCAAACATGTAAAACATGTAAAATTGCCCATATCCTCATATTGGCCTTCTCAGGTG
The DNA here is from genome assembly GCA_028646575.1 of Pseudocheirus occidentalis. NCBI lineage: Eukaryota > Metazoa > Chordata > Mammalia > Diprotodontia > Pseudocheiridae > Pseudocheirus > Pseudocheirus occidentalis. The sequence goes on from CM053601.1 coordinate 20,130,293, forward strand.
AGAAATTTAACTCCTCAAATGTTAACTAGTTCTACTGCTCTAATTTCAATAACAACAACAAAACCAAACCAAAATCCAACCACATGAAAAATATAGAAATCCAAATAGGAGTTACATAAACTTGTCATTAATCATAAGTAAAAGTGATTTGTGGGACAGCATGGATGACAAATGGTCTACTGTGTACATTTTAGAATGAGGCAAACAAAATCTATAAAGCTGGTTAATTCTTTTCTCTTTCTCTTGCTTCAGCTTTGTCTCCTAGAGTTTCTTGTGTGCACAATGTCAAGTTATCTCTCAGTAATTGCGTTATTTGTGTACTATCTTTGTATCATTCTTCACTTAAACGTATCAGGTTCAGCAATAGCTTCATCAAAAGCTGCCTTTACAAGGGAATGAGGTTTCTCTGGAGTGTTCAGGATCTCATAAGGGAACAGAGAAGTTCAGTTTCATAGGATGTTTTTGTGGCACTTTCCTCCCTCCCTCCCTTCCTCCCTTCCTTCCTTCCTTCCTTCCTTCCTTCCTTCCTTCCTTCCTTCCTTCCTTCCTTCCTTCCTTCCTTCCTTCCTTCCTTCCTTCCTTTTTTTTTGGCTGAATTCAAATTCTTCTTGATATGCTTTTTGTGAACTGATCCACACTATTCCTCTCTTGCCTTTAGCAGCTGCAACCGCAGCCAAAGATTATTAGTAATCTCCCTTTATTTTCAAGTGGAAAATTTTGCATTCTAATTGTGAAGTATTAGGAATAAAGAACTTTTCCAATAGAGCCAATATATTGTTGCAGATTTTCTCTTAGCTTGGTCTCACTTTTCTCTCTATATTCTTGGGTTCTCTACTTAAAAAAAATTCTCAGCACCTCTTCTTTTTTTCTCAGTACTTGAAACAACCCTCCAAGATTATCTCTAGCCAGTTATAACATTTTTGTAAGCAGCAGAGAGAAGATTCCTCCCCTTATTGGATAATTCAGCTTTTTGCTTAGTGGCAGACTTTAGTTATGCTATCAGGTCATCCTGTATCTTAGCCTGATCAGTCAGTTAAGCCTTCTGTAGCAGCTTGTTTTTATCTGTGATTGAATATCCTGTATCTGGAATGAGTGTTAATGTTAACGCATAGACAAGGGTTCAGTGGTCTCTGAGTGGCAGTGGTAGCAGTGGCAGGGTGCAACTTACTATCCTTGTTTTCTGAGTTTGGTAGATTTTACTTCAGCCCCTCCTTTTGATTCTGAGTGAATCCTTATGTTTCAAATTGTTTTCTTGCAAGCAGTTTATCATTGGTTCTCCTTTCTAATCTATTCCACAATCTACTTCCATCTTATCAGTGAGTTCACCTCATTCCCATGTGAGGTTATGATGTTTAATGTATTCAATTAATTTAAAAATTTTTTAAAATTAATTTTATGGAATTAGTTCATTATCATTAATTTGAACTAAAATAATTTAATCAATAATTTATTAGATAAAATAAATTTAATTGTTTTAATTAAATTGATATTCCTTCAACCTAACCTCATTTCTTTTTCTTTTTTTGCTTTTGCCCCACTCTTTACAAAGAAGCAGGTGGTGAGAGAGAAAGCATATGCTTACCCCTAGAGATGTTTTTGAAGTGACATAGTTCTATTCCAATTCTCTTCTTCTCTTTCCCTCCCCCAGACTGATCACAGGCTCTTACCCATACTATGTGTTCTGAAGATTACCCCTTCCACTCTTCTGAAGTTGGAATTTATTTTGTTCATTGTTAATCTTTATCTGATTTTGCCCTCACTTTTATAACATCCTCACTCTATTTCCCCTGTTCCCATACATTTCCCTATTAAGATTGTTATGTTTCACTAAATGTATTCCCTTGATAATGATTATTTTCTGTTTTTGTTATTGTTGGTAATTTGATGGGTGTGAGATGAAAATTCAGCAGTTTTAATTTTCATATGACTAATTTGTAGCATTTTTTCAAATAATTATTGGGAATTTTTGCCTTTCTACTTTTGAGAACTACCTGTTTATATCCTTTGTCCTATATCTACTGGGAAATGACTCTTGTTCTTATCATAGATATATCCACTTCCCATGTATATATTTGATGTCAGACCTTTTTCAGAGAAATTTTCTGCCAAGGTTTTCCCCAGTTGACTGTTTATCTTCTAATTTTACCTGTGTTTTTGTTTATATAGAATAATTTTTAACTTTATGTAACTGCAAGTATCCATAATATCTTCTGCTATATTTTAACTTCTTGTTTGGTCAAGAATTCTTTACCTAAACATACTTGCCAAAGATATCTCTTTCCCTGATCTTCTAATTTATTAATAGTATGGTCTTTCATCTCTAGACATTATATCCATTTGGAACTTATTGTAGTATATGGGAGAAGTTGTTGGACCAAATCTAATTTCTGCCAGACTCTTATAATTTTCCCAGCATTTTGTTTTGAACAATGAGTTCTCACTTCAGCAGCTGCATCTTCATGTCTATTGAGCATTTTGATGCTATGTTCAACAACTTTTGAACAGAGTTTGAAGTTTTAAGACATTAAAAAAACCAAACCTTGCCTGGTCAGGGACTGAACATTGATGGCAGGGCAGTCAATTGCTATTTTCTCTTTCAGGCAGCAAGATCTCCACCCCCTGCTTTATGTCTCCAACTCCTGTTCTACCCTTTGCCTCAGTGATCTTCTGAGTTCCATAGGGCAGCTTTGCAGAGATGGGAGGAATGATGAATAAGAAAGTAACCAAGAGATCCTTTTAGATGCTCTAATAATTCCTTAGAAATTAATCTGCCACAATATGAGTATGCATTACTGATGAACAGCTTCATCTCACCAATCTCTTCATCACCTGTCTCCATAAAATGATCACAAAGTTCATCAGTTTGTTTGTACATTTATTCCATTGTGAAGTTTGCAATCAGGAAACTGACATGGTAATCCTCCACCAGCTTCATGGGCAAGATGAAGTTCTCTGCTCTCATCATCATGAAGCATATGAATTTGGGATGGAGGATCTTCTCAGTCTCATCAGTCTTTTTCACAACAATGCTGACTCTCAACAGAGCTGAGAGAACCTTTTCCTTCTCATTCTGGCTGACGGTCACAGTTGTATTGGGAGCTCTTTGCTACTCTGGTTTGTATTTCTTTATAGTCTAGCTTGAAATATTGACCTCTTCCTTCTTTTTTTTTTATCACAGACTTTCTGGATTGTGTTCCCTTGTTTGCAAATGATTATTGTTGATATGCTCTAGCCTATTTATGGTTGGCATGCAGCTTGGTTTCCTTTTGGGTCCTCAGAAGTTTTGTTTCTTTAGATGTGGAATTCCATGTTTTATAAGCATAACATGAAAGAATATTGATACTAAAACCCTTTTGATTATTGGGGAGCTGTTTAGGATCATTAAAAGCATCATCCAGTTTCCTCAAAGCAATCTAATGCTCTCTTCCTATTACCCTATTCTATCTTCATATGGGATGTGTAGGGAGGACTAACACCTCTGCTGGGAGGGCTTGCCAAGCCCTTTTCAAGATTGCTCATGTACTTGTGGCATCCATCTCTCACCCAACTCTCACATGTGGTTCCAAGAAGTTGTAGCATGTCCAGCAACTGCCTGCTCAGTAAAAGTGTCTCACCAGATGGGTAAACCAGGTTAAGGGCAACCAACATGCCTCCAGCCTTTAAGTGGATGAGTTAAAGGGTCGTCTGTCCCAAGGATGTGCATACTTCCCTCCAGTGGACTCAGTGAATGAGAAGAATTTTTTCCAACAGCCATGAAGGCAGCTGAAGCAAACTCTGTGGAGTGCTAGTTTGGTCATTCACTGGAAGATGCCAAGATCTGCATCCTGGGCAATAACCAGTTACTTTGACTTTGCACTCTGATGACTTTGGAAGAGAGAATGAGACTGATGACTTTGTGCAACTCTGCCTCACTTAAATCCAATTCATGTGGGAGTCAAGACATCACACCATGATGCCACTGGTCCTCTCAGAAAATGAAGGACAAACAACAACCATCTTTGACTCCCAGTCCATTTGAAGTGCTGTCCATGACGTACTAGTAGACTAACTCGGTGGCAATAAATGTTCATTAACTCAATTTCCCCCCCAAGGATTTAAAAAAAACCCCGATCTTTTTTGTGTTGTCATGAATATGAAATTCCTCTAGTAGTAAAAGGTTTAATGTAGCATCTGGAAGACTTCACCATTAATATTTTATATACTTTTATCTGTGCACTCCTCCTCTTCCCCTCAATTGAATATGAGCCCCATGAGGGAAAGATCTGTTTTGCTATTACCTTCATATCCCCTATACTTAGCACAGGACCTGTCATATACTAATTTTTTTTCCTTCTTTTTCTTTCTTTCTTTCTTTTTTGGTTGGTTGGTTGATCAATAGCAAATTCCTCTTCCAAATGAATTCAGTTCAGGGGATCCTCTAAGACAGACAAACAACATCAGTGCAGTACATTTCCTTTTCAAAAAAATTCCTTCTTTGGTATTGATAGTCAAAGGATTGTTGAACAATCACATCTTTGACATATCTGACCTGGTGTATGCCAGTCACAAAAGCTATTTTATTCACATATAGGAAGTGAGATCAGTCATCTATTGGTTGATCAAAAATTCAATATTTTGGGGACATCAAATTACTATTAAATAAATAATTGCGTGGTCAGGATGTGTCTTCTGATTCTGAGCATTCAACTCTAATTATGAAAGAGATACTCCTGGGCAACTATTCTAAAGTTAGATTGGCAAGATTCTTTTACGATTGAAAATCTTGGAGGAATGTCACCCCCACAATGTATAGTGAACCATACTTCTCAAGATCTTCCTGATTAGAATGTTTCCAGGTATCTCCTAAAACTGCCTTCTTTCTGCTGCTTTATTTTTAACACCAATATACATACAAATACTCAGATTTGGGATGTGAATACATGGACATCTTATGTGAAAATGTGAAAGTATATAGTCATGAGCATGCATAATGGTATATGACCTTACACAATTTTCTCTTTTGGGTGCCCTGCAAACTATTTTTTTACAAATGAACCCATTATCATTATTTTATGGGAGTGCCACTGTAATTTTTGTTGAATTATAAATATTGCATATCAAATTTTTTTTCTACTACCACAGCAGTTTCTGAAGACTTGTAAACCCATAGTGTTATTACTCCCTAATCTAGTTGAGGTGATGAAATGGTGCCAAAACTCTCATTGAAATTTCATTAGCATATTCATGAGGCTCACTTTTGCAGTGTTGCAGAAACAACACAAATTGGTTTGTGGATTGTGAACTCCCCCTTCTTCTCGTCTCCAGATTCACAGACTGAGGATTAGCAAATCAAGTTGGCCCGGGAATTTCAGGGCACTAGCTGCAGAAATTTGATCCTATGCCTTTTAGTTCCAGATCTGGGGACATTTTCTCTCTAAGATGGCATTGTATTGGACATACTATGCATCTTAAGTTCAAGAACTAAGAATATGTTGGCATGGGGAAATGGAGAGTTCAGGATATTATCTGGAGAATTCAGATGAAACAGACCTTCTGGGAGAGAGTTTTCCTTTTGGAGGGCAGGGAGGTCATAGTTATCTAGTCTATGGTCAATAATAATTAAATTTATCATGTATTTATTTAATTCTTCATTTTGATGAACTTGGGAAGTGATATCATAAGGATTTTTGTTTGAGTGTTTTTATTTGCTTATATTTATTTTTATATACATACATTTTGTCTCTTCTATTAAAACGTAAGGTCTTTGAGGGCAGGGACTTTTTTTATTTGTTTGTTTTTGTATTTCTATCAACTAGCACAGTGACTGGGACATAGTAGGTCTTTAAATGCTTATTGATAGATTGAGTTAGTACTGATTTTGACATCTTTGTACCCCAGGTTCATTCTGGTGAATTATTTGGACCTGTGGGGCATTCTTGGTCAAGATGATACCCCGATGTTGTATTACTTCAGAGAAGTGATTTTGGGTTTTTGAAAGCTTTATTAGAGAAGCCCAGGCTCTAGAAGGTCCAACTAAGATGAAAAGACTTTGAACAGCCATTGATAGATTTTGTGTCTATCACCAGAGGACCAGCCTAGTCAAGTTTAGAGCAGCTCATTGTGCCTAGGTGGTCCTAGCAACCAATGAAGGTGTAGAGAGTTTATAATTTGGGTCAATGGAGGGAGTATATGTACCAGAGAGATCTCCAAGATGTTGAAATGGTAAAGTATAGTATTTCTTAAACCCAGTCCTCTCAAATTGTTTCTGCATAGTAGCATTTGTCACAGAAATTCTATACATTTTTAAGCTATATAATATAATATATTATATAATACATACATACACATATATTACACACACACACACACACACACATATACATATATACTGAAATGTTTAGAAAGGACATTCTATGAAAAAGAAAAGTATGGCTCTAGAAAGGAACAATCATTATTGTTCTACATAGTACACCACTTTTACATGGAAAGTTAGTCTTCTTTTTGCAGTAAATAGAACAATAGGATTAGATATCAGAAGTCAAGCATTTGAACCTTACCAATATGGATTTGAGTAAATCACAACCTCTCTGACCTTTCATTGCTTTATCTTTAAAATGTAAGGGTGGTATTTACTCTGCCTACCTCATGAAAAGCCATTATGAATATCAAAGTAATCAATGTACAAGAAAGCATCATACATACCTTAAAGTACTCCATGATGGTGTGTGGCAATGAGGTCTGGTTCTAGAACAAGAGGACCTAGATTCTAATCTGGCCTCTGCTTCTAACTCTCTTTGACAAGCAATTTCACCTCCCTGGACCTCAGTTTTCTTATCTGTAAAATGAGAGGCTTAGCCTAGATCTTTTCCAAATTCAGATCGATGATCCTATTATTCTTATCATATCAGAAAAGCTGTTCTAGGTGGCCTGTTGAAGTATAGAACATAATAGCGATTTATATAACATTCGTTGTTAGAATATTTTCCAGAACGTGAAACCTCCTGATATTTGTGTGAGCCAGTGGTTGTTGGTTGATTGTTGTCCTTCGTTCTTGAAGTGGACCAGAATGTCATCACTAGAGTCAAGTTATGTGTGTCCAGACTGTGGCTGATCAGTATGAGCTTAGAACATTTTACCACAGACTGGGCACAAATAGTTCATGTGAACATTTAGGGTGGATTCTCTAAATTTGAGCACCTCACATTTCTTTTGATCTACTTCAACTCTACTTTGTGCATAGAGCACAGCACCTTCTCTGATGTGGGCACAGTATGGTGGGTGGTCCTGTGGCAGTATCTTCCATATCTCACAATCAATTCCAAAGATCTTAAGAGAGACCTTGAGAGTGTCCTTGTATTGCTTCTTCTTACCACCCCAATGCAAGCAGGGGAAATGACAGTATTACAGTAAGTAGAAACAAGCTAGTATTGTAGCTTTAACTAGAATTCAAGAAATACTCATCATGATGGTTTAGGCTCTTGACCCTTAAGAAGCTCATCATGTGGAACCTACAACAGGAATTAAATAGAGAGTTAAAGGTTTTTGTGGTTATTTTATTTTTGGGGTGGGGTGGGTGCGGTAGGGCAAGATGTCATTATATAGAGTGTGGTAATCTTTTGAACATAAGTTTAGACACACATGAAATGACCTATGTTTACGTAACCTTCATTTAATTTTTCCAGGAAAGACTGCTGAAGGTTCACATTGTTCACAGAAAATAATGCATCGTTTCTGATTAAATTAGAGCCTGTGTTCTCATCTTGTGCTCTCTTTGATGGTGGGATTGCTTTTGACGTGGGAGAGAGCTATCAATAGATAAAGCAATTTGAAAGAAATGCTCTAGAATCTATTCTCCTTACCTTCCCCTTTGCAAGTTCCAATTCATTGCTCAATTTAAGTATGGAAATACAGTTTGTCAAAGACATTTTGACATATGAATTTCACCAAAAAAGATCAGAGCTCCCACTGCTTGGATTTCTAACCCATTTATTGTACAATACACAGCTAATCCAATCTACTGTGGGAACATGGATTGTGTAGTTATGCTCGGCCACATTGCAATTGTTTACCTTAAACTTGATGGTTTTCTCTTTAAGCTGAAAAAGTAGAAGAGACGCTTTTTGCTTGATAAAAATGATTGTTCACTTCATAGAGCCACTGAGGGGGCATGCAGAGTGTGGAGACTTTCATCTTCATGTTTAGAAGGCAGCCTGTGATTCCTGAATCTGAAAGGAATAATCCTGATACTTACTTGCCAAAGTTTCAGGGAGAATTAATGAAGAAATGCATAAATAATTCACATAGAAAGCCATTTTGAACAGACAAAACCTTCTCTGATCACCACTGTATGATTAACAAGTTAAATTAAAAATAGAAAACAGAAGAGTGATTGGTGCTGAAAGATTCATAAATATAAAGAAATTAGAGGAAAAATTTTTAGATAATATAATAGTTAACTTTAGAAAGCATTTAGAAACTATCTTACGCTTCTTGAAGTCCTTGTTTTTTAGTCTGTTTTTAAATACTTATAGCCCCACCTGCCTTTTTCTTCTTTAAATTTGCCCTACTCTGGCTGTTTTATGTTTTTCTGAGGAGTGAAAAGAACAATGGGGTAGGAGATTTTCTTTAAAGGCAATGTTACCAGCAGGTGTCACTGTGGGGGGCAAATTTGGATAGCTTTTATTTACTCCTTTCTACTCCTTCCTCCCTTCCAGAAAGGGGCTGAGTTGAATCTCCTTGTGCCCCCTTCCTTATCCCCCACTCCCACCTGCCCACACCTCCCTTTCCCTGCCATTTCCTTATATAGGGGCTGGTTCAGGACATAAACTTCTCTTTGGTCAATGACTTCTCTCTACCTTCTCTTTCCTCCTTCTTCTGTGGAGGATGAAGATCACCTTCACCTTGTTACAAGAATTACATCACTTTTAGCCTAGAGGTGACATAATTAATGGTTTAAATGAGAAAAAAATAAAATCATAATAACATCAGATCACCCAGTTAGGAGAATTCCTAAAATTTAGACAAAGGATTAAATCTTCATACTATTTAAAATTTGTATATTTTCAGCTAATCCTTGGCATCCTCCATTTCCCCCTGCTCAATACAGACTAAGTATATAAACATTCAGAACAAGCCTTCATGATCAATCATGAATTTTTATTTCAATTAAAGTCATAGAAAAGAAAACAGATTAGGTAAAAAGAAACAAGAAAAGGGCATAGGCATAGGGAGCAGAAAGTGGGGAAGGAGAGCTTTGGGAGGTTTCCTTCATTTTTGAAGAGGTGATCGCAACTGGTAGCTACAGCGTGCAGGGATCCAATAGACTACTTTGATTTCTTGCTTCTCTGCTACAACTCCCTCTTTCTTTAGTTTTCTTTCTTTCTTTCTTTCTTTCTTTCTTTCTTTCTTTCTTTCTTTCTTTCTTTCTTTCTTTCTTTCTTTCTTTCTCCTTCCTTTTATTTCTCCTTTTCTTTTTACTTTTTCTTTTCCCTCCCTTCTTTACTCCCTCCCTCTCTCTCCCTCTCTCTCTCTCTCTCTCTCTCTCTCTCTCTCTCTTCCTTTCCTCCACCTTCCTTCCTTCTTTCCATCCTTCCATCTTTCCTTCCTTTTTCATGTCTCTCTCTCTCATCATCCATTTCCCTGTTACTTGAAGTGATATATCAACTTGAACCAGGTCTGGTCAAGAACACCTAGATAGATGTCATGGATTTGGTTTGGGGCTTTCTATTCTTTCTCCACATATCAGTTATTTCATCAGCTTCTAATGCTTCATTTAACATCTCAATGCAGATGATTCCAATATCTACATATCCAGTCATCATCCCTTTTCTGAGCCAAAATCTGTGCTACCAGTTGCCTTTTTGACATCTCTATCTGCATAGTCCATATGTATGAGTCAGACATTATCCTTTCTGTGCTCAAAACAACCTCAGTCTCTCTCTATTGCCCTATGATAAAATGCAGAGGCTTTTGTTTGGCATTTAAAGTTCTTCACAGTCTTGTTCCAACCTATTTTACTTGGGGGGGGGGTGTTAGGCAATTGGGGTTAAGGGACTTGCCCAGGGTAGCACAGCTAGTAAATATCAAGTGTCTGAGGTCAAATTTGGACTCAGGTCCTCCTGCCTTTAGGGATGGTAGTCTATCCATAACATCACCTACTGAAACGTATCTTTCTAGCTTGATTTCCATATTTCATGTGCTCTCTTTCATGTAATTCTAGCCAAATAGGTCTACTTCTTGTTTCTCCTACACACCACTTCATGTTCTACCTCCTTCTCATGGTTATCTTTCCTCCCTGGATTTTCAGGACACTGTTATCTTCTAATTATCTTCCCCCTAGTTCTAACCATTCTTTTTCAAAATCCACATCTTGCCCCTGATCTGAGAATTGTTTTTCTATTTTGCATTTGTCCAGTAATTTCATCATTATGATGCAAATGTCTTGCAGAGGGTGATAGCTTGACAGAATGTCAGGGTTAGGTGAAGGTTTAAAAAATAGTGGGGGTGAACTGTACTCAATAGTAGGCAGCAGGGAATAGTCAGTAGATGAAGGGAGGAAGTGATGATAGTAACTTTCTGAGGGCATAGGAGGGAATGGGATCAGGGAATCAAGTAGAGAGGAGACTGCCTTTGGTAAGGAGAAGGGTGACCCTTCTTCAGAGACTGGAGCAAAGGAGAAAGGAAGAGGAAGAAATGTTGAGGATATCTTAAGTGCAGAACTGAGGAGAAGAGGGAATTTCTGATGGAGGTCTTCTATTTCTTGGAGATAGTATAAGATGAAGTCTTATGTTAAGAGAGAGACGGAGTGGTGGGTTGTGTAACTTGGGGATATTGAGGAGAGAAAACAAAGACTAAAAAAAATTCCCCCAAAAGTAGGGAAAGTAAAAAAAAAAGAAGATATCCTTCAATCTGCACTCAGACCTCACTAGTTCTTTTTCTGGAGGTGGACTGCATGCTTCCTCACAAGTCCTTCAGAATTGTCTTGGATCATCATCTTGATCAGAGCAGTTAAGTCTTTCACATTTGATCATTGTACAATGTTGTTGTTACTGTGTATACTGTTCTCCTGGTTCTGCTCATTTCACTTTGCATCAGCTCATGTAAGTCTTTCCAGGTTTTTCTGAAGGTATCCTGCTCATCATTTTTATAGCACAATAACATTTTATCATAATCATACACCACAACTTGTTCAGCCATTCCCCAATTACTGGGCATCCCCCCAATTTCCATTTTTATACCATCACAAAAAGAGGTACTATAAATATATATTTTAATATAGTAGGTCTTTTCCTTCTTAAAAATCTCTTTGAGATTAAGACCTAGAGATGTCATTGCTAGGTCAAAGGGTATGCATGATTTCATAGCCCTGCAAGCTATATTTAGGTTATAGTTTCTTTTTTTTCCTTTTTGGAGGGGGGAAGGTGGGGCAATTGGGGTTAAGTAATTGCCCAAGATCACAGGGCTAGTAAGTGTTAAGGGTCTGAGGTCAGATTTGAACTCAGGTCCTCCTGACTCCAGGGTCAGTGCTCTATTCACTGTACCACCTAGCCACCTCTAGGTTATAATATCAATTTTCTTTCCAGAATGATTGGATCAGTCTAGAACTTCACCAACAGTGCTTTACTGTCCCAATTTTCCCACATTACTCTAAAATTTGTCATTCTCCTTTTCTGTCATATTAACTAATCTGATAGGTGTGGGGTGTATGGTGCCTCAGAGTTGTTTTCATTTGCATTTCTCTAATTAATAGTAATTTGGAGCATTTTTTTCATATGGCTATAGATAGCTTTGATTTTTTCTGAAAACTGCTGTTTATATTCTTTGACCATTTATCAATTGGGAAATGAGTTGTATTCTTATCAATTTAATTTAATTCTCTATATGTTTGAGAAATGAAGTCTTTATCAGAGAAACTTGCTATAGATTTTTTTCAGTTATATTACTATGTATTTCTCTTCATCTTATTTTTTTACCCTGTTTATCCTTCTCTCTCTCTCCTTTCATTCTCTTCTCAAAAGTATTTTGCTTCTGACTACTGCCTCTTCTTCCTACCCTTGAATCTATCAGCTACTCCCTTCTTTTATCTCCTTCCCCTCCTGTTTCTTTGTAGGGTAAGATAGATATCCATACTCAAATGAGTGTATATGTTATTACTTCTTTGAACCAATTCCAATGAGAGTAATGTTTAAGACATCCTTCCCATCTTCTCCTTCACTTTAAAAGTTCTTTTGTGCCTTATGTGAGATTTTACTCCATTCTACCTTTCCCTTTCTCAGTGCAACCCTATTTCTCACCCTTTAATTGTATGTTTTAGATATCTTACCATAGAGTCAACTCACACCCTTTCCCCCTGTCTCTCTATATACCTTCTAACTGTCCTAATGCTGATAAAATTCTTAGGAGTTACAAGAATCATCTTCCCATATAGGAATGAAAACAGTTTAACCTTATCAAATTCCCTATAGTTTCTCATTCCTGTTTACCTTTTTAGGTTTCTCTTGAGTCTTGTATTTGAAAGTCAAATTTTCTATTCAGTCCTTGTCTTTTCATCAGAAATGCTTGAAAGTCTTCAATTTTATTAAATTTCCATTTCCCCCCTGAGGGATTATACTTAGTTTTCCTTGGTGGGTAATACTTGTTTGTAATTCTACCTTTTTTTGTCCTCCAGAAAAATCATATGCCAAGCCCTCCAATCCTTTGTAGAAGCAGCAGCTAAGTCTTTTGTTATCCTGACCTTGGTTTCATATCTGAATAGTTTCTTTCTGGCTGCTTGTAATATTTTCTCCTTGACCTGCTCTGGAATTTGGCTATAACATTCCTGGGAGTTTCATTTTGGGATTTCTTTCAGGAGATAATTGGTAGAATCTTTCAATGTCTATTTGAATCTTGTTCTAGGTATCATGGTAGTGTATGTAACTTGATAATTTCTTGAAAGTTGATGTCTTGGCTTTTTCTTCAAGTATGGCTTTCAGGCAGTCCAATAATTCTTAAATCTTCTCTCTCGCATCTATTTTCCAGGTCAGTTGTTTTTCCAATAAGATATTTCACATTTTCTTCTTTTAAAATTCTTTCAATTTTGTTTTATTGTTTCTTGATGTCCCATAAAGTCATTAGCTCCATTTGCACAATTCTAGTTTTTAAGGAATTATTTTCTTCAGTGAACTGTAGGATTCCCTTTTCAAGTTGGCCAATTCTATTTTTTAAGAAATTCTTTTCTTCAGTGAATTTTTATACATGTTTTTCCATGTGGCCAATTCTGCTGTATAAGGTGTTCTCTTCAGTGGATTTTTGTGTCTCTTTTACTTTATATCTTTTGGATTATTCTGTTTTTCAAGATGTATTTTTTCAGTATTTTTTGAGGTGCATTCTTTACCAAGCTGTTGACTCTTTTTTCATGATTTTCTTCCACCACTCTCATTTCTTTTAGCATTTCCCCCCCAACCTCTCTTATTAAATTTTTAAAACCTTTTAAAAAACTCTTTAAGAAATTATTTTTGGACTTGAGACCCATTCACATTTTTCTGGGGGGAGGGCAGTTACCCTTTGCTTCTGAGTTTGTATTCTGATCTTTCCTGTGTAATGGTAATCAATTTGTTTGATATTTAGGGCTAAGTGGATAGGATACTTGGGGCTGAGTCAATGGGATACTTAGGGCTAAGTAGATCAGATATTTAGGGATAAGTATAGAACTCTGTCCATTGGTGAGAAGGTGTGAACTCCCCTGTTGACTTGGGAGAAGGCCAGTGCTTATAAGCAGGAGAATTTTGGAGAGACAGACAGATTTTGGAGTTGGCTCCTCAGTAAAAGAGGATTTGTGGAGACTGAAGTCAGCTGAGAGGGAAAGAGAGAGAGTGTTCCTCTCCCAGTATCTGAAAGCTGACTGAAGACATG
>CM053601.1:20144661-20160539 GCA_028646575.1 Pseudocheirus occidentalis
TCATTCCTTTTCTTAATTGATTGATTGAACCTAAATGTGAAGTGAAGCTGGTTCCCCACTTAGGGAAACCAAGTGATTCTTCTCTTGTTCCTTGTTACTTTCTGTACTTTCCTTGTTCTGAAGATTGTATATAATATTGTGAATTGTTGATACTGTGAATATTGTACTGAATCTTGATTTTGTAATGGAATAAACAGAGTGTTCACTAATACTGTGTAATCCAAATCTTAAAAGCTGTTCACAGTAGCATTCTCTCAAGAATCTACTGTTGATTGGCTTTACATCCTGTCACTATAATAATTTTCTATGATAATGTTCTTTTTGAAAATTTGCTCATTTTCCCAGCCCATTTCTTGACTTTTAACTTTATATAAAAGTTTGGCATTGCTCCTGGGGTAGAGGAACCCTGTCCCAAGCTTCAGGCTTTTTTGTGTGCTGCTGATTACATAGTTCTAGGGGTCCATAAGTTTTCAGTTTTCCCAGTTTTCCCACTGCTCTCCTGGTCTGTGCTCTGGTCTGTGAATGATCACAAGCACTATTTCCTACCCTGGAATTATGACCAGGGTCTCCACTCCCCTAAATCTGTATGCTCTAGTATGCTCGTGCTCCTCTTTGCTCTGAGTCTGCAATCTGGATAGAAGTATGGGCCATACAACAGAGTCCTGTCCCTGGTGGCAGCAAAGGGACCCCTGTAATTTCCTTCTGATAAGTTATCTGATCCCCTTACTGTTTATGGACTTGGAGTTCCAGAATCCATTGCTGCTGATTTGTTACCCCCTGCTGCTGGCTTGCACTGAGCATGACCTTCTACTGGCTGCTTGTTACACCTTGGTGCTGGTTTCCATAGGAGCCTTAATGCTGGCTTACGGGGCAGCCTGCACTGGACTTCACTCTGCTCTTACCGTAGTGAGACTGACCTTTTCTGTCAATTGTATAAGTTATCTTGGGCTAGAAAATTGTTCATCCCAGTGTTTTGTGGACTCTTTCTCTCCAGAATGTATCTTGAAGCATTGTTTTAAAATTGTTTGAAGGGGAATTTGGGAGCACAATGGTGAGTACCATCTTGGCTCCGCCTTGGTTGTGACTTTTTTTTTACAGTCAAAATATTGTAAATAAGTTTTTGTCATTTTGTGCTCTTATTTATTTCACTGGCTAATATATCATATATTCAGTAATTTTAATATTTATTTAATCATAGGATATTAAGAGATTTTATATATTTAATGAACTAAGGGCAAGATTTGAGCCAACACATTACTAATATGAAAGCAGTTGCAATTTTATTAATTTCAGAGAAAACATCCAAATGTATCCCTGAATTACTCTAGAGATTGAAATGAGAAGATTAAATATAGGAATGAGTTAAATAGAAACCTGAAGGATAAACTGCATGTGAATTTGGTTATCAGATCAACCCTGCTTCAGCCATCAATATTGAAAATGGAGAAAAGTGAGTATGGAATAGAGGGTGATGGACTGGAAAATTATCTGTGGGTGGAGTGACTGTAGGTTTTGGTGAAGATGAAAAATAGCTTTATTAAGGATGAAGAACAAGGAAAAATGTAAGGATAGTTGGTTATGGTCAGATGAGGAATTTCACTCTTTTGGATCATGGAGATGAATACTTGTCAGTAATCAAGGGTATGACTATCTCTTTTTATAACTGAGTTGGAATGAAGGCATAGGTCATGGGAATCAATGAGGTTGATGAATTAGGAACTCAGAGTGTTTGAGGGGACATCAATATGTATATCAAAATTTGCAAGTGTGAAGGTAGAAGCTGAGATCCAGAGGAAAACTATGAGCCAGGGCCTGAATTCCTCATTTTTGTTGATATGATGAAATCAGTTTATATTTCTGTTTTAAAAACTTGTAAAATTTTATTTTTATTTAACTTATTGATGGCCAAAAATGTTTTGTTTTGAAGAAGGTCCTAACCTTTTTGCATTTTTTATTGGCTTTCTTTTAGCTTATCAGTGAATATTTATAAAAATAGAATTGTAACTAGAGTAATATTAGGATATATCACTAGACACTGGTAACTTTTATTTTATGTTACTTCAATTAGGCTCAATACCAAATTTTAAAATATTTATCATATGCACTACACTGGACTGTGCTAGGTTTTTGGATACAAACACAGATTTGACCCAAATCTTACTTTTACAAAGTTTTCACATAGACCAAAGTTATCATGTAATGTCAAATTTCTTTTCTGTTTTGATTTTACCTGTTGATAGAGTCAGAAAAGCTAAGGGGTAATGGGAAAGCCATCTTATTAATTAGCCTTAACAAAATTAAAAGTAAGTAGGTCAAAGATGAATGTGACAAAGAAAAGCTAAGACAGATATTAAAAATTGATAGAGGTTCATAGGGTTTTCGGAAGGCCACAATATTGAAGTAGTTATAAAAACAAATTTATGGATTCTAGGCTAAGAAGTCCTGATCTAGTTCAACTGAAGCCCAGAGAGGGTATATAACTTGGGTAAGTTTATATACATTAATAAAATAGCAGGTCAAGAATTCATACACTATTCTACTGATTTTAAATCTAGAATCTGTTCTATTACTCCCTATTGACTCTACATTTTGTTTTGTTTCAGTTTATGTCAAATTGGTCTGAAGAATGAGGTCAAGGTCAAAGATTTGGTCTGACTTCATGATTCAGGCTAAGTTAGAAACATGAAATCTATTCAAATCTGGGTATAAAACTAGGTTTAGATTAAGCAGCAACTGGTAATATTAAGAATCAATGGGAATTGTAGTGCAATGTATATAGGTCAAAGATTTAGAGCAGTAAGAGCCTTAAATGTCACATAGCAATGAGACTGTAGATCTGTCATCGATCTGAAATCTTCTTCACATCTAAACCTGGAAGGGAACTGAGAGAACATCTAGTCAATCCTCTTCAGTTGAGAAAACAAAGGGCAAGAAAAGCTAAGCGATGTGCCCTTTGTTATGTTAGCAAGAAGCAGGACTTGGATTTGAACCCTGGTCCTCAGATTTGAAATTCAACGCTTTTTCTCTTGAATTTGATTTCCTTATAGCTTACTTACTCTTCTTCTTTTTAAAAATAGTGTTCTTCAATGTTATCTTTGCTTAGATTTTTAAATGAAAAATTAAAAAATGACACAAAAAGGTAACTGAGAGGAAGCATGCATTCATCTATTTTTTTTAGCTAATCCTGTTTAAAAATTTTTTTTTTGCAAACATTTCTATTCAAAGCACTGCTCCTAGTATATACAACATCATTATACAACATGAGAAGAGTAATTAGTGGGAAATATCCTTTGGAATGCCAGATAACAACTTAGATTTGTAGAATAATGAGAAGAATTACATTTACATGTCATCTCTTTTTCTGTCCACTTTAAGAGACCCTGTAACTCTTTTTGCTGTTAAACTTAGTATATTACAATATGAAGAAAGGTTTTATGTAATCTACTAACTTAGAGATTTCATATTTTTTTTTGGAAATTTTGAAGAAGATTCCATGATTAGGGGGCCCTTTTTTTTTGTGAGTGGTGCAGCTAGGTGGTAAATAGAGTGCCAGATCTGGAATTAGGAAGACTCTGGCCTCAGTCACTTCCTAGTAATCCTGGGCAAGTCACTTAATCCTGTTTATCTCAGTTTCCTCATCTGTCAAATGAGTTGGAGCAGGAACTAGCAAACCACTCCAGTGTCTTTGCCAAGAAAACTCCAAATGTTATCATGAAAAGTTGGATACAACCAAAATGCCTAAACAACAACGACAATAAATAATAATAATGTGAACATCTCCACATACATGCACAGATAATCTCTAAAGCCAGTTCAAGTTAATAATATATGATTTTATTTTTTGTTTCTTGTCTCTAAGATGGTTCTATATTCAGAAACTTCCCCCCACCCCCAACTAGATGATCATGATTTCTCTTTTCTTGTAGTTCAGGTCTTTTTATTATACTGCTCATTTCCTTTATCTCATTCAGCCTCATATCACACTCATTGTATTCATGCCTTATCTATCCTTGATTAACTTTTAAACACCTTTTTTTTTGGTGGAGGGAAGGAAGGAATTGTGTTCACAAGATCATGGAATTTAGAAATGGTAAAAACTCACTCTAATATTACTAATGAAGAAAATGGAGGCTCAGAGAGTTATATATAGGTCAAACATGGATGAGAGGTGAGGAGCACCTGGATTTGTTACTTGGGTCATTGTCGACATTAGAGCAGTTTCAGTGGGGTGGTGGAACCCAAATGTGGTAGGGAGTAAAGAATGAGGAATTGGAGCTAATAAATGCAGGTCACTTTTCCTAGAAAACAAAGGTGAATAAAACAATTTCTTTTGGTTTACCCACTACTTCTTGATGTGCATACCTGCCCAGAACATTGCAGTGACTTTTTCGGTCTCCTTGCCTTAAATCTGTTCCATCTTAAATCCATCCCTTACACAGCTCTGAAAGAGTTATTCCTAAAGCTGATACCTGACTATGTTACTTTGAGGTTCTAGAACCTGCAGGGTCTCTGGAAGGAGTATTCCAGTGGTCTCCCCTATTGGTTAAACAATGAAGCCCATTTTTCCTACCAGCAGGGAGTCTGAGTATCAACAAGCCTCCAATTCCTCAGGACTCTTCCCTCTATCCATTATCATGAATCAGCACTAGCCCCAGGTCCAGGCTTCTTGCATCAGTGTTTGGGTCCCGTTGGATGCAGATAAGAACCCTGTAAACAGCCACTAAACTCTGTTCCACTGATCTATTTCTTATCTAGTATCAGAGAGTTTTTGACAATTACTGCCTTATAATATAGTTTAAGCATTATATTATGTTATAGAAATGCTCATGTTAGTCCATAAATTAAAAAAACCCCCATCATTCTTTATTGGTGGAGAACAGGGTGCCCCATTCCCTCAAGGGCTCCAGTAGGGTGTTCACTTCCACCCAGGGCCCATCATCCTCCCTTATTGCTCTGCATTTTGTGAGTTATCTCCTCTTTATAAACCTGGCTTCTTTACTATTTTATTGTGAGCTCCATGTTTTCTTGCACTATTTGAAAGCTCCTCTAAAGTATTGTTGGTGCCCAGTTGCTTCTGGACCAGGGGTTATTAACTTGGGATTCTGTGAATTAAAAAAAAACACACTTTTTTGGGGCAATTATTTCAATCTAATTGACTTCACTTGTAATCTTATGTATTTTATAAATTTAAAAATATTCTAAGAAGTTGTATATAGGTTTCAAGAGACTGCCAGAGGAAATCCATCACCCTCTCACCTCCACCCTTACATATACCCTTTATCCCTTGCTCTGGGATAAAATACACAGCCCACTGGCCTTTAAAGTTAATCGGACTCCAATTTACCTTTCCAGGTTTTCTATAAATTACTCCTTTTCATGCACTTTCCATTTCAGCCAACCTGGTCTATATGCCAATCCACATACAGGAGCTTTCATTCCACAGGGGTGGAATGCATTCCTTCCTCAGTTCTTTCTCTTAGAATCACAGCAATGGCTGCCCCATCCCACATGAAACTTTTCCTCATCTCTTCAAGCTTCTAGTACACTTTTTGAAATTATTTCGTATTTACCTTAAAAATGTAAGCTCCCTGAGAATAGAGATTATTTCTTTGTCTCAATATACTTAGCACAGGGTGTGGCACACAATGGATCCTTAATACATGCCTGCTGAATATTTGATATACACAAATGGATATTCAAGGGAAGGCTACTTTTTTTTCCTTCCTTTTTTTTAGGTAGAGAAGACCTGACCAGTGGTTGCTGTCATGGCAAAAACAAGTTTAGTAGCAGTGAATGAATGGGAGAAATGGTGAGAATATAAGTATGTGGTCAATGAGGGGCTTTTGAGAATTTGAAATATTGGAGGTGAAGTAGTCAGACTCTGAGATCAATTACTGAGGGAGAATTTTGAATGACCCTTGGGGTCTTTAAGAGCTGGTGAGTGACCCATCTCTCTGGAATACACAGTCATAAATGTTTTCTAACATCATTTTTATGGAGACGACTGGGGGTTTTCTCCATAGAGAGCATATTAGTTGTACAATATGCCTCTCATTTTTGCCATGCTTCCAGCAAAGAGGCAAGCAATGACACCTAGTCCCAGAGATATGACAGCCGACCTTAAATTATATTGCAGTTTCAGTCCTTTGTATCTATAGTACAGGAAGGACTGCTCATTATTCACATTGACTTATGTGAGGCAGTGCAGTGAACATACAATTAATAGTTGACTTCATTGGCAGCCAGCTGTTACTGCCATAATTTATTATGGGAATGGTTTGGTTTGGAGATTAAAAGAATTATACTGTGAACTATATTTTTTAGCCTTTAAAACTCCAAAATAAGCTTTTATTAATTTAAAGATATAGATTAAATTGTTTGCCTCCAGAAAAAGTACAACAATGATATTTTATGGTGGTGTGAAGTCACCTGCTTCTATCAGACTAAGCTTCTGTAAAAATCTGCTTTTTTCAATTTTGATTGAACATTCTTTTATTGTTTTAATACCTATTCACTGAAACATGAGATGAGGAATTGAGGTTATATTTTTAAGATAGTTTGATTTCTTGAGAGAAGACAAAGGTTAGAAAACGGCAACAAGTTCTTCTTCATTTTTTATACTAACAAGACGTTCAAAGCTGTATGATTATGAACCTCCCTGAATGATCAGTGTAGCATCAGTAGATCTCAACTTAAAACTCCTAACCAAGATTCTTTTATGCCTAGGTTAAAATTGTTTACCAACCATCTCAGCATCTAAGAAACACAGAGCATTGTAATCAAGGAAACTTCTGACTTATTCCATCATCTTCCCAGAATCCCCAAAAGATAAATGGAAGTTAAGCATCTAGACTCCGTTCCTGCCCACTAGGAACTTCATATCCATCATGAAAACACAGCATTTGAAAAACAGAACGTAAAAACACAATCTCCCTAACCTTGACACACTCTAGGCATAAGGAAAACAATGATCTGGCTCTCTGGGCCTAGCTTTTATGTCAATCAAGCCCTGGGGTCTTGGTGGGTATTTGGACAGGATGTGTGACTGGCTAGATAGAGCAGGTTAAAGTAAAATTTGAAACTATATAACCCTGAGGTACCCACCAAGTTATACAAGTGGGGGATATGTCCAAATGAGCTATCCTAGGTTCCAGGCTCTCTGTGGACCCATGTCTACTAAAAAAAAAATTAGCTCTTGAGCCCCCTGTGCATCTCAACCCAAGACCCCAGAGCTTGGTTAACAGTGTACATGTCACCATCTAGCATGCTATTGCCTTTTCTTCTTCCCACCAATATTAATAATCAATTTACATTCTAGATTCTAGGCCTCTAGATAACAGCTATTGTGACCCCCACATCCCTAGTCTCCCATAGGGGGTGTTAAGAATTAATCAACTCCGTTTTGGGATTCTACTGTGGAGTGAACTATCCTCATTGATGGGTGAGCAAAAACTCACTTTAATCAACTATATCTAGTGGCCCCAGACTATGCTTCATATATTATCCAGCTATCCATCAGTATACCAAGGTCTACTGAGGTATAACCACATCTTTAGCCCATTTTTATACTGTGTTCTTGTAATAATAATCAGCTATACTACCTTGGTACTGGAAAGGATATGAAAATCTGATGCACTATGGCTCCCCTCACCATCTCTGCCTAGATCAAAATTGCTTCTTCTTGTCTCAGTTCCTCTTTTAGCATTGTATCCTCTCTAATAATCACTAAGCTCCTAGAAGGCAGAGACTGTCTCTCATTTGTATTTTAAATCTTGCATCTAGCACAGTTAATAACAATAATAATAGTAAGCATGGGGGGCTGCTAGTGATAATACCTGGAGTCAGGAGATGGAGTATCTTGTTTGAGCAATAGC
The DNA here is from genome assembly GCA_028646575.1 of Pseudocheirus occidentalis. Taxonomy (NCBI): domain Eukaryota; kingdom Metazoa; phylum Chordata; class Mammalia; order Diprotodontia; family Pseudocheiridae; genus Pseudocheirus; species Pseudocheirus occidentalis. Next base: position 20,152,536 of record CM053601.1, read on the forward strand.
GAGGAGGCCGGTTGTTGGGTAGTAGAGTACACGGAAAGGTGCAAGGAATAAGAACACTGGAAAAGTAAAAAGGGTTCAGGATATGAAAGGCTTTTAAAAGTCAATCAGAGGTTTATATTAGATCTTGGAGGCAAATAGAGAGCCATTGAAGGTTGAATTGGGGAGAGGGAGTATGAGATAGTCAAACCTGAACTTCAGGAGATCCCTTTGGTAGCTGAATGGACTGGAATGTTGTTTTTGTTGCAATATTGAAATACAGATATAAAAATATTTTTGAAATAAGTTCATGGGCCCTGATTAAAGACACCTGGGCAGAGACAGTTGACACAACCAGTTACTGCAGAAAAAATGAAGCAAAACTGAGCTCTTATATGACTGCTCTTCAGGTTTTCTAAAACAACTTTAGAGTCCAAGGCTTTCCAGAGAACACATGCCTTGATCTCAGATCCTATGCTTTCTCCTTTAAAAAAGAACTTCTACTCTGAGTCAATTAGGGCTTTATTTCTGGATCAAAAATCCTTCTGGAGGAGGCTTTCCCTCAATCATTTGAAATGCACACATCCCATTGTTGCGGATGCCATTTCTTCATGTTCTGTAGCTGGAGAACTTTAACGAGGTCTCCAAATTTAAATGAATCTTTCTGAAAAATCAACCACTTGATTGCTAAATAGAATTAACACCACTAGCTTCCTTTTGTAGCTGTAACTTTCTCCACCTTTTGATACACACTTTTTCCTATGCAATTCCTCCTTCTGTTCCTGCATGGTTCAGGAACCAAGTCATTTGACAGAGTAACAGGTATAGGACAGAATGACTGACTTCCCAAGCTAAAGCTGTATCTTGGTCCAGAGCTGCTGTAATTTCAGTTTAGGATATGGCAGGAATGGACACAAATGATAATGGAAATCTGACCCTCCCTCCCTCTTTCTCTCCCTCCCTCCCTCCCTTCTTCCCCTCCCTCCCTTCTTCCCCTCCCTCCCTCACTCCCTTCCTTCCTTCTTTCCTTCCTTCCTTCCTTCCTTCCCTCCCTCCCTCCCTTCTTCCCCTCCCTCCCTTCTTCCTTTCCTCCTTCCTTCCTTCCTTCCTTCCTTCCTTCCTTCCTTCCTTCCTTCCTTCCTTCCTTCCTTCCTTCCTTCCTTCCTTCCTGGTTCCAGGCTTCATTCTTGGTGAAAAGTGATGTTTCTTCACTTGGTGGCTTGATTGGTGTATGTGAATGTGTTCTATATTTAGAAATATAAAATTCTAACGAGAATCCAGTCTTAAAACCAGTAATTACTCCATAGTAAAGGAGTGTGCGAGACATCACAAGGATCAACTTCCCCTTCCCTTTCTGCGTTCATACACATACACAATATTATTCAGTAGATTACTCCATGGATTCTTCAGGTGATTTCAGAGTGTTTGACCACAATTGGTCAACAAATCCTCTGGTCTAAGAGTGGCAGATCTCAATATTAGTGTGTCCTCAGGAATGAGAAATGAGACTTGAGATGATCAGGTCCAGAAAAATGACCAGGGACCTTGTCATAGGACTGGAATTGAAATCAGGCTCTTTTGAATAGGAGAACATCAAAGACAGATTTTCCGCCAAGTAGGTAAGGTCATTACTGAATATACAAGTAAGACAAAGTTGGGTGAAACCTCACACGGGGGAACAGAGTATTTAAAAATATTTGTCTTTGGAAAAGCCAGAGCATTTTAAGTGAGTGTCTTATCCACTAGAGAATGAAATGTGGAAATTTGTAGGCAAAATGAATTAGTTAAGGTGTCCAAAAATGATTCTTTAATCTAAATTAAGATTACATTCAATGGATTTTTGGTTGTGAATGAATGACTTTTTAGCAACAGCAATATTGTATTTGTCCTTTTTGTGAGTTTGTGTTGATATGTATTCAGTAAAAAGGTGTTTAGTCCTTAAAATAACTGAAGTCATTTTGAAAGTTCATCCCCAGTGACTTCAGAAAGTGAAGGAAAAAGAGCCTCTAAGGTCATTTCACGTCTAAGCCTAATTTGGTTTTGAAGAATTCCACTTGGCAGAGACTATTGTCTTAATTTTCTCTTTGGCTCAGAGGAAGGAAGCTTGTTTAAGTCACCTTGAGGGAAGAAGTTGCCTCAGAAAAAAGGTGAATAAACTATTTTCCAGGAAAAACAAAGTAATTTGGGGAAAAAAGGACAAAATTTCATTTAAAAAATTATGTACCTGACCACTGTGATATGTTGAATGATTTGTCAGAAATTAATTGCTTGGTAAATTGGCCTCAGACACTAGCTGTGTGACCTTATTTGCTTCAGTTTCCTCACCTATTAAAAATGAGCTGGAGAAGGAAATGGCAAACTGCTTCAGTATCTTTGTTAAGAAAATCCCAAATGAGGTCACAAAGAGTCAGGCATGACTAATCAACTAAACAACAACAAGAAAAAGTTGGAAGCAAAGTTACCCAAAAAGAATGAAAATAGACCATGCATTAATAAGTTCTTAAGTAAGAAACCAAATAACAAGTGTTTTATTGTCAGTAAACCTGAAATGTTCATCTCTCATCACCTTAAAGCAGAACTTTGTAATGAATTTGAGAAGCACGAGGAGACTGTGCTACTTAGGAAAAAAGACACATTCAATAGGGAAAAAATAAACTATATCTGAAACTATTTGAAGCATTACCTGAAAGCAGAGAAGTATAAAGTTAAGAAATTAGCAGTATTAGAAATCAGCATCAAGGAAGTTTTATCTCCTTGAGACAAGAGAATAGCAAAGTAGTGATATTACTATGCCTGTTGAGCCATAAACTCCGATGTCCCCTCTGCAATGCCTCTGAATTTCTGGACTTAGTCACCATACCTTAGTCTTGCACTGGAACACTTTCCCACCATGCAGCCACTCTTTTTCCATCCATAAATTCCTCCTGGGACCTTCATTTTAGGGAGGGACACAGAGTGTCTATCCTTCATTACCTCCTAGTTCTACTTATGACTTTAATATCATATTCCTAGGTGGGTACTCATCCTCTCTCCCTGTTGTCCTCCCCTATTAGAATGTAAGCTCCTTGAGGGCAGGGACAGACTTTCATTTTGATTTATTTATATCCTCAGTGTTTAACACAGGACCTAGCTTAGTACATGGTTTAAAATGCTTGTTACCATGTTGCCATGTCAAATGGAAAATGATTATGTTTTACTTAAGGAATTAGTGTAAGTCTTGAAATTTCTAATGATTTCCAAGCTGAAATTCACAGATATTTGTATTTTGATAGATTTGGAAAAGTTGCTGGAATCATATATAGAATCTTTAAAATTTAGCAATGAAAAAGACTGGGATAATTAGTATGCTCTATCAGTGTAATTCTCACAGCTATAAAGATGTGGAACCACAAGTTACCATTCAGAGCACACATCAAGTATACTGTGAACAATTATTTTCATGACAAATTAACTGGAGAAAATTATTATTCACAGTACAGTCAATCTGTGCTCTGAATGGCATTACACCTCTCTCTCTCATTTTAAGTTTTTGAAATGGTTTTATGTGAGTGCTATGTTTATAAATATTTTATGCTGTAACTTTGGAATATGTTATATAAAAATGTTTTAGACTTTTAAAAATTGTAATAGTCTGATATATTTGTAACATTAGGGGGTTAGTGCCTCTTTCATCTGAACGGTGTGTGTGATTTATAGGTCAGGACTATTAGATGGTAGAGACTTCTGTGTGGAAAGGCCACGATCTTCTCTTGGTTATTAACTACCTTAATTTTTGTGGTGTGTATTCATTCATATATCAAAGAATCAATTTAGGTTTTGTAAATAGTATAGCAGACTTTGGGAAGATGGAAATGTTATTAGAAAGCATAGGTTATTTTAAAAATTCAATTTAATTTTATTTTCAGTACCTTCCACATCTTTATCCTCCATCGATTGAGGAAACAAGAAAAATAAATCTCATTATGGATATGTATAATCACGTGAAACAAATTTCCAGATTTACCATGTCCAAAAAATATACTTCAGTATCCATTCTGAGCCCATCACTTCTCTATCTGGAATTAGACAACATGCTTTGTCATGTGTCCTCTGGAATTGTGATCGGTCATTTTGTTGATATGTGTTCCCAAGTCTTTCAAAGTTGCTATTGTATAAATTGTTTTCCTGGTTCTTGTCATTTCACTTTACTTCAGTTCAAACGTGTCTTTCCAGGTTTCTCTAACTTTTTCCAATTCATCATTTCTTACATCACAATAATATTCATATGCTATAACTTGTCTTGCTATTTCCCAAATAATGGATATTTCTTTAGATTCCAACTCTCTGAAACCATTGTTTCCTCTGAAACCCCTCCCCACTACCTTCATTTTATAACTAACAAACTGTTTTTAATATTAGACCTGTGCTCTCCTCCTAGAAATTAATTTTTATGCATTTTATATATTTATGTACATGTTGATTATCACCTTTGATATTGAACCAAGTGATTTCATTTTCGTTTTTCCCCACTGCCTCGTCTACTGGCTGGCACATGGTAGATCCTTATTAAATGCTTCTTGGATTGAAGTCTACCTTATTACATATGCCATTCATACTATGTCTGTCCCTTATGAATGTTACAGGCTCCTTGTTTTATACTCACATATAACTCTACGCGATATACTCCCTTTACAAAGTTCAGGAGCATGAGATGCTGTAATGTTAATGAGATATAAGATCTTTCCTGCCCATTAATAGGCCTCATGTGGAGCGAAGCTTCTCATTAGGGGAAGCTTGCTTGTAAGACAGCTTTCTAACCTTTTGTTAATTTCTAATTAGGCCCTGAGTCACAAGGATTGTGTTGTCCTCTGGCTCTTAAAAGAATATATATACACTGAGGTTAGCATTTTGCTTTGGGGCTCACTCATTGGAAGAGTGTTCTTGTGATCTGATCAGATGAGAGTCTGGGTAGTTGTTAAGGAGATCTCTGGCTTTGAAAAAACCAGATGGTATGCTTCTGTCTCTGATATATATATGTATTGCTTTGGTCAGACAGTTGGATCTGTTTGTTGATCTATGCTAATTTCTCAGACAGTTAGAAGCCCTGTCTGTTGGTTTTTATTTATTTGCTTCTATTTTCTCTGTATTTTTTTTTCCTGAAGTCCAGAATGATAACTTTCCCCCTGAACTAGTGAATATAATAATAACAAAAAGGATTGTTGACCCCTTAAACAGCTATGTTTCCTAATAAAGAAGATCTAAGAACTTGTGCTACCAGCCTTCCTGGGAATGCCAGTGTGGGTGCTGCTATGGATGCAAGGGAAAAGGTCACACTATAGTCTTATTAAAAATTTATAAACATTGGGGCAGCCAGCCCTGGAGTCAGGAGGATCTGAGTTCAAATCCAGCCTCAGACACCTAACACAAAAAACTAGCCATGTGACCTTGGACAAGTCACTTAACCCCAATTGCCCTACCCCCCTCCAAAAAAAAGACCAAAATAAAAATGTATAAACATTTCTGATTCTTCAGGGGAATGTGTATTCTTGTCTCTATATCATATATATGATCAAAAATCATGGTTTGACTGATCTTGTCTCTTTTCTGAGCTAAAATTGCCACTTTCTTTGCCCTACTATTACAGAGGAAGTGATCACTAATGTCTTTTAAATATCTGATACTCTATTGTTCTATGATTCTGTGACCTTGCATGTAACAGGATGGGTAAAAATTGAAGCAGCTACAACATTGAGAATAATGAACAGGCACCTCTTGCAATGCCAAATGAAACTTTCTCCTAATGAATGGCATATGTAATAAGCTAGACTTCAATCCAAGAATCTAGAAAATGAAGGAACTCAAAATAGGTAAAAACATAAAAAGGTCCTTTTTTGCTGTTTCATTATGACATGTACCTATGACACATGTAACTCTGGGTCTTCAAAATCTGTGCAAATAAAACCCAAGTTCTGTTAGGTAGTAGAAAGTTGTATGTGACCCACCAACAGATGCTATTCATATCTTATATCTCAATGACAGTCTAGTTAAGTTCAGAGACACCGGGAATCACAAAGATGGCCACCAAGTGATTAAATTTTTGGCTATAACAATCTGTGAAATGAACAAATACATGAAATTTAATTAAGCAATTAAACAAACATCTAATGTATCAATATCTTTCATGGCAGTCACTGACAGGTGCTGGGATACAAAGACATAAAATGAAATAATTCTTGCTCTTAAAAAATATATATTTTGTCAGTTGAGACAACATGGACATAAATCGTCATATGCAAAATAAATACAAGGTATTTAGTGAGGGAGGGCAGAGATTCCTATTGCTGTGGGAATTAAGAGAGGCTTGATGTAGAAGGTTTGGTTTGCAGTAAGCCTGGAAGGAAGTGAGGGATTCCCCAAGTTCAAGTTATCTTACATGTTAAACATTATCTCTATGTGTATTGTATCATGTAAGAGAATATAAACTTCTTGAGGGCAGGAATTATATGTCCCCTTTGGTTTTGGGTCCCTAGTACCTATCACAGTTTCCATGCATGTAGCAGGTCTTTAGTACACATTTGTGGAATTGAATAATCAATGTGATGGAGATTTGAATTAGTATGGTAGTCACTGATGTGAGGATATAGGGAGAGATATAATAGACATTGACAACTGATCAGTTACAGAGAAGGGGGTTGAAATGACAGAGAGGGGAGAGAGAGAAGAGAGAGAGAGAGATGGGGATGACTCTGATGTTAGGTACTTGATTGACTGAGAAGATGTTGGTGCCCTTTATGGAAGTAGAGAAGGGAAGGAATTAGTGGGCAAGATGAAAAGGTTTTTTGGATATGTTGTTTGATATATTGAACATGTTCAGCTGAGGACAGTGGCTTAGGGTTGGAGGGACAATGATAATGGATTAAAAGGTTGAATCATTCAACTTTTGTTTTGCTTCTTTCTATTTAATTAATGGAGAAAGATATTTGGATTGAGGTCAGAAGTGGTTGGCATGAAGTAGAAGTCCAGTCTTTCCAACCACATGAGTGAACAAAACATGTAGAGAATACATGATTAGACTGTACTTTTTGCTTGGTGGCTATTAAAAAGTATTTGATCTGGTAGAACAAAATGCTATCTTAAAGGTTCTCCACCAACAAGGTATTTCCCATGCACATGCCACTACACAAGATTCCTTGAAAAATATAGCATCAGAGATAATCTTGTTTGATGGCCCCTTTATTACTATTAAGTAAAGTATAAATCACAGATATGTATGCTTCTCAAGGATGCTTGTCTTTGTTATAGAGGATATTCAATTCAGTGTACAAATGGAAACTTGATTCCCTAGAGATAGTAAGGGCCTTTTGTTTCTGTTTGCAGAAGACTCTGTCTTGGTTGCACCAAGACCTGGTACAGTAGGGAGCCACTTAAATAAGATCTGTTACCACTTTAAAGGCTTCTGCCAGCTATCCACGCACACACCCATTCACAGAAACAACTGGGGGAAGAATCCTAATTGTCCAGATTCTGCTTTTCAGTGGACAGATAATACATAGAGCTTGTCTTTTATCACATGTTTCTTGGTGTAAAAAGTGGGGTGGGTTCTGAAGTGAAATGGAATAGGCAGATCACTGCTAAAGTAGGAATTAGGTTCCCTTTCCCCATTCATCTTTGAATGCTCATGTTGAAGACAGCCTATGTTTGTGGCTTAAAGGGGGAAAAAAGATCATTTAGATTCCCACAGAGAACTAGATATTGATATTCTGCATTTTAAAATTTCAGAATTCAGAGCATAGATTGTACAAACTCAGGTGGAGTTGCTGCTTATGTTTCCTATTTCAGTTTCCATTGTAATCACAAGATAATTTGAGAGCAAGACAACAGGACTTGTCGATCCCCAACTAGCCTAGAAATGGGTGGTTTTTCTCTTTAACTTATCTAGCATCGACAGAATCCCAAGATTTACATGCTGCAGCAATTTGCTTTGTTAAAACTTTTGTCAAAAACAGCCTCCTCCTTTCCTTCCTTCCTTCCTTCCTTCCTTCCTTCCTT
>CM053601.1:20169337-20185157 GCA_028646575.1 Pseudocheirus occidentalis
ATTCTATGTCTCTGTCTCCAGAATTCTTTTTATATACACACACTGGCCTCTTGTCTCAGTCAATCCCCTTCTGCCAGTCAACAGGGGACAGAATTCACACCTTCCATACTGAGCTCACACCGTCCATACTTAGCCCTAAGTTACTAAGGGCTAAGTATCTGTTAAACTGATTGCTGTTACAGGGACATAGCCAATGGACATAGTATCTAAGCTACCAGGTCAATATACTGTTTATCTTGATCAAGCACCCTGCTTCTCAACGCTAGATTCTTCCCATCCTTGGTCACTGCATCTCTGGTGGCACTTCTGACCTTTTCAAGATCACAAGATCACAGCCTAATCCATTCCATTTTCAATAATGTCACTTAGAAGGCAGAAATAAGAAACCCAGGAGGGACAGAAGAAGCAGCAGGGCCATTCACTCAAAGACATATGTCAGCCTATAAGGAAGAATGCAGTCTATTGCTCACTGCCAGGGAAAAGAGAGACTGAATTCCTCTCTTGGAACCTTCTGTATTTGTACTTGGTTCTGGATAAGCAGTCAGCTAAAAGGTTTTTCTTCACCAAGAGCTGATCATAGCATATCTGAGCATTCTGTGGGTCAGAACAAGACCCTTACACTATTAATTATCACGTATTTCCAGAAGCAGGTTCAATAATTCCTCTCTGAATTTTCCAGTTCCTCTCATTATATTCTTCCCCATGCTTAAAGATTTTCCCTCCCTCTGTAAATCATCCAGAACACATTGTCCAAATCCTCTAGTCCAGAAAAGTCCCCTGGGGTCTAAGGATGGCACAAGCATTGTCCTTCTACTTGTTTCCCGTGTCATACAGGAAAGAGTCTCAAAACAGTCAACATGGTACAAATTTTGTATACATATGTAGGTATAAATTACAATTGCTCCCTATATAGAGTCATGCAGCTTCAACAAGCAAAGATGAGTTTCCAAAGTCTATGTGGATTCTGGACAAAAATTCTGAGGCCCTTTCTACAGAGGGCACAAAAATTATCTCTAGGGATCCCTACATGATAGATGATTTCCTCTGATGTCCAGAAAAATTTCCTCTGGGTTCCTACACCAAGGGGCACCCAAATTTTCCCCAATGGGGCAATTGTAATAGAATTCCAAGTGGACCCAACAGTAGGACAAGCAGGCTTGGTATCAGGGGTGGAATTTGAACCCAGACCTTCTGACTTTAAATTCAACACTTTCCACTGTAGTTTGTTACCTTATGAACTTCTAATCAATCAATCAATAAATCAATAAACATTTCAAAAATGGTATTCCTTAAAACATATGTCAAAGTATATATGTAAAAGTATATATACAAAACATATAAAGAAGATAAATTCAGATAAATATAAAGTGGTTAAATACATGGTAATTGGAGAAGGGGGGGTACCCGCTAGCAGTTAGCAAGATCAGTCTCAGAGACAAAGTAATGCTTGAATTGGGTCTTGAAGGAAGAGAGATTGTGTGAAGTAGATGTGAAGACAGAGAATCTCCTGCGCATAATGTACAACCTGTGCCAAGGCCCCAAATGAGAGATGGAGTTCTTTATGCGAGGAAATGAGAAAAGGCCAGTTTGATTGAAAGCAGAGTTTGGGAGAGAGAGCAAATTTTGAAATAAATAATGATTCTTAAAATGATGCATGCAATGAAATAATTTTTGCAGAATCTGTGCCACTATTCAATGAATCTTTAGGAAGTGCCACATAATAAAGCAATAATTGAATCAGTGATATAGTTGCCATTTCTATAAAAAGCTGTTTTCTCAGAGCAGTAAAGGGAGCAGACCATTTTTAAAGCATCTCTGAAATATGCATAGTGAGTACAGTACAGTAGTGTGTTTTCATGTTGAGGCTGTCTTCAGCCTCTGGAAGAAAGGCAGCTGCTAGGCATGTCCAATCTTTAAATGTCACAATTGCAGCCATTTAAAGAAAGAAATCCATATTTTGGACTAAATGTCATTTCAAATAAACAAGCTATTTAAAAGCTGCATGAGGTTAAGAAAAAGAAAAAAAGAGAAGGGCCAAATCTCAGTAAGCATTTACTTATTTTTGCATTCTCATAACTTTATAATGGCCAAACCAAACTTCCCGGAAAACTTGAAAACAAAATTGTATTTTGAGCTGAGATCTGGTATTGCCTGTTTCATTCAGAAAGAAATCTTTACAGTTTAGTTATAAATCCCTGAAAATCAGGTTTTATAATGGAAATGCTGAGAAGCCTTTTGCCATCATACCAGGCTGGGCAGGTGGTCTACCCAGAGATCCTGTAATAGCATCAATATGAATGCATGTGTCTAGAGAGTAGCCCTAACTTAACAGCAATGAAATGTGGTCATTTTAATAAAAATTAGTAGATGTGATACATGACTGACGATGTGTACACTCTGCTTTCTCCTTTAGGACTATCTCTTTGAGATTCACTTTCTTTTCACTAGTGAAACAACAAATGCTATGTGCCAGAGTTTTGCGAATTTCTATTAAGTGTCCTGTAGTGCAATTGGGATTGAGTGGAAGTCAAGCTGCTGATTTCCCTGGATTTCAGATTTAGCACTGACCCTTATACTACACTCAATACTCTTGTAAAACTCAAATCTTTGGTTATTTTAAAGAATTTAAAAAATACAAGTTATTTTCAGTATGTTTTACTCTATGAAAATGGGCATTCAATGTTTACAACAGTGCTTATAATAATTGCAGACTTTTATGCACTACAGTGTATAAAGAGGGCAATAAAGTGGTAGAGGCATTTGCCTAAGTGTGGTTTGGACACTTCACAAAGTCATAGAAGTTAACTTTTCAATGTTTAAAAATCCCATAACTTCTAATTGCTTCTTTCTTTAATTTGACTGAATATTCTGAAGATGACACAATGCACTTTGGGCCAAAAAGATCCAGACCTAGTCAGAAGACAAGTTATTGCTACAAAGATGGACCCTGGGGTGGGGTCAGGAGGGGAGTGGAAAGACTATTAATTCTGTTATCTACTTCATCTCCTGTCCTTAGGAGAGGCAATAAATCTTTGTACCCCAAATGGATGTCAAGGGTAAAAATAATGTTTAATATTTAAGACTTGTCATATCAAGTGTTAGTGAATTACATATATGAAAAAAATGGAGAAACATCCATCTCCTTTTATATCAGAGGCCAGGGGATCATGGTTATCACTGTCATATTACTCATCATAAATAGCGTATCTTTCTCCTCTGCCCTATGTTTAAAGCAAAACTGACAAGTGACTTCTCATGGGGTGATGGGAGAATTAGGAATGTGTACACTGGATGTGATTATCATGTTTTCATGTTGAGGTTGTCTTCAGCCTCTAATACATCTTTAGTGAACGTCTGAAATCCATTTGCAGCTGGTGTCTCATGCTGTCAGAGAAGGAAGAAAAGTCACAATGGATTTTAATGCCTTTACTTCTTTCTTAAGGATCATAATCTTCATTTATTAGGTAATAAAGCTTGCTTCTGGGAAGGACCAAGCAAGTAGATGAAACAAAGTCTGATTTCCCTATTCTCCTGCAGAGCTCCTTTTATTTTATTATTGTTTTTTTCACAACAACCATCAGAAAATAGATGCCTGGTAGTTTATGGTTGGTTGGTGTTTAACTAGAAAAAAAGCACCTGCAAGTTAGATGGCTTCTCCACATTGATACACATCTTTATTATTATTCAGCATTTGTATCACCATTTGTATTTGAAAAATGCTTTGAAATCATTAAAAAATTCCTTTCTATTGTGAATTTAGCAGTCATCAACAAACATTTCAAGATACAAAAAGCAGAAAATTATGTAAGAACTTGTGAATGTTGCATATTTTTTTTAAAAGAAACATTATGTAAATATAGGTTTAATAATAATAGCAGGGGCAGCTAGGTGGTGGAGTGAATAGAGCACTGGCCCTGGAGTCAGGAGGACCTGAGTTCAAATCCAGCCTTAGACACTTGACACACCTACTAGTTATGTAACCTTGGGCAAGTCACTTAACCCTATTGCCTTGCCTTCCCCCATCCCCCCCCAAAATAAAAGCAAAAGTTCTCTACTTGTTTCTCATTCTGCATCATTTTTCCCCTTCTAGCCATTAAAAATGTTTTACTAATGATTGTTTTTATTCATGTCTAGCTTATTTCTCTCACTCCTTACCACCATTTAACTCCCAAGTAGAATACTTCCCTATAATAAGCAGGATTTACTAACAGACCACCCATCCATTAAAAACATATATCTGATGTTATTCTTTTAGTGTTTCACCCCTCTGCCAAGAAGTGGGAGGTATATCACATCCTCATTCTTTTGAAGTCATGTCTGGGTATTGCTTTGGTCAATGTTATGGCCTTTCAAAGAGGTTCCTTCTCATGTTACTAATTGTAACACATTTCCTTCCTTCCTTCCTTCCTTTCTTCCTTCCTTCCTTCCTTCCTTCCTTCCTTCCTTCCTTCCTTCCTTCCTTCCTTCCTTCCTTCCTTCCTTCCTTCCCTTCATAACAGGACTTGGCACACAACTGGGAATTAAAACTTTGTTTTTCAGTATGTCTACACAGCATGAACAGTGCTAGTGGAGGATGGATTTTGTCAATGGATTATGTGACCAACTCTTGGGTAAATATAGATTAAGGCTTATGGCAAACCAAATACAGTATGAAATTTTCTTTCCCCTCCCTTGCTAGATTTCTTATTTTTCATTTAATTTTCCTTAATACAAAACACTCAATTAAATTTCAGGTCTTACAAGGGGCTATGCTCATTAAAATTTTGCCTAGCTACATTGTCTGATCCGGGATCAATGTTATCTTTCGCCCATTAACCTAAAGTTTGGTTTTCAAAAGATTCTAAATTAAAAAAAAACATTTTAGGAGCAAGCAAGTATTTGGATAAGTCAAATATTTCACACCCAACTTCTCCTTCTGTTATCCAACACAAATACCTTTTTTTAAAAAAGGGAATTCTTTTGTGGTCTGAATTATTAGGGAATCATCCTCCTCCAGAGTCCAGAATGAAGTCTGGATCCAAGCAGACATCTTATCACATTCCTCCAATACTGACATGGCTTTCCTGCCATACATATATTAAGCATAAATTTTACCAAGTGGCTATTGATCAGCACTTCCCTTTCCTTCTTCCAGTCTTGAGCTGTGGCAGGAAGCTTTTGAGAAATGACTCACAATTTATGATGCTTTATCAATGTGTTTTTTTTTTAGTCACTTTGGAGGAAAGTGTGAGGCACATATTTCATGATGAAGCAGGTTTCTAGTTAACAGGACAAAATGAAGGCAAAGTCATAGATCAGAGTAATATGTCAAACATGGAAAGGATTCAATTGATTGTAAATAATATCCAAGTTGCAACAGAAATCAGCTTAAATTGTATGTGGGGAAAAAAAGAATGACAAGTGCTGGGTAATTGCCTCCTTTTTTTCTTTGACAGAAATTCTCATTCTATGTGTTTGTTTTCAGTGGTTGAGCAGGGAATTTATCTGCCTCTGGGATTTTGGAAATGTTGGGCAAACATATTAGACTCCACATAGGAAGGCATTGTGGTAGAGTTCACCTTTATACTCATAATAGTTCAAGGCCTATCACTGGAAAGAGCTTCTCTTACAGGGTCCAAGCAATTGCTGTGAAATTAGTACTAATCTGAAACTTTTGGGGGGAGTTGGTGAGGGGCCAGGGGTGAAAGGTAGTGGTGAGGCGGTGGTGGCAGCTGTCATTTGTGATTTTGATGCTGAAAAAAACCTGAGATTTCTAGCAGCTAAAATGAGCAAATATGGAGGGAAGGTTAATCAAAGACCCATTATAATCCTGTTCTATAAGGTGAGGCCTTTTAACAAGCAAATATGCATATAGACAGTGAATAAATATTTATTAAGTGCTTACCAAATGCCAGGCATTATACTAAGTTATGGGAATGAGAAATAATAAGGGAAGACACAGTCTCTGCTCTCAAGGGTCTCACTGTTTCATGGGGGAAACAAGACATAGGTATAAACAAGATACATACATCTAAACAAATACATAGGCATGAACAAGATATACGTACATACATACATACACACACATACACACACACATATATAGTATAAATTGGAAATGATCAATAGAGTGAAGGCAATAGAATTAAGGAAGAGCAGGAAAGATTTCCTGTAGAAGGTGGGATTTTGTCTGAGACTTGAAGGAAGCCAAGGATGTTAGGAGTCAGAGATGAGGAGGGAGAGAAGTCTAGGCATGGGGGACAGAAAATACTGAAAGTCAGGCAATCATGTGGAAGGAACAGCAAAGCACCCAGTGTCACTAGATTGCTGAGTAATTCTAAATTTCAGGGAGTTCTTTCTTTGGGAAAGATTTTGGATCTCTTGTGCCAAATTAATTTATTTTTCAATTCTTTTCTCTCATTTCTTTTCTATTTTTTCTCAAGCACTGTTATTCAATTTATTAAAAACATTTAAAAACTTTAAACAATTCTTGCTTTATCTCTTTTAGAATTTCTGGTTGAGTTTGTTCCCAAACTGCATTTTTCTATGAGACTTTGCTTGTAGATATTTTGGAGTCATTCTCTTCTGAATTTGTTTCTTGAGCTTTCCTGCCACCGTAATAGTTCTTAATGGTGAGACTTTTTTTCTCCTTCTCTTCTTCCTCCTCCTTCTCCTTGTCTTCCTCCTTCTTCCATTCTTCCAGCCTACTTCTTAATTTTGAACTTGATATTAGGGCTGAGTTCTGCTGCGAAGGTCTGGGCTAATTCTGTTCATGTTTTTCTTGGAGATATTGAGCATTGTGTTATTCTAAAATCTCAGGGTCAAAAAGAAGATCCGCAGGATTTCAGGGCTCTTAAATCTTGGGCAAAATCTGATTACTGCCTCCCTGATCTGAACTTTGCAAATTCTTGAACTGGGTTTTGGCCTGAGCAACATACAATATCACTATCAGCCCCTGTCAGGTAACTGGAAAACTGTTGGTTCAGTGACAGAATTGTAAACTCTCCTTTGGTCTGGGATTTCTGTCATGGTTATTTCTCTGAAGGCTGGCCTAGATGCTGAAACTGAGATCCTGTTCTGCTTCTGGGATCTTAGCCATATTGCTGTTACTTCCTTTTGAACTTTCTCCTCTCCAGAAACACCTCTCAGAGTCTTCCAACCTGGGAATGAAACCTTCAGGCATAGGGTCCCTTCTCAGTCTCCTCTGGATCATGACACAAAACAAGGTCAGCAAAACTGACCACTGGACCCCCAACTTCACCATGATGCTTGAGTATGAATCTGTGAGTGACCTAATTTGTGACTTCTTGCCATCTCAGGGTACAAGCCTCTCCCACAGTGCTGGAGTGCTTCCCATGCAGAGTGCTCCTGACCCAATCCTGTCCTTAGAGTGAGCAGATCTCTCTGTCTGTCCTTATATGCCAGCCTTGACTGGACAAATAATTCACTCTGATTTTTCTGGATTTCCCCATTAGGTTTAGGTCTGGCACTCTTTCTAATTCTGTTTGGAGGAGTTTTGTGTGGGGGAATTCCATATACTGTTTCCTTCTACTCTATTATGTTGGTCTAATTTGTACAATTTTTAATGTATCTTCACTTCAGCTTTCTTAACTTTATTATCTTTATATAGGGGTCAGAGTCACTGTTTAAAATTAAACTTCTTGAGATTTTCCCTATAATGGGCAGGAATTAGACTTCTAGCTCTTTCAAATGTCCATCTACAGCTCTGCTTGGTTGCAATTCCACAGAACAATATACCCCCTTGATACCCATCCCCCTTCCAGCTTCCTTTTGTATGTTATCTTCATCCCTTATATTATAAGCTCCTTGAGGGCAGGCACCCTTTTCACCTGATCTGTTGATAGACCCATAAACTGTTTCTCTACTTTTGAGGCATTCTTTAAAGAACAAAAGTTTATTAACCCCCCCTCTAATTGCCCAATATTCAAGGATAATTTTCCTCATTTTCCTTATGTTAGAGATCCATTTTTTCCCCCTAAAGCCACCAACAAAAGCCAATACAGACTTAATTTTGTTATTTTTCTACTTTCCCTAAAAGGCTTCTTAGACATTCATTGAGCTAACCCTATACAGTGAATAAGAGATTCCTTTTTCCCTTAGAGGACTTACCATATACACCAAGCAGCAATGCATAATAACCCTTGCTGATCATGTCTAACATTCTGTGCTAGGCTGACAATAACTGGGCTTATTAGTTTATTGGTATAGGAAGTCCTAGATGATTGAGGTCACCATTTTTCTGAAACTCACAGTCTTAACTCCTCTCTTCTCACTACTGTTGCCACTACAACTTCACTGATAGCTGTTACTCTGTTTCCGAGGTGCCCAGACAGGGAAGATGGTAGTTGTTTTTTTTCAGATCTCATAAGGTCCTGTACCAAAGGGTATATATTACTTTTGGCTGTATCTTGAGCTCCTTTGCTCTTTGAAACACAGTATGCCATTTTGGCCTATGTTTCTGGTGGGTTCAGAATAGTCTTGTCTTACTTTCATTTCCTTTTCTTGATATGTTTTTTTTTTTTTGGCTTTTTGGAGGGCAGTTGGGGTTAAGTGACTTGCCCAAGGTCACATGGCTAGTTTTTTGTGTTAAGTGTCTGAGGCCGGATTTGAACTCAGGTACTCCTGACTCCAGGGCTGGTGCTCTATTCACTGCGTCACCTAGCCGCCCCCTTTTCTTGATATGTTAAGATTTTTTTCCCATGTAACTTGAAAAATTTGTTGTTATTGGAAATGGTAAATTTTATGACTATGTCATGGAATTTGCAGCATAGGGCTTTTCCACCCGGGGCAATCTCTGAATTTTTTTGATTGGCAAATTGTTTTCTGTGTTCAGAAGTTCTAGACAGCTTTTGGGTATTATTTCTTTCGTTTTATTGTTCAGGTTTTCCCCCCTTAATTTCCAATTGTCATGAGACCTGTAATCTTTAAGTCTCTATGCATCTTGTCTTTGAGGTAAATTGTTTTGCATGTTTTCTTTTAATATTATTACCTTTTGCTTCTCTTCTTTCAGATTGTCCTTCACATCTCTGTATCTATATTTCCAATCAGTTATTTTCTTTTTTCTTCTTTAGTGAGACTTCCTGCTGTGGACCCAAGTTTTGCCATTCTGCCAATCATTTCTGCTGTGTAGGCTATAAATTCTGCTTCGACAATTCTCATTTCTCTTTTAAACCATTTAGCAACATTCTGCTCTCTTTCAAATTCTCTTAGAAATCCATAAGTGCTGATGTGCTTTCCTTTATCTTGCAATAGTTATTCATAAATGTCTGGATTCTTTTACCTGCTCTGGAGGACATTTTTCTTTCTGTTATTAATATCTTCTCTATTGAATTATCTGTTTCTGCTCAAGGTCTTTAATTTAGTTTTCTTCCTCTTGTGATCTTTGATAATTTCAATCTTCAAAAAATATTCCTCAGTTATTTAACTGGCTCCCTTGCAGAAAAATCTTGCCATACCACTATTCCTGACTCAGCAAGCTTCTGCCTTTCAGTTAGCATGGGAAGAGAGAATGGGATAGAGTTGAATTCTATTGTCAGCCCTTAGAGAAAATGTCTAATTCTCCATCTTTTTGGTCATATGACCCAGAAGAAGAATGTTGATTCTTTAAGAAGGTAATAGAGTGCAGTGGGAAGCGCTCTGTTATTCTAGGGTCATAATCCTGTTCTTTGCTTTTTCTCTCATGGTTTGCCTTTGTTAATATCATGCCACTTTTTCTTTGTAACTATGTCTCCCTCTTAAATTCTCACTAAGCAAATCATTTTAACCATTCCCTTGAGAATAAAAGTTAGTGCTTTTGAGAGAAACATGACCTCAACTTGGAGAAACTGCTGTAACCTGTATTGCAATGGTTTCAAATTCAGATAGAAATAAATCCACATATTGCAGATGTCTATAGAGCACATATTGACTTAGAAAACCACAAATTAACATTATCAATATTGCTTTGCATTTTTATTTATTTTGTTGTACATCTTCCAATTACATTTTAGTATAGGTTGGACTACACTTGGGAAGTTTGTGAGCCAATTGGACCTGTGGTCTGAGTTTGATACTTCTAACGAAAACTATTGCCCAACATTGAATTTTGTAATGCTCTGTTTTATCTTCTCCTAACTCTGTAGAATTGCTTTTCAGTGTTGCCAGAGTACTACCTTTTGGTTGGTGGAATCCAGCTCTTTTTTTGGCTACCCCTGATTTGTCACTCAATATTCTTTTCCTACCTTTCCACTAACACAAAAGCCTGGGTGAGACTAAATACCTTTTGGCCACTTCTTTTGAATCCTGACAAGTCTTTTTGTAGACATTGTTCTACTCTGGTGTTGTTATATCCCTTTCTTACTACCTAAAACAAATCCCTGTGTATTATCTCACCACCAAGTAATATCAATTTACTAATGACTGAATGCATTTTTTTTCTCCTGAAGTATTAATTTACTTCATTCTACTACTTTCTATTGATTTTTTCTCATATCTTGAACTTTTCTCATATCTATGGTTCTTTATCCCACACATGCTATTGCTTTCTCAGTATCTCAGTCAAAGTGCAAGTTATATTTAAGTAAATAAGTAAATAAATATAAATATTGCCCTCTTCATAGCTTTATCTAGGTCTAGGCACAGGGAAGCATACTTTCATTTGACAGTCTTTCATTGTTATCTGAAAATGTTTAATTTTCTTCTGTTTGGTCCAGTGTGCAGGTTGAATGCCTCACTCATATTTGGATTGTTTGAAGCAATGACTGAAAAATCATCATTTTTTTTGCTGAATTATTTTCCTTAATGTTATGTTCAGCTTTGCAGAATGCTGCAGCCAGCACAGTCTAGGCCTAGCTACCGGTTGAGGAAAATAGAGAGAGATAGAAAAGCTTAAAGCTGAATTACAGGAAAGAGACAGAGAGAAGGGGAATGTATTTCATAGCCTGTTTATTGCAGAGCTATTCCATACCAATTCAATGATACAAGAAAATCATAGGGCTTATATTCCTTATTTCAGGGGTGATTACATCTTAGGTCTTGCCTATCCCCCAACCTCAGCCCAAGGTTAATCAGTCATCAAGATCTTTATCCTAAAACCACCTCTGGGGGCACAATAGACAAAGAGTCCTAATCAGGACTTGCAAATGTACATACTTTAGATATTCATGAGGCCAATGAGAACATCCACCCAACAAGATTATACTATCCTTGCATATCTGCCTAATGCCCTTGTAGAACTGGGGAGCTAGTGTGCCAGGACCTCAGAAGGTCTTGCCCCCAACACAGACTACATTGTTTTGGTTTTCAAGTAAATCTTTGCTTTTTGGAATATGATATTATCATTCTTTGATTAATTGTCTTTGGTATGTGAAAGCATTTTCTCTCCATGCTTTCAGAACTTGGTCTTTCGTCTTGTAATTCTGTAGTTTGAGTAACGTGCTTTTGGTGAATTAAACTTAGAATTTCTTTCTGTTGATGACCATTGGATTTTTTTTTCTTATACTTTGTTATCTGAGTCTAATTTTTTTGGTATCATTTCTTGAAGGATGCTGGGTTTTTTTTTTCCTTGAAAGACCGACAGGCCATAGTTTATCTCATCCTCTGTTCAAGTTCAGTGTTCTTGTTTTATAAAGGTTTTCTGTGTTTATAATACTTTTGTCTCCACATTTTATGCATTTTTCAGAATCTTTTATTTTAGAGGGTTCTAACTTGTTCTACATTATTTACTCTTTCATTAGACCTAATTTCTTTATTAAGAGCTCTAATCTATATTCTTACTTAAAAAAACCCCAAACCTTTTTTGCTGGTTCTCCCAAACCATTGTGGAAATTCTTAGAGTTATTTTATTGCCATTTCAAGTTATTTTGATGAATTTTTCAGGGGATTTTTGACTCAGGTTCCTTTCTTGAGAAGTAATTATGCATTTAAATGGATCTTTCCTGCAGTTGTGAATATCTTGTTTCTCAGTCAATCTTTATCAGATGCTCTTCCAATTTTTCCATGGTATCCTTGTTTTATAGCATCATCACTGTCACAGTTCTCCTGCATTCACTTCCTCTTTTCTGTTCTCTCAGACCCCTGGTATCTTTGATGTTCAGTAGGGTAGGTTGTTGAGGTACTACTGTAGGAAGATACTGAGGTTATTCCAAATGAGTCTATTCACTTTTTACCACCTTTCTATTCTGTGTTCCACCATTAAATCTATAACCAACTTTCTAGGCTGAACATATAGGACTGGTCATAAAGTATCTCAGTGAAGATTGTCATTGAAGGGAAACTCCAGAGAAGCTTTGGCATCGGGGTCCCTTTTTTCCTTTCTTTCTCCTGCTGGCTGGCTATTTCCTTTATGTAATATTAAGGATTTGTGTTCTTCCTCCATGACCTTTTTCCACTAAACTCCACATTCTTCTAATATTGTCTTCTTTTCTCTTTCAAGTTTGCAACTCTGGTCCAACTCATAGGCTTTAACCTGCACCTCAGGATAATACCTCTAACATAATTCCAAAAGCCAATGCTATGAGGGATGCAATGCTACCTCAGGTCTGTGTGACTATGGGGTTGCATAGTGATGGTAATGTGAAAAGTAGTGCAAATAACTGTGAAGTAGTGAACTGATATTCATTTTTTTGAGGAAGAATTTTCTTGTGATATGTTCTATCTATTCCCTTCTTCTTTTCATTGCCATATTTGGTGCATTTGGGACCCTTCTTTTGATTTTCTGATAGGATGAGGAGAGCTATAACCTAAGTAGTCTTTCATTCTATCATCCACCTAAACACTTTATAAATCTCACTTTATGCTTATTATAGATGTGGGAGTCAGATTGGTTGCAAGTATTATTAATTCCAATTTACACATGGAAGGAATGAGGAATGAAAAGGATTGTACTTAATTTAGAAAAAAAGAGGATTTCTATGAGAAAAGAATGTCATTTATTAGATTGTATATATCTGTAATGCCAAGAAAGAGCAGCTTCCAAGGTTCAAATTACCAGCCTAGCAAACTCCATTTATTCAATGACATATTAAGGCAAAACATTCACAGAAAATCAAAGTACAGCATTCACAATGTGTAACTCAATCATTTAGTAAGTCCTTAATTCAATCACAAAATATAAAGTCAAAGTACTCCGCCCCTGGGTAGTAGTACATTTATTTAGTCAATCACCAAGTCTCTCTTCTCAAGTGGCAATTCATTTCCAATCATAAACAAAGTACTTTCTTTTGGTCAGTCACAAAGTACAAAGATTAGATTTTTCCACCCCTGGATCACAACTGAATTACAATGTTATCTGTTATCACCAAGCACCCTCTCAAGGGGCAACAGAAAGCACAAAATCCATCCACCTCTAGGCCAGTACTAGGTTAAAATATCATCACAGAATTCAATACCCAGGGAGAGGTCTTTTCTTCATCTTGACTCCAGGCAAGTTCTCAGCAGTTTTTGTTCCTGGGAAGACAAAGCTCAACAAAGACACCACAACATTTATGCACATTGCCAGTATCCTCTTCAATTCACTTTCTGCCTATGAAATCAACCTAGACCCAACAACAAGGTCTGAGGCTTCTATCAACAAATGACTCTGACAAAGTAACATCAAAACCAGACAAAATACTGGTACCACAGTCATGCCTCCTCAGTTCTCAACAGCTTTGGCTGGCACTTTCTCTCTCTCTCTCTCTCTCTCTCTCTCTCTCTCTCTCTGTCTCTCTCTCTCCCCTTCCCTCTCCCCCCCCTCCCTCCACAATGCTGCTCCCAAAAGTTTTTCTGTTCTCTCTCAGCTTGGGCCTCTCCCTCTACATGGCACCAACTCCTCTTTTCACATCAACAAGTCCATCCCACAAGTGTGATTCACAAGCTCTGGGTCTTAACACTTAACCCCAAAACCAAGCCAATATAAGGGGATCTTTAAATTCCATTACCATTACAATATCTAGTAATGATTTTTTTTAAAGATGGCAATTAAGGTTAACTGAGTTATACAGCTAGTAAATGTCTCAGGTTAGATTTGAACTCAGGTCCTCCTGACTCCAGGACCAGTGCTCTATCTACTGTGCCATCTAGCCACCCCCATATCTATGAATAATTAACATTTATTGACCATTAAGAATATTCGAGGTAATCTATATAGGACAAGGGAAAGAAAGAAGCCAATATTGAGTGGATATCTTGTGCCAAGGAATATTCTAAGAACTTTCTCAATATTATCTCATTCCATCCTCACAACAATTCTATGAGGTAGGACTATGACTACCCTCATTTTACAATTGAGAAAATGAGGCAGATATATGTTAAATGACTTGGCTAGGGTCATGTATCTAGTTTCTGAAGCTGAATTTGAACTCAGAACTTCTGGACTCTAGGCTCAGTCCTTTCTCTACTGAACCACCTAGTTGCCTCTATGGAACAAAAGGGCATGATCTCCATATCATACCCTCCTTTATAGCAGTGATACAAGATTGCAAAAATCTATATTCTCCTTGTGCCAATGAGCCATGACCATCTTTTCAAATGTTTCACTTTGTATCTTTAGTACCTAGAACCTAATAAATACTTGTTGATTGATTGATTCCTTCATTAGAGAAAAGTACTTCACAAGCACAATTCTTATACTAGAGCCTTTCTATAATGAATTCTGCTGTGGTGGAAAAATCTTTATAACATAAATTCATATTGGTTCTCTTCAAAAAGATTTAGCATTTGAAGGGCTAAAAACAGTATGATGTAGTCTCGCCAATAATAGCACCTTCCTAGTATTGTAAAAAAATATCATTTGTATTAAAGCACAAACTTAGTGATTATTACTGTCAAGCTGGAGGCTTAATTTGGACACCTTTTTAAGTTTAGAGATAAGGTGGTGTATAGGGAAAAGGGGAGAGAACAGAGGGTAGGGTAGGAAAGTAGATCATATTTGTGATCATAAAGGGAAGGAGTTATTTCATTTTTGTATTTGTATCATCAGTGCCTAGCAGAATTGTTGGTATTAATAAATGCTTGTTGAATGAGTAATCCTATAAGAACATGGACCATATATGAGGCTCTTTAGTTGAGTGAGGATTTGTAGAGGCATAGAAACAGATAGTTTTGGCAGTCGACATTCCTAGGATGTAAAGAAATGAAAATTTTTAAATTCAGTGTTTGTATGAGGGGTTAAATAGCTATGTTGCTGGGAATATTATTAACCATTGCTGATTTCTTCAAAATTCTGATATGCTTATTGTCTAAGGAGGAAATCTGCATATATCAGAGAAGATTGTGGGGAGTTGGGGAGGAGAGAGTAATCTAGCTCAGACAGGAATCTGTGTGTGAGGGAACTAAATAAAAGAAATTGGAGCAGGAGAATATATGCATTGGCTGGTCATGTGGGCCTAACTAAATTTGTTTTGGTTCTTATTAATAAAAACATGAGCAGCGTTTCACTGCAGAATTCTTAATAGCATACTTCTATGCTGTGGACCTCTTCTGGACTAAGAACCAAATGCTAAAGTTTATGATATATAATATCTTTGGCTACAGTGGCCCCAATTTGGACAGACCTGCCATTAACACCAATGTGGCAGTTATTTTACTGGGGGTGACAGATTGTGAGGTAGGGAGAGTAATTCAGACTATTACCCAGGTGAAGGCATGAAAGCTCAGTGATATATGAAGACCACTTAAATTCATTGTATCTTGTACATCACATCTTTGATAGATTATAGCTGTGGCATTAAAATGGAAATAGTTTCTCTGAGGCCTGACAGGGGCTGGGGTGGCCTATGACCTCCCTCTGAGGAATGTGACTGACCAAATTATCAGTTAAGGGAAAAATCTACAGGGAATAGACTCACAGTGATGGAGAATC
>CM053601.1:20185257-20206051 GCA_028646575.1 Pseudocheirus occidentalis
CCCCCCCCCACCAATATTGATTGAAAAATTGTTATTAGAGATAGTAGGCCTCCTGCACACTGCCTACTGATTTAATTTGGAAAACATTTAATTTTATGAAGCGGTAAATGATAGTGGCACGCTCCCCTGTGTTAGGGGAGCAGCTGGCTCTTTACCTCCTCACCGGCACAAGTCCCAGGTGCCCTCTTTGCAATCATGTGCTCCCTTCCCCTTTGCTTAACAAGTTATTTCAATTTCTAAACGAAGGCTGAACAAGAGAAAGACAACATGCAAATTGAGATCCAAGCCGCCATTCACACGTGAAAAAGTTCCCCTGGAATTCCCTCAACTCACCCCCCATCCCCCAATCCCCTCCTGCATCTGTCATGAAAAAAACAGACCCCTTGTTCTCATCAGATTGTTTTCACCAATGACCTGACACCGCCATCTATAATTAATTACATCATTTACATTAGACTATTGACTAAACAAATACATAAATCATAGGCAGAGTCAATAGGTGCAGACATATTTAATCATGTTCTAAATAATGATTACTGCTCCCATAATGCAATAATTATTTTCAGCAGCTGACTTGAATTAATCTTCTGTCAAAATGCCATCTGAAAAAAGGAGATGAAGATGAAGGTGACACCAATGATGGAAAACTCTTGTATATTTTTCTTTCAAGATTGTCTTTTTCCTTGACTTCTCACTCCATATTTTCCCCCTCCCCCTTTTCTCTGCTTTTTTCTTTCTCCACTCTCTTTTGCTTTTCCCTTCATGTCTCTTGGTGCCTCTTCCTCCACCACTCACACTCTCGCTTTTCTTCTTAATCTCTTTGATATCTCCATAAAAGCCCAGACTGAAGCTCTGTTGAATATTTTTGATTTTAAAGGCTTTTAATGAGAAGAACACATATTTCAATGGCCCTTTGCATGTTTGAATGTGTTTCACTCACAGTCAGCCTACGAGGTAATTTTATTCTTATTTTATAGACAAACATGTTTAGATCGTAAATTACTTGCTCAATATCATGCTATAGAAAGAGGATTGAATTTGGAGCCAGGGGACTGGGCTTTGAATCTTCCATTTTCCTATATCCTTTCCCAATTTTGTATGTCAAATTAATTGAAAAGGTGAACATTGATTGAAGATTTGGGTATTTACAACATCTTGTACTCGGAACATGTAACATTTTTGCATAAAGACTCAACTTTTAGATGAATATAGGCTTTGTCAGCACAATTACCAACAGGTATTTTGGGAAAGAATAAATGTAGATGAGTGAGGCCCTAGGGCACAACTGAATCTGCATTTTAAAATATCCTGTCATAACAAAGGGAGGTTTTTTGGCCAAAAGAAAGCATTGCTGTTTCCATTTTGGGTTATCAATAGGCCATAATTGAATCATAAAAAAGTGAGAGCAAGAATTTCAGGTGCTTAACCAACTAATGATGAGTGAAAACACCTGGTTTTAATGTAGACCAAATTTTAAAGTAAGTCTTAAGCTGGGGTTTTCCTGGGTATGAAATTTCAGCCTTTTAGCACTTACTTTTTTTTCTTTTTGCCTTGTATGCTGCATGTAGTCGAGCAACAGAATCAAAGAATAAAATATTTTGAGTCAAATGATATAATACTGTTGGTAATGTGTTACTAACACAGCTTCCTTTAGCTATGATTTTAATGTTCTGTCCTAAAAGCATTCCTCCAAAGACCTTTTTAGTTAATGGTTGTCCTCAGGGATTTAATGGAGATAAAAAAGGAAAGTGGATCTACCAGCCATGTCATCTGGACATGCATTTCCTAGTGCCTTCTCCCTCTCTGCTCAAGATAAAGGGGGCATGCTATCTGAGATCTGGTGAGCCATCATCCCATGTAATCCTGTATTAATGTGACTGGCTCCTTGTTACTCATGCTGCCTTTCAGATAATGACATTCTTTCTAGTTATTGAAAAATAGTGATGAGTTAATTTAGGGGCAGTGTTTTATCACTGTTATAGGAGCAAGTGATCAGAACTTCAGTCAACTTCAAATCATTCCAGGTAAGTAAAGAAGTGTTGGCAAAGTTTGCTCCCCAATTATAGATAATAGATCATGTGGATTTGACAAGTCATAGCATTTATTAAAACTTGCCATTTAAGTTACTAGTCAACTATATACTTTTATAAATTCAGGAATCAACATTATTAAAAAGACTTCCTCTACAGTGTATTACAACACTCCTGACTCCTTGAGTTACAAGACAGAAAGAACTTGTTTCATATTTAAGTAGGTTACATGAATCCAAATAATTCATTATGGGGTTGAGACTGATAAAGAATCAAGTGGTAAACACCGGAAATTAATGGATTTGGGTGGTGGGTTTATATAGATTCATAGATTTAGAGTTTAAAGGGAGCTTAAAGGACACCAGATCCAACTCCTTTATTTTACATTTGGGGAAACTGAGGCACAAAGTGACTTCCTGGGCTATAAGTGTCTGAAGTAGAAATCGCACGTATTCTTCCTTATTCCTCCCTCTGTTCTTGTGTGAACAAAAAAACAACAACACCAAAATGATCAGAATAGAAGGGACAAAGCAGTGATATTTATAAGAGACTTTGCTAAACTTAAGACACTATTTAAATGCTAGTTATTTTTGTTCTTATTAGTTCACCTCTTCTATAAGATTTTACAACTGTATGTTCCCATCTGAAATTACCTTTGGAAGCCATCTTTCTTGACTTGGTAAGTAAGAGAAATTTGTTGATTAAGGTGCTTTCTGGGTTCTTCTTACTCCGTTTTGTAGCATCTAATTTTTATTAGTTTAACTTTTGGGTGAAATTGTTGTAATTGGTATCAACATAATTTCTATTTTGTATGTTGTTTTTGTTGCCAGATCTGATAGAGTTTATTTTCCACTGGTAGAATATTTTTCACACATTAATGAGGCATCAGAACAGGACTTCAATAAAGTCCCTATCTGTGAAATGGGGTCTGTGAAATAAAGTCTGACTACCTACTCACAGGAGAGAATGTTGTGGGGGAAAATGCTTTACTAACTTTAAAGTGTTTTGTAAATGGGAAATATCATGAGAAGATAGTATGGTGTAGTAGAAAGAATATTGAATGGTAAGTCAGAAAACTTGTGTTCTAATCATGACCTTGACACTTAATAGCTGTGTGATTCTGGGTAAGTTGCCCAACCACCTTCTGACTCTGATAATCTTGCTTCAACATGGACATGATAATATTAGTAATACTATTTCACAAGCTTATGGTGAAGAAAGTGCTTTGTAGTAACTCTTCAGCCCAGCTAGACTGATGTTCTTGCTATTATTCACATTTGGAGATTTTTCATTTCCATACCTTTATACCAACTACTCCCATATTTGGAAAGCATTCCTTTCTACATCACCATCTTTTTGAGCTCCGGTTTCCTTCAAAACTCAGCTCAAACACTACCTTCTATGGGAGTTCGTTGATCATTACTCTAGCTTCTTGTGACTGACTACCAATTATCTTTTTATTTTGTATGCATTTTGTATATATTTTGTATAATTATATGTTTGCATGTTGTTTTGCCCTACAGAATGCCTCTATTGAGGGCAGGGACTCTTTTATGTGTATGTTTTTAATGCTAGCACTTTGCACCATTCCCAGTATAGTAGGTACTTAATAAATGCTTAATGACTGAACATTAAGCAGTGTAAATGAGATATTATTATTGTTAGTATGGAGAATCTCTTAAGAGATGTAGATTGCAATCTTCCATATCATAATTAGGGGTGGACTTCTTGTATTGAGGGCTTTCAGGCACTTGAAGACATTTTAGTTTTCATCTGGGCATTGGATATGATGTGGATGATGAGGAATTTTTAATTCACTGTATCTTGAAGCAATTCCATCTGTTTTTGGATAGCTTAAATTATTAAGAAAATTTCCCCTATATTGAGTAGAAATCTAATCCATTGATGCTTCCATCCATTGGTTCAAATTCTGGTCCCTTGAGACAAGGACCTCATGTCTTCTAGACCTTTCGTCGGGGAATAATAGTACTTGGACTACGTACCATAGAGTGGTTGTCAGGAAAGTCTTTGTCAACATTTAATCACTATGATTACATTATGATAATTATAATAATTCATATTTTCTATAGAAATGATAAAAGTTAGGAAAAACTCAATAGACCACTATATTAGTATATTGCTATTATATTCTCTTTTCTAATGTAGATTATTGCACAGATGAATAAAATAACTGACTTTGTACTTGACAAAAGTGTTAAGATGTAAGCTCACTATTTCCCAACTGGTTACACTC
Organism: Pseudocheirus occidentalis; assembly: GCA_028646575.1. Lineage (NCBI taxonomy): Eukaryota > Metazoa > Chordata > Mammalia > Diprotodontia > Pseudocheiridae > Pseudocheirus > Pseudocheirus occidentalis. The sequence goes on from CM053601.1 coordinate 20,189,542, forward strand.
TTCTGGACCTCATCAATGTATTTCAAAATTTCATCATCCTGAAAAATCACATTAACGCTGAAATTCACACCTCTGCAGTACCCTCTGACCCTAGGAGCTGACTGGAAAACTTCCCTCCCCCTGATTTGAAAAGCTTCTCCCAGATCCTCTATTTAAGGAGAGATCCCAGGGAAGCTGTCTTGTAGCTTACTACCTGTATTCCATCATGGTCTCTAGAATCTCCTCATCCTACAGGATCACATCAACCCTGAATCTCACACCTCCTTAGTACCCTCTGCTCCTGGAACCTCTCCTTTCCTCTGATTGGAGAGAGTAGATGGTGGCTATAGGAGAGCTCTGCCCATATCCTCCATTTAAAGAGAGGACCTAACACAACTATTTCCCACTTAGCTCCACTCCTTTGGATTTCATCATTCCCCATCTCTCCAACATGTACCTGTTACTAACTTCCCTTGGCTTTTCAGCTTCTTTTTATGTGTTGTTTTCTCACATTATATTGTGAGTGCCTTCTTTCCTTGTACTCCTGCTGCTTGACATGGTGCCTGGCACATAGCAGGTGTTTAAGAAAGGGTTATGGATTGATTGACTAGAGACTCACTGGAAACATTCTCCATATACCAATAACAAGAAGACAAGGTATGGTATGCCCTTTCTCCTATTCCTGTATGATTTTCTTCCCTCTTTTGTGAAGTTTGCATTTTGACAACTTTCCCCCTATGTAGAATAGAGATTATGGATATTTGGTATGGTTGATGATATCTATAAAAACTTTGTTCTTAAGGTTTTTTTATTATCAATATTATATCTGGGTTGTTGTGGGCAACAATTTAGTCTGTGGTAATGGTTCTTATTGCAGTATAGTTTATTGGTTAAATTCTTCAGGGTATTTTGACTCTAGCATGAGTATTTCTCATCTTTTAGTCTCTGAAAAATAATGACCTTCTGATATGTAATTCTAACCAATAGGCCATGTCTTGTTATGTATTTGGGAAGAGCTAAATATTTACAGCCAACAGTAATGCATTTCACAGTTTTCTACCATTAGTTTACATAATCTACACTGATCATTAAATTTTTGCTACATAAAGAACAAATTCTGGAAGCAATGCCTAGGTCTTGAATCACTTTCACAATCTCCTCCAATTTCCACAAGCAACTCCTCAGATGCAGTCATTCATTTATTCTTCTTTGTCAATGTATTTTTAGCTGAGTTCCTGTGGATGTCACCCCTGGAGAGACTTTTGATTCTATTCTTGGATCTTGGATGTTTCATGGGCTCCATTTAGCAGTCAATCCCATTTAGTTACATCTGATACTTTCAATAACATATGACAGTTAATTTGTCTATACTATTGATCAATGAGGTAATGTTTGTTCCTAAACTCTTTCTTTAGATTTTTGGCTATTTATTATGTTCTCTAAGAATATGTCTTCTTCCTCATTTTTGGTAAGGAAGTTTTAATATTTCTAAAGCTTGTTTAAGGTGATGGTTCTTGTGTATTGCATGTATTTTCTCAAGATATATTTAAAATATTGGGGTCCATTATATAGGATGATATTGTATTGCTGTTAATTATTTCAAATATGTTCTTTACATTCAACTTTGGTTCAGGATGCCTTTAAAATTCTTAACATATTCAACCATAGTCTTATTGATATCTTTGTGAAACTTTCCTGGAGAAGGCTAAGGTCTTAGATGATGCCTTTATTCATTGGTTATCCAATGTGACTTCTGGATTCAAGTTCAAAACCTTATTTCTTTCTCTCTTTGGTGTATATTAAAGATTTCATATTTCCTGAGACCAATCAATATTGTAATATTATTGAAAAAAGGCCCACTAGATCAGAGTTATTTAGCATATTCTTCAGTTGAGCCATCTCTCTCCCCCCCTCTCTCCATATATATATATATATATATATATATATATATATATAGCTTTTTGGAGGGGGGAGGGCAGGGCTCTTGGGGTTGTGACTTGCCTAAGGTCACACGACTAGTAAGTGTTTAGTGTCTGAGGCCAGATTGGAACTCAGGTCCTCCTGACTCCAGTACTGGTGCTCTATTCACATGCCAGCTAGCCACCACCTTGAGCCATATATCTTGATTACATCCATATATGACTTATTATTATTATAATGTTTTAAGAGGTGTTAGTTATCTGTCTTAGTTGTATGCATAGAGACACATGATTCTCTAACCAACTGCTTTTCTCAGCATTTACCTCCACTTCCTACAGGTATATAACAAAAGCAAACCTTCACACATATAAAAATGCAGCTGTGGGCCAGAGCCACTCTAGGCTTAATTGTACAAAACTCATTCTTGGGAACTTTCTCACTAATTGCATCTCCTTAGCTTATTGTCTGTGTGTCACCACCTAGACAATTAGGCTTATGTCTAGTTCTTTGCAGAAAAGGTAAAAGAGCCTTCAATACCATGCCAGCACTCAGGAGAGTAATGCATCTAAGACAAGACAGGCATTATTTCACCTAGTAGAAAAAGAAAAATATAAGTACTCACATCTCAGTCATCGACTGTTAAGACTGTCTGGTGAACCCCATCTCCATTATGGATATATGCAGACCTCCAGACTTATAGTATTAACCTGTGATTGAACTCTTCCTGAAAGGGGAAAACATCTGGGATTACTAGACAATCAACCCACTTTCCCCCAGATGTATTGTGTCACAGATCATGTCATAGATTCAGAGCTGGAAGGGAACATGAGAATTCGTTAAGTTTAAACTTATTTTACAGAGAAGAAAATTGAGTCTTAGAGAGGTTAGTCACTTAAGTTGAATCTAAAACAATGCCTAGTGCATAGCAGGAGTTTAATGACTGCTTGTTGATGATTACCTTAGTTGATACAGGTAATTAGAGGTAAAGACAGGATTCAAACTTGATTCCTTCAACTCTAAATCTAGCATTTTTTTCATTTTGCCTGAGTACTTTTAATAAGCTACATAACATATATAATAAATGAAAGAAGAAGTTCAGTTTTTCTCTTCCATACTAGGCCAGTAGCTCCTGCTTTGTACTATCACTTATCTCTTTGGTCTAGAAATTCTTATTGTTTAAGCACCCTTCTCCTCTGTGTTTAGGAAGTTTTGTCTAGAACTTGGTGTTGTAAAGAAGACCTGCATTCCAATCCTGCCTCAGATATACATTAGCTTTGTGACCCTGGGTAAGTCACTAACCCTCTCTATACTTTTCTCATGTGTAAAATGTAGATTTTATGCTTAAGGAACTCTAAAATATCTCTTAGCTCTAAAGAAATGATCCTTTTCTTTCCTGGAAATTTTATCCTCTTCTTGTTTAAAAAAGTCTTTGTTGGCGACCATATCCAGTCACTACCTTTTTTTTGTGGTTATGAAGTTCATTCACCTGGGAGTAATATAGTTCCCTAGAGCACCTGTTCCTATGAAAAGTCTATGGGTGTGCCTGATCCTCATATGACATGGGTTCAAGACCTTTTGGCATTCTTATTGCTTCTTCTGGATGCTTTCCAACTTGTCAACATCCTCCTCAAACTGTGGTACCCAGAACTGAGAAAAATGCTCCAAGATATCATTGGACTAGGGCAAAACACAGCAGAATTATCAGCTTCTTATTTTGGAAAACTATGTCTTTTAATTTCTTACATACCTTTTACTCCCCTCCCCCAGTTACATGTAAACACAATTTTAACACTCATTTTTAAAAACTGAGTTTCAAATTTTCTCTTTCCTTCCTCCCCTCCCCCCTCCCTGAGACAGTAAGCGATTTGATATAGATCATACATGTTCAATCATGCAAAATACATGACCATATTAGTTATATTTAGAAAGAAGACACAGAACCAAAAGAACAAAAGAACCATGAAAAAATACAGAAATTGAAAAATAGCATGCTTCAATCTTCATTCAGACTCATCAGTTCTTTCTCCAGAGGTGGATAGCATTTTTCACCATCAGTTCTTTAGAGCTGTCTGGGATCATTGTATTGCTGAGAATAGCTAAGTCATTTGCAGTTGATCATACAGTATTGCTGTTACAGTGTATAATAGTCTCTTGGTTCTGCTCAGTTCATTTTGTATTAGTTTATATAAATCTTTCCAGGTTTTTCTGAAATCAGCCTGCTCATCATTTCTTATAGTAATTATAGTATATTTCTTATAGTAATATTCTGTTACAATCATTTACTAAAACTTGCTCAGTCATTCCCTGATTGATGGGTATCCCCTCAATTTCCAATTCCTTTTTTTTTTGCCCAAGGTCACACAGCTAGTTTTTGTGCTAAGTGTCTGAGGTCAGATTTGAACTCAGGTCCTCATGACTCCAGGGTCGGTCCCCTATTCACTGCACCACCTAGCCGCCCTATCAGTTTCCAATTCTTTTTTACCATGAAAAGAGCTGCCATAAATTTTTTGTACAAATAGGTTATTTCTCCCTTTTGGGGGGGAATCTCTTTGGGACACAGATTTAGCAGTGGCCTTGCTGGCCCAAAGGGTATGCACAGTTTTATGGCCCTTTAGGCATAGTTCCAAATTGATCTCCAGAATGATTGGATCAGGGAAACTATGTCTTTTAATTGCAGTTCAAGATCACATTAGCTTCTTTTGGATGCCACATTATACTCATAGGCCTGGCAGTCTACTAAAACCCCAGATAATTTTTAGATACCCTGTCATCTGACTATGTCTTCCCATCCTATATTTATGAGGCTGATTTTTAAAATTGAAATATAAGATTTCACATTTGTTCTTGTTGAATTTTACCATATTAAATTCAGCCCAATACTGAATACTGTCATGACCTTTTTGGATTTGTGTCAGGTAGACAATAATCACTCCCCTAATCAGCAATTAAATTTAACAAATATTTATTGTGTAAAACTTGTCGTTAGGTGCTAGGAATACAAAGATGAGTAAATAGCACAGTGCCTCTTCTCAAAGAGCTTACATTTAATTGATAAGTATGCAACTGATACCCAAATAAGTATCATATGGTAATGTACAAATGTGAGATGCAGAGAATGTTCTAGGAAATTTTGAGGAGGGAAATATTAGCTAGAGTTGGAGTATCAGGTAGGGCATAGCACTATCCTTGGTGATATGGATGATGTAAAGATATGGTAGAGTGCAAAGAACCTAGTAGGGGTGGCCAGGTGGCACAGTGAGTAGAACCCTGGAGTCAGGAGGATCTGAGTTCAAATGCACCCTCAGACACTTGACACACTTACTAGCCATGTGACTTTGGGCAATCACTTAACCCCAACTGCCCTCCAAAAAAGCAAAAAAAAAAAAAAGAACACAGTAGGTGCATTGTTGGAAGATGACCCAATGCTAAGATGTAGAGGAACTCAGATCCATTGCAAGTGTCCTTCATAGTATTTGAAGGTTTGGAGCTTAGAACGAGGGAAGCAATGAAAGAAACAAACTTTAATGAAATGTTTACTATGTTCCAGGCACTGCTGTGAAAAACACTTTATATATTATGTAATATATAATTTATATCTATATCTATATAATATATATAATTTATATAATTATATTTATATATATTCTCATTTGAGCCTCATAACAATACTGGGAGGTAGGTGCTATCTTTAGCCCCATTTTACAGTTGAGCAAATTCAGGCAGAGAAAAGTTAAGTTACTTGTCAAGGGTCACACAGTTGATACATGTGAGAGAGTCAATTTAAACCCAGGTCTTCTTGGTTCCAGACTCAGTGCCATCTACTTACCTCCTTTTATATAAAAAGAAATGATAAGAATCACTTACAGAATTTTCCACTGAACCCTGAGATCAACAGAAGGACCTTAGGAATCCTGGGAATAACTTGAGATAGACAAGTTGTAATAAAAGAACAGTGGAATAGGGTTCTTGGAGGGAGGAGGGGTGTAGAGTGAGGTTCTTCTGAGCACCAGCTATGCAAAATTCAGAGGCAGGAGAATTGCATAGGGAAAAAGCAACTTGGTCAAATTGAAATGATAGTTAGATCCAAGCAAGAGGAAACAGTCTCTCGGGAATTAGAGCAATGGAATTCCAGGTGGGCTCTGACATGACACTCGCAGCTCAAGGCCAGAAAAAGGACATAAAGACCAATAAGAGGTACTTCTCTGAAGACCTTGGCATTAATTCATCACAGAAGTAACCCCTGAATTAAGTTACAGGGAGGAAGGACTCAAGGGAGAACTTAGAGCAGGGGTGGTCCTGGAGCTCTGTAATAAGAGGAAATCCCCAGGCATAACCCAGCACTGGAGGAGCCCCAGAGTCTCTTAAAAGAAGAGTCTAGTCTTAGACACTCTGTCTATATCATTTACTTTTGGGGCCTGGCCTAAATACAAGTCTTCTAGTTTAGATACCAATGTTATGATATGAATGAACCAAGGAAACTCCAAATATTGTGAAGTTTATTTATTATTTACTCTCAGGGAGTAAATCCCAAGGAGGAGAGCTACTTCCAAAGAAATCCAAGAAAGGCCTCAGAGGAAAAAAAAAGGTCTTGACTACTAGAATTACATGAATTACTAGAAGAAGTAAAGCAACATATAAAAAGCATTGGTGAGATAGGAAAGGCAAGGATAATTGATCCTTAGAATAGATGGTGGAAAATCTCACTCAAGAAATAAGTGCCCTGATTAGAAAGGGTCAAAAAGGACACAATAATTCCATAAGACAACAAGAAATATTGTACACATATATTTAATCAAAAGATTGAGAAAAAAAGAAAATCAAAGATATGCTACATCAGAAACAAATGATATGGAAAACAGTTCAAGGAGAGAGAATCTGAGATTTATTGAACTATCTGAAAATTATGGTATTTCAAGTCTAAATGCCATATTTCAAAAAACTATAAATGAAACACTTCCTAGGACTCTTAGAAACAGAGGTAAAAGTCAAAATAGAACCCACTGATCACCTTCTAAAAGGAACCCTAAAATGAAGACTCCCAGGAATGCCATAGTCAAAGTCTAGTTTTCAGTTCAAAGATAAAATATTAAAAGCAGCCAAAAAGAAGTCACAGTAAGGATCACTTAAGAATTGGTAGCTAAAAAATAAGGAAGAAGAGAGATTGGAATCTCATATTATTAAAGAAGTCCCAGGAAGGATCACATTAGACTTGGTAGCTAAAAAGTAAGAAAGGAGGGAGCTTAGAATTCAATATTTAAAAAGATAAAAATAAAGGCTTTTAACCAAGTATAACTTATCTGGCAAAACTAAAATCCTTCAGGGAGAAAAATGAGCCTGTAATTGTAATTGTAATCCTCTATTGATTTCCAAAGATTCCTGATGAAAAGATAAGAAATAGGCATTTTGAATTAGAGAGTTTGCAGAGAACCTGTATTCTAGTCCTGTCTCTGCCAATGACTAACGACATATAATTAGGTGAGTTATTTAACCTCTCTAGGTCTCAGTTTCTCCTTCTGTACAATGAGGGGATTGGACTATAATGTATCTAGATTAAAGAATAATACAGTCAACAATCATTATCAATATGTTGCATAGCAATGTACAGAAGTGCATTATTATTTCTGTGACTAAAAGGGCAAAGCTGTGAGTAAAAATAGACATTATCCATTATAATTTAAAACACAGCAATTTGCATTCATTACCTCAGTTAGATAACATAATACAATCATCTACAGGCAAGCAGAAAAGGTTTATTATGCTCATTTTATAGATAAGCAAATTGAAATAGGAACATTAAGTAACTTGCCCAAGGTAACATAACTAGCAAATGTAAGAGTTGGGAGTTGAACCTTGGTTTCCAGACTCCAAAACCTTGCCTTTTCCATATCACAAATGCATGCATGATTTGAAGGGTTTGGTATCTTTTTGGTTGGTTATAAATGCATAAGGCAAGTATGTCCAGTGATGCTGTATTATATGGTCCAGAACCCTTTCTTTTAAGGTTTTCCTTCTCATGCTCTGAAATGGTATAGTTAACAAGATATATGGTGTACAAGAAAACATTGTGAGAGTGGCCAAATTGATAGTTTCTTCTCTCAGCGAACCATCATGGTTCACTGATAAATATACATCATTCACTTAAAGGTCCCAATGTCAATCACTCAATAGATACATCACATAGTGGATAGAGAGCTGGTCCAAAGGACCTAAGTTCAAATCTCATCTCTGATCCATACTTTTTCTGTTACCCTGGGCAAGTCACAATTCTCAGTGTTCAAGTAGTCTCTGTGAAACTATCATAAGTTGAATAGAATGTGCCAACTTGCATTGGTAGAACATATTTCCTTACCTGGAGTTCCATTAGTTTATAATGCAATTGTAAGTCCAATTCCATGCTCTATTGCAGGGCATTGTGTTAGGTGTGGATATAAACTGGGAGGAAGACAGTTATATCCTTTGACCCCTAGGAGTTTGTATTCTGCCAATCTAGGCATATATCTTAGATGAATTCAGAGTGATTTTGCTATTACATTTCATATGAAGAAACTCTAGCACCTAGAACCTAATAAATACTTGTTGATTGATTGATTCATTTATTAAAGATACTTCACAAGCACAATTCTTGTGTTAGAGCCTTATCATGATGAACTCTGCTGTGGTGGAGAAATCTTTATAACATAAATCCATATTGGTTCTCTTCAAAAAGGTTTGGCATCTGAAGGGCTAAGCACATTATAATGTAGTCTCACTAATAATATCACCTTGCTAGTGCTATAAAAAGTATCATTTGTATTTATAGCACAAACTTACTGATTTTTACTGTCAAGCCTGAGGCTTAATTTGGACACCTCATGTACTCTCTCATATTTAAATCCCTTTCTTGGTATTGTATAGATAGAATGTATCACTACTTAAAGGGTGAACTTACAAGATAAAACATATACTTCTCCACATCCTGAATTGGTGTAATAGTCCCAGAGTCTAATTGTCCCTTGTTGATTTGAAGTAATTAATCTTTGTTAAGAAGACATACTAATTGTAACTGATCAACCTGACAAAATAGGTAAATTATAAAGCCACCCATGTGGAAATCAAACAGTAGCAAAATTATTTTTTTCATGTTAGTAATTACTTCCATTTATTTATCATATGGAATAAGCAATCACTGGTTACTAGTTTCTTCATTTACATCCCAACTTAGGCTATTTACTTTATCAGTTTATCACCATCTCTGGGTAAAGAAAGTAATTAGGATCCATTTCCATTTGTAGCCATCATCATCATCATCATCATCATCATCATCATCATCATCATCATCATCATCATTATCATCACCTTCATTGAGATGGCCTTTCAGCTAAGCTTGTCAGGAGATAGTAAACAAAGAAGGAGTCATGGGCTGATTTCCACCTGGCATACTGGATCACAGAGGATATATAATTGGGGAGTAAACTAAGTGCTAAGAGATAAGTATATCATCAACTGGAGAAATGAAGTTAAAAAGGGAGTCCATTAAAAAGGGAGGGGGTGACTTATTGTTACATGTGACAGTATGCTTCTAAATCCAACAGCTTCCATAAAACCGTCTTTTTCACACGTGGTCAACTTGACTTAACAACAGTGATAACTGGCAAGGTTCTGACCCTTCACATTTATCTCAGCCAGAGCTGAATAACCTTGCCTTGTAATCTGAAATAGGTTGCCCCTTTCTAGTCTTTATTTTATCTCTTTCCATATAATGACAGAAATGACCCTGGACTTTTGAACACATTTGTAATCTTTGAAACCTTACATTCCCACCCCATTTACCCAAACACACACAGTCTTTGTTTTTAGAACTTGTTCAAAGCAAAATCCCAGGGAGAAGAGCTGGAATACAGATGCAGGCTTTCTCAGGCTACCTTACATGTACAAGCATACCTGTAAAACTGTTAATCAGTTCTAAAAATCTGGTGCTCTATTTTCTTCTCTGAGGATTTGGGCAATGGCATGGCCTTGGAGACAGAAGATCTAGGTTCTATTTCCCTATTACTGTATGATTTTCAAAAAAGCGATTTTCCCAAAGCAGAGATTATATTATGTCATTCCCCTGCTTAATAAACTCCACACTCCCATGCAATATGAAATATTTTGTTTGGCCTTTGAAATGCTTTAAAACCTGGCTCCAGATTAACTTTTCAGCCTTATAATAAACTTCCCTTCATACTCTGTATAGCCCATTGAAACTGGTCTTGCTCTTTCTCACATTTGTACTCCATCTCCCATGTCCCTTTGCTTTTGTATAAGCCGTCTCCCTTCCATGCTTGGTGTATACTCCTTCTTCACCTGTTTCTTAGAATCTCTACTTTTCTTCAAAGCTCAACTCATATGTCATGTTCTACATGAGACTTTTCCTGACATCTCTTATATTTATTGCATACATTCATAGATAACAGAGGACTAGCAAATGAGATCCCAGGTCTTCTGAAAATGTGCAGTATGCTCAGCCTAAGGAACCCTCTACTTTGGAGAATTCACAGGCATTCTATGATTCTTTTTTTGGTCTATTTACCATGTAGGGAAGAAATAGCTTCTTTGATTGTCTCATCTGGAAATGAGCATGCATACAAATACTTTCATAAGGGCAATTCTCTCCCTCTCTCTCTCTCTCTCTCTCTCTCTCTCTCTCTCTCTCTCTCTCTCTCTGTCTCTCTCCCTCTCCCCCAGTCTCCTTTCCTCTTTTTCCCTCTGTCTCTGTTTCTCTTTCCTGGTGGTGAGCAAAGCAACAACTGCTGTAGGCTTCTGGGTAGGGAAAGAGGTATCAAAATGATGCTAGTGGCCTCCTGCTGCCAGCTGCCTATATTTCCAGCAGGCCTGGCATAGAACCTTTATTTCTTTGCCTCTTACATTTGTTCCTTCATCCTTTTAAGTGAACGCATATTGGGTATGTAGCTGACCCCAACTTTGTGAGATCTCGAAAGACCCAGGAGCTAGAGTCCCTACCATAGGGTTTTTTTTTTACCAGCATATCTCTGAGGAGAGGCCTACAGGCTCCTGCCCAACCATGAATCAGACTTGGCAGCTGAAATAACATTTTCTGGAGATACTTCATCCATCAGTTATGCCACAATCATAAGTGAAGTCGGTGGGGGCAAATGCTTTTTAACAAACACTTGGAGCCTACTTTCTGCAGGGATGGAATGGGAGGAAATTGTGCTCTTAGATCAGGGGATTGTTTTGTAGTTCTATTCTTACTCTATCTTCTCAGTAAATATCTATTTTTAAAAGCTAATTGATGTTAGGTGATTCACTTGATAGTAGGGCACTACTTGTACTGATGGTGGTGAGAAGATGTTATCTGACACTGGTTAGATGATATTGGCTCAAGCCAATAGCACTAGAAAGAATTACCCCAACCCCTGAGGGCCACCCCCAGAACCCTGAGAGGAAAATGGCATTGTGCTCTTAGAATTTGACTTTCCAATGAAAGTGGGAGTTAGGGTAAGAACTACCACAATCTAATATATATATAGCATTATTCATACACACATATATGTAGAATACATATTCATATTGTAGATATGTCCCTGCTAGAAGACATAAAGTTCCCAACTCTTGTCTATTTTGAGTACTGGGGCTGTGCTACTACACCTGAAATGATAGTTACTTATTTCCCCCTCTCTGTTTATCCTCCAACCCTTCAGAAGAGAAATGCTGAAATCTCAGGAGACTCAAGAAGAGTGTGTATGTGGGCATTAAAGTGATGGTCAAGGGCCTGAGAAAACATTGCCAACAGAACAAAGGAAAGAGATAACAGCTATTATGGTGATGTGCGTCATCAAGAGCTCTCCTACTGCCTCTTGCCACTTGCCTTTTGCTGCTGCCTCCATGGCCAAGCAGCTGCAATCATGGATGGCTATGGGAGAAGAGCAACCGCAGACTGAGTAGTCACCAATTTCTTATTATGTGATAAAAGGGAGATAGGAGAATCTCCTGGTGTTGAACTATGTGATAGTTGTCTGCTGTTGCTGATGCCACTCTCATAATCAAGGCTGAGATTGGAGAAATTCCTTTGCTTTCCAAAGCTTCTCTCTCTTTCTTTAGAGTTTATAATCTACATTGCTGGTCACTCAGTCTCTAAAAACTTATATTGAGGAAAAAAGTGGTTAAACCAATGTATTATGGGCCTCTATGTATTTCATATGCTTAGGGATAGGCTGTTGGAGAAATTATAATTGATAATAAAAAGAAAGTAATTGCTGGGACTTTTTCCACTGGGGACTGAAATGGAATCAAAATGATTTTATTGATGAATATTGTGATAACTCTTGAAGAACAGGGAAAAAGAAAGGGCTGGATGAGTATAAATTGTTATGTGAGTCAGCAGTGTTAAGGGGAAGGAGGCTTGGCAAGGAACTTTCTCTCTAAGCTCTTGTATGGTAATTGTTTTCAGGTAACTTATATACATACATACATACATACATATGTATATATATATGTACACACATATGTTATCTTCTCTGATTGAATGTAAATTCTTCAAGGAGAGGGATGTAATACCATGCACAAGCAGATTCCCAAAAGAATACTACTGTGAACAGCTTTTAAGATTAGGATTACACAGTATAGTGAACACTCTATTTATTCCATTACAAATCGAGGCAAATATTTGCAACAAATCATAATATAATATTCACAACATTACATCTTATCACAGAAAATTATGACATAGTGTTCATAACAGCCTAACATTAGAATGGCCACACAGTTTTCACTACAGTGGCCACAATATTTAAAACAAAGAACCAAAGAATAATCATCTGGTTTCCCTAAGGGGGAAACTCTCCTTACTTAGTTATTAAATCAATTCACAATAAAATAATCAATCTTCCACTCATGGGGCAACCATTAACTTAATCAGTCACTAATCTAGATTCCCAGTTACTAAATATCATTAATCATTAAGTACAGTCATTAGAAAATTATACAAACCCTCCACCCCTTGGTGTCTTCAATTTCATCATGCATCCAAGGCAAGGCCTTTTCTTCTTTTTGACTCAGGATGGTCTCTCAGATTCTCTCAGGATCCCCCTCCATGGTCCCAGCTCCTACCTGTATCCGTCCAACAGTTATCTGGGTTCAGAGTCAGACGACTCCCAGATCTTTGTCCAGTCCTCAAGGCAGCCCCTGGTACACACTGAAGTTCACAGGCTCCAACACATCTCAAACCCTTCACCACTTCTGTTGCCAGGAACTCAAGGATCCACCAAGCCACAAACCAACCAACACTTATTCTGGTCATGCTTCTTCAGTCCTCCAGCAGTTTGTCTGGCCCTAGGACTCAGTAGAAATTTCGGCCTTCCAGGAATCCCTCTCAGCCTTCCAGGCAGCCTTCAAGGCAGCCCTTTTAGCCCTCCAGATGGACTTCACCAGATTCTGGTCTCATAGAAGACTCCCAACTCAGTTCTTAGTCCAGCAGGCCCAGCTCCCAGATGCTAGGACAATGCTATTTCCTCTACCAGGAGCCACCAGGAGGAACATTCCTGATTCTGTCTCTGTTCCTAGAACTCTTCTTATATACACACATTGGCCTTCTGTCTCAGCCAATCCCCTCCTGCCATTTCAGCAACAGGGGACAGAGCTTATACCTTTCGTACTTAGCCCGAAGTTACTAAGGGCTGAGTATCTGCTACACTGATCACTGTTACAAGGGACTATTTAATTTCTATCATTCTCATTTTATTAACTCCCATATTAGCTCTGTAAAATTGACTTAATTTTACTTTATATGGCAAGTTTTTAATTTATATTCTTTGTATTTCCTCATGTATTCACCATCTGAGATGAGAGGAATTAACAGTGTTGCAGTTTATGTTTTCATGTGACAAATATTCCTCATCTTGGGCCTCCAAACTGCAGCAATTCCCTTGAAATGACTTGGTGTGGGGGTCATTTTGTTTTTATTGGACACAGGCAGCAAGCAGGGAGTTAGCTGATATTGAGCAAACTCTGTATCAGCATGGAATTCACACACTTGTAGGGGCTGGAAGGATCTTGTAGTGGTCTCTAAACATTTCCAGTAAAAAAAACGTGAGCAAATGATACTTATATGCTGTGCATTCAGTGGAATTTTGTTTTGGGATTCAAATACAAAGTGATATCAATGATAAGGTAGAAGAAAATTCCTTGTGTTCTTTATGAAATGATTTGGAAGGCTTTACATATTTCCATTATTTTCCATATTATTCAGAAAGAAAGGCCAAATTTTCCTGTTATTCCAATTGCCTGTTGATTTCCTACTTTGTAAGTCCCATCCCCTATGATAAATGTGGTAACTTTCGGGGTGGTGGTGTTATTTCTAGAAGATGTAGATTTTTCACAGAACTGATCAACTTTGACTTTTCTGGCATCAGTGGTTGGAGCATAGACTTGTATTGTTGTGATGTTTAATGGTTTGCCTTGTATTTGAACAGACATCTTTCAGTCACTTTTGTGATTACACATATATGTATGAGGGCTACTCCATTTTTCTAAGAGATTCTTGCTTACAGCACTCATTCCCATCTATTTAACTTCACTGACACCCAAGATGTCAGTGTTTAATATTTCCATCTCATATTTGACCATCTCCAGCTTATCTTGGTTCATAGATCTTACATTCCAGGTTTTATGTAATATTGATTTTTACCGCATTGGATTTTCCTTTCATCACCAAACACATTCACAGCTGAGCTTCCTTTCAGCTTTGGCCCAACCACTTCATTAGCACTGGAGTTCCTTGTAATTGTCCTTTGGTCTTCCCCAGTATCATATTGGACATCTTCTGACCAGAGCGCTTCATCTTCTGATGTCATCTCTGAAGTCATCTTGGCAAAGATATTGAAGTTGTTTGCCACTTACTTCTCCAGTGGATCACCTTCTGTCAGAACTCTTCACTATGGCTTGTCCATCTTGAATAATCTTGCATAGCATAGCTCATAGTTTCATTGAGCAATGTAATTCTCTCCATCATGGCAAAATAGTGATCCAGGAGGGGATTACCCTGTTAGGTAAAATAGATTTCTATACTCAATTGAGTGTATGCTTTGAATTAATTCTGATGAGAGGTTCAAGCATTGCTTGCCATTCCCACTCCACTCATTTTCCCCTCCACTGTAAAAGCTTTTCCTTATGTGCCTCTTTCATGTAAGAGAATTTTCCCCATTCTGTCTCTCTCTCCCTTCTTTTCCTATTGAATTGCTCTTTTTCACACCTTCATTTTCTTTTGGAAATTATCCCCAAATTATCAGTCCATACCTGTGCACTCTATGTAGATGGCTTCTAAGTGCCCTAATAATGATTAAGTTCTTAGAAATTACATGTATTATCTTACCATACAATAATATAAAAAGTTTAACTTTATTGAAGTTCATTATTTCTCTTTCATATTTCTCTTTTTCATGCTTCCCTTGAGATATGTTTGAATGTCAAAATTTCTATTCAGTTCTGTTTTTTTCATCAGGAATGCTTAAAAGTATTACATTTCATTAAATTTCTATTTTTTCCTCCTAGCTCTTCTGCTTTGCAGAATATAATATTCTAAGCCTTTTGCTCCTTTAATGTAGGAGCTGCTAAATCTTGCATAGTCCTGATGGTAGGTCCATGATATTTGAATGGATTCTTTTTGGCTTCTTGCAATATTTTCTCCTTGACCTTGGTGCTCTGGAAATTGACTATAATATTCCTCAGAGTTTTCACTGTGGGATCTCTTTCAGGACATCATTAATGGATTCTTTCAATTTCTATTTTGGCCTCTGGATTGAAGATATTAGGGTAATCTTCCTTGGTAATTTCTGAAAATATTATTTCTAGGCTCTTTTTTTCATCACGACTTTTAGGTAATCTAATAACTCTTAAATTATCTCTCCTTGATGTGTTTTCTAGGTCAGTTTTTTTTTCTGATGAGATATTTCACATTTTCTTCTTCTTTTCATTCTTCTAACTTTGTTTTATTGCTTCTTGATGTCTCATGGAGTCATTAGTCTCCACTTGCTTGATTCCATTTTTTAAGGAATTGTTTTCTTCAGTGAGTTTTTGTACCAATTCATTTGGATGATTCTGCTTCTTAAAGGAGTTCTCTTCAGTGAATTTTTGTACCTCTTTTGTCATTAGGTCAGTTGTTTTTATAAGGTGTTATTTTCTTCAGCATTTTTTGGGTGTATGTGTCTTTCACCAAGCTATTAATTCTCTTTTTATAATTGTCCTGTATCACTCTTATTATAGGGTACCCTATAATTTCTTCATGACCAGTTATGTGACCCCTTTATTGTCTCTAGGCTGAGAATGCCCAAAGCTGCTTCTACCACTGTTGCATTTGCCTCCAAGGGCCACTGCTTGTGTTTTGCCATCTGTGCTGGCCATCATGGTGTCATAGACCTCTTCTCCTAAACTCCTAAGTTGTGTTAAACTGGAAAAATATATTACTCTGACCTTTTTTTTTTGGCTCTGTGTAATGTTAATGAAATCATAAGATCTTCCATGCCCCTTTCTATTGGCACCTACTGAAGGCACTTGGCACCCCAAAGGCTTAGCTCCTTACTTCCAGTTAACTCCTTGGGAGTAATCACAGCTGGAGTTGAGAGGAGAGTGGATT
>CM053601.1:20206551-20223712 GCA_028646575.1 Pseudocheirus occidentalis
GGGACTCAGTGTTATGGTTTCTGAATAAAGACCTTGGTGCTGCCTTCCATGTGGAAAGTTTGCTACATTTTGTGATCCAAAACTACACCAACATATTCATAACCATCATGGGTGTTGTGAATATCTCATTATTGATACACATATCTTCTCAGTGCATTCATATGAGTCAGTTATCTGATCTTCAGAAGATTTTGTAGCTTTATTTTGTCTAAGAAACTGTTTCTTCACTAGTGAATTTTATCAGCTTTTATAATTAAGATATTCATTTTTTTGCTCTTTTCAAAAATCACTCAGTAGATATATGAAAGGGATGGTACATCGCAATATAATGAAAGCTCAGCAAATAATGTAAAATCAGTTAGTGTAAGAATCACGAGTTACTTCAAAGGCCAAAAGTGAACTGGATGATATGCTTGTCAGCAGTTGAAGCAGGATTGTGATCTTATCTTCAAACAGGAGAAGGTATTGAGATAACTTTAAGCAGGAACACTCAGACTTAGACTAACTGAGCATTAAAGGAACTTGTATACTAAGACTAACTCCCTTTGTGAATCCCTTTTAATTGTAAAATTGACTTTGCAAATGCTGTCAAAGAGATATGGGACTTGAGAAATAATGAAGCAGAATTGATTGTACCAAAGCTGACTTGTTTGGTGATATGAAGCTTGTTATGAAATGGACATCTGGGAAGAAGGAGGAAGCACATTCACATTGCCAAACCACATGGGAGGACAGGGGGTGGGTGGAAAAAATAGTCTTAGCAATGTGTTCAACACTAAGCATCCTTCCATAATGGGAGAGGAATCAGAGGTCCCAAAGATAGATAGTTGTTAGCATTTCATTATCAGTCCTCTGGAGTTATGCCTCATCATTGTTTTGATTGAAGTGGTTGAGTCTTTAAAAGTCATTCTTTAAAATGTTCTGATTATTACATATTTTTTCTCCTGGTTCTATTTATCTCTCTCTGGATTATTTTATACAAGTCTCACCAGGTTTTACTGAAACCATTCCTCTATTTTTAAAATTACAGTAATATTTCATTATATTAATATACCATAATTTTCTTAGCTACTTATCAATTGTTAGGAACACATTTAGTTTCTAGTCCTTTAAAATAACCAAAAGAACATTTTTATAATTTTTTAAGGAAAAGCTAGCAAATTCTGGTTAGGGGATAGAATTTGCTCCTGGGATATCTCATCCCTAGGTGGCAAGGTGCTAAATGTTTTCTAGAACAGTGATGTCAAACTCAAATGGAAAGAGGGATCATTAAACCACACATAAAAACTCCTGTAAACTGTATATTGACTTAGAAACATGTTATCAGTGTTTTATATGATTCTTGTATATTTTCTTACATATTTCCCAATTGCATTTTAATCTGATTCAGACCACACTTTGGAGTGTTGCAAGCTGCAATATAGCCCATGGGCCATGTTTTTGACATCTCTGTTCTGTAAATCCTTCCATCATTTAACAGCTGTGACCTTGAAAATGTGAGAAGCTTGTTGAGGGTAGCATTAGAAAAAGAACTTAGTACAGGTAAAGGAAAAACAAAATAATGACAGAAAAAGTCAACAAGCAATGCAATAACTTGCTGAAGAGAGTGACTGAATATGGAAGGGAAAGACCCCAAATTCTTAGCTTTCTTTACTTTCTTCCACTTTAGAAGGAGTCATGGATCTTAATAATCTGGTTCAAGTGGTCCATAAACTGAAATATCCAAGATTTTGGGGCAAGAACTCACCATTTGCCAAAAATTGCTTGGAAAACTTCTGGAAAGCAATTTTGCAAAACTGGGTATAGACCAGCATCTGATAGTGTGTACCA
The DNA here is from genome assembly GCA_028646575.1 of Pseudocheirus occidentalis. Classification (NCBI taxonomy): domain Eukaryota; kingdom Metazoa; phylum Chordata; class Mammalia; order Diprotodontia; family Pseudocheiridae; genus Pseudocheirus; species Pseudocheirus occidentalis. Next base: position 20,208,382 of record CM053601.1, read on the forward strand.
AAACAAGGTCAAAATAGGTAAATGATTTAGACATGTAGAGTAATATGATAAATAGATTCAGGGATCATGTACAAATTTGCTTGTCAGATCTATAGATAAGGGAAGAGTTTATGGCCAAACAAGAGACAGAGAGGATCATGGAAAGTAAAATAGATAATTTTGATTGCATTAAATTAAAAAAAGATAATGCAGCCAAAATGAGAAGGAAAGCAGGAAATTGGGGAAAAATTATAACAAGTTTCTCTGTTAAAGGCATTATTTTTCTAATATATAAGGACCTGAGCCAAATTTATAAAAAGAAGAGTCATTCCCCAAATGATAAATGGTCAAAGGATATAACAGGCAGTTTCCACAAAAAGAAATAAAAATTATCAATAGTCACATAAAAACACTTTAAATCACTATTATTTTTGCTGGTTATATAATTAATTTTTTTATACATATTTGTTTCTAAAACTTTGAGTTCCAGATTTTTTCCCCTTTTTTCCTCCTTACCCACCCCCACTGGAAAGATAAGCAATTCAGTATAGGTTACACATGTGTAATTATGCAAAACACTTCCATAGTAGGTATATTGTGAAAGACTAACTTTATTTCCCTCCATCCTATTCCACCCCTTGCTTATACTATTTTCTCCTTTGACCCTGTCCCTTTTCGAAAATGTATGCTTCTAACTACCCTCTCCCCAATTCTGCCCTCTCTTCTATCATCCTTCCTCTTATCCCCATTCCCCCCTATTTTCCTGTAGGGTAAGATACCCAAGTGAGTGTGTATGTTATTCCCTCCTTAGGCCAAGTTCAATGAGAGTAAGGTTGACCCATTCCCTTTTACCATTCTGCTCTTCCCCTCTATTGCAACAGTTTTCTCTTGCTTCTTTTATATGAGATAATTTACCCTAATCTACCTCTCCCTTTCTTCTTCTCCCAATATATTCCTCTCTCTTCTCTAAATTTTACTTTTTATATATCATCCCTTCATATTCAACTGATCCTCTGCCCTCTATGTATATGTGTACATACATATGCACACCCTCACACATACATTTGTACACACCTATACCCTTCTATTCATACATACATATACATATTCCCTTCAACTGTCTTCATACTGAGAAAAGTTTTATGAGTTATAATGATCATTTTTCTACATTGGAATATAAACAGTTCAACTTTAATAAGTTCCTTATGATTTCTTTTCCTTATTTACCTTCTCATGCTTCTTTTGCTTCTTGTATTTGAAAGTCAAAATTTCTGTTCAGCTATGGTTTTTTCATCAAGAATGCTTGAAAATCCTGTATTTCAATGAATGACCATATTTTTCCCTTGAAGCATTATATTTAGTTTTGCTGCACTGGTTATTCTTGGTTTTAATCCTAGCTCCTTTGACCTCTGGAATATAATACTCTAAACCCTTTGATCCCTTAGTGTAGAAGCTGTTAGATCTTGTGTTATCCTGATTGCGTTTCCACAATACTCAAACTGTTTCTTCCTAGTTGCTTGTAATATTTTCTCCTTGACCTGGGAACTCTGGAATTTGGTTGTAATATTCCTAGGAATTTTCTTTCAAGAGGTGATTTGTGAATACTTTCAATTTCTATTTTGTCCTCTGGTTCTAGAATATGAGGGCAATTTTGCTTGATAATTTCTTGAAAGATGGTGTCTAGGCTCTTTTTCTGATCATGGCTTTTAGGTAGTCCAATAATTTTTAAATGATCTCTCCTGGATCTTTTTTTCTATGTCAGTGGTTTTTCCAATGAGATATTTCACATTACCTTCTATTTTTCATTTGTTTGGATCTGTTTTATAGTATCTTGATTTCTCATAAAGTCATTAGCTTCCATTTGCTACAGTCTAATTTTGAAGGAATTATTCTCTTCAGTGAATTTTTGAAATTCCTTTTTCATCTGGAAAATTTGGCTTTCCAAGGCATTCTTCTTCTCATTGGCTTTTTGGGCCTCTTTTGCCATTTAAATTAGTCTATTTTTAAAGGCATTATTTTCTTTGGTCAGGCTGTTGACTCACTCTTCTTGATTTTCTTGCATCATTCTCATTTTTCTTCCCAATTTTTCCTCCACTTCTCTTACTTGGTTTTTAGAATCTTTCTTGAGCTCCTCCATGGCCTGTAGCCAATTAATATTTTTCTTGGAAGCTTTTGGTGCAGGAGTTCTGACTTTGTTATCTTCTTCCTATTCCATGCTTTGATCCTTTTAGTCTCTGAAAAAGGAATTTATGATAGGATTGTGTTTCCTCTGCTTGCTCATGTTGCTAGTCAATTACTTGACTTTTGAACTCTTTGTCATGGCAGAACTCTGCTTTCAGAATGGAGAGAGCTTTGTCCTAAATCCCTGGGTTTTTTGCAGCTGCTGGAGCAATTAGGAGGGTTCTCTCTCTGGAGCACCCACAGGCTCTAGCACCTGGCCACACACCCCAGGACCTCCACCCAAGCCTGCAATCTAGATCAAAACAGATTAAAGTAAGAATGATTACCCTCTAAATGGTTGCATGGTCCCCTTATAATCTGCAGGCCATGAGCTCCTGAGGCAGACATGCAGTACAGCTGCTGCACCTCCACTGCTTCTCACCCCAGGGGCAGGGGCTGGACAACACTCTTCTGCCCACCCCTGTTCCAACAGAGTTTCACACTGACCTTTTACCTTGTCTTTGCTGTTTATGGGTTGAGAAGTCTGGAAACTGCCACAGCTGCTGGTGGTTCACTCTCCAGAAGTCTGCTCTGGCCACTGCTTATGGGGCTTCCCTGGGGCCAAAACTGTGTGGCTCATGTGGGCCTGGGCTTGGCTCTTAACTCAGTGTGATAGCCCCTTCCTGCTGGCCTGCCAGGTTGCCTTCAGTAGGAGATTTGTTTCCCTCTGTCACTCTATGGGTTCTATAGCTCTAAAATTTGTTTAAAGTCATATTTTACATGTATTGTAGGAGGTAGAAGCTGGAGCCACAGAGGAATCCTTTTTCTATTCTGCCATCTTGGCTCCACCCCCACTTTAAGTCACTACTGATTAAAGAAGTTCAAAGTAAAATAAATTTGAGGTACCACTTCATAGCTATCAGCTAGAAGGGATGTAGAAAAGTAGAGACACTAAGGTAATGTTGGTGGAGTTGTAAAATGGTCCAACTATTCTGGAGAAAAATTTGGAACTATGCTCAAAGCACTTTAAAACTGGGCATAGTGCTTGACCCAGTCACTACTAGGTCTGTATTCCAATGAGATCAAAGGAAAGGGAAAAGGACTTGTGCAAAAAATTCGTATATGTTAAAATATTTATAGCAATTCTTTTTTTTGTGGTGACAGAATTAGAAATTGAGAGGATGTCTATTAATTGGGGAATAGCTAAACAAGTTGTGGTATATGATAGTGATGGAATACTATTGTGCTATAAGAAATGATGAAGGGGATGATTTCAGAAAAGTCTAGGAAGATTTGTATGAACTTATGCAAAGTTAAGTGAGCAGAACTAGGAGAACATTGTACACAGTAACATCAATATTGTAGCTACTCTGATCAAGACAATACTCCAAGATAATTCCAAAGGACCCATGAAAAAATGCTATCCACTTCCAAATTGAGAACTGAGAAACTCTGAGTACATAGTAAAGCATACTTTTTTCCACTTTATTTTTCTTGCTGTCTTTTGCAGCATGCCTGATCTGGAAATGTTTTTTTATGACTTCATATATATAACTAATGTATTTCTGGTTTCAATGGGTTAGTAGGAATGAGAGGGAGGAAGAGAATTTAGAACTTAAAAATATTTTAAAAAAATAAATAAAAAACTAAAAAAAAATCAAGTGGCACATGATACCAAATATTTTTTCCAATGGTTTTTATATCTAAAGTGATGATAATGAACCACCAGGAATATCAGGGCCATGATGCTGACAATGAAATTTATTGCATACTCATTGATCTTTATTATGGATCATCTATAATTAATTAAGAGACTTGTGTGCAGTCTATCCCAGTGCCAAAGTCAATACAGAAACCTATATTACCACCTACTTCCTAGACCTGTAATACAGGTCATTCCCTTCAATGGAAGGTCTCCATTAGGAGCGTTACCAAATATTTACTCCTTAAAAGCCGATTCTGAGCCATTGTGCCTCTTTTTCTATGGGGGTTGGATAGAGAATTTCACCCCAGTCTTTCATGAAAAAGCAAAAATTCTCAACACTTCCAGCTCTTGATCTTCTAAGTCCTTCCTGAGATCAAGTTGTCTGCTAATCACTGGGTATAGTTTTGGCACCAGTGAGGAGGTTCTGTATTGTAGCAAGTATATATTATATATAGTAAACATGTATTAGGCTCTATATTATATTAAGTATATAGTATGTATTATCAACTCCATATTATAGTAAGCAAAGGATTTCTATGGGATTACCCAACTATAACCCTCAATCCTGCCTACTCTATTGATGCTGCGGCCTGAGCACTATCATTACTTCTTTATCAAGACTGAACAATACCACCCAGTCCTACTCACCCTGGTACCTGAACACTGACCAAAACTCTTCTGAGTAATATGGGTGCTGTTGCCCCTCTGTGCTGACATCCAAACACTTATCTGCATACTACCATTGTCTCCCTGTGTTAAGACCAAATTCTACCCCCCCCCCCCTTTTTCTGGGGTTATGCTACCAACTGCTATTGCCAGTAGACCAGAAAGTCACTGTTCCCCTACATCAACAAGGTCATAAAGAATCATACAAGACGGCTCAGAGTATGCCAAATGGTTTTTTCAGCAATGGCAAAGCTTGAGTTCATCCTCTCATTGTTGGTCTTTGTCCCTGAAAACTCCTCCCATGCTAGTCACCTACAACTGAGAAGCATAGAGGCCCTTGACTTCTCACTTACAAGGCTTTCCCCAAGGCTTGGAGAGTCCACTTGAGAATTAATGTTTACTCACCTATGATCAGAGAAAGAAACATGAAATGCAAGAGGTGACCAAAAATTGATCTAGGTTCAGTATATATGCTCTAGCTATTGTGTGAGCAATCATCAATTCTACCAAAGTGGAGGAAGACATGTGACTTGTGCTAGGGTCCACACTACTGGGTTTCCTTATTTACTCCATACTAGAAATCCCAACAAGAAAGAGAGTTATAGTCCACAGTTCTGGATTGAGAGTAAAAGGTGTTGGAGAACAATTTGGAGTTATGCCCAAAGGTGTTTCCTAAGGTGATCAGGGAAAAAGGAAAAGAACTTATGTGTTTTAAATTATTTATAGCAAATACCTTTGTGGTGGCAAAGAACTGGAAACTGAAGGATTCTAATCAGTTGGGGGATGGCTGAATAAGTTGTGGTATATGATTGTGATACTACTGTGGTATAAGAAATGATGAATGGGTAGATTTTAAGAAAATTATAGAAAGAATTTCAGAGTTAAATGAGCAGAACCAAGAGAACATTGTTTACAGTAACAGCAAGAGTAACTGTGAATGACTAAGCTCTTGTGAGTAATATGAACATTCAAATCAACTATGAAGGACTTCTGAAGGAAAATGCTATCTACCTCCAGAGAAAGAACTGATATATGGAAGTGTGTATTTTATGGTTCCTCACATCTCTCTCTCTCTCTCTCTCTCTCTCTCTCTCTCTGTCTCTCTCTAAATATATATATCTATATATATCTATATATCTATATCTATATATATCTATATATATATATATATCTCAGATGTTGGCCACATATCTATATCTATATAAAATGTGGGGTTGAGAGGGAGACAACTGAGAACTCAAAATGTGACAAAAAATTAAAAAAAGGAATCAAGAGAGACAACTGGAAAGATTAAAAGGTGAAAGGCTTCTTTTCTTTTAAACTGATGTAGTAATCCCTTATCTCCTTCCTCAGTAAATCAAGTAGGGTATATTTGGCAAAATTATCCTTCCCAATTCTGGAAGAGTTGCTGTACTTCTGAGGAGCCTCATGTCTTTATGAATCCTTCTAGTATTTTTCATTAAAAAGTCTCAATGAACATCATGTAGCAGTTATCAATGACCTTTTGAATAACACATGAAAAGTCTCTAGACTTTTAATTGGTATAAGTCTTAGGCATTCTCTAAATTATAATCTTTATTGCGGACCCAGGAATGCCCTGATTGTGAGTCTATATATCACAATAAACCCCAAGTATGAAGTTATGCAAATTCAGCAAATGACATTTTACAGTGTTTATCATCTTCTGGTTCCTAAAGACACAGAGCACATTCACATCTGTCTCTAGTGGCTGACTGCCCATGGACATTTTACTTTTTAATCTTCTCTCATCAGTGGGGGTCCTCTCATGGTATGTAGTCATAAGTATCATCAAAAGCACTTCCAGAAGCATGACAGAGTATTCAAGACTCCTCTATGAAGGCAACTGATCATCTGGGATTCTTATTACTATCTATTGTCTTTCCTCCATTTAAACCACAGGGTTAGCCATAGGGTAATTTTAATACTATTCTGCCAACTAATGTCAAATACTCTGGGTCAAGGTTGACTTAGTCCAATTTTTTGGGTTCAGGTTTGAGATCACAATAAAATGAGGCTCTTACAGACAATCTAACAGTTAACAAAAAGAGGTTTATTTAGCTATAGGAAGGAAAGAATATCCAGCAAAGACACAGCATTGATTGAGTTGGATATAGCTTCCCTGCCTGTGTATCTGCCATTGTGGCTTTCCAAGTAAGTCAAGAAGTGTGTGTTGGGGGGGGGGCATAAGGAGAGTGTAACAGTATTTCTGGTATTTTAGCTGGTACAATTAAACTCTCATGCTTAGTGTGCTCTTGTTAATCCTTAGTATGTGTATGTAGTTGATCCTTAGTATGTATCCCCTACATGTAGCATGAAAGTATCATTGTGTGGCCCAAGGGGAAATAAACACAGATATCTCTAACTCTTTCCCTCTCATCCTTCTCCAAGGGAGACGTCATTTCTTTCTAGGAGGAGAAGAAAGTAGTTGGGGACAGAAACTTGACCAATATGCTCTTCTCAGAAAGATGTGGGTACTGCGCTAGAATTATATCTATATGCTCCCTTAAACATCATTAATTTAGGACATACAGTTTTTGAATTAAATCTAACTTCTGGTTACTGTTCATTAATGGGGAAAGGACCCAAACTTTATATCCAAGGCTTGACTTCCTTCCCACTAAATGTTAGTTTTATAGTGAACACACATAGCCAATAATAAAGAAACCCATTAATCCAAGTCAATAGTAAAATAAATCAGAGGAAGTATATGTATTTATATGAGAATACATGACATGCAATATAGAGTAAAGGAGCTCTCTCATTGGGAGTAAGATATCAGCTAAGAGAGAGTCCCAAATTTCACCTGAGAAATTTCCCAAAGTCTCTAGTATAGCAAGTTAGGGTTAGGGACATAATGGAGATTTCTAGCTGCTCTCAAGTCAGTTTTCCTGAGTCTTATTCTTCCTTCAGTAACCTGATGTGGGATTGGCATCATCTGTCTTCTTTCTTGAAGCTGGAAGCCAAAAGCACTCAAAATGACTGGAGAGCCTTTAAAGAGACTTGAAGAGACTAGCACTCTCTTATCTTCCATTTTTTTCCAAGTCTACTCTACCCCTAATGCAGGAGCAGGGCATTGGTCTCCACCAATGTGGAGAGAGTCTCATGCCAATGGGATTTGGGCCCTAGGTTACATGTGTTTAGTATTTTCACTTGGAAATATAGCTCTGCTATGATTTGTGCTAATGCCTCATTTATTGCTTCTCTCTCTCTGTCTCTCTGTCTCTCTGTCTCTCTGTCTCTCTGTCTCTCTCTCTCTCTCTCTCTCTCTGTCTCTCTCTCTCTCCTTTTATTTTCTCTCTCCCTCTCTCCCTCTTCCTTTCCTTCTTTTTATCTTCTTCTCCAAATTAAAATTGACTTACCCAGGAACAAGTTGCCTAGTTGTGTCTAATGCAATTTTCAATGTAATTTCCTCATGTGTAAGTTGTCAGTATTCATGCATAATACTAAGTGATTAGTAAGGTTTATCTCCATTGTCCTTCCTGCACAGATATAGACACTTCAATTCAGGTATCACTGATGCTGTGATGGGATCTGGACCCCGTATTTTCCCATACATTTCAGCAACCCATTCTCTGAATTTTCCCACACATTTCAGCAGTCCAGATCACTGGCATCTTGCCTGAGGCTTCTGCCACATCCCAGACCACCTAGATTCTCAACAGAGAATCATTCTAGGCTCACACCAGATCACTTAACACTCCTTTCACAGTCCTCTTGATCCACGCCAGACCACTTAATTCCTTTCACTGGTGAACCTGGGCCATCCAGGCTATTTACCATTCCTGAACTCCATCCAGATCTTCTCACTGTATCTTTCTGTATATAAATATCAATCTCACTCCCATCAAGGCCCAGAATTACCAGGAATCTAAGCCACTCCTATTGGCATTACAATAAACCTTGCCAACTTGACTAAAAGAAGGTTTGAATGCTTGAATTTTTTTCCTGGAAGACCACCATGTACCCTTACATTTCAGGATTCCCAGCAATGCTAAACCATGTCAGGGTTCCCAACAACTCCAAATTGCATCACTAACCTCAGCGCAGTTCTGGGGAGCATTGTCATAATATTTTTGAACTTTGTGAAATGTCAATTTTATTTTTATCAAAATATTGTCTTGATGGGCAAAATCTAGTACTGCTGGTCCTAGTTAAGTTTGTGTTCCTCCATTGGTTCTAGGATACATTTTAGGACAGTGTTTTCCCCTTCCCTGGATTTTTATTAGATGTTTCAAACTGCCGCTATCAATTCCAAATATCCAAGTGGAGCTGTTCTTATAGATATGATTAGATGGCATAGTATATAACATTTCATGGAGTATTGTAAATGTCACTCAACTTGAAGCTAAGATATACGTAAAATGGGAATAAGTATTTGCATCACATATCTCAAGGGGCTATTGTGAGAAAAATACCTAGTAAACCTTAAAATGTTATGGAAACAAGAGTTGTTTCTAAAACTAGAGCACACTTAGAGTTTTTTTGTCAGACCGCGTAAAGGCAAATAAGTTCAACATGTTTCATGTTACACAACCTAAGACTCAATATATTTAGGTCTTTAGGGACATTTGATTTAGCTAAAACAATGAATGTGATAAAATATTAAACTATTGTTAAAGTTTATATTACATGATGAAGTTTATAATTCTATACCATTATTTTTAGTAGCTGAATTTAGTAGCTGAATGGCTGTTCTTAAACAGTCACAGAAGTTACTAATAGTTTTTTACTCTACATAATATTTTCTCAACTATGCACAACTTTTAATTGAAACCAGATTCTAATAAAAGTATCTTCACTTTGCCACTCCAGAAGACGATCTCCTTTTCCCTCCCCCATAATATATACCTGGTCTCTCTCCTCTGCTCATTACAACCTATTTTGCTATTTCTCTTGTGTATCCCTGTTTATATCTGCCTAAAATTCAATTGCTTTCCGTATTTAAATCCTCTCCTTCAATTTAAATCCCATTATATTCTTAACTAGTGAAGGCTCCTACTCTATGGCAATCTCTCCTACCCTGCTTCCTTTTATGGTACTATAGCCCAACACTTTATACCCAATTCACCCTTTAAATATCTACCGTGATTAAAAAATTAAAAGAAGATATTCTAATTTTTTTTGAGAATCACTAAAAATATTATTCAAATACTACCATATCTGATTCAAATACTACCATGAATTGATTCATGATCATACTGATATGAATATTTCCCTCATACTTCTTTCCACAGTGCAGGTAATGACAAATCCTCACTTTTTCATACTGTGATTTTTGTCTGTTTCCAGCTACAGAGAACCTGCCTCTAGGATCTTTAAGGTCAGTGGGTGTCAGTGAAGCACTTAGGACAACAATCTCTTATGACTTTTTCTTGCTAAACAAATAACCAAGAAAAATATGAAAATGCCCAAACATATTTTTAAAAATATTATATAGAGAACTATAAACTATATTTTTTGAGTTGACAAACATATTGCTGTTAATAAGATAATAACAAAACTGCTTATTTGCTTGAATATTTTTTTCTGACCTTTTTCTTCTGAATTTTTTCAGAATTTTAAAAAATTCAATTGTATTTTTGGTTCTAATTTTTTTCCCTCCTCCTCCTTGTTCTCCACCCATTGAAAAGACAAGAACAACCAAGTCCATTACACATGTGTATAGTCACGTAAAACAAATCCCCAAATTGGCCATGGAAAGAAAGAAATATGGAGAAAAGGAAAGGTAGAAAGAAAAAGAAAGAGAAGAAGAGCAAAAAGAAAAAAGAGGAGAAAAAGAAAAAAATACTTCTAATCTGAATCTTTCACTTCTCTTTCTGGAGGTGAATAGCACATGTCATCACTAGTCTTTTAGAATTGTCTTCAAAATATTGTTGTTGTAAATATTGTTTTCTTGGTTTTGCTGCCTTCACCTTGCATTAGTTCATGCAAGTCTTATCGGGTTTTCTGAATTCATCATTTTAATAATTTCTTATAGCACAACAATATTCCATCACATTCATATAGCATAACTTGTTTAGTCATTCTGTAACTGATGGATATCCTTTCTGGTTTTACTACCACAAAAAGAATTGCTATCAATATATATATATATATATATATATATATATATATATTTGAGTCCTCTTCCTCTTTTCATTGATCTCTTTGTGGTATAGATATAGTAGCATTAGCCCTGGGTCAATGACTGTCTTCAATTTATTAACTTTGGGGGCATAGTTTAAAATTATTTTCTAAAATGGTTGGATCAATTAATTGCTCCTCCAATAGTATACAAAACACTATCTGTTTTTCCACAATCACTCAAGTTTTTATCATTTTTCATTCTTTTTCTCAACTTAGTCTGGCAGATGTGAGTTAGTACTTCAAAGTTGTTTTAATGAGCATTTCTCTGATAATTAGGAATTTAGTACATTTTTAGATGGCTTTTGATATGTTGAATTTCTTCATCTGAAATGGCCTTTTTATATCATTTGAATACTTATCAATTAGAGAATAGCTCTTATTCTTACATAATTTCAACTTAGACTCATATCTATGTATCTATCAATCTATCTATCCTCATATATTTCAGAAATTAGACTTTTATCAGGGAAACTTGCTGTAAAGATCCCTTTCCCCAATTTCCTGCTTTTCTTATAATTTTAGCTGCATTGGTTTTGTTCATGTAAAATCTTTTAAATTTCATGTAGACAGAATTATCCATTTTACCTCTTGTGAATCTGTCTCTTACTTGGTTATGAATACTTCCCCTATTCATAGATGTAACAGAATGTGTCTTCCAAGTTCCTCTTATTTGCTTATGATTTGCTCTTATTTGCTTTTATGTCTAAATCATGTGCCTATTTGGATCTTTTCTTTTCTATATGGTGTGACTAATTTCTGCCACCCCATTTTCTAGGTTTTTTTGCAACAATGTTGCAAAAAGTGAGTTCTTGCTTCAATAGCTGGTATTTTGAGGTTTATTATTCTCTAGGTTACCATGCTCATTTGCTCCTGTATATTGTGTACCCAATCTGTTTCTTACATAGTACAAAATTGTTTTTGACATTTTAAGTTTTTTTTATTATATATACATTTTTTATTTTTATTTTTTATTATATTTTATTATATTATCAGGTACTGCTAGAGCCTCTTTCTGCCTATTTTTCATTTATTATCTCGACATTCTAGAAGTTTTTTTTCTTCAGATGAATTGTGTTATTTTTCTAGCTCTGTAATGTAGTCCTTTGTTAGTTTGATTGCTATGGAACTGCATAAATAAATTAATTTTGACAATATTGTCATTTCTATTATATTGGGTTGGCCTACCCACGAATAATTATTTAGATCTGCTTTTATTTGTGTAAAGTGTTTTGTAATTGCGTTCATAAAGATCTTGCATGTGTCTTTCTGTTGCAAGTGTGTTTCTTATAAACAGCATATTGTTAAATTTTGTTTTCTAATCCAGTCTGTTATCCTCTTCCATTTTTGAGTGAGTTCATCCCATTCACATTCACAGTTCTAATTAGAATAATTTCATATGGAAAGAAATAAGTTGTCATAATGAAACCAAAAAATTATTACAAGTGCCTTAGTTACAATTAACTTGTTAGAGAGTTAGCTAAGGTCAACATGGACTCTGAAATCCCCTTATCTGACCACAATCTAGGCTTTCCACTTGTACTTCTACTTTTCCATATCAAGCACTATACTTTGTCCACTCAGTGACCTTTCATCACTCTTCCACTCAGTTCTCTCTTAGGCTATTATCCCTGAACTATTCATTCTTTCCTCTTTTCTCTGTCATCTTCGTGAACCAATTCAAATTTACATTTACCTCTTCTATTATCCCTGACTCCATTATCATATTGCCAATTGTGTACTGCCATGACATAGCCTTGGATCATTCCTACCTTCTGATGCCTTAATTCCTATACATGTGCTACTCAATGAATGTAAAGAAAATCATGTAACCATTTTAAATGGATTGACTACACATTTATATCATACAACCTCAACTAGGTTGCTAGGCAATCCTTCTCACTCCCTTATCAACTAACTAGCTATTTCACTTTCCCCAGTAACTCTTCTATAAATTTGCATGCCTCCTCAAGCCACCTAAGAATTTTTCTCCCCTCATCTTAGCTGAGGACCTTTGATCATAAATTATTGAAAAAAATGAGACCATTAGACAAATATTCCCTCTTGGCCCCTCTCCCTTATCTCATACCTCTCAGATGACTTCTTTCTCCCCTTCTTTCTTTACCCTTGTCACATACAAAGAAGTGGCCCTACTCTTTGCCAAAGCAAACCCCTTTGCCTACATAGAGCACCCTGTCTCTTCCAACAGCTTACCTTTCCTGTTATCTCCTTTCTCTTGCTTATCTTCACTCTCTTTCTATATACTAGTTTTTCTCCTGCTATATACAGACATGCCCATGTCCATCTCATCCTCAAAAAACCCTTACTTGATCCTTTCATCCAGTTAAGTATTGTTTTATATTTCTTTTGCCTTTTGTGGTGAAACTCCTTAAGTAGGCCATGTACAATAGATACTTCCAATTTCTCTCCTCTCACTCTCTTCTTAACCCCTTATAATATGGCATTTGACCATGTCACTCCACCAAAAGTAGTCTCCCTAAAATGATCGATTATCTCCTAATGGCCAAATCAATGACCTTTTCTCAGTCTTCTTCATCTTGACCTCTCTGCCTCCTTAGACAACTTTCTCCTACTTGATATTTTTTTCTAGGTTTTTGATTTACCACTTTCTCTTAGGCCTTTTCCTACTTATCTGATCACCCAATTTCCTTTGCCATATTCTTGCCCAGGTCACAGCTATTAACTGTAGATGTCCCACAGGGCTCTGTCCTGGACCTATTCTTCTTCTTCTATGTACAGAAATACTACTTCATTTAGTGACATCATCTAATGCATTTAATTATCATCTCTATGATGATGATTCTCAAATCTACTTATACAGTCTTAGTATCTCTTTTGACCCCTAATTTTGCATCTCCAACTGTCTTTCAGACATTCTGAACTAGATGCCCAGTAGACATCTTAAACTCAATGTATCCAAACTGGAACTCATTAACTTTCCCGCAAACATACCCCTTTCCAAACTTTTGTATTATTATCAAACACACTGCTATGAGTTTTCCAGACTCATAGCCTAGGTATCATTCTCAAAATCTCATTCTCCTTCATTCCTCTGTATCCATTATGTTCCCAAGGCCTGTTGATTTCACCTCTGAAATGTCTCTTCAATACCCCCCTTTCACTTCACTCCTCTAATACTGCTGCCACATTGGTGCAGGTCCTCATATATAGATTATGCCAATAGTCAGCTGGTTGGTCTGCATGCCACAGCTTTCTTCTCACTCCAGAACATCTTCCATTCAGTCACCAAAATGATTTTTACTAATGTGACATTCTGACAATATCCCTCAATAAACTCCAGTGGCTTCTTATCACCTTTAAGAACAAATATAAAGTCCTGTTTGGCATTGAAAGCCCTTCATGGGGAGCCAAGATGGTGGCATAGAAGCAGCAAGGTCCTGCAGCTCTCACACAACCACTCTAAACACCCATAAAATATGACCCCAGACAAAGTCTAGGACTCTCAGACTCACAAAAATATAGAAAACACATCTCTCGCTAAAGACAGCTTGGCAGCAGGGGCTCACTGTGGCAGGCTGGGAGCTGAGGCCAGCCCAGACCCCAGGATGATCTGGAGGAGGTGAGCTGCAGCCAGTATACAAGAGAGAAGATCTACCGCACCTCCAGCAACTCCACATCTACCAAGGCATGAAAAACAGAGATTGGAGAGGGGCAGCTCAGCAGGAGGGGCTCATCCAGCAGGCCGGCAGGCCGGGAGCAGAGACCAGCCCACCTCAAAACTGAAACGCGGCCAGGCCAGGCCAGGCCCCAGGGTGGTCAGGAGGAACCGAGCCTCCCAAGCCACAGCTTGAGTCTACTTCAGAAAAGATCTACTGCACCTGAGGGGATCTTCACATACAGCAAACCAGGATTAGAGACAGTCAGTGAAAGTGAAACTTTGAAACTTAATTTGGGGGAGGAAAAGCAGTTCGGCCAATCTGCCGCCAGGGTAAGGAAGCAATGGGGGAAGGGCAGGAACTACTGTAACCAGCGGTGGCCCCCACTGGGCTGCTTCAGAGCCCCTGGCCTGTAGACTCTGCAGGGGGGCTGAATCAGTTGATCAGGACCAAGTGCTCTTGTGTTGAGTGGCCTGGATCTGGATCGTGATCTTGGGTGGTGGTCCTGGGGTGCGCTTTCAGCAAGCCAAAGCTGGGGGGAGGCTGCAACACCCCCCTAAAAGCTCTGGCAGCTGGGAAAACCCCAGCGATTTGGAACAGAGCTTTCCCCTCCAGGAAGGAGAGTTTCACAGAGCTAAAAAATCCAACCAATTAATTGACTGGCCAACAAGAGGAAAAGGAAGCAAAATAAGCACAGCAATAATACTCTAGAATCCTTTTTTGTGGACAAAAAGGATCAAAGCATGGAATGGGAGGAAGACAACACAGTCAGAACTCCCACGCCAAATGTTCCCGAGACACTTGAAGAATTCCTTGCAGCTATAGATCAGCTGAAAAAAGACTTTGAAAAACAAATAAGAGAAGTGGAGGAAAAATTGGGAAGAGAAATGAGAATAATGCAAGAAAATCATGAAAAGAGAATCAACATCCTGACTGAAAAAAAACAACACTTTAAAAAATAGATGAACTCAAATGGACAAAAGAGGCCCAAAAAGCCAATGAGGAGAAGAATGCCTTAAAAAGTCGAATTTGCCAGATG
>CM053601.1:20233507-20249573 GCA_028646575.1 Pseudocheirus occidentalis
TCCTTCTCTCCTCCCCTCCCCATATTCTAGAGTTTGTCCTGAAAAGAGTCTAGGAACATGGATGGTCTCTGAAAGAAAAATAAACTCCCTTCTCCAAAGCTCTTGCACCATCTCTACTCCTCTCATATCACACTGAGCAGAGCATTCTCTCCACCTGTCTAGAACATCATGCCAAATGGTCTAGGCTTAGTTCAAAACCTGTGCTACAATATTAAATATAAAACCCACAAAATCACACTATTAGGTTAGGAGATGAAGAAACACAATTAAACAAGATATAGTCAACATGTATACTTAAAAATGAAAAAAGTTTAGGAGGACCATTTTAACATGATAAAAATGAATAGTTCAATATATATCTAAATCTATGCTCACATATTTAAATAATTATCTGAATTTCTATCTTAAGTAAAAACTCAATATCATTTACAATGTAGAAACACTAAAGGCTTTCTTATTAAAGATGTACGAGTGAAACAAAAATGTCTTCTTTCCCCACTCTTGGTTCATATAGTTCTAGAAATATTAGCAATAGCAGTGTAGGGTGGTTGACCAAAATAATGCTTATCAAATCAGTCTGAGAAGATTGTATGGGCCTTTGTTGAGAAGATATCTCACTCAAATGTGTGTGTGATGGACAATGTTTAGAAAACACAGGAAACCCTTATGATTGGATTATCAAGGACTGAGACTGCCTTCAAGATGGCTAGCAACTGAGCTAGGGTTTGGGGCTCTGGTTGGAAGGGTTATCCTTAGCTCTCTTCTCTCTTCAGATTGCATATAAGAGTACAAAAAGGTGGAGAAGGGGAAAGGATTTCTCCTTCACCCACCCTGAGAAAAGAACATGGCAGGTGACAGAAATATTAAAAGAAAAGTGCATAGTTTGCTGTTTCCTTGTCCATCTTGCATTAAAGGGAAGTTAGAAGGAAATGGCTGCCATGTTTTGTTGCCTTTTCAGCTCACAGATCAGAGACTGAAGTTCCTGAGAGTAAATATTACCTAAACTGTAGTGGTGGGGAATCTGCAGCCTCTAGGTCACATGTGACCCTCTAGGTCCTTGGGTGGGGCCTTTTGATTGAATCCAAGTTTTACCAAAAATATCCTTTTATTAGGGGGATTTGTTCTATGAAGTTTGGGTTCAGTCAAAGGGCCACACTTGAGGATCTAGAGAGTTACATGAGACCTCAAAAAAAAAACTTGGATTTAGACAAAAGGTCACACCCAAGAGGGCCACATGTGACCTAGAAGGGGCAGGTTCTCCACTCCTAAGACAGTCCTAATGAATAAGATGAATGAATTAATTCCCAAATCTGAGAATTCTCAGGCATTCAAGAGTTCAAGTTTTGGTCTCTTTGAAAAAAGTTTCCTTAGCAATAACACTTTCTAAAGAAGGAAGAAGATCCTAACCAAAGGATAACTGCATATGGAGGAATAAAGCTTTGCCATAGGATAAGTGGGTAGAAGGCAGGCAGAGACAAGAGATAGGGACTTTGCTAACTCTGTAGTTGCTATGATTTACTTAGATGATTTGGATCAGAAGGGAGTAAAAAATATGTGTTCTACAGTGCCCTACCTTCCAGGAGTAATCTAGTGCACTATTTGAGTATATTGGGTTTCTGTATTTGTTTATGGGTTCAAATAAGTCCTTATATCTTGTGAATTTTTAACTGTGGGTGAAATAAAGACCATTAAATATCCAATATTCTTATTATACATTGAGTATTTATTATCTATTTTTTGCAGGAAATTAGACATGAGTACTACCTAAATTTTATTTTTTTTAATTTCCTAAGAACAAAACTCTGTGGCAGAGACATAATCCAAAGAAATAAAGTGACCTGCTTGTTGGTTAGACCCAAATAAAAATCCGTTTTGGATGAGTGCAGAGTTCTTGGCAAGAGGGACGGAAGGAATATCCCACAAGCAACAGCATAAGACATGAGAAAAAAATAAAAAACATAAATATCAGCAGAGAGAAAATGACATTATCTCTGTTTACAAATGTTTTGATTACCTTAGAAAACTCCAGAGAATCAGCAAAGAAACTAAAATTATTAGTAGCTTCAGTAAGATACAGACTAAATCTACAAAAATTATTAATGTTTCTACACAACAATAATGAAAATGAGGAAGAAATAATACAGAAATCTCATTCAAAATAATATATGGGAGTAAATCTACACAGGACACAGTCAAGACACATAAATTAAATTATAAAATACACTATAGAAATAAGAGAAGAAAATTAGGATATCCATTGCTTATGATCAAGCCATATATAATGTAATAAATGTAATTTATGCAATGTAATTAATATGACATATGTAATAATGTAATAATGTAATTAATATGACATAATATAATAAATATGATGCTACGCAAAATAAATAATGGATTATTGCCATAAACAAGCCAATAGAATGGAACAAAATGTAATCCCATCATATCTCAGTGATACGATTGAGTTCATTGTTAGGATCCCAAGTATTCCTCATTTCTTACCCAAGCTTCAGGTTTCCGTGTTTTGACACTTGAAATCATGAGTTTTATTAATTGAATCCTTTCTTGGATTTTCTTTCTTCTGTGAACTTTTGGGTGTCTCAGCTGCTTTCTTTTCTTTGTTATTGCTATTCTTTGTAGCATATATATTGGGTTATATACAGTAGCAGTCTTCTCTCAAAACTATTAATTTTATTTGAAAGTCTTTTTTATTAAATTTGCAAGATACCTTGTAAGCACATTCTTGTCAGTCTTTTAAGATATCCTTCTTCAGTTAGGAATCTGTCAACCTCATGATGTAAGCTGTGATCTTGAACTTGAAACTCCATTTTCAAACACCATCTTCTCACCACCAAATCCCACCAAATAGTTTTTTATCTTCTATATCATTTGACTTCAGTGGGGGAAAAATGAGAAAAACACAACCTACTGCCCATGTGACTTTCAATTTCTTGCCTAAGACTACATAAGCATTCTCAATATTCATTAGGTTTCTTCTGGAACTACCATTTGCACCAACAACACTAATTATAATGACCCTTAGAGTACAGTTAAGAAAATATGCCTCCATCCATCTTTGCTGAGGGGAGGAACAATGACTATGCTGTCTGACATAAGTTACATGTTGGTTGGTTTTCCTGAATTGTTCTTTATCATTTCTTCTTAAATCTTTGTTTCAAGAGAAGACTCACGGTGTGTTATAAGGATATATTTGGGAAATGAAGATAATATAAAAACAAAACTTATCAATAATAAATAATATTTTAAAAGAAAAAAAGAATGCTACCAAATGGCCTGGAATAATGGGAATGGATTTTCCTAAGCTACTTTGTAGGGATGCTATGATGCTAGTCTGCACCTTGAACCTTCACTGCTGAATAATCATACCTGATCTTTCAACAAAGAATCATTTGAGTGCTGGTATTTTTCAGAATTGACTTTGTTGCAATAGTTTGAGGGTCCTCATACAATATTTTTTAGAGCATGACCTCAACTAAAATGAAATCAAAATAAATGATCTCCCTACCCTTTATCCCTCCTTCAGTGCAACACAATGTCAACACACCCACATACATACACACATAAAAAGTTATCTTTATCAAAAAGCTCCTTGCTAAAAAAAAGATTAATTCTGCTAAAAGTGTCAAGGGGGCTTTTTTGGTTCACCTAGAGTTAAGGAAATGTAGTGATGTTGTGCTGCAGAAAGCCTGAACAAACATTTCAACTCTTACCTGTCACAAGCCATTAGTCGAATTACCTAAAGAAATCCCCTGACAAGTTTAAATGCCAATTTTGCGCTCAAGAGCTTTTCAATATTACCTACGAAAAATTTTTCCACCAAAGTCCCTTCTGTTTAATAAAGTGATTTGTTCTAGTAACAGTGCTAATAAAGTAGCTAAACTGAAACAGGATTGTTTGATGGGGCTGGACCTCAATCCAATTTGCGGGCCTAGTATGATTATGCTTTTATCTCTGTGTTTACTCATTTGTAGAATTGTTGCCAGTCCTTTTACGTGTAATTAATAGGATTAATGGATTTGAAGACCAAGAAGGCAGTAGGGATGTCCAGCGGCTCTAGCTTTGCACAATAGTAGTCTAGGAACTGGTCTCTCATGGATATTTTACCTGCTAAACAATCCTTAGGAATATGTTCATTGTATTACTCTGGGATTTTTCCTTTTCCACAGAAAACTGAGTTTCATTTAGATCAGTGACATACATGCTCCCTTTGGTGGGTTAGACCCCACACTCCTTTGGGAAAGAGTCTTTGCTGGAGCTGCACAGTAGGGTAACAGCTTTTTCAAGTTTAGTTCTGGCCCAGGGATTCCTCTCTGCTTCTAATTTCCCTAGCTTATTTATCATCATAAGCCAATAGGCATAAAACAACTTTAAGATATGCAGAACATTTTACATATCTTCTCACTTGGTCCTGGAGAGAAATTCATATGATAGAGCCTATAAGTATTTATTATCACCCCCATCATCTTGTAAGAAAATGTAGCTTCAAGGAGTTTCCCCAGATCACCCAATATCACATAACTAATAGCAGAGGTAAGATTAGAATCCCACTTGCTCCTGACTCCAACACTTTCTGTTCTCATCCTTTTATGGTTGTTGTCTTTTTAGTTGTGTCCAACTCATCATGACCCCATGTGGGGTTTTCTTGGCAGGGATATTGGAGTGGTTTGCCATTTCCTTTTCCAGCTCATTTTACAGTTGAAGAAACTGAGGCCAAAAGGGTTTAGTGACTTGCCCAGGGTCCCACAGCTAGTAACTGTCTAAGGCTGGATTTGAACTCTAGGAGATGAGACTTTCTGACTCCAGGCCTGGAACTGTAACCACTGTGCCATCTAGCTGCCCTTCCATCATGCTACCTCTACAATTCTAGATATTTTATTTACAAAGCACATTACACACATTATCTTATCTGATTTTCACAACTCTCAGGAAGGAAAATCATTCTCCCAATATAGATCAGCACCTATCTTGCAACTTAGCATCATAAGTAGAGTTCTGGAGAGCTGAGATTCTTTCTTTTTAAATCTTTGTTATGAGGGAAGACTCACTGTGTCATATAGGGATATATTTGATAAACAAAGGTACTATAAAAACAAAAGTTGCCAAAAACAAATAATATTTTAAAAGAGAAAGGGAACCTTCAGTCACACAATCAAGATGTGGCAGAATTAGGCTTAGAGTTCAATCTTTCTGAATTCAAGGCCAGCTCTCTTAAAGAGTTTTCTATGGCCCCTCTCTTGATGTAAAACACATATTGTTAATAATAAAGTCAGTAAAGCACCTTTGTCCAGGAGAATTTTTTTTTTCATAACAAGTTGAAACTGCTCCCGGGTCCATCATCTGATTACTTTTGAAGAAATGTATTCATACTATGGTGCAATCTTTCCCATTGTGCTTTGGCCAGGTTTTTAAAAAAATGAATATGAAGAGGCCAAATCATAGGCTTCTACATGATTTAAAGTGTCAAAATACACTGGATAACTGCATTTGCCTCAATAGCCTGTCAGTGCCCTAGTATATGTTCCAAGATGGTTGAGATTCAAATGCAGCCACCTTTAGGAAGCCTTCTTCATCAGTTGATAATCAACTTTATCCCCTAGAATCCGACACAAGATTGTTTGCACTGCTCCTATGAATTTCTCCTGTGTCATTTATTTTTTATTACTCTTTTCTCTATGTGTCTATATTCCCTTTCTAGACTGTCAGCTCCATAAAGGCAGGACCAGCATCTTACATAAATTTTATGTCACCCAGTGTGCTCAGATGCCCTCAAAATAGTAGGAAGTTAATAAATGTTTCGTGAACTGAATTGAGGCACCCCCTTTCAAGATAATCATGGATTTCTGGCAGCCCCATAACAACCTTAGGCCTTTACAGCAGGAAAGCAGCCAGGGTAAGAAGTCCAAGGCTAGGCTGCTTGCCATTTCTTTGCCTAAAACCACTGGAATATCTACAACAGAGTTTAGCCTCACCTTCAATAGATCACGTCAGTAGAAATCACACATTTCCTCTCTGACTTTTCACCATTTTTGTGGCAGTCTCTTCACTGTACTCCATAGTTTAACCACCTGTCAAACTTGCCTCTAATACTTCCACATCCTGAACAGTTAATTTTTTTCCCAAAATGTTGGAAGGAAAAGGAAATAGGTAATACTGCCCCTTCTTCTAGAGTGAGCCCCAGTGCCAAGGAAACTGAATTATAGTCATCTGTTCAAACCTGTCATTTCCAGGCATTCTCTCACACTAGTAAAGAGAGTACGAGAAGCTTACTGATTGGGATTTTTCTTTTTCCACAGAAAATTGAGTTTCATTTAGATCAATGACATGTATGATACTTTTGGTGGACTACATCCCATACTCCTTTAGGAAAAAGTCTTTTCTGAGGCTGATAGTGTGGCAACAGGTTTCTACTCACAGCACAGCTAGAGTGGTGGCCAGCAAATATTGTTACTTGTACCCCATATAGTGCATAACAATTGAAAATCATCTTATTCTTATGAGTAGTTCTGCAAATAATTATTACCCCCATTTTATAGATGAGGAAACTGAGGTTTCCAGCATTTAAGTGATTTGCTCTATTTTATAACATCAAAAATGGCAGATCTAGGACACAAATTCAGGTCTTCTGACCCCAAATCCAGGGTTCTTTCCTCCAATACCATTTTGCTATTCTTTCTGCAATAATACATAATCTTGCTATAGCATTCCCTCCACCCCAACGTTCCCTGCAGTAATTGAACTGGGAGTGATGTCCAGAAGGCAAAGAGAGCCACTTAACTGGAGTCAAGTTCAAGGTTGAAGGGATGTGAGGAACCAGCAGTATTTCTTGCTAAGGCTATCCACTGAGTTCAATCATCCTCTACAATGGACTAGCTGAGTCTTGAAGCAGCCAAAGATCCCCACTCATGAGCAAACAACCAAGACGTAGCAGTACAGCCCCTCTTGAGTATCAACATCAGATCCTAAATTCCATATGCCAAATGACCCAGATCCTGAGTTCTTTTTTCATGCCTTGAGTTTTCTCTGAATCTGCATTCCTTCATTTAGTGAGCTAAGCATAGAGTGGATATTCCTTTGTCCAGTAATAAAGCTAAACAAATTCCAAAAGTACATATCCTAGAATTCCTAGGTCCAGACTGATCATATGTCTAAGGGGCTTCCAACTCCTTTTTAAGAGAGGCAATGACTGGCAGCCACTTATTGGATATCATTTCATTATGTATTATTTCCTTATTATTATCTGTTGCTTATTTGTAAATATTGTGCTGAATACCTTATAAAACAAACACATAAGCTTGCATACATTCAGTATATAAGCAAATATGGGTTTTTTGCAGAGTCGATGCCAAGATCAAATGAATAGTACTCCCTGAAAATAGAGTAAATTTAGAAAAGGAAGTGGGATTTTGTTACTTAGTGGGAGAAGAGAGGGTAGAACTAAGTTCTATATCCATACACTCCCTAACAGCAAAGTGATAGCTACACCTCTCTGTAGGGTAATAAGGGATAAAATGTTTCTTACCTTCTGAAAACCAGAAAAAATATAGCACCTACTTAGCACTTCTCATTGGCAAGGGAAGAGGAGAAAAGAGCTAAGTTTACTGTCTGGGTAAAAGACTCCCCAGTGAACAACTCCCTACTGTGAGTATCAGTGCAACTTGGTTGTTTAATTATATATTAAACATACATACATTAGGTCCTTTAATTAAAACCTAAAAGATGAGTGGTTTTGGTTTTGGTTTTAATTGGTCTTTTTAGAAGGAGAGCTGGAGACAGAATAATTAAGAGAAGAAGAGTTTGAGTGAGTACAGATGTGCCATCCTGGGGCTGGTTAGAATTCATCACGTATTATTTTTAATAATGAACTCACAAGATATATATTCTGAAAACCCCGAACTTTAAACAAGCTGAAATGTCTCCAGTATAAGGGCAAAGAGCAGTAAGTTTTGTTTTTAATGCATGCCAATTCCTGGTGCCAAAGTACATTTGTGTCAGCTGTAAGCCTCATCCAACATCAATTTACTTGTCCTTGGTTTGAAATAAAATTGCTCTTGGACTGAGATTTGAACAGTGAGTTTGGCTATTATTTAAACTTGAAAAAATGAAAGCAGCCAAGAGGAGAGTACATTGCCAAGGAGAAGTTGTTTGCCCATTTCACAGAATTTGCTGAGAGGTTACAATCACAGAAACCTCATTAAAGTGCATTTTGGAGTTGGCAGGAGGGGATCAAGCCTTTGGAAATCTTGAAATTATTTCAATTACGTTTCATAAAATATGGACTCTGTTTATACTCATGATGTATCAGTATCCCTACAGTTTTATGAACACGGAAGCAGCACTACATTTAACCTGCTGTTTAACAATTTATATCCTGAGACTCAGACACCTGAACCATGTCCAGTTTCTCCCACATATATCCCACTACTGACTCAATTCAACAAATATTTATTAAGCACCTACTATGTGCCAGGCACTGTGGGATACAAATTTTAAAAAGAAAAGGAAAGATAATTCTTCCCCACAAGAAGTTTACACTCTAATAAGGGAATACAACACACAGAAAGAAGCTAAAAAGTAAAGTGGGGGTAGGGCACCAGGAGGTGCCCAATGCGGGTACATCTTGTCCTATGGAATTAAAACCAGGCAGAGCTGCAGATGGAGAGTGGAGTAGCCTGAAAGTCTAATTTCTGCCCTTTATAAAGGAAAACTTTGGGAAGAATGTAATACTCCACCCTCCAATCCTCCAGTCAGAGAGAGATGGTATCCAAGGCTTGAATTAGCATGGCAACAAGATTAGAATCAGTGATCATGAGATCTTTTTCAAATATAAAGCCTATGAAAATAACTTATCAATGACATTTACATGACAGGGACAAAAGTGCATTTTTTTCTAAACTATTAAACATAAGACCTGAAACAACTAGGATTTATTAAGCATTTACTTTATACTAGGCACTCCCCTAGGCACTATATTTGTAAAGATAAAAATATAAACAGTCTCTGCACTCAAAGAGCTTACGGGAGGGAAAGGTAGTGGGGTAGGTGTGGGGAGAGAGGGGTGATGGCATATACATGGATAAGGAAATTCAAAATATATACAAATCTAACAGGTTTAAGAGTCAACTACCCAAGATACAGCTTATAAGGTCCCTCCTCTCTATCTGCTACTGGCTCATTATCTTATTCATTTTTATCCCAGATTCTAAGGCATTTAAGGAGTGTGTACTAATATTCCATTGTATGCTACTTAAATTGCAATCTTTCTAATCAATTTGCATTGAGACCACAATCTAGCTTATTAAAACCATTAAATAGGGGCGGCTAGGTGGCGCAGTAAATAGAGCACCGGCCCTGGAGTCAGGAGTACCTGAGTTCAAATCCAGCTTCAGACACTTAACACAAAAAAACTAGCCGTGTGACCTTGGGCAAGTCACTTAACCCCAACTGCCCTCCAAAAAGCAAAAAAAAAAAACATTAAATAAAATGGAGAAACACTTTTTATATACTTTTGCTCATTTCTCTACATCTACTTCCCCGGTCTCTTAGAGTCAAATAAAGCTCGAAGTTGCTAGTTATACAACCTATTGGCAATGGTAAACAATGAAAGATATAATTATTAACAATGTATTATAATTATTGTATAACATATAAAGTATAACTATGATATTAATAATTATAATTTATTTATAATGTCTCAGCTGTGAACAAGAGTCATCTCTAATAACCACTACAACTGCTGACTTACACTCTAGAGACTAAGTCCCCTCATTCAGTTGACAGGATGGCATTGAAATTGCTCAAGAACTCATCATCTTCATAATGTTTCTTTGCAAGTTAGTTCAGGGTTGTTGTTGTTTGGTTTGGTTTGGTTTTTTCAGAAAAATGTGTCTTCAGATTTTTTCTTCTTGACAATTAAATCACTCAGTCCACCAAGGAAAAAGTTCCCTTAGTCCTTTCTGTCCTTATATAATTTTCCTCTACCTATCATTGCTACCAAGTAAATAAATAAGATGATTCCTGAAAGAATGATGGTTAAATCATCAATGTCCTCTAAAAAAAATAAACTAACTCTTTAAGTGTCCATTCCCTCTGAAAGGTACTGTAATACTTTCTAGTCTCTGTGAGAAGAGGTCATTGGATTACACAAAGAAAATATAAAGTAATATCTAGAGTGATATGTGTGTGTATTTATATGTGTGTATGCACTTATGTTATACAAAGAACTTACGAAGCAATATCTGGAGTGAGATTGTGTGTGTGTGTGTGCGTGTGTGTGTGTGTGTGTGTGTGTGTGTGTGTGAAGAGATGTGAGTGGGGGACAGATGTGTCTGGAGTGGGGAGGAGAATAGTTTTCATTTACCCCACTTTTCCCTAGACAGAACAATAGGGCTCTGAAAATGAGTTCTGACATAAATCGTGCGTTTAGATTGAGATTGTGGGTTTTGTTGATAGGACTCTTGGAAAGAGGAGAAGGTGATGTAATATCCTAATAGATCTTAAGAACTGGCAGAGCTTGAAACCCAAATGTTGCCTCCAGTCCTCAAGGAGGGAGAATCTAGGTGTGCCTAGATCTCAGTAATAAGGAATATGTGAGCTGGTCTATATCAGAGAAATGTTTTGTGTTGAGTGTAGTCACTAGAGTAGGGTGTAGTCAAAATCAATTTTGTTTAGGGGACTCACATCTCTTACATAGGTGTGAGATACCCCACTTCTCTCTGGGTTGGCTTGCTCCCTCTAAGCTGCCCTCACTGTGGCAAGCCTATTTTCCTAAAGATAGACCACTATGTATGATTACATTCAAACACTGTCAATGTCCTAAAGATAATCCTTTTGAAGGGAAATGTACTTCCACTGCTCAGCACTGTGGCACTTGAACCCCATCCAATCCCACTTAAGAGGCAATCCACAGGTTGCATCATATTTACAAAAAGAACCAGTCAATATAATGATACCTTTATAGCTTATACATGGCCATTTGTTTAACAATAAAGCAAATGAAATATTAGAGGCACTAATATATTAAACCAATCACATAAGCAGTAAAATACAGTGTAATACACATATAAATCCACATCAGACTTTTCCATGAAGAGTGGGCATAAAATTATAGGAATCTCCAGGGATGCTCCTGGGGAGGAAAGCTCCTCTGTGTTATAGTATAACTCACAACTTGGAGCTTCAGGCTTCAATGTTATCCCTCTATTCAAGAACATCTACTACACCAAACAAAATTTTCTGTGATCAATACTTGATCATTGACTCTCACCATTCTTCAATTACGAAATCCTCTTTTCCATACTTAAATCTTTCACTTAACCATCACCCTCAAAAGACAACTACATAGCATTTATTTTTTTAAATGTGTTTATATATCTTAATGTGAATAGCAGTTCTCTTTAATCTAGAGAATTGTGTAGTTCATCAAACTGGATATTTCCCAGCTATGGAGTCCAGACTGGCCATTTATTCATCTATGTGGTTGTTGTACTATCTGATCAAAATGGACCTCATTGCAAGACAGTTAATTTTGCCATTTGACTGAATTTCACCTGCATGCCAAAGTCATTCTGACTATTATAAATATCCAAATTAACCTCAAAAATCTTCCAAAAGGAGATGCTGTTTCAATCCAGAAAGAATTGTGTAGGAAATAGTGAGCTGGTTGATTAAGAAAAAT
Organism: Pseudocheirus occidentalis; assembly: GCA_028646575.1. Lineage (NCBI taxonomy): Eukaryota > Metazoa > Chordata > Mammalia > Diprotodontia > Pseudocheiridae > Pseudocheirus > Pseudocheirus occidentalis. Next base: position 20,245,203 of record CM053601.1, read on the forward strand.
ATGGAAAGATTTGGATGTAAGAAGGAAGATGCTATCTACCTTTAGGGAAACAAATAGGAGGAAATGAGCATATTACAGTCTTACATTTATGTGTATGAGTGTATATGTGTATATATGCCTACGTTTATAGATACACATGTATATATAGTCACCCTTAATTGTAGTCTTCTTTAAGGTGGGTGAGGGAAGGGAGGGGGAAAAATAAAATTACAAGTGCACAGTAGAGAACCAAAGAAAATCAACAAAGAAGCAAAGGAAAATTAGGTAACTTTGAAAACAAATGTGTATTATTGTATATAGGTTTTCATAAAATGGCAATTTATTGTTTTATATTGAATCCTCTTATGGTCTGCTGTGTACATGGAAATGGTTTTTTTTCCCCATTTTTGTGTAAAATAAAAAAAATTACCAAAAAATTCTACAAGATGGAAATAACATTGACGAGATTATTGGTTCATCTTCTGCTACTCAGTAGACAATTGTTTATTATGAAAACACTAGAATAGTGACTTTGATAGCCTAAATGAGCTCCTAATGTAAAAACTCCCTATACCAATGCATTGAGCAATCCATTTATTTAGTAGATATGTCCTAGAAAGTGGTGTGAGACATAAAGAGGTTAAGTGAGCTACCCATGCACCAAGAGGTAATAGGTGCAAAATTTAAGAGTAGAACCCAGTGCTCCTTGACTCAAAGACCAATTTTTATGTTATATCAGGTTATGTTACATTAAATTACATTGTTTTACATTATGTCATATGACATCACATTATATGATATTATGCTACATTATATTTGTGTTAAAATATATTCTATATTTACTGTAAAATTAATCTACATAGGACAAAACAACAAAATAATTTAGTAATTTTTAGAATACACTGAAGTAGAATTATGCATTTTAATTTACTTATTATACATGTGACAAACTCAAGTAATGATTAAAAAAAAACCAGCAACAGCACCAAACATTCTCATTTCAAAGAAAGTGGTGAGCATATCATGCCATTTCCTCTCCATGAGATGGGAATGGTTTTTAGATAATAAAGTAGAAGTTTGACAAGTGTGTACAAAACTGATGGCCCAGTGTTTTGGGGGTTTTGTCAGCAGTATCATCTTCTTGGCATAACACAAAAGACCTGATGTTTCCAGCACAAGCTTAGGCTCCATTAGGGTATGCCAAGGAAGTTCACTCTGTAGGCAAACATCCAGGACTCTGGCACCAATTTTCATGGGCATGTTGTGAAAGAAAAATATTTATGCAATGTGGGGCGGAGAGAAGTAGAGAGAGGGGGAGGAGATGAAGAAATGAAAGGAAAGCTTACAGCTAAGGTTAAACAGAATGGGCTTGACAATAATTCAGCATGACCTCAGAGGATAGGCAAGTAATAAGTAGAGGTAGAAAAACAGAAATCAATTCTTCATGCTTTAATTGGCAAGTCACCTATTCCATGCCACTCTTCAAACAAAATACTACTTGTTCCAAGAGCCTTCTACAGACCAAGCCAGCTCTGTCACTTTACACAGAACATTGAAGACTTTGATCAACCACCAATATATAAAACCATCTTAATGGTGTCCAAAAGAAGCCTATTCAAAAACAAAATGAGAACAATTTAACTGCTTGAATAAGTCCATTAACAAATTCACATGTGAAAGAAGGTGTGTGAAGAGATATACGTATGTCCAAAAGAACTCTTATATGGGCTATTAAAAATGCCATCATATACTTTGAGTCTGAATAAATGTGTTTCATTTGTGAATGTCACTTCCCATACCCATTTCCTGAACACCTGCCCCCTCTCCCCAAAATATAATGGCAAAATGAAAGGAATCAGTATCTGGAGTTGAGTCAAAGTACCTTAGTTTGAGTATAAATTCAGGGACTTTGTGAGCTTAGGCAAAGCTTAAGAACCTCTCTGAGCCTCAGTTTCCACCTCTGTAAAATGAGATACTGGGCTCTTTCCATCCTAAATGCAGTTAAGGGAAAGAGATCAAGCTATTATAGGTCTCCAGATAAAGAAAGAACTTTTGAATCTGTCTTCACCAGAACTGCCATGAACCTTAGAGCAGGTGGCCCTGAGTTACTCAGAGAAATGAAGGAATATCAGACTAGTATAGTTAGAAAGGGGGAAGTTATAATGATTAGTTCATTTTAAGTCTAATGGACCTCAAGGCCTAAGTGGTTCATTCCTCTGCAACTTTAGGAATTTTATTATAAGTGAAAAGTCTGACAACAATCACAATTGTTCTGAGTGCCCATTTAAGAAAATTATTTTTAATAGCATTTTATCTTTTCAAATTACATAGGAAGACAAATTTTAACATTAATTGGAAATTTTTAAATTCCAAATTTTCTACCTCCTTCCCTCACCTTTCCCCTCCTAAGATGGGAAGCAATTTGATATAGGTTATAAAAGTGCAATCATGTGCAATGTATTTCCATATTAGTCATATTGGAAAAGAAACAGATAAAAAAATGAAAAATTAAAGCAAATTCATATACTTTAATCTTCATTCAGACTCCACAAATTATTTCTCTAGATGTGAATAACAATTTTTCTTGTGAGACTTTTGGAATTGCCATGAATCATTCTATTACTAAAAATAGATGTCATTCATAGCTGATTATTGTACAATGTTGCTGTTCCTGTGTACAATGTTCTTCTGGTTCTGCTCATTTCACTTTGCATCAGTTCATTTCTTTCCAGGTTTTTCTGAAATCTGCCTGCTCATCATTTCTTATACCACTAGAGTATCTCATTATATTCACATACTACATCTTGTTCAGCCATTCTCCAACTGATGGACTCAACTTCCAATTTGTTACCACCACAAAAAAAAAAATCAGAGGTACTAGAAATATTTTTGTACAAGTAGGTCATTTTTCCTTTTTTTTTTTTAAAAAAATCTCTTTAGTGTACAGACCTGGTAGTAGTAGTTTTTAATTAAAGAGTATGAATGGTTCTATTGCCCTTTGGACATAGTTCCAAATTTCTCTTAATTTCTCTTAAAAATGGTTGGATGGGGGGTGGCTAGGTGGCACAGTGTATAGAGCACCAGTCCTGGACTCAGGAGGATCTGAGGTCAAATCCAGCCTCAGACACTTGACACACTTACTAGCCATGTGACTTTGGGCAAGTCGCTTAACCACAATTGCCCTCCAAAAGGCAAAAATAAATAAATACATAAAAGAATGGTTGGATAAGTTCAAAACTTCACCAACAATGAATTAGTGTGCCAATTTTCCCATATTCCCTTCAACATTTATCATTTCCCTTTTCTGTCATATTAGCAGAGTTGTTTTCATTTGCATTTCTCTAACCAGTAGTTCACATCAGATAAATAACTTTGATTTTTCCATCTAAAAACTGTGTGTTCATACCCTTTGACCATTTATCAATTGAGAAACAGCTTGTATTCTTATAAATTTGACCCCATCTTCTATATATTAGAGAAATGAGGTCTTTATCAAAGGTATTTGCTATTTAAAATTGTTTACCAGCTTTCTAATTTCCTTCCACTCTTCATTATATTGGTTTTGTTTGTGCAAAAAAATTTATTTGATATAATTAAAATCATTCATTTTATATGTTGCAGTGCTTCCTATCTCCTGTTCGGTCATAAATTGTTCCCTTCTCTGTAGAACTGACAAGAAATCTATTCCTTGCTCTCCTAATTTGCTAATGGTATCACCCTATATATCTAAATCTTGGTATACAATATAATATACAATATACAATATAATGTAAGTATACAGTATAAGTCTACACCTAGTTTCTGCAATACTGTTTTCTAGTTTTCCCAAGAGCTTTTGTTAAATACTGTAATTTTGTCCCAGAAGCTAGCATCTTGGGTTATCAAATACTAGATTACTATAGTCATTTACTACTGTGTCTTGTATACCTAATCTATTCCACCAGTCCAACACTATTATGATTTTGATGGTTACTGCTTTATAACACAGTTTGGGATTTGATAAAACTTCCTTCACATTTTCCTTGATATTCTTGACTGTTTGCTCTTCCAGATGAGTTTGGGGGGGGGGCTTATCTCTATGAAATAATTTTTGATAGTTTTATTGGTATGGTACTGTGATAGCAATCAGTTTAGCATACACTTAGCCCTAAATTACTAAGTGCTAAGTATCTGCTAAACTGATTGCTATTACAGTCCACCCCTCCAGGATTCTTTGCCTTACAATTTCAATTTAAATGGCCATGAATCCCTGATCCTGGAACAAAGAGAGGCACTATACTTTGTAATCCTGCTGACTACGCCATAATGTAATGCCATGCACCAGCAGATTCCCAAAAGAGTGCTACTGTGAACAGCTTTTAAGGTTGGGATTACACAGTATGGTGAACACTC
>CM053601.1:20250073-20316392 GCA_028646575.1 Pseudocheirus occidentalis
ATCACATTCATATACCATAACTTCTTCAGCCATTCCCCAATTAATGGGCATCCCTTAAACTTCCAGTTTTATGCCACCACAAAAAGAGCTGCAATAAATATTTTTGTACATATGGGACCTTTTCCCACTTCCATGATCTCTTTGGGATACAACCCCCAAAGTGGTATTACTGGGTCAATGCTGTTTGGGTTTTGATTATAATTTCATATACATATGTTTAGTTGTCAGTTTGGGGGTGATTCCTGACATCTTGTGACATGATATTTACTAGATAATTATTTAACCTCTGGTTTTTATTTTGAGATGTGTGGTTAGGGCAGTACTGGGTGTTGGTGATACTAAAAAAAAAAAGTGAAGGAAATCGGCAGGTATTAAGTGCCTATTATGTGTACTATGCTAAGTGCTTTCCAAAAATTATTTTGTTTCATTCTTACACAACTTTGGGAGGTAAGAACTTTTATCATAACCATTTTACAATTGAGGAAACTATGTGAGACAGAAGTTAAGTGACTTGTCCTGGGTCATACAATTAGTATGTGTTTGAGATGGGATTTGAACTCAGGGATTCCTGACTCCAAGCCTAACACTGTCCACTGTTGTTGTTTCAGTGGATTCTGTAGTATCTGACTCTTCTTGACCCCGTAGACATGGGTTTTTCTTGGTAAAGATACTGGAGTGGTTTGCTGTTTCCTTCTCCAGTGGATTAAGACAGAGATTACATGACCTTTTGGGGGTCACACAGCTAGTAAGTGTCTGAGGTTAGATTTGAACTCAGGTCTTCTTGACTATGCCCAGTGCTCAATCCATTATACCATAAAGCAGTCTGTCTAAAGGAGGAGAGCTTAACGTATAAGTAAGTGAGTGAGTGAGTGAGTGTGTATGTGTATGTGTGTGTGTGTGTGTGTGTGTGTGTGTGTGTGTATGTATGTATGTATGTGAGATGGACCTGTTTGACAGTCTAATGCAAATTATGGCTGCCTTTTCCAAATAATGTTATTTAAACACATAAAATACATAGGATAATATATGCAAGAATAAAATACATAGGATTACAATGAAAAACAATAAATTGAAAGTATTGTGTCCAAGTATTAAAGAAACAAGTTGACAGATCTTAGGTTAAGAGCCTCTGTAAAAGGTTAATAAATAAAATCATTCTGAGAAGCAGAAGAAAGCATATCATTAGTGGACATTTGGGAATTTAAGAAATATCTCCTCCTTCTCCAGACACCAAAATTTCAAATATTTTTAGACATTTCTCCTTTTTGTTATATGGGGCACTAAAGAACACTAGGTGGGAAAATGTTCCCTCTTCTCCATCATTTGGAAGTTTCTAGTCCAAGCCCATAAAAACAACAACACAACAACCATTTCTATTGTCAAAAAAGAGTTGGTAAAAACACTTTTAAGACTCTCTCTCCCCCCACCCCCACCTCCTAGTTCTTGTTCGAGAAATGCAAATCTAAAGCCAATCCTATTTTATGTTAAAAAGTGGAAAACATTTCAATGTATTCTTGTCTTGTATGACTGGCTAAGAGCCTCTAAATCCCCACCATTTACCAAATTAAACTAATTGAAAGTGCTTCCAAAAGCCACATCTGTAGGCTGACGTTTGTCCCTGCCTTTCACTTTAGGCTCGGGAAACTGTTCTCCCTCCCATTGATCCCTGAATAGTCATGCCTGTCAGGAAGCCATATCAACCATTATCATTCTAATTTTACTGCCTTTCTTGGTCCCTAATCTAATTTGCAATGATGCTTAAGCATTTCGCAAGGCCATAGCACTTTCTTCAGAATTTCAACAAGAGCATTAAACCCCCAATTTACATTAATGAAGTGCACATTTAATTAGGGGAGAGGGTAAATGGAGGGCTCTTCAAGAGCAGTTTTTGTGATATGATAGACACTTGAAAAACTAAGAAGATGTACCTGATAAAAGACTCTCTATACATCAGACATTTGGATTTCTTTTCCCTCACCCTCTGCTTATTTCCCCCACTTGATCTTCCTCTTCCACATTCCCACCACCTCTTTAAAATCTGCCCAAAACAACGTAAATAAAATTACAGGAGCAAGTCTGTCAACAGGGGACGCCAAGGGAACCTTGGCAAAGAGCTATTTAAAATAAAAGGATCACATGGTATTCAGTTTCCCCTTTGTCCCCCCAAAGGGCAGGTTATCTTGTTCCTTGAAATCATGGAAAACTCCTGGCCTCTGGTTTAATGAATGCATGAAGCATATAAACTGAGTCACAAGATATCAGTTGGTGCTGTGGAAGGAAGTATGACACACGGATTTATTGTCATAGACCTTGGCTGGGTAAATACTTTAGTGCTTATTAAATAAGATCCAATGGTGTCACACAATGGAGCTCCTGTCAGAAAGTCCAGTGAGCCAAGTGTACCGATGCAGATAAAGGGTATGTGTGTGCCTATACTTAGGGATTTATCTGTATCAAAATGCTTTTCCTCAGTGGAATATTTCTATATCATAAATGACAAATATAAAGAATTCACAAAAGCATGGAAAGACTTAAGAATCAAGAAAACAGTATATACTATAACAATGTAAAAGGAATACAAAAAGAAAGGAACTGGACACTACATAATTATAATGATCAAGCTTAACCATGGAGATTTAGGAAAATGTATCTCCCTCCCCCCTTTGCAGAAGTATGAGACACTACTATTACTCATACTGTCAATATGATGTGTTGGCTGGATTTAATGAATTTTCTTCCTCTTTAAAAGCAAACAAAAACCCTTGAAGAAAACATTTGGAAATAATGTAAAAACAAAAGCTAGCAGTACAAAAATATAAAAAGACACTTAATTCTTTAGTTTAGAATAGATGAGCTTTTGAATGTTTCTTTTCACTCTCATTACCTATTTCCTTACACAATCTACTCTACACTGTCAAAGCAGTGTTTTAAATGTTAACCTGTGATCACAAAACTACCCTCATTTCCCGTCAAATAAAGCTGCAACTCCTTAGTCCAGCAGTCAAGACTTTCCACAAATCTCATGACAATTTACCTTTCCTGTGTAGGGTCCAGTGCAATTCTACTACTCACTAATGCCTTCACTTGTCATTTCCAGTTTTGTGTTTGCTCACACCACCCTATATAATGGGAAACACTTGCTCTCTCCCTGGCATACACACCACCAATTTCTACCTGTTGAGATTCTAGCTATCCTTCAAGATCAAGGTCAGAAGTCAGGTCCTCCAGAGAAACTTGTCTGATCCTTCTACCCATTGTCATTCCTTCCTTTGAACTCTTTTAACAGTACTTTCCTATTCCCTTAGGTACTTCAATTTGTAATGTGGCTATTGGTGTATCTCCTTTTCTAGACTAGGAGCTTTATCTACTTTATGTCTTCCTTGGCAATTAGTTTCATACCTTGTACACAATAGGAACTTTAATATTTATTGAACTAAATCAATCTGACTTCATAAGTTCTCTACTTAAGCTACAATTCAACCTGTTTTATTCTTAATCAATGTTCCTTGTGGTGTTACTAGAAACGAGCTCTTTCCCTGCCCTGTGGTGAATGTCTGAGCTTCTACTGTTGAAGTCTGCTCCTCTCATTGGTGTTTTATTTCCCCTTTCCTCTCCCCCCAAACTTTCCCTCCCTCTTTCAGAAAAGGAGAGATTAGTGCAGTTTACTTTTTATACTTCCCTCCTCTTGTCAATTAAGATTATATGTATATATACATATGTATATGTATATATATTACATGTGAATACTCATTAAAAATTCTTAACTCTCTAAAATTTTGCTTTTGAGGTTTTAAATAATGAAAACTGATTTTTCCCCATAAGGTATAGCATTTTGTATATGCTTGTGAATTTCACCTTAAATACAAGGGGCATCATTTTAGAATTAGGGGTATTCTAAATTGTTGTGGCAGGGAGGGAGGAAGGCAGGCAGGAAATAAAGGAGGAAGGAAGAGGAGAGAAGAAAATAGGAAGGGAAGGAAAAAGGAAGAAGGGAGGAAGGTAAGGAGAGAAGGAAGGAGAGAGAGGGAAGAAAGGAAGGAGGGAAGGAAAGAAAGAAAAAGAGAAAGGAGGAAGGAGGGAAGAAGAAAGAAAAGGAATGGGGAAAAAGGAAGAAGAAATAAAAATCTGTGTTGTACTAAAATTTTCCCAACATGAATCAGAAATACTGAGAAGCAGATATAGTCCTTCTTTCCCATTATCCTATTAAAATGATGGAAACTGATTCTCAGAGCTAAAGGGAAAACCAGCATTTTCAAGCATTGTGCAGGAATAGGCTAAATACTGCATTTAGCTTAATACAGTAATTGTTAATAAGCATAATATATATATTATACATATACACATAATAGATACATATAATATCATATATTTATAGAGTCCTTCTCTTGAACATTACCTCATTAAAATCCTACCACAAACCTGGGAGTCCAGGTTTTATTTATTATCCCCCTATTACAGAGGAGAAAGCTGAGTCTCAGAGAATGTTAAATGCTTTAGATCTAAAGTTGGAAGGGACCTTAGAAGTAAGATATGACGGCTTCCTTTTATAGTTGAGGGTCATGAAGCCTAGAGAAATTGAGAGACTTACTTAAGGATCAGCAAATAGAAAACACATTTGAATCTCACCTCTGCTGCTTACAACCTGCATCATGTCAAAAATCCTGGGTGGACAATCTTTCAGGAGTTTCCACAAAACTAAAGGACCCAATTTATCCCGGCAAGGCTTTGTATGCAACATTGACTACTGTGGCTCTCATCACCTGTAAGGTAAGGTAGGTGAGATTTCACCTTACTCCCAGGGTTTTTGCTGCCCATAAGGGGGTTGGGAGTGTCCCTAGGTCCTCTGAAATTAGCTCCAACTTTACTGATAGTGCTTCTCTAAATGTATGGGGGTAATCTGCATCCCAGTTCCATTAGCCACTAAGAACCACATTAACTTTTACCCAGAAATATTTACTTCAGAAGGTATAATAAAAATATACAAAGTTACTCCCCCAATATAGAAGAGGCATGATTTTCCTCTGGTAGTCTCTCAGAGATAATGCTGAGACTTTTCTACAGCAGACTTTCCTAACTTGGGGGCGTTCTCTCAGGACTTAATGCTAGAGTCAGGAAAATCAATTAGTCCCCCTGGGGACCTTTGTCCCCTTTTAGATGGAAAGTTTCTTATCCTTGGTTTTATAAAGATGAATTATTGTTATGGTGGTCTCTATGATAGGGATCTGCTGGGGGTGGGTATAGGTGGAAGATGCTAGAGAGAATAAATTTGATAGAATGGATATATGTAGTTTCATCATTGTGACCTGTCATAGTCTAACTTGAGGGTAATAAATTCAGCATTTTGGCTGGTACTCCAACTGAATGGTTCTAGGCTTTGGCTATGGGTTTTTGCTATGTAACCCTACAGGCATGAATAGATCAACTGGTAAAATCTGAGTGGGAGAGTGGGACAGCAGTGGCCATGAGAGTTTAGATAGCTGTGGTTACAAAAAGTTATTGTGATGGTGGTTGGGTGTAGTAGACTAGAATTTCAGGGGTCCCCTGGCCCATTAAGGAAATGCCCCCCTCTTATATGAGGTCACTAGGCAGATATGGAGGAGGAGAAAAATCTTTTTGGATGGATGCCTCCATTGGTCCTATGAATAACTAAAGAAAATTCAGGGTAGTTAATTAGCAAGTCTTGTTTGTGACTCCTGGTTTTTTGTGACTGGACATGATCCTAGGATGAATTCTTAATGAATAATTAGCCTTGGGCTGGGGTAGGAATGGTGGATTCCAAAGGAGGGTCCTTGCATTCTGGTTAGTAAGAATTTCTGCAATAGGGAATATAAGCCTTATGATTTTCTTGTATCTTGGCTCTGTATGAAATGGTCTGTAATAAACAGACTATTGAATACATCCCCATCTCTCTCTTTTTATTCAGCTGGTTGCTAGGCCATACAACTGTGCTGGTCACAGTAGTTGGGAAGAGGGCCATCCTCTGCAGAGAAGGATGACACTTTCTGCTGTAGGAAACTTTGGGTATGGCATTGGAACAAAGGGTTTAAAAGGCAATTTATGGTTACCTTATAGGGGTGCTAGTGAAGCTGTATCATGACATCGGAGGAAAGACCCAAGTTTAAGTCATTCGTTAAGGTTTCCATCCTATTTTGACAATCCAGAGCCATTCAAGTCATTATATTTGGAACTGAAGGAGTTTAGGGAGACAAGTCTGCTTAGGGCCAAGGACAAAGCCACAATTCCCTTGAAGCTCGGGTTCTCTTAGCTGTAGGACCCCCAGGGAACCAGAGACCATATCTTCAAGTTGTAGAGACATGGAGAGATTGTGGAGGGGGGAGTGTCACCAATTATACAAATATTTGTTGGACATTGGTAATCAGCTTCCTGTAATGTCTTGAGTTACATGTAGGACATAACATATACATAAGCCCAAGAGTACATTTATATCCATAGGACACAGAAATTAATAAAAAAGGAAAGATGACTAATTAATAAAGCAAAGCTGGCTAGCTATAACAATGAATCTGTGAATAGATCTATATAAAATAGTTAACTATAAACATTAATGCATGTGCAAAACTAACAAAAATGGTCACTACATGAGCACAGCATGAAACAGTCAAATGAATGTCAGAAGAAACAAACATACCCAAATATGTAATAATTACTATGTATAGCAATAAACAGATGCAGTTATTTGCTAGCTATATTTTATAGACAATCTGTAATATTGTTACCCTTAGAAGTGTGTAATAATTTCATCAGGGTGCGGCTAGGTGGCACAGTGAATAGAGTACCAGCCCAGGAGTAAGGAGGACCTGAGTTCAAATCTGAATTCAGACACTTAACACTTGCTAGCCATGTGACCTTGGGCAAGTCACTTAACCCCAATTGCCCTCCAAAAAAAAAGGCAAAAAAAAATTTCATCAAGTTCACCTGGAACAGTATAACTTGGCTAACTGACTGATGTTCACTCGTTGATTGCTTCCTTCCTTTCTTTGCTTGAACTAGTATACGTTAAAAGTCTTTAGAGCAGTTTTGAGAGAGAAGGAAATTTAGCACATCTCCGACTCTCAAAGTTTACTTCCATTTAGTTGGAGTCTGGCTCTTTGGGTGTCTTAAATTACTCTTACATGTTCTTCTAATGTCATGTGACATTCTGAACAAGGGCATCCTTGTCCACATTACTCTTACCAAGTCTGTAGAACATGATGAAATCATAATTGACCAGTATTGCTGTATCTGGCAGAAAACATTCATCTATGCACTAGCCAAAATATGTTATTGGAGTATCATTGGTCCATATTTGGAGTTTTGTTCTATATAAATAGACTTTGAACTTCTCAATGATCACTCCACAGCCAAGAACTCGAGCTTATAAGGAGACACTGTCAAACTAAAAACAAATAAATCGCTGGCTAATTCAATTGGTTTCTGGTGACTTGCTAGCATTCTTGGCACAGAATAGCTACCAATCCTTTCAGGCACATATGTGGAGAATAAAGCCTTGCTTGAGTCTACATAAGCCAATACCAGTGTGTAGAAGGCAGTTGATTAAGCCCTTAAAGGTTTTTTCACCCTTTTCTGTCAAGTAGCTCCATGAGGCTTTTTTAGGTTTTAAGACAATTTTGTTTTTCTTTTCCTTTCTGGTTCTGAATCTCTTCTGTCACCTGTATATTAGCAGAGTCACTTGGTGGTTTAGTAATAGTAACATATTTCTTAACACACTTGGAATAGTAACACGTGAACCCAGAAAGTTTCCAAAGTAAAATGCCTTAGGATCCAGTTCACAGGTTGAACTATCATACTCACTGGCAACTCTAGTCTCTCCTCCTTTGTAAGTCTTTGCACAGTCTGCACGGATGGTCAAAGTGTGCAGGTATTTGTATCCAAGCTTGTTGCATTAGTAATAGAAGTGTATTCTAGCAGTATCTTATTAGAGTTTCAGAAAAATTAGAATTAATTCCAAACAATGCTGACATACCAGTGAAAGTCTGAGATACCAGTTCCACAGCTGTCTCATTCCATATCAACACCAACAACTTCTTGTCAATTTCAAGCTCACTTTGATGTATCTGAGGTAGAGATAATCTGAATCACTTAATCTATCCAATTTATTCCTTGTCACAGACTTTAAAAGTATTTTTCTCAAAATCCATCAAAAATTAGAAAACAAAAACTTGAGATTCATTGTCCAGGGCAGAATTGCAGTCCATATTTTCAGTTTTTACTATCACTTTTTCATAAGCTCCTATGAATTTACATGGAACTGATCCATGAAAAATTGATGATAAGATCAATATGAGCATCACCTTCTGGGCTCTGGGATGTCCTTCTCTGGTCCCTCCTTGGTTTCTTCATGCTGGAAAATATCATCTTTTGTACAATCAACTCTGCATTTCTGACACCAGTTCAGTAAATATATGTATGACTTCACAGTTAAAATAGATGCTAAATCTGTTGTTTTGGTGATTACCTGTTGGAGGTGTTAGTAGGGCAGGCTTTTATGCCCTCTTTCTTTCATTGTCTGCCTCTCCAAGGACACTAATTTGTATACCATTCCCTCTCTTGTACTTCTTTTTGTCTTCCTCAAATCATCTTTGGGCTTGTCTTTGCAGTTTTACACTGGGGATACTGTTCTCTTCTTTCATCTCCTGTGAGCTGCATTTCAGAAGAGAATCTCAAGACCACTGAAGTCAAGTCTTTCATAGTGCATCAACTCCTTTGGTTCCAGAGGATTGGTCTTACCTCAGTCAGTGTTTTTTTCATTTGCATACCTGTAATGACATTAGATATATAATGGTCACAAATCTCTACCTGAATCATTACAGTCCAATTTTATCCACTTTCCAAAGGTCTGCAGAATATACTGACATTATTCTCTGCAAGCTACTCCATCCTGAGGAGGAGCTCAAGATATTTTCTCCTTTATCCAAAATCAGTATAGACTCCTGTATATTTGCCCCCCTCAAACATCTCAGATAAAGTTGGTATACATTCATACCATAGCTAGCTATGCACCAAGGGTCATTTACTGCCACTGAGTATAGGCTTCTTAGACCCTATCAATCTCATCAATTTAGCTAACTCAGAGACATTCCATCCTCTCACTCAATTCAAGCATGTCAGTGTTGTTCTTCTGGGAACACAGCCCAATTCTGGGAAAATACCCGTTTTGGGTCAATGTATCTGCCTACCTCAGGTAGTATTCTCCAGGTCTTAGAGAATCTGTCATTGACAGATGAACTAATATTTACAGAAGTTTGAGATTCAGTTTCTCTATAGGAATGTCTCCTATTGTGTGGGACAAGATGATCCTTGCCCAAATAAAATAAGCTGAGATATCTCCAAGTAGAGACAGGAAAGGTTTATTTAATAATTTTTTCTTGCAAGAAGGACAGTCTCACTACTGCTACTAGAGGCAGTCTAGTAGGAGAGGCAAAATACAAAATACAAAGCTTGATTATATACCCAAAAGACAACCCCTTCTTCCCCTCCTTTGTTCTGTCCTGTTCCCATTAATTAAGAACTGAAGTGCACAATCTTAACTGCAAAAATCTGCTGGTGTTGTAGGTAAAATGTCAGTAATATCAAAAAGCAGAAGGTACATGTCTAGTGGACATGAAAACAGACAAAATATGCCATCAGTATCAACTTATATATGAAAGAAGATAAGTGTTCTAATAATATCAATATAGATATAAAAGTAGACAATATTTTATGAATCATGGGGATTTTAGGACATGGTAACTGCTTGGAATTCCGCAACAGGATTTCCAATTTTATGTTTGTACAGGTCAGAGGGTGGTCAGTGGAAACAAATCTGGGACATCCAGGCCTGCAGTTAAATTTTACAGGGTCTGTGCTTTCTGCTTCTATGCATTAACCAAGCTTAGCAAAAACTTCAACTTATGACCAGGGAAGTGAGGCAACGGTCCCAGGCTCCCAGCCCAAGTTACTAAGTCTTTGGTATTTTATTACAATTCTGCTCAGATTTCTGGAATTTTATCCGAGAAGATTTCACTTTTATTCCATTCACTATGATGGCTCTTTCCCTTGCTCCCATATTGTATGAAAATGTAATTTTTCTTCCTCAAAGAGTGAACTAGTATGTCATTCCCAGAAATAAGTTTCTATTGTCAATTCTTAATGCTCTAAATTCTCAGGTGGGAGTAGGGAATTCTCTTGAGTTATTTACCCTTCTTAACATTAGTAGCCTTACTTATCTACACTTCCAATTCCTTTACTTTCCTATACAATATCCACAAAATACCCTCATTCTTAAGGTTTGGTCTACTCCTAATATTAGGAGACTTTTATGCTCAATGCAAATGTATGACAACACTATTCAACTATACATTTCCATCTATTTTAGAGTGTATATCAACACACAAATATTACTGAGAATAAATGTGTATTACCATGTTCCATTGAGTGAATATGCTTAAAATACAATTTTACAGCTACAGATGTAAATTCAAATAATGAAAATAGGACCAATGTCTTGTCACGTATCGACATATAGAAATTAATTATGCACATAGCAGCATTAAAAGCTTTCTTAGAGATACAACACACAAATAAATTCAGCAGCAAATTATGTAACATCTTCATGCTAGCATCAGAGAGAAAGGAAACTAAGCTATTATGGTTAAGCACTTTAGCCTTCAACAAAATAAAAAAGTATAAAAGAAACAATTGCATGATAAGCAGACCATAAACAAAATAACGTTTCCCAAAAGGAAATACACTTACTACAGGAAAAAAATTTGGCAAAAGCATGGCTTCCAGGATGAGGCAAGCTAAAGATCTCTTTTCAGGCAAAAATAACAAAGCAAAATATTCACAATGATTCTGCTGGCAAGGTAAACTCCAGTTCTTCTTTTAAGAAAAAATCTAAGGAAAAAAACCCTTCCTTCAAAGCTTCTTTCTTTAAAGTGAACCTAATACCACCAGAAAAGTAGCAAGCACAAATTTATGTTGTGGATGCAGCAATTTCTTTTCTTAAAAATTGAATTTAAAATTCAAGGCAAGGAAGAAAGTAAACAGACTTAGCTCCCTAAACAAGGACCCTTTTATAATAGAAAGCCTCAAGCTGTTGTCAATGATGCCATGGGATGATGCTTCCTCTCCAACGTGAATGCATGACTCATCTGGTGAATCGGATTTAAATGATGAAGAGTTCCCCAAAGTCGTCAGCCTCATTATTTCTAGTCGTCCAAGACCACTGGTAAAACCAAAGTCAGGATGACTGGTAGCCTGCGATGCAATGGATGAGCTTGGCTTCTTCGATGTCTGACCAAACTTTTAGCGCTCCACAACACCTACTTTAGCCACCTTTATGGCCTTTGGCACAAATACTTCTCATCCACTCCTTCCACTGGGAGTAGTCTTCACACTTGGAATAGACATTCCCCTAACTTACCCGGAGGTATGAGGCTCGTTTGTTTGGCCCATCTGCTAAACCTGGTTTATGGGGATGTGGCTCTGTGCATGCTCTAGCTTCTTGGAGTTACAGGTGAGAGATGAGTGCCAGGTGGACATCAAAAGTGGATGGGCAACCATGAAAGGGGCTCAGCAAGCCCTCTTACCAGATGTGCTTGTTTTCCCGGAACACCCCATTCAGCCAGGACCACCAAGGGGGAAAAGCCTGAGGCCATTCATGATGAGATCTCTGCTTGGTATCAATTTACAGAAAACAATCTGCATCCCTTAAGGCAAAATAGGCATTGACCTGAGATCCAGAGGGAAAAACAAGGAGCATCACTAAGTGAAAAATACCCCAGGTCTCAGTGAAAGCCTAGATTTGCATATATAACTATGTACCAAATAGACTCAAAATAATTTTGAAAAAGATGCTATAGGTGCTGGTGGCTAGGAAAGGTTTCATGTAGAGGGTGCCACTGGGGCCGTCTGGAAGAAACTAGGGATTTGAAGCAGCCCGGGGTGGGGGGTACGAAGGAATATTTACTAATCAATCAAACATTTAGTATGCCCCTACTCTGTGCTAGGTTCTTTCCTAGTTGGAGATACAAAAAATGGTAACAGACAAATCTCTATCCTCAAAGAGCTTACAATTTGATGGAGGACCCCATGCAAAGAAATATGCACAGGATAAATAGGAAATAAGCTGCTATCTGTCTGTCTGTCTGCCTATCTATCTATCTATTTATCTATCTATCTATCTATCTATCTATCTATCTATCTATCTATCTATCTATCTATCTATCTAATCTATCTATCTGCAATCTCTATACAGGATAAATGGCTAGGTGGAGCAATGAACAGAGCACCAGCCGTGGAGTCAGGAGGACCTGAGTTCACGTTTAACCTCAGACACTTAACACAAAAAAATTAGCTGTGTGACCTTGGGCATATCACTTAACCCAAATTACCCTGTCTTCCCTCCTCCAAAAAGCAAAAAAACAAACAAAACCAGAGGGAAGGCATTAGAATAAAGAAGTGTTGGGGAAGGCTTCCAGTAAAAGAAGGGATTTACGTTGAGACTTAAAGGAAGCCATTGCGGCCAGTAGTTGGAGCAGAGTAAAGAGAATATTCCAAGCATGAGGGATGGCCAGAGAAAATACCTATAGCCTATCTATCTGCAATCTCTATACAGGATATAGGAAATAAGCTGCTATCTGTCTGTCTGTCTGCCTATCTATCTATCTATCTATCTATCTATCTATCTATCTATCTATCTATCTAATCTATCTGCAATCTCTATACAGGATAATGTTAGGGAAAGGTCCATTTATTCTTATAGTTTCTAGTTGTTTATTTTTAAACATTTGCATGTTGTGTTTTGTCAAAAGCATCTTCTGGATCTCTTGATGTAATAATATCATTTTTGTTATTTTTGTTATTAATGTTAGTTTATAGTCTTCCTAATGTTAATACAACCCTGTATTCTTGGCATGAATCCTATTTGTTTGAGGGTAATGCATAATCTGTGATACGTTGTTGTAACCTTTCTGTTCACATAGTATTGAAATTTTTTGCATAAATGATCATTGGGGTATTTGATTATAATTTTGTTTTTCTGTCTTGATTTGTGCATAGGAAATTGATTTATGTAAGAGCTTTTCTTTAGCACTTTTTGCAAATAGTTTGCATAAACATTGGAACTAATTGCTCTTTGAATATTTGATTAGAATCTGCTTTTGAATTCCTCTGATCCCTTTTCTTTTTTTATTTTTCCTTTAGGAGTTTATTTCAGACTTTTTCATTTTATTTTCCTGAGGTTGGATTGATCAAATCCTTTACTTCTTATTCTGTTATTTTTTATTTTATATTTTTGTAAAAATTTCATATTTTTTGTAAATATTCAATTATTTCATTTGAGTTGTCAGTTTTATTGGAATATAGCTGAGCAAAATATTTTCTAATATTTATTTCTAGTAACTATTTCTTCATTATACAAATTTTCATTTTTGATGATGTTAATTTTGTTTTCCTTTTCTTTTAATCTAATTAGCTAATCATTTATGTATTGTTAAAAACCTTCATTTTATTTATTAATTCAATGTTGTTTGCTTCTATTTTCATTAATATATCTTTATGTTCAGATTTCTATTTAGATGTTTAATTGATTTTTTAAAATGCTGATTTTTTAAAGTTCTTGTTGTTGTTATACCACCAATGCATTGATCTAGTATTTCTCTTTTATGTTAATAAGTGTTTAGAAGCATAATTTCCCCTTCAAGATAGTTTCGACTGATTCCTCCAAAATTTAGTGTGTTGTCTCATAGTTGATATTATCTTTCATGAAATAACCAGTCATTGCTAAACTTTGCTCTTTGATTTGGTTTTTAATCTTTAGGATTAAGTTATTTAGTCTCTAGTTAATTTTAATATTTTTTCAATGACTAATATATTTTTATTGCAATGGTGAGCAGTAAAGAACATGCCAGTTTTCTCCATTGACTTATAAGGTTATTATGCCTTAATGGTTCATTGTTGTAAATGTACCATGCACAGCTGAGAAATATGAATACACCTTTCTATTCCTACTCAGTAATCACCCGAGGTCAATCATATGTAACTTCTCTAAAATTCTTTTTATGTTCTTAACTTCTTTCTTGTTTATTTTTCACAGAGTTGAAAGAGGGTACATTGAGGACCTCACCTGCCATTATAGCTCTACTGTCCAGTTCTCCTTGCAACTTCCTTAGCTTTTCCTTTAAGAATGTAGATGCTTCACAATTATATATACACACATACAGACATTATATATGCACATATACACATGTGTATATATATACATGTATGTGTACATATGTGTGTATACATATGTGTATACACACATATATACACAATTATATATACATATATTGTGTGTGTAATACACATACGCATACATATGTATTATATATATAATGTATATATAGTATTGAAATGGATTCATTGTCATAGTACATGAAATGTACTTTATCTTACTTACCTTTTTTTAATCTGTTTTTGCTGTTGCTTTGTCTGAAATCATTATTGCTACCCTCGACTTTTCTGAACTTAGCTTAAATACAATAGATTTTGCTCTAGTATCTCATTTTAACCTTGTCAGTTTTTTGGTTTCAGGTGTCTTTCTTGTAAATGACATATTGTTTTGTTCTCCTTTCTATTACACCCCACTATCCTCTTGTGTTTTATACACATCCTATTCACACTCAGATTTCTGATCATTAATTGTGTATTTCCATCAATGTTCTTCTCTTATATGTTTTCCTTTTTTATTCCCTGACCCTTCTTTATTGCATGGGTACTTTTTCCTTCCTTCTCTCTCTCTCTGTCTCTCTCTCTCTGTCTCTCTGTCTCTCTCTGTCTCTCTGCCTCTGTCTCTGTCTCTGTCTCTCTCTCTGTCTCTGTCTCTCTCTCTGTTTCTCTTTCTCCCCTCTCCCCCCAGCTTTCTCTGAGATCTAAGTAGGGTTTATGCTTCATTTCTTATGGAATTGAAGTTGTTTATGCCCAAACTTTGTTTGTAGATGTTTTGGAGTCATTTTCTCCTTGGTTTCTGTCTTGATTATCTCTACCATTATAATAACTATTTTTACAGAGAGATTATTTTAATTTGTTTGCTAATTCTAACTTAATTATTGATTTCCAACTTAATGTTAGGGCTCTCTTCAGCTAATGTAAAGCTCTGCACTGAGACTCTTGTTGGTTTCTTGGAAGCCTTGAGTGTTGTGTTACTTTAGGACATCAGGGAAAGCTCAAGCTTTTGCTGCTCTCCCAATGGATTGACACAGGGGCAAAGCTGGACTGTTGTGCCCCACCTCCTCACCTTCATATGACCTCTGCAAGCTTCTGACCTGGGTTTGAATTTGTGACTCTTTGAGTTCAAGTTTTACAGAACAAATCTTTTTATTAAGGGGATTTGTTCTGTGAAGTTTGGATACAATGAAAGGAGTGCACTTGGGAACCCAGAGGGCCACATGTGGCCTTTAGGCTGCAGGTTCCCCATCCTAGGTCTAAGTTATAGGTTATTGCTCAAATCACTCACTCTCAGCCACTTGGAAGTTTTGTTGGTTCAGACTGACAGAACTGCAAGTTCCTATGTGATCTGGAATTCTTGCTCAGTTTATATCTCTATAAACTTCAGAGCTGACTAGAAGCTGGACCTGAGACCCTTTTCTGCTCCTGGGGAGGGAGGGGGGAATGGGCTGAATCATATTGTTGCTGCTTGTTTCTGAATTTAGGCCTCTTATTCTAGTCTAAAGTCTGTAGTTGCTTTCTACCCTGGAATTCCATTGTTACTATACCACCCCTGAGTGGAAGTTCTTAAGTCTTCCTTGGATCTGTAACCCAGAATCTGCTAGTGGGGGACTGTCACAAGGTGCCCAATATGAATTCAGGACTATGTCTTGCCCTGGAGCATAGCCTCCAGGGGAGTTTTCCGGACCAAATCCAGCCCCCAGTGTCCATTGACTTATTCTATTTGTTTCCCTATAATGATCTGGCCAGGAAGAGTGACTTGCTGCGATTTTTTTCCCTTGGATTTATACATCAGAATTTGTTCTGTATATTTTCTCAATCTGTTTGGAGGATTTTCTTGGGGAGGGGCATTGAGGTAGTATGTAAAGCTTAGTGCACTGCTTTCTCTACTTTGCCATCTTTGCTCCCACTTGAAAACATATATTCTTTAAATATCATCAACTTTTTCTTCTCTCCTGCCAGATTTTCTTCTACTTTTATATATATATATATATATATATATATATATATATATATATATATATATATATATAACATTCTATCTATCTTTTGCTCTTTGGAAGAAACTTTCCAGTATTTTTTTTTCATCTGTTAATTGAATTTTTTTAAATCACTGAGGAGAGCTGTGATTTTTATCATATATTCATTCCTAATTTCTTCTTTATGTATTTCATTTCTCTTTTGAACCACTCTGCAATTTCTTGCTGTTCCATGTTCTCTAATTATTTTAAAAGATCCTGCATTTCATCAAGTGTCCATTCACTTTCCTTTGTCTTATAATGTTCGCTAAATGAGTTTTTTAATTTCTTTAACCATGTAATACTCACCATTCCATCTAGTTTCAGCATTTCTCTGTTGACTTTTCTGTTTGTGTTCTGGGTTTTTATTGAATTTTTTCCCTTTCAAATCATTGATGTTTCAGCATGTGCCTCTTGTAGTATCCCGTCATTCATTTTCTGATTTCTCCTCCTTTGCTGGTTATTGTATCTGTGAGGTTGAATTAAAAAAAATTCCTCAGCCTCCTTCCCACACTGGGAAATTTAGCTTTCATCAGTCTTGGTTCCCAGGACTAGGGACAGGACAGGACCTGAACTGTGTATATCCTAAGGACAAGACAGGGCCTGATCTGGGTTTTAATCCTAAGGACAGGATGGAATAGAGTTGGATTTCAGTTCTAAGGAAAGGACAAAGTTGGATATCAGTCCTAAAGACAGGATGGAATCGATCTGGGTTTTACTTCTAAGAACAGGATACAGCTGAGCTGGGTTTCATTCCTAAGGACAGGACAGAGCTGAGCTGGGTTTCAGTTCCTTTCAGGCCCAGTGCAACAACTCATGTTGGATTCCTGCCCCAGTTCCTTCATTGCATCTCATCTTTCCTTACCTAGTTGGGTTGAATTAGAAAAGGAATTTTGGGTAGTGTTGGAAGAGGATGTTTCAGGCAGTCTCCAAAGTTTCAGATGTCATTATTCCAAGGCTTAACCCAAGGGGAACAGGTGTACTATTTATCTGCTCCCTCCACCATTGTGCCTGGGCAGAGTCAATGAGGGAATATAGGCAGGGAGTGAGATGAGAGGATTCCCAGTGTGGCCTACAGGCACAAGGCTGTGGGTCAGGCTGTGAACATTTATGCTTCTCTGCTGAGAGTGGGAAGTTTTTCACAGAGAATGCTGAGTGAGCAGTTTAAAGATTAGTTTTCTCTGGTATTAACTCATTAGAATTTTATCATCAGCCTTTGTCTTTTTTGTGTTCATAAATTTAGCCATAACTTTTCTGCATCTGGCATATAATTCCTCTTTTGGGATGTTTCTGAGTTAGTAGCAACCAGGGAAAGTGTCTAGTTTGCCATGTTGCTGGTCACATGACCCCAAATAATTATGCTCTCTTAGCAAATTTCTCCCCACTGGCTTTAATGAGTAAGCAGTGGGCTGCAAAGATAAAAGGATAATTCTTTTTCTTTTTCCAATTCAGTTTGGGTAAGGATAGCTAGACATATTTACCTTTTCTCTAATTATACTGTTTAATTAGAAGTGAGGAGAAGGAGCTTGGTCTATTTGGTGAAGCTCTTACTTCTACTATTGACATGAACCAGAGTTTAAAATAGACATGCTGAAGTATAATAAACACAGCCAAGCTCAAAGGCACGCAGACTCTTTTTCAACACGTCGCATTCAGATAGCACCTTTCATCCAAGGATTTTAAGCATCTGTCAATTGGTCAGCTCCTAACCTTGTAGAAAAACACATGTCCTGAGAGGTTGGTATATATTGGACACCCTACATTCCCCTGGGGACCTCAGATGGCATTTAAGAGAGTAGTAGCCTGAGGTCATAGGACAAGTTGTTAGTGGAACTCAGACTGCATGCCAATTTCCATCCCCTATACATGAAGAGAACTAAAAAGAGGATTAGTTTTCAATGAACGCATGCATTTTCCTGGGGTTCATCTGAACTGTTTTGCCTCGCTGACCCTCTTTAGGTTTATTCATCATAAGTAATACCATGACCTCCTCTTCAAGTCATTCAAAAAGCATTTATTCTCTGTAATATAGTGAGAATCTTCAGTCAAATTATGTTCCAATGTATCATAGCCTTGAACCCCAGGACCATTTTGCATTGCTGACTAGAGAGCTGTTGAATATATTATTAGTCAGACAGGGATTTGTGCAAGTTTTATGAAGTGGTGAGATGCTTCATGTTTCCAGTATTATTCTGTGTGTTTCAGGATGGGGATATGGAAAAGAAAAAGGGGAACGAGATGAAGAAGCTTTCCAGTGTGGCTTGGAACCCTCTGGGGCTCTGTATACATATAGTGTGCAAGAGAAACAGTGTACAGAGACTCAAATAAATTTTAGGGCTGGAAGAGACCTGAGAGATCAGTAATTGCTTGTTGAATTGAATCACTTTGAATGAAGCAGCTCATTGCATGGTTAGACAGCTAGAATGGTTAGAGTTTTTCTTCATGAGAATCCATCTTTCTGTAGCTTATAACCACTCATCTCAGATCTACCCTCTAGAGCAATGCTCTATATAAATTGAATCACTTCAGTGACAGCCCTTCACTAGCTACAATGAACCCCTAATTCATCTCTTTTCCATTTTAAACACCCCCAGTTTCCTCACTTATTCCTCATGTAAGTGATATTTAAAGTTGCCAGTCTCTAGTTTCTGGCATCCATCTATTCCATAATATTATTCCTTTTGAAAATAGAAACATCTGCCTTAATCTATTCTTCTGATACCTTTCTCAGTCTCTCTAATTATTCTAAAATGTAATCTGGCATAGGGGATAGAAAGCCAGCTTTGGAGGCAGGAAGATTATGGTTCCATTCCAGCTCTTGATAAAAACTGACTGTGACTCTGGGCACATTATTTTACTTTGAAGTGTGTCTACGTAACTCTTTAAGACTGTCAGGATTCCAAGTTGCAGGGAAGGTGCTAACCTACATTAATGGGGTGAGTTTCCTCTTCCAGGAGTGTCCAATAGAAGTGAAAATCCAGTGATTCCATGATCACACCTTGTACTCAGTATTCTGTAATGGAATTCATCTGGGTCTGGAGATCTGCACTCATTTAAAGGGACGATCTGGTGTAGTATATAGACTGCTTGACTTGAAATCAGGATCACCTTAGTTCCAAAGGTTTTTCTTTTTCCCCCTCTTTTTCCTCCCTTAACAACACTTTATTTTTCCAATTATATGTAATGATAATTTTCAACATTCATTTTTGTAAAATTTTGAGTTCTAAAATTTTCCCTTTCCCTCCCTTCCTTTTCCCCTCCCCAAGACAGCAAACAATTGGATATAGGTCATACATGTACAAAATGTATTTCCACATTAGTCATGTTGTAAAAGAATTAGAACAAAAAAGAAAAACCATGAGAAAGAAAAAACAAAAATAAAAAAGTGAAAATAGTACGCTTTGGTCTACATTCAGATTTCATAGTGCTTTTTCTGGATGTGGTTAGTGTTTTCCATAATCACAAATCGAAGTGACTTTTTTCCCATAAATCAGAGTTTTTCCCCTTCTCTTTCCATTGAGTTTAACCAGGCACATACAGATCCATAAGTCTAGTACGATAATATTTATATGACAGTCAGTTTTCCCCTCACTATTTGTAATTCATAGCCATTAAAACTGATAAGAAGTGAGTGGGGTGGGTCGACACAATGGAAACTAAGCTGCATGTAATTTTTAAATGTTAAAAGATGTTTATTTACTCTCCCAAGTAGAGAAAAAAGCCCCTCAATTTTATTTTTTTTTCCGGATGAAGCTCCCATGTGAAAACCTCAAAGGGCCCCAGACATCTCCATATAAGCTTTCTTTTTCCTCCCCTGAAGTCTAGAGATGGTGCTTCTAGGGATTCATTTCTTTTCTCTTGCTATTTTGAGAACTTATTAACACTGTTTATGAAAATAAGATCAGAATCTTCAGACTACAGAAGAAGCTGAATGTCCTGCTGATTCTTACCCTGTAGAACAGTGGGGTCATACTTGGTGGGCCACCAAGCAAAAAAAACTCCCTTGTGTGAGCCTAACCAGATTAAAATGCAATAGTGAAATATTTAACAAAATAAATAAAAATATAAGACAACATTGATAATTGATAATGTTAATTTGTGGTTTTCTAAGTCAATATGCTGCCCGCAGGGATCTATTTATTTCTATTTGAAATGAATTCTTGATAAATTTCAGTTGTTGTTCAGTTATGACTGACTCTTTGTGACTCCATGGACTTGTCTACTGTGTCTTGTTGGCAAAGATGCTGGAGTGGTTTGTCATTTCCTTCCCCAGTGTGTTTCAGTTTTATAGATGAGAAACTGAGGCAAATAGGGGTTAAGTAACTTGACCAGGGTCACACAGCTAATAAGTGTCTGAGGCCAGATCTGAACTCAGGTCTTCCTGACTCCATGTTCCTTGCTCTATCTACTGCACCACCCAGCTGTTCCCAGAGATTTCAGTTAGCAGTGGTCTTTCCCATAATCTCCTCTTCCAGACTACATTCAGGTGCAAATAAGCTGTTCTTATCATTTCAGCTACATGATCGTATATGAGCAGAGAAGATAAAATCAAAATTTAAAAAGCACAAAAATAAAAACATAGTTAAGAAGCTGACAAAGCAGCAGTCACTTAACACTCCCTTGGATGCTTCATCCTTTGTGCAAAGGAGTCAGCTCCTTTTAAGAGCATGGACATGTAAAACTGGGATAATGATATCTTTAGCAACTATCTAACAGGGTGATTATGAAGCTCAAATGAGAACATACTTGTGAAGCCCTTTGTAAACCTTAAAGCTTGGATGAGAATCAGTTATTACAGCAGATAACATACTCAGTTTCTACTTTTTCTCTCATTTTTTCTATCTCACTTGATTCCCAGATCTCCAAATGGTTGTGTTTTTGCTGTACTTGCCATTTCACCGTGGAGATGCTTCCACTTTTGGATCCCCCCGTCAATTTGCTTTTTTCTTGGATAAAATATTCATGTTCAGTTCTCTTCTGGTTTATCTTTTGACACTTTGGGATCTTCCACTTCTCCCCTCCCCCAGCTGCTTTCTTGTCTTGTACATACCTCCATCTCTGCTGACTCCTCTGACTGGTGGGCTTGCCTTCATTTGATGAAGTGTCTCACTTACTCATTTCCTTCCCATTTCCTTCTTAGCTCCTGATTTTCCAGACTTTCCAGATGTTCTTTCCTCTTCCCCAGCTGCCTTCTCAGCCTTGAGAAACTGCTACTCCAGTGGTTACCTTTTCTGATTGGAAACTTTTACTTCAGCTCCAGCACCCTCTTCACTTTGGAAAAGTCTCCATGCCTACAGTCCCTTTCCCTCATTTGTGATTTTTTGGCCAGAAGCTTCATTTCAGGGAGTGGCCATGTCAGCTATGCTCATCTCTCTCTCTCTCCCTCCCCCTCTGTCTTTCCCCTTCTGTCTCCCTTTTTCTGCTTAAATCTTCAACAGTAATGTCAAAGAGGATGGTTCTACCCCTTTCCTCAATTTTTAGATGATTTTCTTTAGTAGATAAGACAGATATAAAGTCAGATAAATTCTATTTTCTCTCTGCCATTCACTGGCACTGCATCTTCCCCATGTTAACCAAAGCCATCCTTGCTCCTAACATCACTAAAAAAAAGTCATTTCCCCCATATTATCAATATTTTTTTAGTTTTTATTCATTTTTTTGGATACTTTACTGAAGCAAAGAATCAGTGAGATATAGTAGATAGAGAGATGACCTCTGAGTCAGGCAGCCAGATATAAGACCTACATCTGGTATTTATTGTCTATTTAATCCTAGTCAAGGTATTTATCCTCTCAGTACCCTAGGAATCTCCCTAAATCTATAAGTTATACAGTGGTTGCCATTATGCACTGGTAGAGGGAATCTCTTATATCAATTAA
The DNA here is from genome assembly GCA_028646575.1 of Pseudocheirus occidentalis. Lineage (NCBI taxonomy): Eukaryota > Metazoa > Chordata > Mammalia > Diprotodontia > Pseudocheiridae > Pseudocheirus > Pseudocheirus occidentalis. The sequence goes on from CM053601.1 coordinate 20,272,182, forward strand.
ATTATGTATTTGATCCCCTAAATTCATTATTTTTTGTTTATATGGCAATAGCTTTATGTGGTATTGTCATTTTCATCATATTGGCACTACCTAGTCATGAACAATGAATATTTCTCCAAAAATTTGTCTGTTTTTATTTATGCAAAGTGTTTTGTGGTTGTGTGGATATTTATTAGTAGGTAGGTTCCCAAACATTTTTAATCCTCTGTAGTTAAATTGAATGGAATTTCTCTTTCTGTTGCTTCTTGTGTTTTTTTTTTAAGTTAGTTTTTTGTATTTTGTCTCTCCCATTAGGCTATGAGTTCCTTGAGACCAAGGATTAGTACTTTCCTCCCTCTTTCTTTGTATCTCTAGCATGGTACCTAGTACATTTCCTTTCAGCACATAGTAGGTAATTAAAAAGTGCTAGTTTATTGGGAAGTTAGGGAGCACAGAGTACCTGGCCAGGTGTCAGGAAGATCTGAGCTCAAATCTGAAATTAGACACTTGATGCCTGTATAATTCTGGGCAAATCATTGAACTCTTTCTTGCCTCAGTTTCCTCACTTGTAAAATGAGGTTAATAGTAGCATCTCCCTCCCAGAATTGTTATGATGAGAAAATAATTGTAATAGCACGTAGTAAGCCCTGTATAAATGTTAGCTCTCATCATTATTATTCATTGACTTAATATACTGTATGGATTTAGCTTTGCTGAATGGATGAGATTCCCTGTTGAGAGGAAGGGGTCACTTTTACAGACATCTATGTGCCACTAGTTCCTTGTTGCATACCATTGAGATATTAGGGCTAAGTAAACTTTCTTTTATTGCTATTGTCCAGTGATATACTAGTAAATGATATTGTCCTAATACTATACCTGAATGAGTAGGTTTCTGGTGTTCAGTTTTCCTCAGACACATGCTATGCCTTTTAGTGTATACATTGTCCTGATATTAATTAATTATACCTTCAAACATAATGAAGCTTCTCTGTTTATTTCTTTTAATTGTGTCTATTTTTACTATTGCCTTATCTGAGATAGTGACTGCTACCTTTACTTCTTAAAAAACAATTCATCTCAAGTACAGCAGATTCTTCTCCAACCCCTCATTTTAAGTCTGTGTGAATCTAAGTATGTTCTTCTGTAAACAATAGATTCTGCCTTCCTTTATTTTGTTACCCTCTTTAATTTATGCCTGAGTTCTTCTCACTCATGTTCATAGTTATGATTATTAATTGTATCTTTCTTTTGATCCTATCTCTTACACTATTTTACTTCTTTAGCCCCTCCCCCAACTCTATCTAGAAGGTTTGGGGGCTATGTAAACTCTGGTAAGTGATCTGTTTTTGTTCCATGGCTCCTCCTTCTTTATGGCTCCATGGGTTTTATCCTTTCTCTCTTTTTTTTTTTTTAAATTCCTTCTCCACAATCTACCTTCCAAATTTTGAGTTGTTTTCTTATGGCTAATTCATCCCTCATTCTATCTTCTCTCTTAGGTCGCCCTTCACTTCTCCCTGTTCCAACTTGTCTTCTTATTGAGTTTAATGTTTTGAAATAGTGAGTTACATCCCTTTTCTCCTCCTTTTTCCTTAGTGTACTTCTTTTAATTTCCTTTTTCTTTCTTAAGATTATCAAAGTCAAAGAAAAACATCCCACGCCCTCTGATTGTCATATTTAATATCTCCTATGACCCTTGAAGACATTAGGGTTTCCTTATTAGAGTATATACACTTCCTTATCATATTGTCTCTTGCAATTGATCCAATGTATTTTTACTTTTATAGATTTCTCTTGATTCCTTGAATTTCAAAGACTGTATTCAATCCCATTTTTGTTTAAATTAGCAGTACTTAAGAGTTCTCAATTTCATTAAAGATCCATTTTATTTTTGCTGCAGAATTATGTTCAGTTTCCCAGCTTTATTTTGGAATTATTAGAAAGATGGAAGTCTATGCTAGGATATGGAGGATTTTCTGCTCTATATCTTCTGCTCTATCTGAGCTTAGAGATGCACCACTCTATTAAGCCATAGAATGAATTCTCCCATTCAACCCAAGAATCCACAGAGTGACTTCCAGAGTAATGTGTAGATACTGAGACAGAAAAGCATGGGCAGGAGAAGAATCAAACAAAGGTGTGCAGGTTTCTGCAGTTGGAGCTCTTGGGAGCAGTCTCAGAACTCCCTCACCAGTAAATCCTTCTGGTCCTCATTGTTGGAAAGAAATTTTGGAATATTTGGGGCAGAGTTCAATGAAGTACCCTAGGAAACCGAACATGAGTTTGGTCTAATCCCTAAATGATGAAATCAAGCCCTAGTTTTCCAGGTAGGATCTAACAAGGCTCCAGTGGCTCCAACCAAGCTATGGGAGAAATTTTGCCTTTAGCAAAATACACCTCAAGCAGGCCTTTACACCAGTGACTGGAATTCAGCACAGATACTCCTATGAATACCCTGAGGCTAATACCAAGGGGGATAGATCCCCGATGGAACCTATAGTAGAGAGAAGTCCTAGAACTCTGTAATGAGAGAGAACACTTAGGAAGAATACCAGAGTCCTTTCAAGGAGGGCCCAATGCAGTCCACTATACTTAAGACCTTGGTTATTAGAACCAGGCTTTGTTTCTAACAGGTGGTTGTGGTACCTGGCTCAATCACAGGCTCTCCAACCTAAACACTGAAACTGATGATATGAGAAAACTCTGAATACCATGAGAAAATATATGGAAGAGATTAGCAGAATGAGTTAGAAAGCAGAATATCACAAATCCAATGCAATGAAAAATGGAATCTAGAGCAAGACAGTAAAACAAATCAGATATATGTAGAGTGAAGAAGGACAGTCAAAGAAGGTGAAAGAATGTGTCCAATTTTACTCCAGGCCCTGTTAGATCTGGACACACCCTTCTGGAGTCCTGCAGATAATGGGGGACCTCTTAAACTCAATAAAAAAACTGATGGGTTAGACCAGTGGTTCTCAACCTTCCTAATGCTGTGACACTTTAATACTCACATATGGGCCTATCTGCACTTGGGCAGACTCACCTGGAGATGGATAGAGAAGTGGTGTCTTGGTTCCTAAGATCATCAGAAATATGTGTTTTCTGATGGTGTTAGGCGATCCTGATGACCTCCAGAGGGGTCACAAACCACAGGTTGAGAACCGCTGGGTTAGACTATTATGAGATATTATTTGGATTTACCAGGACCAGGCATTAAGGAAAGGGAGTGAAGAGCCTGAATCCAGGGATTGGTGCTAATTCATGCAAGTGGGGAAAGGGAGGACTCCTGAGGAATTGGAAGTTAATTAATATTGAAACTTTCTTACTGGATTGATAGGGGCTTTAGGCCATTATTTCTGGTCTTACTCTGTCAGGGTGACAAAGCAGTTTTTGAGCTTCCTGAGGACTTCTTTGTTTAGTAGGGTGGGGAGAATCTCACACTTGAAGCACAAAGATTTACATAAACTTAAAATGAGAGATTGGAGCAATCAGGGACAATCATGATTTCAGATAAGTTTAAAGTAAATATAGAAAACAAAATTAGAAAAATAGAGCAATAATATCTTAAAAAGTATAATAAATTAATATAAATAAATAATAAATAAATAATAAATTAATATAAATAATGTAGGTGTCTAACAACATAGCATCTAAATAGTTAAGGGAAAATTGAATGAATTGGAGGGAGAAATAGATAGTAAAACTAATATAATATAATATAATATAATAAATATAACAAATGTAATAAAATATAATATGATATGACATGATATGACATGACATGATATGATATAATGTCATAATATATTCATTTCTTACCTATAAAAATCTAACCAAATGATAAATAAGAAAGAAATCAAGTACTTGAATAGAAATTAATTTTAGAAAAAAAAGATATGATAAGTCCCCTGGTAATTACTAAATGAGAATAGAAAAAGAACTTACATAGCTTTTAGGTGTTTGAAAAATTAAGAATAAACAACGACACTTTTACAAAAACTGACTATGTATTTATTAGAGCATAAAGACCTAACCAAAAAAGTTAAAAAAAAGCAGAAATGCTAAAAACAAGTTTACTGATCATAATACAATAAAAGTAATATTAAGTAAATGGCCCTTAAATAGATAAATATAACTGGAAGTAAATAACATAATTTTAAAGAATTGGCGAATCAAAGAACAAATTGTAGAAACAAGAAAATTTATTTTAAAAAATGACAGTATGATACCACATGCTGTGAATTGGTTCAGCCATTCTGGAAAGCAATTGGGAACTATGCTTAGAAAGTTACCCAATAGTGCATTCTTTCTGAGCAAGCAATGCAGTTGCTACACCTATATTCATAATGAAATCAAACAAAAAGTAAAAGGATCTGTATGTTCAAAAGTATTCATGGTAGCTCTTTTAGTGTTAGCCAAGAATTGAAGATTAAGGGGCTGCTATTGGCTAAATAAATTATAGTTTATGAAAACTATTAGATAATATTTCCCTTGGTGATATCATCAGCTCCCATAAATTGACTTATCTTGATGATGATGATGATGATGATGATGACACTGACTATGTCCAGTTCTAAGATCTGACCCTTCTTTTGACTTCTGGTCCTACATTTCTATTTGAGCTGAATTAGACAGCTCAAATTCAACGTCCTATAGACATCTTTTACTCAACATATCAAAAATTGTACTGATTGTTTTTCCCTTCAAATCCTCCAATCGTCCTACTACTTCTCATTTCTATTGAGGACACTATCATCCTCCCACTTAACCAGCCTCACAACCTAAATGTCATCTTCACATCTTCACTGTCACTCCCTCATGTCCAATCTGTGGCCAGTTCTACCTTCATAACATCTATTGTATAAATCCATTTCTCTGTCATTGCCACCATCATAGTCTAAGATCTGAACATATCATACCCAGTTATTTCTTCTGACTGTCTCTCTGCCTCAAGTCTCTTCTTAGTCCAGTCCATATTTCTACTCACTATTAAATTGATCTTCCTTTTAAAACACAGGTTTGGCCCTGTCACCCCTATTCAATAGAGTGATGCCCTATTTAATGAATTCCAATGGATCCCTATTTCCTCTAAGATCAAATATGGAGTTATCTGTTTGTTATTATAGCCTTTCATAACCTGTTCCTTCTTTTACCTTTTTAGTCTTCTTTATGCCTTACATTCCTCCCCTACTAATGTATATTGTGATTCAGTGACACTGGACTGGCCTTCTTGTTCCTTGCACATGTATGGGGTATTCAATAGGACTAGCACCTCTGGTGTGAAGGTTTGCTAAGCCCCTTTTAGGCATGCTCATTCACTTTAGCAACCACCTTACTCTAAGAAGCTGTAGCATGTGCAGCAGCCACACCTGGTAAAAACTTTTGGCAAATGGGCTAAACAAATTTGAGGGTAATCACAATTCAGTGCCACTTCTGGTATTGCACTCCTGTTAAGTCCCCATCTGAGTATTCTCAGACCTTCCTTTCTGTCTTTCTAAGCTGCCCTGGGGATAGGGAAATGACTCAATTCAATGTGAGTTAAAAAAAACCCAACAACTCCCCCTCAGAATTCATATTGGAACAAATTATTTTATGTCACTGTGAACCGCCCTTTAAACCTGTTAGTGAGTTAGATGGATGTTTACCCCAAGCACGTGAAGACTTCCCCTGGATGAATGGATGGATGACAATATTTGTTCCAACAGCCAAGAAGGTGGCTGAAACAGGTATGGAGCCATGGAAGGAGATCCAGAGAATCAGAGAGACCACCCAGAATCAAGATGAAGAAAAGTCCTGTCTTTGGACAAAACTGAGGTTTGCTGAGAACAAGGACCTGGGAGCTGTCTACCTCTGAGGACTGGACAAGAACCTGGCAGGTGTCTGCTTCTGAATCCAGGTGATTATTTGGCAGATTCAGGAGGGAGCTGGAACCACAGAAAGGGATCCAGGGAATCAGAGAGATTTCCCAGAGTCAAGATGAAGGAAAGCCCTCCCCTTGGATGAGACTGAGGTTTGCTGGACACCAAGGGGTGGAAAGTTTGTGTGGTTTTCTAATGACTGTATTAGTGACTAATGATATTCAGTAATTGGGAATCTAGCTTAGTCACTGACTGCTAGATGAGTGACTGATTAAAGTTAATGGTTGCTCCTTGAGTGGAAGATTGGTATATTGTGAATTGATTGCTTGATTCATTAAGTGAGAAGGGTTTCCCCCTTAGGGAAACCAGGTGATACTTCTTTTGTTATATGGCGAATTGATTGTTTGAATCTCTAAATGAGAAGGGTTTCCCCCTTAGGGAAACCAGGTGATTCTTCTTTTGTTCCTTGTTCTAAATATTGTGGCCACTGAATTAAAAACTGTGTGGCCATTCTAATGTTAAACTGTTATGAATGCTATATTGTGACTTTCTGTAATATGATGTGATATTGAGAATATTATATTGCGAATATTGTACTGAATCTTGATTTGTAATGGAATTACACTTACAGCTTGGTCAGGCGGGAAGATACCAAGATCATCCACTACATCAATTGCCAATCATCTTGACTTTTGTCCTGCTACTGGACTTCAATGACTCAGGAAGAGAGAGGCTAATGACTCTGTGCAACTCTGCCTCACCTTAATCCAAGGCACACAGAAGTAAAGATGTCACCCATGATGCCACTGATCCTCTTCAAAGGACAAACAGGAAGAACAGACATGATACCTCCTGATTCCTTTTTTACTGGCTATTGCCCATGACTAGAATTCTCTCCTCCATCCCCATCTGCCTCCTGGTCCCCTTCAAATTCCAGTTAAAATGCTGCCTTTTATAAGAATCCCTCTTTGTCACCTTTAATGCTACTGCCTTCCTTCTGTTGAGTGTCTCATTTATCACATCTGTATCTTCTTCATATGCTTCCTCCTTGCCTGCCAGTTCTTGCTGAAGTGCATGAAACATAGTTTGTTGACTGACAAACTTGATTGAATGAAATGGGATATTATTGTGCTATAAGAAATAACAAAATGGACAGTTTCAGAGGAAACTGAGAAAAAGATCATTAAAAAGGGTTTGGATCTTTGTAAAGTAATGAGAATTCAGCATGAGTAAGGCCTAAGGAGATGAAGAGCAGACAGTGTCACCATTTGGAAGTCCCAAATGCAGTGATAGCATCAAAGTCTATGAGTAGGGAGAGGAGTATTTACACACACACACACATACACACGCACGTGCTAATGCGTGTGTGCACACACACACACACACACACCATATTTGAGATAAACCCTTGTGGCAAAAGTCAATCAGAACAGAAAAGGGGATATCAATCATTCACCACACTTGAGACTTCCATCTGGTACCTGCATGGGCCCAGAACTGGGGTTCTTTGATAGGAAAGAACTTTTGTACTCCATCCATTTATTTATGCTTTGATGTATGCAAACCACACATTCCCTTTGTATTTCTTTATAGCTGGACATCACTATCCCCCTTTGCTCTATTATTTTGTTAAAATCCGTCTTAAGAAATATTGTACCTCAGAGATCTTCTAGTACAATGTTGTACCTTACAGCATGTTACCCTAAGAAAATGCCTGAATCCTTGTTAAAAAAAATAAAGTTCAATTTCAATGGTGAGTGGATGGGTAGAAATAGCCTGGAGAGTAGAAGATTTTCCACATGAATAACTAAGAAGACCATATGTCATAGGGAAGGCAATTTGGCAAAGTGGATAGAGAGGTGGCATCAGGAAATCCTCGGTCCAGTTTCTGATTCTTCTACATTGGTGCTTCTGTAGTCCCTAAGCAAATCAAATAACTTCTCCTTACCAGGGACAAGTCATTAAGTCTGCAGAGCAATAGCTATTCTTCATTAGCAGAATTACCCCTTACTGAGTTCTTTTCACTAAGGAAATCCAGGTCAGGATAAAAGTGGCCACTGATTTTATTTTCTGATGTTCTCACTCCATAGATATACATGCACACATACATACCCACACAGATACACATATATGCATGCAGCATCAGGATATACTAATTTCCACTGCATCTCCACAGTAATTTGCCCTTCATGTGTATCATGTGACCTTACTTTGCTTTGTTAGTGTCCTGCTGTTTCTGTTCATGTAGGGGTGTCCTAACTAGATGGTAAGTTTCTCTATGGTACCCGACTGTCCTTCCATTTCTAATGTCCTTACCATTAGTAACTCTTTCCTTAACTGACACAATACCAGAGGCATAACCATTTCCCTCTTGCATTCTGTGAGGAATCCAGAGGCACTTGTGTATGCCCCACAGTGTACAGGCAATTCCTGATCATAGGGTTTGCATGAATAATTGAAACTTAAAGATAGTCTCAAATCCCCATATAGTCTAATGGTTTTAGCATCATCTATCATACTTAAAAAACGCAGCTGTTCAGTAGAAAATTATATTTTTTTCCTTTTATTTTTGTAGCAGAAATAGCACTAGACTTGAATAATATAATCTGGATTATTTTAATTCAGTCTCTGACACTTAATATCCAAGTGCCTTTGAGCTAGCCTCAATGTCCCTTCAGGTTTAACTTTCTCCACTTGTAGAATGGCAGGCAGATTTATACAGCTTCGGAAACTTTTATGGAATGCTTCCTCACAAAGGCTGTCCTCACTGTACAGTATCACCATTCTCTTCATTAGCACTACCACCACCATTCTTATCTTTATTATTATCAGTCCAAACCTGTGATTTCATCAGTGTAGGGAACTCTGAACCATGGCCCAGTGGAAGGAATGGTAACTCTGGGTTCAAATCCACTGAGGGGGTGTGTGTGTGTGTGTGTGTGTGTGTGTGTGTGTGTGTGTATGTATACATATCTACCTTTCTCTCTCTCCCTTTCTCTCTCTCTCTCTCTCTATATATATATATCTATATATATCTGTGTGTATATATGTGTATCTATGCATCTATCTGTCTGTCTGTCTTCTCTCTCTCTCTCTGTATGTATGTGTATCTGTGCGTCTGTCTGTCTGTCTGTCTCTCTCTGTCTCTGTCTCTGTCTCTCAACTTTGAGGAAAGTACTTAACCTCCTTGGATCTCAGTTTGCCCATAGACTAGGTGGCCTCTGAAATCTCTTTCAGCTACATATATAAGGGATAATAACACAGACAGTAACCATTTCACATAGTTGTTTTGAGGGAGGTGCTTAAGCCCTATAAAGTCTCCATAAATGAGAGGCTTGTGTGTCTGTCAGCTGCTGGGCCTGCTCCTCTATAGCACGTACAATCTACCAACTGGAGAGTAAACTCTAGAGAAAATGAGCCATGGTCTTAGAAATAAAAGCAATAAACTCAAGCAAGTGCCGGGGAGAGATCCTATACTGGGGTGGCGGGAGCTTCTGTGAACTCCATCAGTGATGCTTACTGCTTCAATAATGTCTCCCCCTCCAAAGCCTTGTGCAAACTTAAGCAAAGTTAATCCGATTAATTCATTAGCTCTGTTAGGTAATGGCTCCAATTAGTCACTTCATCAGGCTCCAGGTTTGGGTATCTTCCCCAGTGCGAGCTTATTCAAGGACCATTAAAAGACCCAGGGGATTCAATACCTATGTCTCTTTATGTGCATGTATGTGAATTTTAGGAAAATAAAAAGGGTTTTATTTGCAAGGAAGTTATTGAACACTCTTGCTGGATAAAATTAAATAAAATCTCTCCTTTTCATGGATTTTCTCAAATCTTCTGAGAAAAATCACCTTTTACTTTTTCATTCCTAGAAATCTGAACTCTTCCACCTGAGGCCAAACAGATATCACAATTGGTCAGGCAGGTTGGAAATTTGCTTGTGAACAAGGGGACAAATAGCAGTGTGTCATCGAAGGGCTGGCAGTTTGGGTGGTATTTTTTTTTAGAAAAAAAAAGGATTCAAGCAGGGTGCAGTGAGAATAGTGGTCCCCAAAACAGCTCTGAAGGAAGAGTTTCCAGAAAAACAATGGGGAAGGAATAAATAAAAAGAAAGTTATAAATTCATCTATTTGCTCTTCTCTGACCCTTGCTTTTACTCCTCTTCACGGCAACTACCCTGGGAAAGGCACAATGCTTTCCCCTGTCACAATATTGAGAAAAATTGAAATGGGGAAGAAAGGCCACCAGATGCTTTATTGTCTTAGCTGTTTCCACATAATTAGCTGGGAATAAAGGTCCTCTGCACGGTTTCATTGCATTGAATGAACTTGGGTATTGCTACCCAGGAGTGTGTTTTATGGGCCATGCTCTGTTATCCAGTGGCTTTTTGAAAACTGCCAGCTACTTTATCACTGCTGGCCAAGGCTGGGCCTGCAACTTAAAATGCAGCAATGCAAAGTTAACTGTGCATGACAGATGTCCATGAAATTGTTTAACACACACTCACGCTCTCACTCACGCAGAGGACAAAGCTGCCTCTGACCCTAGTACTACTCCTCTGGCATCTCTCACTGGCTCAGGGGCCTTATTAAGTATAAACTGAAGGTATAGTGATGATGATGATAGAAAGAAAAAGAGAAAGAAAGAAAAGAAGGAAGGAAGAAAGAGAACAAAACCCATCATGAGATAGCAAAGTGACATGCATGCTGACTGATGATGTTAGCTTCTGCTGGGATTTCCAAAGAATCTTGGAAAAGTTAGTAAGAATAGTCATTAGAAAAACAAATTGTTTGGGAGTCAGGATGGAAATCTGAGGGTTTGGGGTCATCTCCCTTTCTGCTGCATTGCATTCCACAAAGGATCACCCTATGGTTCTTCTCTTGGGGTCCATCTGTAGGCCACGAGAAGGAATGACCTGGTTGGATATCAGTAAACTCAAAAGATTTCAAGGGATTGCTGCCTGTAAACTCTCTGTATCCCAGGTTAGTCTGTAGTCTTGCTTTAATAATATCTGCATTGCTGTTTGGTAGTTTTAAATCCTTTCATCAGAAAGGCCTGGATGACTGTTCTCCACTAAGGGAGACAATCTAGTGCGAAAGAAGAAAGCAAAGAAAGTTATTGGGGGCTGTGTAAACTCCGACAAGGGATTTAATCTTACCTCTGTCTGGCTCCCAATACACTGCACCCACTCATAAGTGAGTCACTTGTTCTCTATTTCATTCCCTTAAGGCTCTGATCTATGTTTAAAGGATCTATACTTTTATCATAATAGGAGGCACTCCCTTCATCAACACAGATCTCAACTCTATCACTTAGTGGCAATTATTTGTGAATCAATGTGGCTGAAAAATTCACTGTCATGCAGCTAAACTGGTGATAATGAATTTCTCTGGGTCTAGCAAGGCTAGTTTTGGGAATATACATATATATGTTTATGTGTCTATATATACACACACAACTCATCACAGAGCCCATATGAAATTTATTCCATAATCGGGAACTGGAGATGTAATAGTTCAATATTTTACCTTTTACTGATCATGTATTTACATTAGAATGTCTCTCTAAAAATCTATAAGCCAGAGGAGTAACTCTAACATTGTTAATTTTAGTCATTGTTTAGGAGGAGAAATTTTCAGATAGCTGGGGCTTCCAATACCCCTCAAATAACACCAAGGTGACCACTTGCTCTGACTTTCCATAGGGTTGATCTTGTCTCAGCTAAACTCTTGCATCTAGGCAAATAAAGATGACTCTTTAAGGAAGTATGGGGAGGGAAGATATTCATGAGGTTGAGATATAGACTGTGTGAGAGATACATACACTGACCCTAGTTCCAGAAATCTGTGGAATGTTTTACCTTTAACAAACATTTATTAATCCCCTACTATGTAAATAATACTATTCAAAAGGCTAAAGGGGATATAAAAACAGACAGGATGTTTCAAAGCCTTAGTTCCATTTTAAGATAGTAGCTAAGATTTTTGGAATACTCTATGTAAGACTGGGCCCATGCCATCATGTATCTTTCAATCAGCAACTATTAAAAATGAAATAAATAAAAATGGTGCTGACTCAGAAAAATCATAATTTTGTAGACTGAATTTTGAATCTCCATTTCAAAAAAATCAGCTTGTCTTTATATATTATTTTATTCTCCATTAAAAAAATAAACATGTCAAGCATAATCCAGTCACAATCTAGTCCAGAGATGCAGTCCATACAATTCAGCAGTAGTCTTTTATTGGTAAGAAAATGTGGTGCTGAGTCTTCCCCTTCATGAAGTTTGTTCTTTGGCTAAACTATACTGTGTATTTTATTATTCTCCCCTCTGGCTATAAACCCAGGATTTACAACAAGCCTCTTAATATGGTGAAATGTCCTTGTTCCCATCATAGTTCAGCTGAGTGGGTTGGCTCATGGATAAAAATATTCAGGGTGAATTTTGAGAGTTGATTTATATTTTCCCTTATCCTTGTGCAGTTTCTGTTCTCCCTAGATCAGTGGTCACTCCCTTAACAAATTGGGGAATATTCTTTTTGGAATGGTGCCCTTATAAACTAGAATAGGAAGATTTTCTAACTTGTAATGGCTCTTTCCAGGGCAGAGTTAAGAACGATTCCTAAAGTGTATCTGTATTGTGTGATCAGAAACAGAGAGAAAAAAAAAGGGAGCATTTGTCTTATCCCCATCCCCTCTCCTATTTGATAGGCTCCTTATCTTTATTAAGGGAATCAAACTCCATGTTTCCTTGTAAAAGTATTTAGCCCTTTGGGGAAACATAAAGTGTCTCACTGGGGTGCTAATTAAATCTTTCACGGTAAAAGAGAGTAATGGTGATGGTGGTGGTGGTGGTAGTGGTGGGGTGAGTGTGTGTGTGTGTGTGTGTGTGTGTGTGTGTGTGTGTGTGTGCTGTGGGTGGCCTGCTCAACATTTTGGTCAATGTTTCATTCCCACCCCTTTTACTAGGACCCTGGTCAGGCCACTTTTATGCCGGTGACAGCTTCATGAAGCACAAAACATGGCGCAATACATGGCATGAAATTGGCAACAAAGCCAAGCAAAAGAAGGAACAATTCTCTGGCAGGATGTGTTCACAATATGGCTGATTGGATCTGGAAGCAGATGCCAGCAGCGGGTATTGTCCCAGTGACTGAAAAGACATGACCCTGGAGGTACAGAAGACAAGGAGGCTCTCCTCATGAACCAAAGGGGGAGGGGAAAAGAGGTGAAACCAATGAATAAATCAGGCAATGAAAACAGGGGAGAAAAGAAAATGCTAAAGAGGACTTTTATGGGGAAAAGGGGGCAGTTCAGTGGGCAATCGTTCTCCCTCCCCAGCTAGCTGAACACTTTCTCAGACAATAGCTTTTTAACAGATGGGAGACCTAGTGAAAGAGGCCAACTTTTGCACAGTTGAGGATCCCTGTTTGTTTAGTCTGCTGCTGGGGCAGGTGTCTGTAGAAAGGCAATCCAGCAGGTTAAGTGTTTCAGCCGCAGCTTAATACCGACTGGTCTGTATGTCAGAGGTGACTGGTTTTATTGGTGAGGACTGGTCTTGTTGAAATGACTTGTGAATTCAAAAGGAAGGAAGGAAGAAAAGAAGAAGGGAGAGAGAGGGGGGGAAGAGAGGGAGGGAGACAGAAAGTAGAGTAGAGAGAGAGGAAGGAAGGGAGGGAGAGAGTTGAGAGAAAAAGTAATATAGAGACAGAGGGGAGATATACAGAGGTGAAGAAAGAAAAGAAAAAGAGACAAAAGAGAGAGAAGGAAGAGAAAGCAAGAGAGGAGGGACAGAGAGGGAAGAAGGAAAATAGAGGAGGGCTGATTTTACCTCCTGAAATGTCAGCTTTGTTCTTTTAGTCCCTATGCTAAGTTAATTCTCATGGCTAAGTAGGTTTCAGACAGTTTGTCAGTAAGTTCTTCAAGTAGAAGAAATTTAACGATTGAAAAATGTTCCCTCTTTAATTTTTAAACCAATTCTTATATATCATTTTGTTCTAAATGAATATATAACCCATCAAGTAGTTTTGTTTAACTTTGATCAAAATCAATCTTGATTATTATGTATCCATGGCTGAAAAGAAGTGTGGACTAAAGGAGGGAGGTTTTGATCATGAATCAGATTCAGGAAAGATGCAACTGAGGCTCTTCCCCAGGTTTTAGGGGCTTCACTAGTGCTTTAGTGTTCGCTAGTTCACACTCATAAGAACTGGTTTGAGTCCCATAGTAAATTGAAGCAGTATTGTGTCCAAGCCTACTAAAGTAAAAAGTCAACATATCTCCTTTCCAGCTTGCTTTTACACTGATCTTTCAGTAACTGAGATATGGTGGTTGTCCTCTTCCCTAGAAAGGAGGATTGGAGGCATCCAGGATTCCTTCAGAAGTAGCTAATCTGAGCCAGTGTAGGTTTAGAGGTTAATCTTTTGGCATATCTGTCTGTATAAAATGGCAAAGAAACCTTGACATGAAGCAGCTAGGGCTAGAGCAGGAGCTCAAAGGATCCCCTCATATGTTCCTGGGAATGAAAGGAAGAAAAACAAAGTTCTTGATTTTGCCTTGGATTGGAGAGATCAGTCTGAGTTGTGCTCAAGGTGCACCATGCCATTCAACCTTTCTGGGGAGGTCTGGTGTGGTACTTTTTTTTTTTTGACGTATTTCATTGGAAAGAGCACTGGTTCTAGAGCCAAAGGACTGGGTTCAAATCCCAGAGCTGACATTTCTTCCCTATGTGATCTTGGATAAATGACAACCTCTCTGGGCTTAAGTGTCTTCATTTATAAAATAAGAGCATCAGACTATACTAGAAGGCCCCTAAGGTGCCTTCATTTACAAAATCTCATTTATAACTTTCTATTGGCATCATCATGCAGAATATCTCTTTATAATCAAAGTTGACACACCATTGCCTAAAGTCTGAGGCTTGACACACCTTTGTTCCTTTGCTTTGACTGTCCCTCACATTCACGAGCAACTTCACCTCACAGAATACCCAACTTCCTTCATCACTCAGCTTAGGCATCACCTCCTCAGGGAAGCCTGATGTTCTAGCCAGGAGGGCTGTCACCCCTTCCTCACTCTATTATGTGTACACTCATCTATTTAAACATTGTATCCTGCCAGTAGACAGTAGGCTCCTTGAGGGCAATGATGCTTTTTTTGGGGGGAGGGAGGGTTTTTTGGGTAGGGCAAAGGGGAGGGAACTGCTCCTGAAGAGGAGCATGTAAGCCATTGGAGGGGAGGCAGCTGTCCACAAGAAACAACACAGAGTGGGTGGGTGGTCTCCATTACCTCCTTTGGCTCAGACATCCAACAAAATTCTCAGTCTAATCCAAGCTACTTAGGGCTCACACCTCTATAGAGGTTTGGACAAAGAGCTGATGTAGTCCTAACTAATCATACTGTTGTCTGTGAGGCAAGGCAGTGTTGTAGTCTGGAGTCATAATACTCCCTAGTGTCAAAAATGTAGTTCTTATCTAGTTTTAATGTGTCAATGTGTATAGACATACATGATACATGTGTGTATATATGCATCTATCTGTGTCTATATATGTATAGAGTTTTCTCAGTCAATATGCAGCCCTTATGTATCCTTACTTAAGGTTAGTGGCCCCTGTTTGTATTTCAGTTTGACATCACTCATCTAGACCACTAAAATGAGGACATTTTCTAAGCTGCCTAAGGGACCAAGAAACTTAATTCTAACAGTGTCACACCAGCCAAGTGTTTGGAGAGGATGGTGGTGAAGGTGGTGGTATGGAACAATACTAGACAAGAATGGCTTTATTGTGGGAGAGTATATAGGAACTTTTGCAAGTATTGTACAGTACTGCTACCCTAGAAATATTTATTGGGCACAAGAAAGTGTACATTTCTGAGATCAAAGCCATAACCAAGAATTTCTCCATCTGGAGAAAGAGATGAAAAATATACCTTCATTTAATAATCAGAGAACCGTGGATATAAGTCGGAGGAAGGGTTGAGAGGCTACTCTTGGGGAACATCTGGTAGCTTACAATCCAATCCAACTGAATAAGCACTGATTAAACTTCTACAGGGTGCAAACACTGTGCCAAGTGCTGGATATGCACAGTGAGAGCTAGTGTAAACTAGTTTGATGGGATATAACCCAGCCCCCAAGATGCCAAGGTTCAAATGATCCAGCAATCACTTCCAGCAGATTGAAATATACTGAAAATTTTTTTCTCACTTTTTTCTGCCACATGGTTAATATAGAAATATGCTTTATATAACTCCATGGGTATAATTGATAACATATTGCTTACCTTCAAAGTGGAAGGGGCAGGGACTAGAGGGAGGGAAATGATTCAGAACTTAAAATGCAAAAAAAGAAAAGAAGGTTAAAAATAAACAAATAGGTAAAAAATGATGATGCTTCTAGAAGGTGGGGCATGTAGCAAGTCCTGGACTGTCTTACAAAGTAATGGCAAGAAAGACAAGGCCTGGTAGTCCAATATTTACTAGAAGGGACAGAATTGTTTCAGGCTTTGTGGACAGGAAAAAAAAGGAAGCAAGGGAGAAGACAGCAGGAAAGGGTGCCCCTGGTAGTAGTGTCTTTTTCTGGTGAACTAATGGTTCCATTATTACCTCAGAGATTGAATGAAAATACCTATTTGGCATTTAAACTTCTTCATAAAACCTCTCTCAAAATTATTCTCTTTTTTTATTTTTGGAGGGGTCTAGGCTGGGCAATTGGGATTAAGTGATTTGCCCAAGGTTACACAGTAAATATTAAGTGTCTGAGGCAAGAATTGAACTCAGGTCCTCCCGATTTCAGGACTTGTGCTCTATTCACTACACCACCTAGCCACCCTACTCTCCAAATTACTTTTACATATTTATTATAGGTTACTCACCTTTATACATGTTCTAGTTCAGCTAAACTCATCTTCTTGCTATTCCTCATGTAAGACATCTCACCTCCTATTTCCCTGTCTTTTCCATAGTTTGTCTCTAATGACTAACTATGATCCTGTTTTACCATTGCCTCTGGAATCTCTAGCCTCATTGAATGCTCAGCTCTTACTATATATTTAAAAGGAATAGAAAGTTGTAAACATATAGAGTTACAGTTTCACGTGCAATCATTTTTTAAAACAATTTACTGCTAGGGAAATGCTTGTTTTATTTCATAAATTAAAAATAAATATACAACATTAAAGAAAAGGAAAATCCAGCCCATATCATTTCCTACAGGAAACCTTTCCTAATGCCCTTAACTACCAGTGCCTCTTCTGCAGGATTTCCCTGTTATTTATTTTTTTGGGTACATGTACACATATACATACATACATACATACATGTATACATAAAATAAATATATGTACATATATCTATGTGTGCACTCATTTAAACACAATCTCTCTTTCTTATAAAGTATAATCTTGATGACTGGAATTATTTCTTTTTTTTTTTGGATCCCCAGTTGCTAAAATAGTGCTTGTACTTACTGTTTATTAATGGATTATTTTCTGAATCTGAAGGTTAATTTTTCTTGGCATGGGGGGAGATTTGCCAAATAAACCTAGGAAGCACTGATGGTTGTTGCAGACATTTTTGAGGGATGCCAGTGGACAATAACTTTGGACAATATTTCTTTTTCAAAATTCTTTCCTGGTGACACTAGATAAATTCCACATGATCCACAAAAATGAATTTGTTTATTGATTAAACAAGTATTTATTTAACTGCTATTATGTATGTTCCAAATTGTGTTTTCAAAATTAAAAGAGATATTAGAAAAAAAGGCATGGGAAGACATGTTGTAAAATATAAACTGATAGACTCTTTAGTATAATGTGTTGACTTCTGACCCCTGTGAGATAGAGATGTTGGTCACAGCAGATCTTGTGACAATTATACACATAAAAGACTGCATGACATTACTACAGAAGGTAGTAAATATCTGCTTTTTAATTATCCCTTAATAGCAAATCAATAGTTTGGTGATTCTTTTTCTTAATGCTCTTTTAATGGCTGTTGAGTCAAAATGAATTTGGGTTAAAAATAGAACAAATTGAAAGAATTGGGGTACCAAATCCAAACTATTACTGAGATCCTGTTCAGCTTACCCTGTCATCAAAGTCCCAACATGACTATGCATTAATAAGAGGGTTTCAGGAGAGTTGGGAAGATTTCATGTAGTACTTATCACCGCTAAGCTCATCTGTCAGTGACATTTTCATGGTTCCTGCACCACATATGGCATTCAACTTTAGAGTAAATATGATTCAACCTGGACAAAAAAAAATGACCTTAGACTCCCCTAGATGAAACAGATCCCTTCAAATTTCATCTCTGTTTGTGCTTCTAGTGATATAAGATAAAGAAGTGACACGCACAAAGTTTTCTATCACAAAGGGAAAAAAATAAGATTTCTCCATTTACTAAATGTTGAATCTGATGTCTGCAAGACCTCATTCGATGTGATTTTCCATTAGGATCTAATTTTTCATCTTCAACAATAATATACCTACATCCAGTAGAGCATTGCTATAATATTCAACAATCTCACAAATAGGACGTGTGTTAAAAATTTTAAATAGACAAATATTTATTGCGTTCCTGTTATGTGTTGTTATTGTTCCTGAAGGTGTCTATAAGAGGGGAGTCAGTTGGGAAAGGCTTTGTTTGGGGGTGGGGATGGTACATTTTAAATATTGCATCACTCAAATGTTTTCATGTAAGATTTTTATTAATCTGAGCAGAAAACCTGGACTGGGAAAATACTGCCTTTCCATTTTTCTCAGGTCTGACCATGCCACTACCTTGCTCAAGAAGCCTTTGTGGTTCCCTATTTCTCTAAGATAAAATACAAACTCATTTGTCTGGAGTTTAAAGCCCTTCACAACATTGTTCTAACCTTACTTATTTTTGGACAAATTTCCCATTGAGAGATGCTGGTGGACACTTACTTTTCCTTATGTCCTCAGCCAAAGTGGTCTGCTTCTATTTTCTACACACAGCTTTCTATCTTTCACTTCTGGTCCTCTGCTGCCATGTCTGGAGTGCTCTCTCCCTCCTTACCCTCATCTCCCAGAATATCTGGCTCTCTTCAAGTTTTGGTTCAAATGCCATCTCCTACAGGAATCCTTCTTTTATCCACTCAACCAACAAATTATTAAACCAATCAGTCATTAATAAAGATTAAGCAGCTACTATTTGCCAGGTTCTGGGTACAATGCCAGAGACACAAAGACAAAGGCAAAATAACCTCTTCCCTCAAGAAGCTTACAGTCTAATGAGGGGACAACATATACATACAGGATGGGGAGTCATTGATTAGGACAATTTAAAAGAATTTCTCTCCCCTCAAAGTACACGATGAAATCACCAGAGAATAAATACATGGCAAAGATAATAAAATGTTAGGTTCTTGAACTAAGTGAAAAAATTTTTAAAAAGTGCTTTTTTATTTCTTTGTGAATTATGATAGTTAAATTTAATAGAATGAAAAAGGGGTGAGCTATTGCCTGCTGGGTGAATTAACAGTATCCTTGGTGGCTCTTCAAAAAGCAAGTGATTTATAATCAAGGGAGAAGAAAATTATGAGCAGTAAACTGAGAAGAAAGCTAGTCCTGGCTATCAGGAGGTAAGCTGGAGAGATGTATAGTCCCATGGATCAAAGCTGAATGAGATACTCAGAAAAGACTTAATATTCAGGTGAGCAGCAGTTGGTGAGGGCATCATTAGAGAGGGCATTGGAATCCTGCAGTGCCCGAGGACTGAGTTTCCTGAGCCATGTAGTTTCAATTTATGACTGTTCAATATTTATTTATCACCTTGTCCAGAAATGAACATCAGGTTCACAGAGGCAGGGTTTTTTTTTGACCATTTTTACAATTTTTAATATAATTTTTATATTCTATATTTATTTTTACGTGTATAAAATATAATAATGAATTTAATCTAGGTTAAATTTATTATTTTACATTTTCATATATATAATTAATAATTTCATATAATTTTAAAAATAATTCATTGCAGCAAAAACTTTTGCTTTGAACCATTTGTGTCTTCCAACTCGTTTGTGTCAAACACATATAGAAATGGACACATGTGGGCTGCATATTGACTAAAAAACCCCACAAATTAATATTACTCATGTTTATTTTATTTTTTTCCTTATTTTGTTAAACATTTCCCAATTATGTTTTAATCTGGTTCTGGCTGTGGCTGTATGTTTGGCACTTCTGCTGTAGCTGTCTAGGAAAGGTAAATACATTGGTAGAAACTTATGAAGGATGGCTAGCGGCACAGTAGATAAAATGCTGACAAGAAGCCAGGAAGATTTGTCTTCTTGGGTTCAAATCCAGTCTTGGATGCCTACTAGCTGTGTGACCCCGAACAAGTTACTTAATTCCTTTTGCCTCAGTTTCCTTATCTGTAAAATGAGCTGGAGAAGGAAATGGTAAACCACCCCAGTGTCTTTGTCAAGAAAACCCCAAATGGGGTCAGAAAGAATTAGATGTGACCGAAAATGATTGAAGAGAAACTTAGGAATTAAAGTGATAGGAGGGTAGAACACAGAGTATCTTGAACTTGGGTATAAGTTTTATTGTGAACCCAATGTGAAAGTTCAAATTGGAATAGATAACACAGATTAGATGATAGATAACCTTTGAAGTGCTCTTACTATATGACTTCCCACTTTCTTTCCTGATTAAACATGCCATGAGAGATTTCTTTTAAGTTACTTCTTGTAACTAACTAACAAGCTAACAAGGACACATGATTAAAATATGCAAATGAAAATTAAACTTTTCTCCAATGCAATAGATCTACAGCATAACAATATTATAAGCACGAATATATCTGTGAGGAAGTAGCAAAGATGGCAGAGTAGGAGAAAGCAATATAGACTCCCCCTCCATGACAACTACTCTGTTAAAGGATTAAGAGTGATCAGGAATTCCTAGCCTAAAGTGAGACCATAGGCAAGTGATCTGGGAATGAGCTACAGAAAAACGGTGTGCAGGCAACTTTGGTCTGTCCCAGACTGGGAAGAAATTGGCTTATAGTGTTATTTATATATTTCCTGCTGGTCTACATGCTTATTCTCAAGGTCTATGAATTTTCTTTGCCTTAGGATCTTGGGTAATTTCAACCTTTTAAAATTGTCCCTCATTGTTTACTTTCTGATGGGTTCTGAGAAAATTGGCAACTCTTGTATGAACTGCAGAGCAGTTCTGCAGAGCAAAGCTAGCATAAACAAGACAATTTACACAATAATAATATCATTTAGAGAAAATAAAATTTCAAAATTTTAAGAACTTTGGTCAATCCAAGTACGATGTCAGAGGACTAATGATGAATCATGCTATCTACCTATTGATAGTGAGGTGATGAATTCTTGATGCAAAATGAGACATGCATTTTTTTGACTTGGAAAAATAGACTTTTTTGTTGACCATAATATTTTGGCACAAGAGGAATAAAACCTTTTTTTTTTTAAGAAAGTAAATGCAAATATTGGTAGAAGTGCAGGATACCAGTTGTAAATGAGTTAAAATCTGAAGGAAGCTAAAAGATAGAGATGAGAACTGAATGCATTCCAGGCACGGGGTGGGGGGGAAGCACAGGGGTTTGAGATGGAATTCAAGGTCAGGAAACAGCAAGTAGGCTAGTTTCAGTGGATAGTGTGCTTCATCATAAGTCCTCTAGAACTGTAGCTGACCTTTATGCTGATCAGAGTTCCCAAGTACATCCTTAGAGTTTGTTTTGCTTAGGATGAATCCCTCTTTTAATGTGCTCCCTCTTCTCATTTCCCCCTTTTCCCTTTCCTTATTTTCCTGATGGCCAGAATGTATTTCTGTACTTGGGTGGGTGTGTATTCTTTCTTTGTCTCTCACTTCACAATAGAGTGAGGTTAAAGTGCACCGCCTTCACTCTCCCCACACTGGTAAAATGGAATGCTACTTGTTGTACCCTTATTATATCAGAGAATTTTCCTAAACATGATTTTCCTTTCCTTATACCCTCATCTCTGGTATATTCTCCTATATTTCCATTCTTAAGATCATCAGGATGTAACAGAATGATTATGACTTTGTCATACAATTAGTATGCCCTTTATGAACCTTGGTGATGAATGGTTTGGGACACATACATCATTTCCTTATATTTGAATGTAAGCATTTTATCCTTGTTTGACTCTTTAACACCATTCATATTCATCTTTTTATGTTTCTCTTTATTCTGGTGTTTGAATGTCATAGTTTCTCTGCAGCTCTGGTGTTTCCTCAAAAATACGTAAAAGTCCTTTATTTCATTAATGATCCATTTATTCCTCTGTAGCATTATACTCAGTTTTACTGGATAAGTTATTCTGGGTTGTAAGCCCACATCTTTGACCCTCTGGAATATCGTATTCCAGATTCTCCACTCTTTTATAGGAATGACCGCTAAATCATCTACTCTCCTGATAGTAGTTCCTTAGCTCTTGAATTCTTTCATTCTGCTGGCAGTGTTTCTTTTTTTGACCATGAAGCTCTGGATTTTGACTAAGATATTCCTTGGAATATTGATTTTGGTGTGTCTTTCAGGAAATGACTGGTGGATTCTTTCTATTTTTCTTTGATTTTTTTTATTTTTTTTTCACTTTGCCTTTTTGTTCTAAAAGATTTTTTTTTGTCATTGCTTAGTCATTCCTGTTGGGTCTGACGCTTTGTAATAGCATTTGTGGGTTTCTAGGCAAAGATACTGAATGGTTTGCCATTTCCTTTTCCAGTTCATTTTACAGATGAGGAACTGAGGCAAACAGGGTTTCATTACTTGCCCAGGGTCACACAACTAGGAAGTGTCTGAGGTCAGATTTGAACTCAGGAAGATGAGTCTTCCTGACTATAGACCTAACACTTTACCCACTGTGCCTCTCTCACCTGCCCTTCTAAGAGATAAGTGCAGTTTTCTTTAAAGATTTCTTGAAATATGTTATCTAAGATCTTTTTTTGGTGGTTGTTTAAAGTTTTCAGATAGTGCAATGATTCTTAAGTTTCTTTCTCCTTGTTATTTTTTCAAGATCAGTTGTTTTTTCTTAAATTTTCTTATTCTTTTTTTTAGCTTTTTGACTTTGTATGAATATTTCTTTTGCCTCATGGAGTCATTAGCTTCTACTTAGTTCATTCTAATTTTTAGGGAGTTAGTTGCTTAGTCAAGGTTTTGTACCTCTGGTGCCAAACTGTTAATTCCCTTTTCCAATTCTTTTTTCCTTAGTTCTCATTTCTTTTCCAATTTTTTCCCTTCATTCTCATTTCATTTAGAAAAAAAATAACTCTTGCTTCATTTCTTTCAGAAACTCTGATTGCATTTATGCCTAAGCTGTTTTTCTCTGTGCCATTCCCTGTAAATATTTTGAAGTCATTATCTTCTTTTGAATATGTTTCTGAGCATCCCAGCCAGTATAATAACTCATTACAGTAAGTTTTTTCTAATGTTTTTTTGTTTGCCCATTCCTCCAGTCTACTTCTTCACTTTGGACTTGATGCTATAGTGGGGCTCTGCCACACTTCTGGAGGGAAGATATAAGGAAATTCTGCTTCTGCTTTCTTTGGATTTTTGAGTGTCATATTATTCCAGTGTCTTAGGGACAGACTGGGGACCTGCCAATTTTCCAATACTCCCAAAGTGACTTGATCCAGGGCAGATTCTGACTGAAGCCCCTCTGATCTGAGCTATGAAAGTTTTTGACCTGGGTTTGTGTTTGTGTAAGAGTATATTGCTGTTGGACTCAGTTTCTATGAAGTAGCTGGAAAGCTCTACATATTCAAAGTAGAAGAATTGTAGGAACCCTTTTGGTCTGAGATTCTTTCTTTGGTGGGACCTGTTCTGACCTTGTTTTTAAGCTACACTGCAGCTGCTGGTTTCTAAACTTCCTTCTTTCTTTATTCATGGCTGAGGGACTTCTTATGAAAAATGCCACTCCCCTGCACAGATTCCCTTGTCACTCAGCTCTCAATCTGTGACACAGACCTAGGTGGGTGAGTGACAGAGTAGCTAGTTTGCACCTATCTCGTGACAGGTTAGAGTTTATTTTGCTTAAAGCAAATCCATCCCTTCTCCCCTTTCCCTCCTATTTCATTGTTGAGAAATATATTCTTGGATCCAACTATGTGTACCAGTGTATTCATATTCCTTTCTTCTTTTCATTCTTTTTTTAAGATTGTTAAAACACAGGCAGCCTATTCCCAGGTTATCTTTCTAATTAGATTCCTTCTATTACTCTGATATTGATGATCAAGTTCAGAGGCAACACGTTTTTCCATGTTATAAGAAGTTTCTTTTTGTTTAGTTTCATTTTGATTCTTCATTCATTTTTACCTTTCTTCTAAATCCTGTATTTGAACCTCATCATTTCTATGTAGCTTTGGTCTTGTTATTGGGAATGCTTAGAAGTCTTCTATGTCATTAATGATCTATTTTTATCCATGATATAATTATGTTCAGTTTGCCAGGTAAGTTTTTCTTCTCTCCCCCCGCCCCACCCCACCCCACCCCGGCCCCACCATGTAGTCCAACCACTTTTTATTTTATTTATTTTTAAATTTTATTTTTAATTTATGGAATACAACAAGCATTTCCATAATATAGTATAATGAAAAATCTGATTGTACATGAAACTGCAAATCTGCAATGTACAACTTGCTATTCTTTTCAAATATATAGCAAAAATAGTATGTAAATATCTTTTTTTCTTCTCTTCTCCCCCACCCTAGAGGTAGCTACCACTAGACACAGATGGGTACATATGTAAAATTGTTCTATACATGTTTCTATTTATCAGTTCTTTCTCTGGAGACAGATAGTATCTTTCTTCATATGTCCTTTGTAGTGATTTTGGGTTTTTATAATAAACAAAATAACATATTCACTCAAATTCATTTTTAAAACAATATTTCCATTTAGCTGTAAGTCGATATCCCTTGTTTATATTCCAGGCTCTCTCCTCCATGATAGATACATGTGTTGAACAGCATGTGAGTCTGACCATGACTTCTTAGTACTTGAATTCTTTCTTTCTGTCTGCTGTCAATATAAGGTCTGGATTCTGATTGTAATTTTAATGGGAATTTTCCTTTTGGGATTTTCCTCTAGGATCTATTTTTTCCAGGTCAGTTATTGTTGCTATCAGGTACCTTCCATTTTCTTCTATTTTGACTTTGTGTTAATATTTCTTATCATCTCATGAAATCTTTAGCTTCTCTTTTAATTCAAATCTAATGTTCAGGGAGTTTGCTACTTGACCAAAGTTTTATATGTCTTGCACTAAACTTTGAACTTACTTTCCAACTCTTTTGAAATTCTCATTTCTTTTCCATTGTTTTTCTCTAGTGCTCTCATTTATTTTACTAAAACATTTTAAAAATCCTCTTTTGAACTCTTGCTTCATCTTTTCTAGGAACTTAGCTGATTCTGTGCCTAAACTGTGTTTTTATTTGAGACTTTGACTGTAGCTATTTTGGAGTCATTCTATTTTGGGCTTATGTCTTAGTTATTTCTGTCACCACAAAAACTTCTAATGTTGGAATTCTTTTTTTTGTTATTTTTGTTCATTTTTCCTGGCTTGCATGCTAATTTTTGGGCTTAATGTTAGGATTCAGTCCTATTCACTTCTAGAGGGAAGGACTAGGTTGATCTTACTGTTTTCTTGGAAATATTAAGAATCATATTATTTTAGGATCTTAGGGATAATAAACAAGCCATAATTTGCAAATTTATGTCATCCAGGGAAAAGTAATTTCCTCCCTACTCTACAAGTTCCTGACTTGGGGTTTGGCCTGAGTCACTGTAGCCTGGTGCTAGATTCAGCTACTGTCAGGCAGCTTGGAAGCTCTGCTAGTTCAGAACATCAGACTTCCTTTTGGTTTAGGAATCATCCTATACTGCTTCTTCCTCTGCAGGATTTGGACTAGATTAGAATTTAGAAGTGAGAGCCAGCTCTGTTCCTTTTATCTGAGCCACATCATCGCTCCATGCTTCTAAACTTATTTCTCTCTCGGTATACCATGTACCACTTGTTATCATTCTATAATCCAGAATGTCACCTTTGGACTTAGATCCCTTCCTCAACACTCCCTTAATCTGTGACCTAGAACTGACTAGTGGACAGTGCTGCCAATTGATAACTTCCCACAGCTTGAATGAGTTTGTGTAGTCTGAAACCTCCTCTTTCCCTGGTTCACAGCTTCTTCCAGTTCTGGACTTATCTATGTAGCATGGTCCTTTAAAGACCCTCTCACCACTGTCTACAGCTCTCTCTGTGTCTTTCTCCATGTTGACCTTGGCTGGAAAAATGACTCTTGTTACCTTTCGTTGGATTTTCCCATTAGGATTCAGTCTCATGCATTTTTAGATCCGTTTTTAGGATTTTTTTCTTTGTGGGGACGGGGGTAAGAGGCCTCATGGTACTTTTTCCTGCTACTTGGCCATCTGGGCAACAGTTCCATTACTTTAATTTCTGCTAACAATTTCATCACTGAGAAAATAGAAGTACCAAATGAGGAGAAGTACTATTCTTTGATTAATTCTGTCCATAAAAAGTTGGAGATGAAGAAGTGACAGAAATTTTGGGACAATGGAACCACACCATCTTGGAATTTATATTGGTGGATAAAGGGAATCTGGGCATAGTTAGATGTGTATTCTAGACTATAGCAAAGTACACTTCAAAAAGTTCCTAGATTTGCTCTTACAGCTACAATCTCTAAAAAGGAAGACATGTCAGGAAGGGTAGAAAACATTTTTTAAAAATAAGCCGTGTGTGTGTGTGTGTGTGTGTGTAGTCCATATGGACGCTGAGATCATTATTCCAGATCTTCCTTACACTGGTCAGTTGGACACCCCTAGTGTGGCAGGCCACACCTCCCTCTCAAGGTTCTAGGTGTATTGCTAATGGCAGTAGAGTTCTTCCAATGCTATCTTCTTGAGTGCCCTATTCTGTTGTGTTCTTTCCAATATCAATCAAACAGTGCCAGTTAATATCTCCCCAAAATCAATTCCCATGATTAACATCCAACCATCAATTTAGCCAGTTGATATCTCTGAAATGTCATTGGTAACTAATTAACATTGATTAGTTTTTACAAAGGGATGTTCACTGAAAAGATACAGCAAGAAGCAAAGTGCAGAAGGATTTCCTCAAACTGGAGAGCATTTCCTGCTCTGATCCCCCAGTCCCTGGAAAGAGTGGGACCAAAGAAAGAGGTTGCCACAAAGCATTCATTCCATCAGATTCACTTATTAATGTGGTGCAGTTTACAAATGTAGCTCCTCTTTTGCTCTCTGGACTCAATGCCTCAGACCTGGTAACTCACTGTTTGTCTGGGTTAAACATTCTCCTCAGAGCTGCACTGGTGCATTAGACTTAACTGCTGTCAAGCTCTGGTGTAGACTCCGGTGCTTAGCTCTTTTGGCTGTTTTTGTGACCTTTCAAAGCTCCCAATATCATAATCCAGTCCATTACCTCTCCTACACTCATTCCCAAAAGAGAATGGAACAATGAAACACAATAGAGACAGAAAAACCACACCACCTTGTGTTCAAGGCCTCTGGGTAGGGCCATAAGTTTCTGTAGTTCCTCGCTTAACCTAGAACCTTATAGTATGTCTCCCTTCAATTGACATTAGGAAAAATCATGCCCTTCAGCATGAACACTCAGTTTCAGCTCAGCAGCCAATTAAAATGTATGTCTTCACTCAAAGTAAGCAGACAGGAAACAGTCACAGAATACCTGCTCATGCTCTGAAGTCTAGGCAGGGCCCACTTATTCCTAAGTCCAGAAGCAGGCTCCCTATGGTATAAAGCAGGGAAGCCTGCACACACTCACAGAACTGGGCCCTTATTGGCCAGTCACCCTAGAACATACATAATCATGAATAATCCTGATAGAGAACAAAAGGGGAAGATTATAAAGCTGCTAATATAGCTATCTGATAAGCTCAGATTTTAAAGGACATGGTCAATGAATTGAAAAACTGGAATTAATCGAGGTCAAATAGAAATGAGTGGCATGAACTTGTAAAAAAAATTGTAAGAAAGAATAAATCCTGTGGTAAGGAAAGAAATGTGCTTTCAATTATGTGGCAAGCAAGGAAATAGATAAGTAGAGAGATTTCTGGAAGTGGGGGTATAAAATTAATAGATGACAAAGACAAATAAGAACGATTCAATTATGTTCATTCACTTATCTAGTCAATAACTATTTTATATTTAACTTCCATATTTTTCACTAATTAAACTTCAAATTAGGAAGGAGAATATGAATATTATTGAGGAAATTAAGGCCCACAATATAAGTTAAATTCAAGAAGAAAAATGTGTAGAAAAATTAAATTCAAGGCTATAGGCTCATGTCATTTTAATAGGAAAAAATATTTAATCCAATTTTCTTTTGGGGGGATTTAAGGGATGGGGTTATTTTTTTTTCATGACAGGTTATTCCTATTCCAGACACACTCCCTTCCACTCTCCCTTTTCTTAAGTCCATCAAATAGACAGACCCATTAAGAACAAGCCTTGACATTTTAGACAAATGTATCCCTTACTTACAAAGCTGTTGGAAGATCTCCCAGGATCACAGAAACTTTGGAGATGGCAGAAGCAGTAGACCAGGATGATGAAGAATGCTGGGAGTCAGGCTGTTGTTCCATGTATTGGAGGTACTGGTCATCTCTCCTTCCCTCTCTCCCTCTCCCTCTCCCTCCCTCTCTCTGTCTCTCTATCTCTCTATCTCTGTCTCTCTCTGTCTCTGTCTCTCTGTCTTTGTCTCTCTCTCTGTCTCTATGTCTATGTCTCTGTGTCTCTGTCTCTCTCTGTCTCTGTCTGTCTCTCTGTATCTGTTTCTCTCTTTTCTGTCTTTTTCTCTCCCAGGATCCTCAAAACTCCCACTGTTTTGGAAGAAATCTTGCCTTCCAGTTCTAATCTCAAGTTAGTCTCTTCTCTTCCTAAGCTATAAAGAAACACCATTCCAAGGGTCTTTGCAAGGATTTTTTTTTTTACAAAGAAATAAAAGTTTTTCTAAGTAACAAGCATGTTTTCTCTTAAGTGCCATGTAGAGCTTCACAGTTGCTGAAAGAAAACTCCCTAACTTCTTAAGATCTTATCCATATCCATTTTTCATATACCAAGGTTTTGCTCTGACATATCTAACTTTACTGTAGTTTAATGTAACCTCACCTCAATGTTCTCATTTGATTGAGAACTTTACACTTATTTTACATAGTTTACTGTGAGTTTACATCATTATATATGTGTATACATATGTTACATATATACACATATATCACACACAAATATATACACACACACATGCACATGTGTTCATTTTTTTTCATTTGTGTCTGACTATGACCCCATTTGGGGTTTTCTTGGCAAAGATACTGGAATGATTTCACATTTTCTTCTCCAACTCATTTTACAGATGAGGAAACTGAGGCAAGCAGGATTAAGTGATTTGCCTAGAGTCACACAGTGAGTTTCTAATGGCTAGATTTGAACTCAAGAAGATGAGTCTTCCTGACTCCAGGTGAGAATTTCATCCACTGTGCCACCTACCTGCCCATACACATGCATATGCCTATATTTATACATATACTGTGTACACACATATAATATATCTGCATTTATGCATTCATACATGAACACATCACAAGTCTGATTTCAGAAAAGTCTAATTTTAATATTTATATTATCATATAACTATTATATTCCACATTAAACTTATTATCTATTCAGAATTATGATTAGGACAGACATGCATGCTAATATATCACATTATTATATAGAGACATACAATTTACATGGCTATATATATGTATATTTCCACACATATAAAACACATGTGTGTATACATTAATGTGTACCTAACAAGTCTTGTTCTAGAATATCATTAGGACACAAACTCTGAGGATCTTAAATTTTCAAAGGTTCAAGTTAAGTTTCAAGTATGGGTGTAGCAACAGACTATCTATACATATTGATCTGTCTTAGTTTGAAGAGCTTCATAGTAGAACACAAACACATAACAAAATGCTTAATAAATTTTAGATTATTTTTACTATTATTTTTACTATTAATACCTTAAAAAATATTCTGCTGAGGTATGGATTGGTTGTAATCTGCATCGCTGGATCATCTGCCTACATGGAAAAATGTTGGAAATATTGAAGGAAGAATGCATCTAACCAATCTTCCATGATGGCAAGATCCTTGAAGGCAAAGACAATAGCTTATTTATATTTGTATCTTTCTGAGTATGTAGCACAGTACCTTATACATAGTAGGAACTTAATCAATGTTTGTTGAATGAATGCATTTCCTCAGTTCTTCTGTACATCATTAGAGATTTGGAGTGTTCAGTCATTCATAATACCTATCCTTGTAGTTTTGGGGTAGAGCAAGAACTATTTGGTGATAGCTTTTGAGCTGGAAGACACTGTTGAAGTCAGCTAATCCAATCTAATTTCATACATACACACACAGAGTGTGTATACATATATATACATATACACATACATATCTATGTATATGCATATGTTGTTCAGTCATTTATCGGTTGTGTCAGACTCTTCATGACCCCATTTGGGGTTTTCTTGGTCAACAAAAGCCCCACAAAATATGTGAGGATACTGAGGTTCATTGAGGTCAGGCTACTTGTCTGAGATCACAGCCAGGTATTAGGTGAGAGATGTGGGATTGAAACCTCTCAGACTGAGCACTTTGACTCCAAACCTTTCCAATATGATGTCCCGCTTCTCAAAGTGGAGACACCAACAAATAGTATTTCTAATTTTTCTTCCTAGCACATAAGCCTTACCTAAACTCTTCTCCCATGTGGTATGTAAAGAATATTATGGGTAGCATGCTGATTATATTTCATCTAGACCTGTGTTTCAACAACTCCAAAGCCCTCCCAATTCTGACACAATTACTTTTTGTTGCTTCAAAAAATACTCAATTGTATAATGTTTTAGAATTTTTTAAATACCTTACTTCATGATTTAGAGGCTATGTTTTACCATCTGAGCCAATAAGAGCAGAAATCATGTCCCATGAAGATGCACTGAGCAGCATAATTTTTGTCTTCAAGAAATGACCAAAATTCATATTTGTAACCATGAAACTTGTTCTATGTCCCTGATATATTTTCCCATTTTTCCTTGACTTATTTCAGCAATTTGACTTCTATCCTTTCCATGCATGTTGAATTCATACACTCTAAAAACCTGATTTCAAATTAAATATAAAAATGAATCTACTGTGAAAAAGAAATACCAGTATCACTTTCCATAAAGGGAAAAATGCCTATTAATATGATAGAGGGAAAAGATTCTGTTTTCCCCCCTAGGAATGATGCCAATGATGAGTTTGAAAGGTTCAGTCTGCCCACCTGCAGTTAGACAAACTGTGATGATAAGAAAAAGACAAAGAGGGAAGGAGAGACCCGCTAACCTGTAATAACTCTTCCACTCCATTTTTATACTATATATCCTGCTGTGCTCACCACTTTCAGCTGTGATGAAAATGTTGTTGTCTGACCTCATAAACCCTTGGCCCTTTGCTAATTTTTTTTCTCTTTTGTTCTCTTTTTATTATAGATCCTCAGATGGCAAAAGGCTCAGTGATGGCCAATGAAAGCTTTTGAAAAGCATTCTATTTAAACAATTTCCCACAGAATTTATAGAGTCTTAGCCAGAGAGGACAAAGTGAGTGTGGGGACAAGGCCATATTTATCATAGGGGATTTCAGGTAGTTTCCTAGAATCTCAGTTCCTGAAGGAGGCTGATAATTGATCCCAAAATCATTTTTCTGTACACATAGATTTTTCTTTTCAGATGAAAGGTGACTCTTAAGTCTAAGGTAGCTCAGACCCTTCCCTCCTCTAATATGTCTCTTTCTTGGGGAGAGCGACAGATTACTGAAACTCTTTATAAAACAGTCACTCAGTAAACACATAATAATCCTACTGTGTGTCAGTCAGTGTACTAATCACTGGGGATATAAAGACATATAACAGTCCCTCCACTCATGGAGCTCACAGTTTAATGGAGGAAAGAAACATTGAAGCAACTATGTGCAAACCAGGTACATACAGGATAAAGCAGACATAATGAGGGCAAGACAATAGAGTTAAGGGGAATCAGGAAAGGCTTTCCATAGAAGATGGGACTTTATCTGGGACTTGAAGGAAGCCTTTCAGGCAAGGGAAGGCAAGAAGCAGAGATGAGGAGATAGCGCCAAGTATCAGGTATTGAAGATGCATGGTCAAAAAATGGGATTTCTTATGTCAGGAACAGAATGAGATCAGTCACAGGACCAAAGACTAGGTGATTGGGGAGGGGAAACAGAGTAGAAGGTAGAAAAAGACTGGAAAGGTAGAAACTTCTAGGCCAAATAGAGGATTTTATATCTGACTCTGGAGGTGATAGGGAACCACTTAAGTTATTGAATAGGTAGGTATCACGGTCAGGTTTATACTTTAAGAAGACAGTTCTGACAACCAAATGGCAGATTGATTGGAGTCAGGAAAGACTTGGGGCAGGCCCATCAACAGGGTCCAGAGGTGATAGGGCCTACACTAGGGTGGTAGCAGTGTCAGAAGAGAAGTTGAGAAGTTACAAAAGTGAAATCAGCAGGCCTTGGCAACAAATACTCCTGTAGTTAAAATGCCTATTCAGGAAGGGTGTTTTCTTTTTTCTTTTCTTTTTGAACTAATATATATATATGTATATATATGTTGTGTCCTTATTTGTAGTGTTTGCCAATTTCCAAGAATATAAATTCTCCTACTGGACGTTTAACAACCAGTTAAGAGACATTATGAACTGATGCCAGTTTATCCCTGGTTGAATCAAAGAAAATTGGCTGTTGATCAGGAATAGAAGAAGAGGTGACCATTCATTACACCTTAAATGAAATGACTCTACCCTCTCATGTTCTCTTCCTGTCTCCTGAATATGTGACATGTAACTCTCTTTCTGAGATATCCCTTGAGATGACAAGGGTGGGACACCACAGTAGAACTGATGACTGCCAAATTAGCTAGAATGAAGTTTTGGATAGGTGAATTTGAACCTTGGGCTTAACAATTTTTCTTCTGAGCATATGTGACCAAAGAGCTATTCAGAGGTGAGCATTTCTAGTCTTGTGAGTTCAAGAGGTTGGGAGCTCCTGGGTCCCACAGTTAGTGGTAGCTACATTCCTTCAGTTCTTGGAGGTTATAGTGGCCACAAAGGGAATAGCCCAAGCCCTGCCTTATCTTACCAAAAAACAGAGACTTTAAAGGCATATCATAAGAACAAAACATTAACTCAGCACAAACCCACAAAATGCTTCATTTTAAAATGTTTTAAGAATCTAACTCCCAAAGAGTATAATCAGAATTATAAGTTAAAGTTTCTTCTTTGTATTTGTCAGTATGTACTTGTGAGTCTTTTTGGATATTAAGCATGTCTTTTGTGAGGAATAAGGGAGATGTCTAGACCTGATCTGGTACCCAGAATATCTTTCTACTTCTTCTTGGATAAATTTCTGACTTAAGCCCAAACTCAGCTTTAAGTGACTTTTCTTGGGTCTCCATGGTGGATGTAGAAAGAGCAAAATAGTATAAGAAAAAATCTGACTCCTCTCCTTAGAGGGGTCCCCCTAAATTTAATCCATTGTATGTGTATGGTATAAAGCTAGGGATCCCTTGATAGTGAGGAAGTGAGCATTCACCTTATCCTCACCCAAAGAGTGATAAAAGTTGTATTGTTATAAATGGCTTGTGAGAAGTGGTATATAAAAAACATCATCAAAGATATGTTGGATCAGAAAATAAGAATCTTATATTATGGGAAGATGGGAATAACCAAGTAACTAGATCAGAAATTTGTAAACCATAGCAAAGTTTATTTCATTCTCCAGTGAAGGTGGTTCTCTGCTTGGATAAAATTCAGGGAGAGAGCAATAGGTTTTATAGGGCCAGAGAGAAGCATGGATGAGATACAAGTTAATTAATCAAAGTCCCTATTGTTGCTACTTGAGGCTTATTTGGTGCAAGAACACATTTACCCAGTTCTATGGTTAGGGGTTTCTTCATAACAGGAAAGGGGGAGGGGGATAGGCTGTTTCTCAGAACAGATTATACAGTGAGATACTATGGTACAAGCTACTTTGGAGTACTTGCATGGCAAGTGCTAATGGGAGAGTGTGGACATATATACATGAACAAAATATAGCATTCTCAAAATGGAGTAGCTCTGGACCTGCAATATCATTATATGAGAATGAAGGATAAGAGATAGAGAGCCTGAGAGAAAACCAGGAAGGCCTCCAGTGGATTTCTGATCTTCTATGGGGAATTTGTTGAAAGATAAAAAATATCATACAGAAAGAGAAGGCATGGATTAGTTGTAATTTACACCATAGGAGGCAACATGTAACATCTATATAGATGGCATCATCCAAATAATCTTCACCTTGTCATCTGTTAATATTATATCATCTACCCTAAGTTGGAGACATATCCTTTCCTTGTCTTCTTTTTTTACGAATATATCTTTAAAATTCCTTTTATTGACTTTAGCACTTTTATCATGATTTAGCTTATTCTAGGTTTCTCTCCTTGCAGGTCTGTTCAGTCCTTGTATTCATCTTTGTTTAGATTCAGCCCCACATTTTTGGAAAATTTCTTCCTTAAATCTGGATAACTTCTTAGGGAAACACATAATTCTTTAACAAGATTTATTTTTATTTCATCAAGATCATTTATGATTATTTCATCAGATTTATATTTCTAGAGATTTCTTACCCCTCTTGAGATTTCTTGCCTCAAAGAACCTTAGGCTATGGGGCTATATCTATTATCTTTCTTGACTCTTTCAAATTCTATGATGATGGAGTCATTTCCCCAAGATTCCCATCATTTTCAGTTTTCCAAGTACTTTTTCCTTTGTTAGTTAGAGTTAAGACTAGAATTCTTCTCATACAATGAGTAGCTATGTCAATATTCTCTCAAGAGCAATGCTGGCTACATCTTTTCCTTTGTACTCTAAACTCTAAGTATACCCCTGAAGGCAAAAACAGAAGTACAAAATTTTGCCTCAACACATTGGGAGCCACATTCTCCACAACACTTCCTTGGTTCTTGGGGAAGAGTATAATTAAACTTAATAGAATCTTGACATGGTACCAATTCTGCCAGGATTATGTCCAAATTTGGCATTCTGCTGAAGAGTTCCTGTCTCAGCATTCCTCACTCCACATAGACTTGACTTCCATAGCTCTTGGACATCATAAAGTCACAGTCAGTTCCAATCCCCTTTCCCCAAAATGAAAGAACAAATGTGCATTTTCATGTGAATGTCATAATTTTCATCTGAATTGGATGGGGAAGGTATGAGGCGTTTTCCTTACTGAATTGTCCTTTCTCATCGTAACACCATTAGG
This sequence comes from Pseudocheirus occidentalis, assembly GCA_028646575.1. Taxonomy (NCBI): domain Eukaryota; kingdom Metazoa; phylum Chordata; class Mammalia; order Diprotodontia; family Pseudocheiridae; genus Pseudocheirus; species Pseudocheirus occidentalis. The sequence continues at coordinate 20,307,461 of CM053601.1, forward strand.
CAGGAAGAATTCACATCAAGAGAAAATTCACGGCTACCTATGGAAAGATATCATACAAGTCATGGACATATGTTGTACTTTAGGCAGTGGAAAATGTCTGACATTCAAAGAATAGTGGCAGAGACTTTACGTGAAGTAGACTGTTTTAAATTCACATTGTACATTTCATTTCCTAAATCCTCCATAGTTGAGCATAAAAATGCATCATTCTTTTTTTTTTTTTTGCTTTTTTTTTTTTTTGGAGGGCAGTTGGGGTTAAGTGACTTGCCCAAGGTCACAGGGCTAGTTTTTTGTGTTAAGTGTCTGAGGCCCGATTTGAAGTCAGGTACTCCTGACTCCAGGGCCGGTGCTCTATTCACTGTGCCACTTAGCCGCCCCAAAATGCATCATTCTTAAGAATGCAGAAATTAGAGAGACTAAGGGCTTATGGAAACCATTAATAACTCACATTGTAACCTGGATTTTTTTTCTTTCTTAATTCTTCCAAACTCTCATTCCATTTCAGCAATTTGCTCAGGTTCTCCTTATTCTTCCCCTCCTCCCCCGCCCATTTCCCTGGGTTTATGTTGGGGGAAAAGAGCACACATATTGTTATTAGTTTGGTACTTGCATTAGCTTAAAATTGGTTTTTTTATTTTTCTGGGAGAAAAAGCTGTGTATAATTTTCCTTAGTAAAATTCTAGTTTTTCATGTCACTTAATAAGATAAAAAGATAAAGCTTGGATTTATACTCAGTTTTTGGTCCGGATTTGTGATTTCATTAGCATAGGGAATTCCTAGGGAAGACATCTTTCCCCAATACATGCATACTCCTCTGCTACTTATAGCCTTGAAGAACTGTCTGATGTAAAGAGAGGTTAAATGACTTTCCTTAAATCACATAATTGATACTTATCAGAGGCAAACCATGAACCTTGGTCTTCTTGGCTCCACTGCCAACTCTATCCACTGTACCACACTACCTCTCTTTATACTTAATTAGAAGCTCTAATTATGTCTGAAGCTCTTATGTGGTCAATTTGTGAGGGAGGCTTCAAAGGAATGGGCTCACAGGATTGGCAGAGGTGGTGAGGAGGGTGGAGACTAAGTAGGGATTTGAGAGTCAATCTGGGTTGTCAGGAAAAAGACTTGAGATAATGGAAAGGTAGCGAGTTTTAAATAATGCTACACAGCTATAAGGACAAAGTCTTTGGTGATCACAGAGCAGCCTCTTTCTAAAATGGGATTAAACAAGTAGGTCATTCTCTAAGTGATTCCTCTCTAAGTCATTATTAAAAAGATATTTTTTCCTCTTCCTTGAGCCTGATGGAGGAATGCCAAAAATGAGGTGAAGAGTCATTGAATTAGCTAAGAAGGTCCAAAGAGGGTACCATTTCCATATGAAGGACTAGATGAATTCTCTGGCAGTGGCACAATTGCTTTGAGAAGGCCAAAAAAATAAACCCAGTGACTGAGAAAGGGTCTTTAGACATCCTGTCTATCTGTTACCTAAACCTAGGCTTCTTTGTGGGTGACCTCCTTGTGGACATCAAGTATTTGATAAAAGTACTTCAATTCTCTTAAAAACCTGATAGAACAGGAAGTTTATTGAAGATAGAAAATGATGGGTGAGTCTAATGACAATATCTGACTCAAAATATTTTTCAATAAAGGTCAAGGAGAAACCATCATGTTCAATATTGAATATACCATTGAGTGGCCCAGTTAACTGACCAAAGTGTGTCTGGTTTTGAATTATGGCTACTAGCATGTGCATTTTTCTGTATCATTTATCTAGACTCACCCAATCCTCTAGAAAATTCAAAGAATTTCCAACAGTTAAGCTATTTTCTGTTATGTGTGATTAGAAGAGAGTGTCAAATTTGTCCTTGTAAAATATCTGGCAAGCGGCAGCATTCTGTATAGAGGGCCAGTCTCAGTGTCAATGAGAGCTACATTCATATTGTATCTTTGATGACTGTTTATGTGACCCTGGGGAAGTCATTTAACTTCTCCATGTCCCATTCAGGTTTTTAAGACTTCAAGTTGTATATGAGTACACATTTCTTCTTTGCTTCTGCATTTGTTCTTTCATTTTGTGCAAAAGGGATTGGAACTGACTGTGACTTTATGATATTCAAGAGCTCTGGAAGTCAAGCATATGTGGATTGAGGAGTGCTGAGACAGGAACTCTTCAGTAATAATGCCAAATTTGGACATAATTCTGGCAGAACTGGTACCATGTCAAGATTCTATTAAGTTTAATTATACTCTTCCCCATATGAGTATATGAGTTGTGCATGTCAGCCTCTCTGTCTCTCTCTGTCTCTCTCTGTCTCTCTCTGTCTCTCTCTCTCTGTCTCTCTCTCTCTGTCTCTCTCTAACATCATATGTGACATTTGCCAAGTCAATCTCCCATTCAAAAGTAGAGTTCCTGATAAATAAACTATGTATCTACACATACACAAACACATATGTACATGTACACAGTTGGCAAACTTGACTTTTTTTTGAGGAGGTTGCTGCCAGAATGTCTTCATATGATCCTAACATCCTTGTGTTCTTTTATTTGTAGATGTACATATTGGGTGACAGGAGATAGAGAAAACATTGGAGTGAAAAGAGCAAAACTTTGGCCACAGGTTCAGAGATTTTCCTTGTGTGGAATTGATTACAAGCTATGTTATAAGAGCTAAATTCTCCCACTTAGTTAAAAATCCTCCCTTCTTACAGAAAATTCTTTCCAGCTACAGTGCTTGGAATCCTTAGTCATATCTTTTGGTTCAGGTTTTGAGCGTACACTACTGGTAAGGATTATATATTGAGTCAGTTAAGCATGAGCAAGAGTTCATTTATAAGTGTGATTTCATCAATATGTGGAATTTAAGATGTGGAGACTCCCTCCAGGGAGAAAAAAACTGCACAGTTTCATATTCCCTGTGGGAAGAGGTCCTTGAAGGGAGAGAAATACTCTGGGAAGAAGCTAACATGTAGAAGAGACAGCACTTCAATCATGTCCCTAACCCTGGCTCATTATATTAGAGACTTCGGGGAATTTCTCCCTGGATGAGATCTGGGACTCTTCATAGAGCTGATACATCCCACTCTAAGTGAGAGAATTCATTCACTCTGTGTATTGTTTGACATATTCTCTTCTCTACAAGTTCTCTAATTTTTGTTTGCTATTGGCTTGGATAAATGGGTTTATTTTTTATGTGCAATTGACTTTTTGTGGGAAGAGAATCAAGTCTTGGATGTATAACTTCAGTTACTCCTTCAATATAAAGGGATAGCAATGAAGAGTTCAACTTGAATCTTAAAATTATTTTCCTTAGACTAATGATATTTAGCATAGAAAGATATATCCTGTCACAATGGATTTTTAAAGGGGTCTCTCTCTCTCTCTCTAACATCATATGTGACATTTGCCAAGTCAGTCTCCCATCCAAAACTAGAATTCCTGATAAATAAACTATGTATCTACATAGTCCTTATGAATAACATAATAAAATTTATGTAGGACTCTTTCCTCTACTGCCACTATTTCACTTCTTTTTCTAAATCAGAAAATATATGTCTAATTCTGTAGCTTGGATCCATCACTCTCTGTCAGGAGGTCGATAATTCATTCCATCATTATTTCTTATGAGTAGTTGGAGTTCATTAATTTTCTTTCAGTATTGTTATTTTTAAAAATCATTCTCCTAGTTATAATCACTTTTCTCTGCAAGAGTTTTTAGGTTTCTGTGAAATAATTTGGTTAATTCTTCTGGTACAATAATATTCCATGGCATTCATATAACAATCCATTTAATTGTTCCCCATTTGATTAACATAACCTTATTTTCTAGTTCTTTGCTACAATAATAATAATGATAGTTAACATTTATTTAGGGCTTATTCTGTGCCAAGTACTGTGCTAAACACTTTACATTATATTATATTTTAGCCTGTACTAGATTTTTTGATAATTGTTGCTTTCTCAGATGGTATGAGATCTCTCTGTTCTACTTTTAAAAATACTTCCTCAGATATTTTATCTTATTTTCCTTTGGATTAATTCTGTATTTTTTTTTTTAGCTCTTTAAAATATTCCTTTGACAGTGTGATACGACCCGGAATAGGTAAATCACTTTACATAGCTTTGTAATTTTAATTATATTGACACAGACCAATCACAAGCATTTAAAATTTCTCTAATTATTTTGGATTTTATTTCTGTAAATAATATTTTGTTATTGTATAATGTAGTTCATGTATATGTTTTGATGGGTGAACTCCAAATATTTTATGTATTCTTATACATATTTTATATAGTATTTATACATATTATTTATATTTTGAGTGGCATTTTTCTTTCTCTTCTTGCTGTGTTATTTTGGTAATATCTGCTATGGTTGATGATTTGTGTGAGTTTATTTTGTATACTGCTACGTTAGTGAAATTATTATTTCTGTTACTTTTTAACTCATTTTCTAGGATTCTTTCAGTAGAGCACCATATTACCACCAAAAAGCAATGTATTTTGTTTCAGTACTTTAATCTTTATACTTTCTACTTACTGTGTGTTTTGAGATCTATTTATAATATATTAATATGCATTTAATATCTGCCATATGCTATAATATATGTTTCCCCTAAAGGTTAACTATTACATTACAGGTATTTCAGTCTTTTATTTAATCATGATAATTGACTTTCACCTAATTATTAATTGCTGCTATGATTTATTCTTTGAAATATTCATTATTTAGTATTTTATCATTCAGTCTGCATTTGGGTCTGTATCATTTGTTTGTACTACCTAAATTGATGACCATTTTTAAATTTTTTATGGTCTATAAAATTATGTTTTTACTACCTTTTTTCATTTATTTGCAATAACCTTATGGACTCTTAAAGGATCAATTTTTGTAGAAGTTGTGTGTGGTCCTGAGAAATATGTATAATCTTTAGCAGTTCCATTTATAAGATGCCACAATTTCTTTGTCTATAGCTTCCCCATCAAGTTGTCCTATTTTATATTTTACTTTTCTGTCAGGTTTATCTAACCTGAGAGAAAAATTTGAAATTTCCTATCATTATTGCATTGCTATATGCATTTTTTAAAAATTCAGTTATTTTGCTTTATGAATTTAATGCAAAGCCAATTATTTAAGTGTCTCTTATCTGCAAGCTTGAACCTAATCATAAATGAAAAAAGATGGACATTCATTAAAAGAGATGTTTGAGCCCTTCCTATAAAACTCCCCAACAGAACAAAACTGACCTGAGTAGTTAGATGTATTTTAAAAATACCCCAGACAACTGAAATTCAACAAAATAATAAGATAAATGAATACATCAAACATAAAAATAGTGCTATAAATTGCCCCAGAGAAAACCAACTAGAAAGAAGTTAGAACTATAACCAGGCCAATAAGAAAACAACAAGAAAAAGATAATTAAAGGACTTTCAAAAGGTACACAAGAGGATAAGGGTTAAAGTGAACTTAAGTAAAAGAACTGATGGTAGAGTATCATGCCTGAAACTCCAAGAAGTAAATTTCACAACCACCATCTATAGGTGAAAAAATATTGATATGGGACTAAACTGAAGAATGAGAGATTGTATAAAAATGGAGAGTGGAAGCAGAAGATAGAATGAAACTTGTTATTGTTTAATTATTTCAGTCATGCTTGACTCTTTGTGACCCAGTTTGGGGTTTTCTTTGCAAAGATACTGGAGTGGTCTGCCATTTTCTTTCCCAGTTCAATTTACAGATGGGGAAACTGAGGCAATTGTGGTTAAATGACTTGCCCAGGATCATATGGCTAGTAAGTGTCTGAGGCCAGATTTGAACTCAGAAAGATGAGCTTCCCTGACTCCGGGGCCTGCCCTCTATCTGCTGCACTAACTAGCTGCCACTTGGGAGAAAAAAAATATCATAATTTGCTACAAATGTAGTTATGGAGACTCAATAAATAAGGAACATTTAAAAATTTATCAGTAATTTCTTCTTCTTTAGCAAAAGTAGCCTTTCTTAATATTCCCATAGCAATAAAAGAAAGAAAAGAAATCTTGTCCTTACAACGCATCCTAAATCAAAGAGAACTCTTCCCTCAGGGATTTAAGAACTCATCTTTGTATGAGAAATTAATCTGGGTGAAAATGCCTTCATGAGTCCTTGGGTGCTTAGGTTCATCTTAACTGGGGTATGGATAAAGTTTCTAACCCTTTACCCATAGGGCACATCAAAATTTCTATGGGAGAATGGGGTCCCTGTACCATAGATACATAGGTACCTTTGGAAGTCAAGGAGTCCAGGCAGGCAAATTTCCTCTGATTCTCTATATTCAAGAGATCCTTGCTTTTATAAAAGCAATTGTAATAAGACCAGGATTCTCCCATTTCCCTCTAACTTCGGGGTGGGGGGAGATTTATTTGTCAGTGAGAGTGAGTCTTGGGATAAAGATCCTTAGAGGTATAGACTATACTTGTAACTAATCTGCTGCCAGGTCTTGTACATATTATACCTTCATATTATCTCCTGAATCCTTTCCTGTTCCATCACTCACACCACCTTTATTTTATTTCAGGTCCTGATTACTTCTTACATCATTTTATTCTATTCCTTTCATTTTACAACTCGGAATCTGAGTCTCAGAGTCATTGAATGGCTCCTGGTTACCTGTTTACTTAGTGTCAGAGTCAAGGTCTGAATCTGAAGGGATTGAAGAATAATTTAGCCTTTATCTAGAGTTGGATTCCTTAACATAGTTTGTGCTACATATCAGTTTGGTAAAGACTATGGACCTCATCTTAGATTAATGTTTTTAAATATACAAAATGAATTATATAATATAATTACAATTGAACATATTTATCAAAATATCTTTTAAAATTCACTGACCCCAGATTAAGTGTCACTCCTACAGACACAGAGATATTTCTCTTAAGTATTATACAGGTAGCTGTTGGACAGTTCTCACCCTAAGAAGACAATTTAAAGTGTTCTGGGCAGGGAGAGTATTCTTTTCTTATTCTCCCAGAAGGGTAGGTCCTTCTCGCCTCCTGTGATCAAAGAGGAATAACTTCGAGGTCATTGGGTAAAGAGGATTAGAGGGTCTGTTGTATGGGATTCCTCCTGGCCCTGCTGTCATATAAGACCCTTCTAGCTAGAGCAGAAAATAATGCCAAAACTAATGCATTTTTATGACTGGAATTGAAACAAAAATGGTAAATGAGTCACATACCTTTGTATTGGGTCATGACAGCAATCTCATGGCTCCATTCAGATGTCAACCTCTTGACTTGAAGGGCAGGTGGATTACATAAGGGTTCATTATTGCTCTGTATCCAATTTGTTCACTATAAAGTGAGGGTCAATGACTCTATCATAAAAGGAGGCATGTGTATATTGCTGAGGCTGAGACTGGTTCAGTGTATGTGGGCAAGTGGACAGAAGGATGCTCATAACTACTTCATCCCTTTGTCAAGATTCTTTGGAAGCCCTTGGCTCTGAGGTGTACACAGACAAGTAACACACCCCTCCACACTCCCCCCCAAACAACAACAATAGCAGTAGCAACAGCAACAATATCCACCATTATATTTATTTATTTATTTATTTATTTATTTTTTTGGAGGGCAGTTGGGGTTAAGTGACTTGCCTAAGGTCACATGGCTAGGTTTTTATGTATGTGTGTGTTAAGTGTCTGAGGCTGGATTTGAACTCAGGTACTCCTGACTCCAGGGCCGGTGCTCTATCCACTGCGCCACCTAGCTGCCCCTCCACCATTATATTTAGCCATTATGTTATTTGTCAGAGTGCTATTTTCATTTTAGACAGAAATAATACTACTCCTATAGGGTCTTTCCCAGGTTTCCCCTCTGACTTTTTGTCTTATGTATTTAATTCTGGGGAAAGATTTTTTTTAAAACAACATTTAACGTCATCCTCTAGGACTTTGTTTTATCTTATTTAGGAAGCATCTAAGTATTTTCCAAGAGAATCCCTCAGATTTTTCTTGGAAATATAAAGTTCCTCATGTTACACTACTCTGTCACATAGAATGGCATGAAAAGGAATACTGTTGGTGCCATCACTATTGCTTAGCATAAATACCTACTACAATAAATTCCTATGGAATGACAAGGTAACATGGGAGAGTAGAAAGAAAGACAGTACTAGAACCTGGGAATATGGTTTTCAATCTTATCTTGCATGCTTACTGCATGCAGGTGTTCGACAGGTCTTCTCTGAATCTCAGGTATAAGGATGTTCAACAAGATGACTGTTGAAGTCCCTTCTTGCTTTAGGTCTTCAAATCTCTGCGATGCTCAAATTTTTTAGTGTCCTGGAAATTGTATTTGCATATTGTTTGAAGCAAGTGAACCATTCATTTATTTTTCATCTTTATTATTGTTGCTATTGTTATTGTTATAAGTTAAATTAATGACTTGTTTACAAATATTCCATGACTCTTCATTGACTAAGAAAGCAACAATAATAATTAATCATCATCATGATGATAGATAGCATTTTATATAGCACATTTCTGTCCCAGGCACTGTAGTAAACTTTTCAAAAATAATGTCTCATTTGATCCTTTTAACAACCATATGTAATGGTAATGGAATTTGGAGATGCCCCAGAATTGACTTGGCTTTTGGGTTGAGTGTTAAGACCCAGAGCATGTGAATCCCACTTGTGGGATGGACTTGTTGACATAAACAGAGGGGGCTGACCTGGGAGGAGCCATGAATGGAAAGGAAGGCTCAAGCCCAGGGAAGGCCAGAAGAAGTACTTTTGGGAAGAGCAGTATCCAGTGTTGTTGAACCTGAGTTGCTGAGAGAGACTGCAAAGATCCCATTGGAGCTACCCAGGACTTTTGAGGACTGCCTCCTGGAGCTGCTGAGAACTGAGGAGGCATGGCTGTGATGCTGGTATTTTGTCTGTCTGTTTTGATG